>NW_004624734.1:8556284-8615871 GCF_000247695.1 Heterocephalus glaber
ATCTGAATGGCTCACCAACTTATAAAGGCCCTCTACTGTCATTACAGAATCAACTCAAGGAATCAAACTCCAAGACTGATGCACTTTTAAGTGAAAAGCTGAACCTCCAAAAAGATTTAGAAAGCAGGCCCACACAACATGGATTAAGACTTTATAAACAACAAGTGAAGAAACTGGAGAAAGCCCTCAAGAAAAACATTAAATTACAGGAGCTTATCAGTCATACAAAAACTGAGGACACAGAGAAAAAAGATGAATCTAGCAAAGAAAGCCATCAACAAGCTCTAGTTGACCAGAGATTCTTTCAGGTATTACCTAGCATCAATTCAATTATTCACAATCCAAGAGCTCCAGTAATAATTCATAAACAGAGCAAAGAAGGAACCCAACATTTTAACAAAGACTTTGTTCAAGACTGTGGGTTTGAACATCTTGTTCCTATAATAGAAATGTGAGCAGATGAACTGATATCCTTAAAGGATTTGTATAAGTCCTTGAAAATACTATCTGCAGACCTGGTGCCTTGGCATAATTTTAAGAAACAGGATGAAAATGAAGGTGTCAGAATTGAAAATTTGTTGTTTATGGTAGATACCAGGTTGGAAGAAGTTGAAAATAAGGAAAAGGACAGCAATATGCCAAACTTTCAAACTTTGCAAGCTATTGTCTCTCACTTCCAACAATTATTTGATGTGCCTTCTTTAAATGAAGTCTATCCCCAAATGAATGAAATTTATACTAGGCTTGGAGAAATGAACAATGCTGTGAGAAACCTCCAAGAACTCTTAGAATTAGATAGCTCATCTTCATTGTGTGTGCTGGTAAGCACAGTTGGAAAATTGTGTAGGCTGATTAATGAGGATGTGAATGAGCAGGTTAAGCAAGTATTAGGACCTGAAGACCTCCAAAGCATTATCAACAAATTGGAAGAACATGAAGAATTTTTCCCAGCATTTCAGGCATTTATTAATGATCTACTTAAAATCTTAGAAAAAAAAAAAAAGAACGCTGGAGGACAAAGGAAGATCATACAAACTCTAGGAAACTGGAGAAGAAGATGGGGAAAAGAGAAAGGAAGAAATAACAAGAACAGAACGGAACAACAACAAAGAACGAGAAACCATGTTCAAACAATCAAGGAGAAACAAAACAGAACAAAACAAGAACAAAACCAGAGAAGGGAAGAAAAAGGAAAAACAAGTGGAGGAAAAAAAAAAGTCCAATTCAAGGCATGTCTCTGGGCTCACTAGAAGACAATGTGCACAGGGTCCAGATCTGAGTTGATTAATCAGAGCAAGCCAGCCATGGGTTTATGGTGGAGTAGTGGATAGTCCTAGCCAGCCTGCACTTTTAGTTCCACTGAAGCTCAGGCTGGAACTGGATTTGTTGAGCCTGCAACTGTCCATGTGCCTCCTGCAGGCTTGAACTCTGTTCCCTGCTGATTTGGACTCCCTTCCCTGACCTCCTGATGACTTGAACTCAGCACCTTCAACAAGACACCAGGAACCACTAGATGAAGTCAGCCTGTAGTTGTTCTGAATTCTGAGCTCAGTTGGCGCCTCTCCAAGGTGGCTACTGCCCAATCGCCTTCTCCTGGGTGACATCTGAACCTGAATAACTCACCAGCCACTGCACCCTGATGCATCCTCTGCTTCATTCCACTGGTGTATTTCTTTGTGGAGGCCTCTGGGGTCACCAATAGTCACCATGCATCTAAGGGTTCAACCTGCCATTCCCACACCTTGAGTCCAGGCTCTGGAAGAAAGCGCTGCTTGCTAACTCCCTCCTCTTCATTGAAGTCTCTCTCTTTGCTCTCCTTGTGGACTTCAATTCTCACTTCAGATCCTTCCTGGGTCCTGGGGACCCACTTCCTCCTCCTTCTCCTCACACTTTTGTCAGTGACACCAAATTCAGGAGAGGCTTTTTCTCTGCTGCTCACCACTCTGCCATCCTCCTGGAAGTTTCTTCAGGTGGTACTATTTCTCCACAGGAAAGGTCTTAAGTCTCAAGATGAGTCAGGCACTTCCTGAGGAGCAGGAAGGCAGCCACCCAGGGACTGTTCATCATGGAACACTGAGCACTGAAACTTCAATGACAAGCAGCATATAATTTAGGAAAGTTGCTGAAAGTGACTTTTAAGGTATCTATTTAACACATTTTCAATTTACAATGAGTTTATGGGGATGTGACCCGACTGTAAGCTGAGGAACATCTGTAGGGTTGTAGAAAAACAATAATGGGCAGACTGACAGGAGGCAGTTTACCATTTCTAATATGAGCTTTTATGACAACTTCTTTACCAATGCACTAAAGAATGGCACAATGAATTAGTTAAGGAGAAAGGTGACATTGTGAAACAGCACTATCTCAGTTACTTAATTTTTCAGAAAATTAGTTTTAACCATCCACACATAATCAAACCTACCAGTCTTCTCAGCATGTTAGAAATATACAGTTCATCACAGCAAGATTTAGCCAACCAATGTAAACAACCAAATTTAGCCAGATCAAATTACATATTTAGATTAGTCCTAAAACTGTTTTTCTTTGCTATATAAATACTTCTATTTAAAGGCATATCTACATTTACCAAATCCAGGAGAAATCTTTAGTGTGCAAATTTAACAACTAATAACAAATATGAGCATCTTGATAAAATTAACTTCCGCATCAGGAATTTTCATGATAGGTTTATAGAAAATTAAAGACGTATTTGCTCACTGTTACATTCCAAATACCTGACTAGTACTGGTGCTGTTGAAGTGATCTTCCTGGCCTTGTTGGCCCCAGTGATGGGGACCCATGGATCCAGCTGCTGAACCTCTGGGTACTGACGCATCAAACAGAGGCAGGTGGTGGTATGTTTAGCCATATTGCTAATTACATCTTTCTGGGTGCAGCTGGATGAGTTCACAGTCACATCAGTCATTGGTGTGTTCCTGTGAAGCAGTCTTCAGTTTCAGATGATGCCTCTGAGCAGCCACCTTAGCTGCTCAAACTGAATGGCATACTCATTCACAATAGGTACTCACCAGTAAAAGGGAATGAACTATGGATACTGCAGCACCTTGGATGAAGCTGAAGGGAACTATGCTAAGTGAGAAAGACCAGTCTCAAGAGGTTTCATAATTTAGGATTCCACCTGAAAGGTATTCCAGAAGTGAATAAATCAGAGAGTTGGAGACACGGTGGCTGTCAGGGATTAAGGTGGGAGGTAGGAGGAGGAGGAGGATGATTGGGAAAGGGCAAACACACATTCTGTCTCAGATCCCTGGTGACTTCCCAGACAACCCTGTTCTCAGCTGTTGACTCAGAGTTCTCTAAAGATGATTTGTGTTTGCTTTGGATCAATTTTCTAAAATCTTTTGATTACTGTTAAAAGATAAACCACATCTCTAGCCTAAATGAGCTTGAAACTAAGAGGAAATAAAAAGCTCATATAGATAAATAGACTAGCATTTTTATTTTTCCTTTCTTTATTTTTGCAATTTAAGGTGAAAGATAAATAAAATGTTTCTACCTTAAATTAGGTCAAAGAAGACCATCAGAGAAGGAAAAAAGCAGATTATACAGCAAACACTTCTGTGACACTTGCAATTTCTAAAACAACTGAGAATATATATTTTTTAATTTGGGGAAATTACAACTGCAAACAAATACAGGGCTTTTCCTGAAAGGCCACTTTGAGATAAAGTGTGTGCTCATGGAGTTGATGGTTTCTTTAAAGTGCTTAACTTGTCTGCCTGGAGAATCACCTATTGCTTTAAAGTTCTTTAATACAACTGCAGTGCTGTGGTCAGTGACGCTGGCAAAGGTATACACCTGGTAGAACATGTCACATGTTTCAGAAGAAGAAGCCAGTCCAGGTGGGTTAATAAGAGGCACTGCTACAGAGCAGGGAAGCAAGAATGGATTCATAGCTCCTCTACCTGCCTTCAATTCTGCCATCCATAAATGATAAAACAGGGAGTAGTTAGTCTCTACCCTTCACAAAGAAATTAAGTTGAAAAAACTCTCTGAATTTAAATTATAAAAATGCTCTCACTACGTTGTCAAATTCATTAACATACATAGAGATGGGCAGTTAATTCACCAGTATTATCAATTTAAAAATTCTACCCTGTTGGTAATAACACATGTTGAGCAGTTATTGGACTGTTCTGTAATTATCCAAATGAGCGCAGAAATAGACCTCCATTCTGAAACTTAAGTACTAATTTATATTATAAATATCATGATTTAAAACATTTTCAGATAAAAATAATTCTTTACATATGTTTTATATTCCCAGATTTGGGTTCCATATAAATATAATTTGTGTGTTACTGAGTCTGGATCCCACAAGCAGAAGTCTATGCAATGTAGATGGGTGAGAGTGAAGAAGAAATAAAGAGAGAAGACTGGGAGATAAAACAGGGAAGAGAAGATTGTTTCGATGTATAATTAATGCTTTATTAAATATATCAATACTGTTTTCTTCATTACCAGTTATAAAACTGATAAACTTCACTTACTAGAATAATGACCTTTAATATGATATTTTCAATGTTGTAGGGGAAATGCTTCTCTGACCCACCTGAATGATGAAGAACTTGAGATTTTAAGATTTCTCAGTTATTACAGCAGTCAGAAAACTGCTATTTTACAATGATAATTAGAGTCCATTCGTCAGAAGAAAACACTATATGCATACATTACCTGATCATCTTTTAGGCATTCAAATAATCTCATTCTCAATCAGATTATTTCTCTACCACGTTGGGCTAAAACAATTCATTTGCTTTAGAATAGGTATTCCACTTATGGCCTAATGCTTAGTGGTGAGAATTCTGCTTTATTACTCAGACCCATTCATAACTTTATTGATAAGAGAAAGCAGCCCTCTGATATTGCCCACTTCAGCAGTGGAAAACATAAATACAAGAAGCCTAAGACAAAGTAAGCACTAAGACAAATTCATGCAATGTACTAGTCATTAAAGTTCCCCAGATTCTCAAGCTGGATTTCCTGTAAATGATGTCTTTCCAAACTGGAACAGCTTCTGGTATTACCTACTAAGCTCTGACACACTTCCAAGCATAGGATGGAGGACTAAGCTTGTTTGCTTTTCTGAACATCCTGTATCAACTCAGACCACCACTGGTTTGTAGCTCAAGCAATACAAATCCAGCTGGGCTTGGACTTAATTTTTTTTTTGTACCGGGGATCAAACTCAAGGCCAGGCAAGTGCAGCACCACTGAACCACATCCCTGGCCCTTTTAGACGTAATTATTTTAAAATGGGGTGGGGGGAGGGAAGGAAGAGGGAGCAGGAAATCTAGAGGTGAGGAATTTGAGATTCTTTTTCAAGATGCTACACCTACTATAACAAGAAAAATGTGTATTCAGAATCTTCTCTACCTCATAGATGAAGATACAACTTTTCACTAAATTTAGCAGGCAAACACTTTATGTAAATGACAGCTACATTGTACCACTTTATCTCTCTATAAAAATTCAGAGTATAACACTTAGCTTTTCAAGAGGAAAAAAATAAAACTTCAAACTATAAACTCAGCACCTAACTCTGATTAGTAAACAGCACCATTAGTCAGAAAGGAAAACAGGTGACCAGGCAAAGGCTTAGCCAGTTCACTACCCTGTCCAGAAGACTCCTTCTACATGGTTCATGCAGAGGCAGAATTATCTGACACACAAAGGGAACATAGTTTATACTATTTAAATTAATTTAATCCAAGTAAATGTCAGATTGCTGTAATACATAAAGTCAAAAATTTGATGCCTTATTGGAATTTTAGAATCAGTACTACACATTTTTAAAATGCTAATTTAGTTAATATAACTGTAAAGCAAAATCTTAAGCTACACATTCAATTTTTTTTTTTTTTTTGGTACCAGTGATAGAACTCAGGTCCTTGTGCTTGCAAGGCAAGCAGCAGAACCACTGAGCTAAATCCCCGGACCCAACACATTCAATTTTTAACAGTGTAGAAAAATAAGCCTCTGGTTTTACTTGTCAGTCCTTCTGGTATATTTGTATTTAGTTCTCTCCTCCTTGGTGAATCTAGAGGTTTCATGTCATTAACAGAAAATTTTGGTGGTGAAACAGCTGGATAAGATTCTCTTGATAGCAACTTCTCAAACAGCTCCAGAAAAGACTAAGAAAAAATATTTTGGTTACATTAAGGTTGATAAGAAAATTATATTCACTACAACTAAGAAAATGTACCAGCTTTTGTAATTGTTAAATACTAATCCTGCTATTTGAATCTTTATCTTTTCTCTTTCTTTGCACAAATAAGCTTTATAGAGAATTGAAAATATTAGCACTTTAGATAAATGCTTATGACAAATTAACAACTGAATAATCCTTCATCACCACACTCATGTCAAGCACTTTATCATCAGAACCAGCCAACACTGAACACTGTCTTCTTATCATGAATGGTGCTTAGCACATCCAGGATTTTCATTTTAATAACACAGACATGAAAAATTTTATCAAAAGAAAGTAAACATTAAACAATTTTCTAAAGACCAAGCAAAAGATCAGATTAAAATAATGTAGTGAACACCTTTCATTTAAAGTAAATTTTATGCCATCCAAGGAAAATAGGGTTTAATCCTATTCTTTGTGTTTTCTTATTTTAAAAAGAGAAGAGATACTGCAGTTTCACAGTGTTGCTGAATTCCATTAACATTCACCTACTGTATACTGGGCACTGTGTGTTCATGCGTCCTAACTGCTTCCTCCTGCCAGACAGGGTGCAGGGCTGGCGCCCTCTTTTTCCAGTTCATAGCTGCATACTCAATGCATACAACATCTGGGACACAGGCAGTGCTCAGTAGGTATCACTGGCTCAATGACTTGGAACATGCATGAATGACGAAAATAAAGTCTCTTTCATTAACAATGTCATAAGTTTGCAGCAAGACTGCTTGAGCCAACAGGATCAAACACATAGAAAGGAATAGTTAAGACTCAGAATAAAAGCATCATGTAAACAATTACAGTAAACTCTATTATCAAATTACTATTGAACCATGCCTGGCTTAACACAAGCTTATTAAAGAAGATTGATATTAGCATGTAGAGCTTGGCATGGTGATCTGTACCTTGGTTATTCCACATCTCTGTTTGCATGCAGCCTGAAAATAGTCACTTAGCCAGATCCTGTCTTAAGATATAAAATAGAAAAAAGCCTGGATATGTAGCCGAGTGTGATTGCCCTGGGTTCAATAGTCAGTATTGCAAAAGAAAAAGAGTATATGTAGAAGGTCCACCCATCACAGAGCCTGGTTAGAATAAGAACAGCCTGCTATGTTCAATGTCCTGTCCATGCTCATGCCAAACATTTGAGATTCTGCGATGTGAATAACTAATTCATCAAAGTCAATTTCTGGATCATCCAGGATTTTCTTTTTCCAATATAGTATAGTGGAGCATCACATGTAGTAGTCATTTCTGGTTCCAGAAGCTTCTTTTCAATCACACACATACACACACACACACACACACACACACATACACACACACACACGCACACACACAGGCAAGGATTGACTGAGGCACAGTGTACAAGTGTTTTCTGCTGCAACTCGAGAGCACTGATGTAGTGTGTATTTCACAGGAATGATTCCTGTCATACAGGAATCTTGAAAATGACAAAAATTAATAGTAGTCATGATATATGTCTAAAATCTATTTAGAATAACTTCAGTCTTCCCTCTGACAGTTTTTACTAAATTTTTTTTTTCTAATTAGAAGGGTGTAAAAAATTACTATCCTACTAAAAATATTTAGAAATATCTAATACTTTGAGGGAGAATCTTTCAGATGCCTCTGAGGAAATTTTGTTTACATGAACCACAACACCTTGAAGTAAATATCTCTAAATACACAAATTTACCCTCCTATTCAAAGACAATATCAATTTAAAACATCTCCTTCCCCTCAGTTCATTCTACAGTACTTTACCCAGAACATACCTGCTCTTTTTCTTTCAGCAGCTGCTCAAAACCAAGAGCCTTCCCCTTCAGGGAGCTTGATTCCAATTCTTTTTCTTGAAGAATCATAGAAAACTTCATGTTAGTCTCTTGCAATGCTTGGTATTTGGTTCCCTTTACTCCAGATGTTTTTACTAGTTTTTCATTTTCCAGTTTTACTTTAGCAATGTCCATTTCTAAAGTTAACACTCTCCTTCAGGTTTGTTACTGCCTGCCTCAAAAGCTCATTTTCACTCACTGTGTTAATGACATTTTCATTTGAAGAATGTAATTTATCACTTTTGACTTGAAATAAGGGATCCCATTCCTTACATATTGTAGAACGCCTAGTTTGTCTCCTAGCTGCTTAACTTTGGATCAATTTGTTCATGTTCTTTCCTTTCTTGCTCTGAGATGGCAGCCACCAAATCAATCTGTGACTGTTGTCATGGAGACTTCTGCTTGTTGCATCTTTTTCCTGCAGTGATTTTCTTCACTTTTCTGTCTCCAGTTGAAGTAGTTGGGAAGACTCACTTGCTAGAGCAGATGTACTTGCCCTAAAGAAGGCTGACAAGAGGTAGGGAGCAGCAACACTATCAAGCTTTCCTAAAAGAGGTTCCTTGATATTGAAGAGCTGACCTAGGCTGTGCTGGACTTGGACTAACTCCTGCCACAAAATTTTGAGTTTGTTTTCCAGCTGCTAATAGCTCAATCAGGGCAGTGTAGTCCACTTTTAACTTAGAGTAAGTATCACAGTCAACCAACTGTTGTGCCTGAAACTGATGAAGCTCTTCCTGCTGCTAGGTAGACTCATCTTGCAGGTTCCACACTGTGGCCATCACCTGCTGTTTCTGTATCAAGACATGTGGAGAGCAGAGAAATCAGCCAGTCTGGCCTTGTATGTGCAAATGAAGCTGTTTATTGACTCAAAGGCAAGCAGGTGGGCTGACTCCAAGCAGAGAATCAGCGTAGGGCAGGGGGAGAGCATAGGCTTAAGTAGAGAAGTAGTTGCTAGGCTGTTGTCAAGCATTGATCAGAGTAGCCCATGGTGGTTTTCTGGATCCAGGGACAGTACACCTATTCTTAGACTTCATGGAACCAAGGACTGTGGCAGTCTTTTCCCTTAGGTGCACTGGGTACAACAACCCTGCTTGCTGGTGGGTCATGGTGCTCTGCTATCACCAGAGGTCGTGCCAGGTCCTGCAGGTGTCACTCATCGAGCCTCACATTCCTGGCTCTTAGTTGTTATAAGGAATTTTTTAAAAGGTAGGCATTATTAGCTGGGCATTATTTTTCATGGCTGCTTCATACAGGGCATGAGGGTGGCATAGACACCTTTAATTGGGAGAGAGTTCTTGCAGGGGGATGGAACAGTATGAAGTGGTTAGACCAAGCATTTGTCACACTGAGTGATTGCTGAGAGCCTGAACTCAATTGTGTAGGAATTCCAAGAGAAACTTGAGGAAGCATGGTTCAAAGAGGAGGAGAAGGAAAATACAAAGAGGCCCAATTAATGGGAGGACCCATGGGGCCCAGCTCCCCCAGCTTGCCCATATACCAGTAAAACAGTCAGACATGCAATGTCTGATTTCTGAAGCCTTATCATTTAGCATTTTTTACTGAGTCTTGCACTATGCTTGAAGAATGTCACAACATTCTTCTCCTAGAAGAATGCATAAAACTCCTTTTTTAGCTTTGAGAAGATCCAAGCCTCTGTGATTTTGGAGAGTTACTACCACCAGGGAGTCTATTTGGTTTTTAAGGTAAGAATGGAGTCAGCTATTTCCTTGAGGCTGTCAGAAAGATCTCAGGATGGGGAACAGTAGTAGGTCAGGGAGGCAGTGACACCTGCAATCTCTGTTCCTGCACCAGTGTCCATACCCAGACCAACAAGACAGGTATTTTTCGCAGGTCTCTACATTATTAGATGAGGGCTCTGGTGGTGACAGGCAGGCTTGGATTCCCCAGGGCAATGTCTGTTTTGGGGCTAAGGTATATTAGTGTGTATATACCAGTCCATTTAGTCTGGAGGCATAAGGAAGTGGATGTCCCACAAAGGAAAAAAATACCTTGGCTAGGTAAGCAGAATTGGTTATGGATGCTCAAGATGTGTGAGGGTTTTTTATTTTCATTTGCTCAGATGCCCAGAGTACCTGACAGGGCAGCTTCCATCATAGCCTGGAAGGGTCCATGATAGGGGATATTGCTGATGTTTACTGTTCTCTTCTCCCATTGAAAGAAGAATTTTTTCATATCTATTAGGAGCCATTGAGAGGAGGAGTTAAAGGCAGGCAGAAAAAGGCAATCAGAGCAAGTGGGAGACTGGTGATAGGGAGTCCATGGATGTATTGTCATGCAAGAGAAGTGGTGGTGATCACTGTAGAGATCTGACTGTTAAGCAAAGATGTTATTACAATTTTAGGAGGACCAGAAAAGCAGACACGCTGAGTGAATAGTGCATCATCAGCAACCTGGTAATTGATTTTTGGCAAGGCCAGTAATTATAATGTATAGTTACATTGAAGGGGGAGTAGCTGTGCTAGTGATGTACCAGATCATAGATTATGCTGAATGCAGACAGGGGAATGGAAGAGTAGACTAGTATTGGCAATTAGTGGGCTACATAAGGCCTTTGTCGAGCTCTCTTATGTGGAGAGGATAGTAATATAGGACTGAATGAGTTGGGCCATATGTCCCATCTGAGTTTTGTATTTAATTAATGGGGATATCGAGTATGGACCTTTTGTTTAAGAGTTGGAGTGGGCCCTTTGTTTCATATTGGGGTGGTATGTGAGGTAAGTATGGACCCAGATCTGAGGAGAGACTGGAATGGCCATACAGGTGGCTGAAGACATGGAGATATAAAGCCAGCAATTTTTGGATAAGTAAGGATTGGAGTGATTTAGTAGGAGATGAGTTAACTGTAGGATTCTGTAGGGATAGTTAGGGACCATTAGGAGAAGTAGTGGGGTTGCAACTGTGGGGCATGGTGAAAGGAACAACAGGGTTAGCCAGATCAAAGAGCATAGAGAGTATAGGAGGAGGGGGACCCAATCAGTGTGAGGATGAGTGTGAGCAAGAGAAATGATTCCATCCCTGATATAAAAGCAATTGGTCTTGAGCCATAACAGGAGTATAAGTAAAATCCACAAGAGAGTACATAGTAAAAACACAGAATGTTTAAGGTCCCCACCACCACCACCACCACTCTGCTCAAACACTGAACAACAGGAGGGCAAGAAGGGAGGAAAGGAATTCAACTTCTTCTAGTCAAATTACACAGAGCGCCCTGAAAAATGAGATCTTCTATCCGTGTAAGAAAAGAATCAAAAGTGGAGGCCTGAGGGTGGAATCAAATAAAATCAAACAGACTGAACAAAGAAGGTGGGTAAAGTGGGATGATAGGTAAGGGCAAGGAATCTAAGTGTCTTCTGTAATTCAGATCAGCCTGAGGGAAGTAGGGGAAATCACTTGCAGTGTCCAAAAGGAGGAGTCAGCTGAGTTATCAGCAGGACTCAGCTTCATCTTGGAGGGATGTACCCACTGGGGAGGGTCTCATAGATGGACAACTATCAGGGTGCTGTAGATGACCAGGACAGGTCCCACCCACTTGGGCTGCAGGGATCAGAGCTTTAAATCTTTAACTAGGACCAATTTGTTAGCCAGGCTCTCTTCAAAGTCTTGGTGTCAGGAGAAGGCAAGAGAAGGTGAGAAGCATGTTGGATCTCTTTTTGAACTTGTTGCAGAACTGGGAGATAGTCTCTGATGGGGCTGGCCTCTGGGCTGAGGTTTGGCCCAAGTAGAAAAGTGCAGCCATACAAAAGCTCAAATGGACTATATTCTCTAGGATCCTTGGGG
The DNA here is from genome assembly GCF_000247695.1 of Heterocephalus glaber. The sequence continues at coordinate 8,568,129 of NW_004624734.1, forward strand.
GTGGCTCGAATGCAGAGGAGAGTGATTGGGAGCAGGGAAACCCAGTCTTTATGGAGTTGGAGTGTGAGCTTATTGAGGTGGGCCTTGAGAAGGCTGTTAGCTCTTTCTACCTTTCTGGATTATTGAGGCCATTAGGGAGTATGGAGGATCCATTGAACACCAAGCAACTTGGACACCTCCTGGGTAATTTTACTAATAAAAGCTGGGGTGTTCTTTCATTGAATGGGGGTGGGAAGGCCAAACTGGGGGGTAATATCAGCTAGGAGGGAGTTGATAATGGTCAAGTCCTTTTCTGAGCCAGTGGGAAAGGCCTCTACTTGTCTAGCAAAGGTATTGACCCAGGCCAGGCAGCACCATGGCTTTTTTGCAGCATGTGAGTGAAATCAATTTTCCACTCTTGAGTTGGAGAAAATCCCTGTGCTTGATGGGTAGGAAAAGGAAAGCCCTGAGGTGTGATGACATGGCAAACAGAGCACTGACTGGTGTTGGTTTTGGGAAGGTTCTTCTGGGAGGGAAAGAAAGCAGATAAGAGGCTCAAGCAGTCAGGTTATGGATCTGTAGCCTATGTGAAAATTGTCATGAAAAGATTAAAGAATAGCATGGGCCTGTGAAGTGGGAAGGAGAAACTTTCTCTGACTTAAGAACCAGCCATCTTTGGTGGGGAGATCCTGATACTGTTGATACTCAGAAGGGGAATAGACCAGGGTCAAGCTGGAAAGGGCAAAATACTGACCCTTGGGGGCATAGAGGAGGAGATTGGTAGCCTGCTTTGTGTTTTGGTCTGCAAAGGCATTCCCAGCAGCTATGGGGTCCAAACGTTTCTGGTGTCCCATGCAGTGAAGTACTGCTATGTGTGTCATCAAGAAAGGGGCTGAAGAAAGGCTTTAATGAATGGGTAATTAATAATTGAAGACCCTCAGGATGTGAGAAAACCATTTTCTTCCCAGATAGAAGCATGATTGTGTAGTATATGAACTCCATATTTAGAATCTGTGTAGCTATTAATTTGCAAGCTTTTAGCTAGTGTAAGACCACGAGACAGAGTGGTTACTTCAGCCTATTGAGAATTGGTGGATGAGTGGAGAGCTGCAGCTTCCATAATAGAATCATAGGAGATGATAGCATATCCAACCCTGGCAGGGGAGTTGGGGGTGGGCTTGTATGAACTCCCATTGATGAACCAGGTCTGGCTAGGGAGGAGAAGGGGAAAGGTGGAAATGTGAAGAAAAGGGGAACTTACTAGGTCATTAGAGATATGGAATCATACGGTTCAGACTTTTTAGAAAGTGGTGGTGAGTTTTAAAAAAAAGAAGCTAGATCAAAATGGGGGTGCAAGGTAATTGGGACAAAGGTTTCCATGAAAAGTGCATAGAGTTGAAGAATGCAAGGAAGGGCTGGAGAGAAAGTGTGGGTTGGGATGAAGACATGAGTCCCTGAAGATTGTGGGAAGAATAAAGGGTCTGGTTTTTTGAGTGATTCTAGAAGTAACAGGTCCACAGAAACAGCTGCCCATAGGCAAGGCAGCCAGTCCAAGATAGTGGCATCAAGATGTTTGGACAGGAACATGATTGGACATGGGCTTGGACCTCGTGTCAGAAGCCCTGTTGCACATCCCCTGTATAATATCATATAGAGACTGAAGGGTCAGGTGAAGTCTGGAAGGGCCAGGGAGGGGGTCTGCCTTTAGGGGCTGCTTCAAGGTCTGAAAAGATGAATGAAGAAAGGTCTTGTGATGTAAGGGCTCAGTGGGGTCTAAATTAAGAGTTTGTAGAGTGATTTAGTGAGGAGGGAAATGCCAGAATCCCAGAGACAGAAGTATCCTCTTATGCTGAGAAAGGAAAGGAGCTGTTGTTTGGTGGTGGGAGTTGGGATCTGGGAAATAAAGTGGATGTGGTTTGTAGGTAGGTCTCACATATGTTTGCAGAGAATGATGCCCAGATAAGTTAAAGGCACAGAAGAGATTAGGGCCTTAGAGGGAAAGATATGATACCACTTGGAGTCAAGATGTTGTAATAATAAGAGAGTGTCTTTATGGGATGATGCATAGGAGGGGCTGCAGAGGAAGAGATCATCTACATATTGTGTTTGATGAGAGGAAGAGGGGTGAGAGAAGAGCAAATCATGGGCAAGGGTTAAGTTTAGAGACTTTCTTATGGAAGAAGCTAGCATCTGTAGCTCAGTACTGTGCTACTTTCAAGCACTTTAATCTCTGTTATTGAAGACTTTGAAGACCAGGTTATTAGCTCCTGCTGTGGGGTTTGAGGGTCAGTCTGAGTTTCTGTAGTTTCTTACAATGTCAGGGGCCAATTTGGTGATGAAGTGCATCTTAAAACTTAGCTGCCCTTTAGGCTTTTCTGGGTCTTGTGGTGTGAATTGCCCATGGTCAGTGGTCAGGTGAGTCAAACTCATCCAGATTTTGCCTCTCTAGACTAAATGATCTCTTTGATCTTATCAAAATTGACTGCCTTTTGGACCACTGCAAAGTCTCTCTACTAGCTAGAAAATCCTGCAGTCTCACTTGACTATGTCCCTGGATTATGCCTGGATTTTGGGGGGAGACAGCTACAGTGCCCACTAGAAGGTTGACCTGAAGAAGGTATTGGTCATCCCCATAAGACTGGGCCAGGGTAATTCCACATTCTTGCTCATCTGAGGAGAATGTGGAGCCAAGGATAACATTTAAATCAGCCCAGATGAGGTTATATGACTGGGTTAGGTATTGGAACTCTTGGATATATTGGGTGGGAATTGAGGAGGAGCCCAGGTGGTGGTTAATTTGGGAGAGGTTTGTCAAAGGGAAAGGAACATGAACTCTGATTATTCCTTCCACGCCCTGGCCACCACTCAGAGTGAGAAGTAGGGAGGTGGTGAGAGGCACAAGTTTGGAATAAAAGAGAGGGTCAAGGAGTGAGGGGCCAAACTATAATCCAGATGAGGAATGAGGTGGAGTGGGGCTGGGTACAGTGTATGGAAGAGGTCTAGAGTTGGGGTACTATTGGATAGACAGGAATCCTGGCAGGGGGCTGGCTAGGGAGAGCCAGCAGGGGGCTGACTAGGAGTGATAGGTGGCTCTGGTGGGGGGTGGGGTGAGTGGCTAAAGCATCAGCAAGATGCACAGGGAGCTGCCAGGAGGGAGCAAGGTCAGTTGGATCTGTCATCAGAGAGGAGTAAGCATTGGAGGAGACTGGAGGAGGTGCAGATGGGAGGGAAAGAAGAAGGATTTGAGAGGAATCACAGGAGGCACACAGGGTGGGAAGACTACAGACTATAAAAAATGTACAGGCATAAGGTACCTCCAACCATTTGCCCAATTTTTGGTAATAATTATTTAAATCCTCAAGATAGAAAAATCAAAGGTGCCTTTTGTTGCCATTGAGAGCCATTTTGAAGTTTATATTGTAGCCAAGCAGTATTATAAAAAATATTAGGTGTTTGGGCTTCATATCAGGGTAGTGATGGTGAGGTTTTAGGTTCATTAAGAGCTAGGATAGGGGAGAGGAAGAGAGAATAGAGGGAAGGAGATTCTCCATGGAGATTAGAGAGAAATAATGAGAGTAGCAACTAGGTCAACAGCAGACATCTCCAGCTGAGACTCAGTTGTACCTTAACATTGGTGGATGACTAAAGCAGTTGTCAGCACAGCTGGTAGAACACTGAGGGAAGATTGTCTTCCTGGAGGGCTTTTTGTGACCAGTACAAGATTTAAGGAGCATGGAAAGCAGAATGAGCCTCTCTGTCCCAGCAGATGAGGGGTTTAAAGAGAGAATGGTCTTAGCATGTGAAGGGTTAAAAGAGAAAACAGCATTGGTGCATGAATAGAAGTGGAAGGAGGGGGAGGGCTGTGGGGCAGCCTCAGCAGTGGCATGGGTTAGGGCATGGCAGGAGCCAGGGTGTCAGGATACCTCACCTGATCTGAAGCAGCTCCCAAGGACTGTCTGTGACAAGGTTTGAGGTATACTCTGAGGAATGTATGTCATCGGGTGGTCTCCTCAAGACAAAGGCTCAAGATAGGGCTGAAAGCTCTCCGGGGAGGATTGCTTTATCCTGAGTTTTCAGCACCAGATGTATCAGAGGCGTGGAGAACCGAAAAACCACCTGATCTGGCCTTGTGTGTGCAAATGAAGCTGTTTACTCACATAAGGGTAAGCAGGCAGACTGACTCCAATTGGAGAATCAGTGTAGGGCAGGGAAGAGCATAGATATAAGAGAAATGGTTGCTAGGCTGTTATCAGTTGTTGGTCACAGTAGCCTGTGGCAGGTGTCTGGAACTGGAGGCAGTACAGCTCTTCTCAGACTTCCTGAAACCCGGGCTGAGACGTGATATTTTCTGGTGGTCTTTTCCCACCAGCGCACAACCTGTGATGGTTCTCCCCACAGTTGCACAATGAGGGCAAGTTATGGTGCTTTGCTATCAGTAGAGGACAGGTCAGGACCAACAACAGTATCACCCACAAGGCCAGACAGTTTCCACTCTTCCACTTTTTTTTTTTTTTTACTCATTTTAACTTATCAAGTTCCTCTAGGAGCTCCTGAAACTGGGTACTCTTAACACCTCCAATCCCATCATCACTGCTGGAAGTCTGTAAAACTGCCAATAAAGTCTGATTTTTCTGACTCGGTGGGTCTATTTCAATATCTTTTTCTCAAATGATATGTGATAAAATCTGAACCATTTCTCTAAACATATCATGGCCACTACTTTCTGTCTGGACAGTTTTTTTCCTACTGGACAGTTTCTGCTTTTCTTCTGCCAACGTAATGAGGGCTGCTTCTTTAGTGGCCATGATTTCCAACACTTTACTATATTTACTTTTTAGAAGGTGATTTTCCCTAGACTTTTTGTTAAAATTAGTTAACATTTGTTATTTTTCCAAAACTTAGTTCTGCAGCTGCTGTTGAAGGTACACAACATCTGGCGTGGTGGAAGCTGAAGAAATTACCATGAGAAGACCTTGTATCTCTAGGTCTTTCTGGGGCAAAATCTGAGTGATTTGATGAAGCTCATCTTTGGAAAACTGATCAATCTATTTAGTTAAAGATATGTTCTTCTCTAGAAGTTTAATCTCCAATCTTGCTCTTTTATTCCTTCCATAATCTTTCAGTTTTAGCCTTTTGTAAGTTATGGTTTCGCTTAAAATTTCTATCTTAAGTCTCTGAACTTTAGTTTTGTGGATACCACATTTTGTTTGATTGTCCTGTCTTTCTTCATGCCACTACAATTTCATTTGTTTGATTGTTATTTGCAAATCCTGAATTTCTTCATCTTTATCAAAACAAGCTGGGTATATGTAATGTTCATCTCATCATGCTGGTATTTAAATGCATCCATTTCCCTCTTCTGCTCCTGCAGACAGTGGAGTAGTTGAATCCTACTCAGCTTTTGATCTTCAATTATCTTTAGATGATGTTTAATTTCCTTTTCCAGGTGAACCTTGTATAAGTTCAGACACTTGACATTCTAGTTCTGAGAAACGATAGAGGGTTTTAGGCTCAGCCACAGGTACAGATGCTGTTCTGAGTCCTTCCAGTTCTTTGTGCAGATGATTATTTTTTTCTCTCATTGATCGAACATGTCTCTCCTTTTCCTCTATGGTCTGCCTTAAAATTTCACTCATTCTCAAGGCTTCAGACGCTTTAATTCTTCATGCAGCTTTGAACGTTCTCTTTAATTTTTCCAATAAAATTATTTTGGTAATTATGACTTGTATCGATTGCTTCTGGTTTTCTCCCATCCAAGTACTAAACAGGCGCAGTCCTCCTTAGCTTCCCAGATCAGACAAGCTTGGGCACATTCACAGTGGTATGGCCACCAACTGCTTCTGGTTTTCTCAACTAGATGACATTTCTGTCTTTTTTTTCTTGCACTGATGGAGGGAAATCGAAATGAACAACACACCAGTTTATTCCAAGTCTCCTGTCTACTGACAAACTCCACAGTATATAAAATCTGATATGAACAATAGAAAGTGTTCTTTGGAAGAAAGCTTAGACCCCAAAATAGGAAGTATTTAATTCCTAATGCGTGAGAACCAACACAAAATACTTTAACATATTTATGATACCAATTGCCATATTTTTATCTTATTATCACTTGAGCTAACAAAACCTCCGACCAAACCTAAGGAAGCCGTGTCATACTAGTGCCTTGGAGCCCTGGTGTCCCTATCAGAGAAGCCTCAGAGTTTCCAGGGAAAAATGTGATGCTCCAATCAAGTCCTCAAAAATAGGTTTGTTGCTTTACTTTAAAAAAAAAATTTCCATATATTGTACAGAAAAGCAAACTGAAGCTGAAAGACAACCAAACCAAAATCACTTAGCCACTGACTAAATGAGAATACAGTACAGGTTTCAATTTCCTAGTCTAGGAGAATTTTTGTTACCAAATGTTCTACATGTAGCTTTCTAGATAACAGCGCTATTTCTACTGATTCCTAGTTTTTAATACTCATCCAAATTTACCTACCTGGGCAATACACCTCCAATGGCCAACCTCAGATTCAAGTCTTGAGACTTCATTTGACAATCTGCTTATTTCCTGTTGCAATGAAACTAGGTCGCCAAAGTCCATGTCATCATCGTAGAAAGCTGCAGGGCAATGATGGAGCCCATAACTGGCGGAAGACAATGGAGTGGTTTCGGGTGCACTGCCAGCCCCTGAGGGCACCGACTGAGCAGCTGGCTGCAGTTTCAGCAGCTCATCCCAGAGTGCGCTCTGTCTTGCTTTAAGAAGGCTGACCTCCACCTATATATTTATATTTTAGAGGAGGTGCTTTAGAAAACACATATTGGCCTTTTGACAGATTTATACTATTAAAATGTATAATGATTTCTCTAAGGTTATACAGTTATCATACTCTACTAAGCAAGTCCAGGACTTCTATAACATCCTAACCATAAGATCTTTATTTTCAAAACAAACAGAACTATCATAGTTAGAGCACAAATGTTTCAGATAGTATGAAGATGAAAATTTCAATTTTATGTTAAGTAAGGCAATGAATTGCTCACTGAAAAAGGGTCTGCTGTCTTCTATGGATGAATAGCATTATCTTCTTAGGCTGTGTTTGTGCTTACCAAATTCTCAGTGAGAAGTAAGTGAAGGCTATGTCAATCTATGCACTCAGAAGTTTCCTTAGAGAATCTGCTGCTGGAAGAGTCTCCTGTAACTGTTGCTGACTGGACTTAGGCTTAAAATACACCAGGAATCATGGGTAACTTGGTACTGCCCTGCACAGCACAGCTAGATGAACACTTGGATTTATAAACCAAATCCTTTTAGATAAGATAATTCAGTGTGCCCGTGGTTATTAGCTAGAGTCTTAGAGGGAAATAATAGAACTGGGTATAGTGGTACACAGCTGCAATCCGGCACTTTGGAGCATTAGGCAGAAGGATTTCAAGTTTTAGCCCAGCCAGGACAACTGTATAAGGCCTTGTCTGAAAATGAAAAACTAAAAAGTGTTTGGGGATATAACTCAGTGCAAAGACCCTGGGTCCAATCCCTAGAACTGGAAATAATGCTTTGAAAGATGTCTGGGCTCTAACATGGGCAAAACCCAGCCTTGTTTGGAGAGAGAACAGTAAACATATTCTCAAACCCTGAGCAGGCTTTAGACTTCAGACTGGCAATAACAAATCATAGCCCCAGAGAAATCATGAGCACAGGTGATGCCATAATGCCACATCCATTCTTAGTGAGAGACTGCTGAGAGCACAGAAGTAGAGAAACTAGACAGAATAAACTTCCTATAAATGATTAAAAACACTGGGCCACAACAGATGACCATTTAATACCTAGGAGACAGTCCACAAGTAAAATATTTCTGTATGTGTATAGCTAAGCTATCAGACTAAAAAACCCAAACACATTTATGTTATATGTCAGAACAGGGCTTTCTGATTTGAGCCACTTCTCTACGGGAAATTTATTATGATATTTACATTTCATTCATTGTCCCATAAATGATGAGATAAATTGTGTATTTGGTGAAAAGGAACATCACAATATGGACCACATAATCATTTAGAAAATACCAGATATATAAGTTCTGTATTATCTTTCATCCTAGTAAAAATTACTGAAATCATATTTTTGATGTAGTTACAATACAAAAAAGCTGTCATTTTACAATAGACATTTATATCAAGTGGTAGAGCTATAGAAGTACAGGCTCTAATAACAGCAAAAACATTTCTAAACTTGAATGTTTAAAATGTCCTCCACTATCAATATTGAAGTAGAAAATAAAATGCCAAAGTTTTGGACAGCAGTGTTTTTGCTGTGGGGTAAGCATCAGAAGCACCTATGGAGCTTCTGCCAATTACCAATCCTAGAGCCACTTCCTAGTACACTGCATCAGGATCTCAAGGGAGGTGCAAGCAGGTCTGTGTTTACAAACTGCCAGTAATGATTGAGCTGCCCTGGGTAGGAACAACAATTTTATCCTAATATCTGTAAGTCAGTGCTACTCAAAATGTGGCTTATGGACTGAAGCCATAAACATTTGACATAGGCAATTAGGGTGTGAAAAGACTGGCTTAGGAAATAAGCGTGTCCTGTTAATTACAGGATCCCAGAACACATGCTCACAACAGTTCCTAAAAGGCTGCACATGGACTTCTTTTGAGAACTTGAGCAGGTTTTCAATAGGATGGCCTAGATCTGATGGCAGCCTAAGGCATGGGATCCAGCACCCCCTCTCAGGACCTATATATAGAAATTCTTGAGGGTTTTCTTGAGATTTGGACAGTATAAAAGGACATAGTCACCAAGAAGAGTTTGGTATTGTGGCTTTCTCACAATAGCCCATGCTACTTCCTCTAGGTGCTCTTTTATCTTGCTTTTTTTCTCTTTTACTACATCCAAGCTTATTCTGCAGAGCCAGTTTCTCTCTTACTCTTTGCTTTTACTTTTTCAAATAAACTCTGCCACTGCTGTTTGCTCATTTTCTTCAATTCTTTGTTCGAGATGACAAGAACCTGGAATCCAATCAACTCTAGCAGAGAGTTGAACAACCCAGAACCTAGTAATATTTATTTGGTGAGCCACTTTTAGAAGGAGTGACCCAGTAACAGCCAGTCAAGAGTCTCAAAAGCCAGGAGATTCTGATATCATTTTGGCCTAGCTACCCAGGAGTAAAGCTTGGGTACTGGAAATCAAGGTAAGGCCCATATTGGCCACAATTTTTGTTTCTTTCTTAATGAGACATGTTTTTCTTCTCTTCTTTTTGTAAATGGATTTTATTTCTATGCTTGTGCTGCATTTGCTTGCTACCCTATGATGGGCATGGGGAGGATTAACCTGGTCTTCAATGACCTCAGTTTTGGAAATGGTTTTCCTTAGTTTTGTCTTCTTGTGATGCTAGGATTCAGGGTGCCCCAACCTGGGTGTTTCTTTCTTGGATTGTGTGATGCTAGGATTAAGGATGAGATGTTATGGCTTAGGGTTCCACACCCTGGGTGTGGGTGGCACTAATAAATATGCTTCAAGCCTCCAGGGAATCATGTGGCTAGATGTGGGCTTATGTCAACTGCCACCATCTTTTTCCTTTTCACTAAGTGACCTTACAAGTGAAGCCTCTGATCATGAAGAACAAGACAGAGGAACCTAGGAACTTCTTTTAACTGGTGAAGTGGCTCTTCATAGCATGGAAGTGAAAATTTTGTCTGTTTTAAAAGGAAGCATCCAAGGCTTTTGCTGAAGCAAAGCAGTGGCCAAGAGGGCCTGTTCAAGCTGGCTTTAGCTGAGCTGCTTCCTCCTTGTCTTAAAACTTCTCTGGGGCTATAGCTTTATTCCTTGTTTAAGTGCAGATAAACCCTATGCCTGATAACCTGAGCAGAACACATAGACAGCATTTAAATTTAATTAAAGTGACTGTAAGTACACAAAGGCAGATCCATCCCCATTCTTAGTTTTTTTTCAATATTGGAGTGAATGCAAGAGACAGTTTTCTTGATTGGCTCCATTCTGGTTAAGTAGAGTCATCAAGGGACTCGAAATGCAAGTTGGACCATCAATGGGGGACAACTAGGTGCCTGAGGGAACTTTGCTTGGGGAAGTCCCACTCTTATTTCATGGGAGCTAAAGAACTAGATAAAGTCAACAAATGGTTTTGCCCCCTTCTCCCTAATCAGTGAATGGGTCCAAATATAGAGACACAACCTCCATCCCCTGGGGAGGGGTTTTCCTGTGCTTAATCATGGCAGCATCCCTTGGACAGAGACATCTGTCTGCTCTGTTAGGGTCTCACAAAGGATGCTTTGTGGAATCCTTGGGTCTCCTCCTTCTGCATGGGATGTCATCTTAAGGAGTCAAGACCTAGTTGCCTCCTCTCTAGAGGGCCCCAAGCCAAGCCAGTGGGAAACCTCTTGAACCTTGCCACCACACAAATTTTACCAACTTTGGTACTATGCCATATTCTTGATAATTTTTTAAAAAGCATTTCATCTTGTCAATTTAAAACATGAATAGCTTATCTGCTATTGCAATACAGTTTGGGTTCAGTATGAACTAGGAGGTGGCAAGAGATAAGTATGGGATTGTAATTTAAATTATGAGACTGTTCTCCCGTTATAGCATTTCTGCTTAAAACATACAAGGTAGAATGAAGTGCTTTATATTGAGGCTTTTGTGACTCTACCAAAGAGAATTCTCAGGAACTATGGTGTTTAGAGTGGCCCCTGAGGAGGAGAAACATATTCTGGGTGATCTTGTCCTGAGATTCCCACTTATCTATCAGGGTGATCTGGGTCTTTCCAACCTCAACCTCTTCCTTGTATTTCTCAAACCAAATTGCTTCTAAGCCTTTTGGCTAAGATCAAGTATAGTCCTCAAACCAATAAATCAATTCCGTTTCCCCCATGTGACTCAGGAACTCCATTAGAGAGCCTAGTGCCTCAGGGGAACCCAGCATTCCTCAACCCCCTCATCATGATTCTTAGACAGCTTTAAGCCCCATGGGTCAAACCTGAAGTGGTGCTTCTTACTATTCTAATTCACAAATTATCTTGCCCTTGAGAGAAGCCCCAGGGACAGGAGGGAATACTAGAATGCAGGACCCTTTTCCAGTTGCTGGTGTCCAGCAGTGCAAAGAATCACTAGGGCAATTGTCAGAGGACCTTAGGGAGTTTGCAGATGGACTTGGCCTTTTCTGTGTTCAATAATTGGGACCCAGAGGAAGGAAAAAAAGGGAAAGGGAAGATTACAGCTGTCACAACAGGCAATGCTTTAAATTCACCCAGATTGTCTAGGGAAAAAGCCAGAAACAACCAGGAAAAGATTCCTGTTTCAAGTGGAAGAGGATTGGACACTAAGCACAAGATTTCACCAAGCCTCCGCCTTGGCCTTGCTCTGTATGTAAGGAAGCTAATGTGCCTGACTTGTGGCAATGGAGGTTTGTGTCCACTCCCAGAAAGGGACTAGGTCAGCCAGAACCTTCATTGCTTCCTCTAATGAGCAAAGAGGCCCAGGATAACCTGCAATACCCTGTCCACAGACATCTCCATCTCCCCCAAGGAACCCTGGGTAATGTAAGACACTATGGGTGAGCCAATTTGACTGCTTATTGATACAAGGGTGGATCATTCTGTTTTGATTTCCATCTCCAGAAAACTCTCCTCTAGGTCTACAGCCATAGTTGGGGTTGAGGGGACCCTTAGTCAGAGATTCTCACTCTTCCTCTGATGTGTCATTTTGAAAGCCAAATGTTTCTAATTGTTTCACAGCATCCTACTCCCTTGCTAGGAAGAGATTTACTAGCAAAATTGGGGGCATTCTCAAACTTCACCTAAGGCCAAAATGGATTTTACTTGGAACTACACTAAGTCTCCCTAACCAAGTTAGCCAACAAGTAGATCCTGCTGCATGGTATAATGGAATATCTGGTATAGAAAATTCTGACATACCAGTAGTTATAAGACTAAAAGAACTCCTATCTGAAAGCAGTATCCAATAAAGGAAGAGGCACATAAAAGCCTTTAGCCTAGGGGCCAGGGATTTAGCTCAGTAGTTCCACCACCTGCCTCACAAGTGCAAGGACCCAAGTTCGACCCCAGTACCGAAAAGAAAAAAAGTCCTTAGCCTCTCATAGACAAGTTTCTCAAATATGGCCCTCTAAAGCCTTGTCAGTCCCCTTGCAATACTCCTATTCTCCCTATCAGTAAAGCCCTCAGGAGAATATCAGATGGTACAATACCTCTGCATCAACAATGGGGTTGTCTTTCCAGTCCATCCTCTAGTGGCAGATCCATATGCCATTGTCTCCCAAATTCCAGGGGACACTAATTGTACTCAGTCTTAGATTTAAAAGACATTTTTCATCCTCCTACATCCAGTCTCCCACTTTCTAATTGCCTTTGAATGGGAAAATCCCATTTCAAGAGAAGACCTGCAATATACTTTGACAGATCTCCCACAGGGGTTTAGAGACTGTCCTCACCTTTTTGCTCAGGGACTACAGAAATACTCGGGGAACTTAAAGCTTAAACAGGGAGCCAGCCAGCCTACAGTATGTAGATGATATTCTAGTTTGTAGCCCAACTCAGAAATTAGCTATAACACTCTACAGACTCCCAAATTCTATCTAAGAAGGAATATAAAGTCTCCAAAGACTAGCCTCAGGTATCCCTCCAAAAAGTTCAATATCTGGGATATATTCTTACACCTGGGAAAGATAGCTATTTAGGGATGGGATCCAGGCTATCTATGATCTAGCACCTCCTGTCACCACACAATAGCCTTACTCTTTCCTAGGGATGGCTAGCTTTTGTAGGATCTGGCTACCTAATTTGGGACTAAAGGCAAAATCTTTATATGAGGCTGTCAAAGGCCCTGAGTCTGTATGCCTAGAATGGACAAAAGTGACTGACAATGCTTTAGAGAAATAAAGGATACCCTCATTCAGGTTCCAGCACTGGAAATAACTGACCTTAAAAAACTTTATTTTTCTACATATCAGAAAAGAGATGAATTGCTTTGGGGGTCTTGACACAAAGGCTAGGACATGAACCCCCACAGTGGCATAGTTAGATGGAGTGGCTGCTGGATGGCCACCCTGGCTGAGAGCAATAACAGCTGCAGCTATACTAACAGAAGAAGCTGCAAAGTTAACCTTGGGATGGAGACTAGAAATCCTAACTCCCCATCAGATCAGAGGTATTCTGGAATCAAAAGTTTACTTGTGGTTAACAGAGGATGGCTCACGAAGTATCAGGCCATGCTCCTAGGCACACCTGAGGTTATTATAAAAACATGCACTAGTATTAACTCTGCTTCTTTGATGGCTATAGGCCTAGAAGTTAGCCTCTCTTGTGAACAAGTCATCTTCCAGACCTATGCAAGTAGGCAGGACATTAGTGATCTGCCCTTCAAGACACAGAAGAGAGTGGTTCACTGATGGAAGTAGCCTTGTCCCAGAAGGACATCAAAAGGTGATTCACGACAAGTCATTGAAGCTAGACCTCTTTGGGAACCTCTGCTCAAAAGGCAAAAAGATAATAGCTCTTACTCATGTATTGATATTAGGAAAAGGAAGAAAGTTAACTAGCTATACAGACTCCAAATATGTCCTTCTGATACTACATTTTTATGCAGCAAGCTGGAAGGAAAGAGGCTTACTGACTGATAAACATCTATCAAGCACAGGCAGAAAAATCTACAATTCTTAGAGGCAATCTGCCTTCCTAGGCAGACTACAGTCATGCATCTTTCTAGAATAAAGCCAGTCCTATCAGAACTGTCTGAAGAACAAGATCACACGAAAGGAGAAAGCTACTCCTGTGAACCTCTGGAAGACTTGAGATTTCTCTTCGAGAAACAAGACTCCAGTGCCACTACAGGACCTACTCCTCATAATTGGGCTGATAGTAAAGGTCAGTGGCCACTAACTCAATGGGCACTATCTCAAAAGTCAATAACTTTTTCCTCACAGGTTTTCCTTTCTTCAACCCAGCCAATGAGCCACATCACCCCAAGGTAGTTGGAGAGCACATAATCCCCATTAGGTAGGGTGTACATCCCCTCTCAGCTTGAAGAAGCTGTAGAAGACAGAGACCTTCACTCCCTCAGCACTCCATAAAGAATTATGGGGATTTGTGTCTCTTACAGGGAAATGACATAGGAGAGTAGGGTGTGGAAAAGCTGGCTGGGGAAATGGGTGTGTGGCTTGTTAAATATAACATCCTAGAACACATTGTAGAACAGTTTCCAAAGGCCTGTACATGAACTTCATGTGAAAACTTAAGTAGGGTTTCAATAGGTTGCCCTAGATCTGACATTAACGTGAGGTGTGGGATCCCAGCACCACCTCTTAGGACCCATATGTAGAAGTTCTCACTAGTTTTCCTGAGATTTTAAACAGTATAAAAGAACATAGATGCCAATAAGAATTTGTTATCAAGGATTTCTTCATGATAGCCTGCTCTTCTTTCTCAAGGGAATTTTTTATCTTGATTTTTTTTTTCTCTTTTACTTGGCCCAAATTTTGGAATCCAGGCACTGGAAAATAACAGCTTGGAAAACAAAAGGAGGGAGGTGGATCCCCAGGACGCAGGAAGAATCTGAAGGGAAAATTGGATTCCACAGAAAAGAAAAGAGATAGATGAAATGCAGCAAAAGGAGGTAGGAAACTGCACTTTTTCCCCAGATCACAGCACATGGTGTGAGAGAGGAGAATTGAATCTATGAAGACACAGGATGAGTGACTCCAGAGGCTTCAAGGGAGAAATGCATCAGTAGAATAGAGCAATGGATACTGTGCACTACAATACTTGGAGCTTGATTCCAATCCAAATGTCTATCATGTCCCCTGGATAGTGTACTTGGCCAGACACCATTTTAGAGAGGGGCCAACTAAACCCAGGAGTCAGAGCAACTATGGGTTGCATTCATCCTGATAGGGAAAAGTTTTAGATAACTTAATAGATTGAATATTAAGGTAGTTGTAGAAGCAAAATAAGTAATGTGTACCTTTAAGATTTGCTTTTCCCATAACTCCTTGTTTAAGGTGATGGTTATCTGACTCTTTAACCAGTAACTTCATGAACTTAACAAAGTTACCATGCCAGGGTGAATTTACAATGTATACATGCCTATCTTGTGTCTGTGACTTGTAAATAGGAACTGGAATTGTATTTACACATGAAAGAACACTAGGGATGAGATAATGGCTAAAAAGGATATAAAAAGGGAAATGCTAAACAAGGGGGGCTCAGATACTAACCAGACCTGTTTCTGGCATTCCCACCTGCTCGCAAGAAGAAATTTTGTTACTTTATCCAAATTCTTGTCTCTGTGTATTTCTTTCTGAGATTTCTACAACAATCCCAAGATTCCCAGTGCTGAAATCCCACAGTGACTGGATGAGGGACAACCACAAGAGACATCCAGGGGCAGGGAGCTGAGGTCAGAGTGGAGAGAGATACCTAGAGTGTTGTAGGCTGAGCAATTCAGGGCCCAACTTCACAACCAGAGGCTAGATTAGTCTGAACTTCTGTGGAGCTGAAAGCACCAGAATTGGGACCCCACCCTATTCCTACTGCAGGCTTGCTGGGATCATTCATCATGGATCCGGGCACTGTCTGCCTCCTTTGTCTACCAGTGGCTGCAGATAAACACCCCCAAATTGGACACTACCACAAAACTGTAGACCCCAGAAGATAGTGACAGGTTTAAAATCACAGAGAAAAGACTTCTTTTCTTTTTTCTCAGTTATTTTTGTTTTTTCATGAGTGTGAACATTGTTTTAAGCTTGTTTTTGTTTTTTTTGTTCTTGTGTTTGTATTTTCCTTCTTTCTTTCTCTCCTATCTTCACTGGTTCCCCAAATCTTGGGTAACCTTTCTTTGTCATTCAGCCTTGCTTCTATCTCTTTCTCTTCCTTTATTTCTTTACTTTTTCCTATTATCTCTTTCAGATTTCCTCCCCTGAGTGTAAAATTGCTCTATTGAGGGTATATTTACTGTATGTCATTGTTTTGATTTGTTTTATATTTTGCTATATAATGATAAATCTTGTATCCATGGTTAAAGATGGAAAATTAAGAGTTATCACAGTTTGTCATTTTCTAGACAGTGCTAGATGTTAGTATTATTACTGATTGTACTACTTTAGCCCAGGTGACATAGTTGTTGTGATCAGTTGTTCTTCCTTTTATGCCAATGCTGAGATTGTCTGGGGGCTATAAACAATACCAAATTCCAGTACCAAAGAATTAGGTACTAGGCCAAACAGGCATCAACCTCTCATCCCTAATTGAAGAGGCAAGATCTTGGTACAGACTCAAAAGCCAAAAGCCAGCTATGCCTAGAAGACATCTCTGAAAAGTAGGTCTCAATACTAATAATAAAGCTACCTACCATAAGCAATTGATAAGCATCACTGCAGAAAAAAGTTTTAAAAAGTAGAAAAAGAGATAGCATGGAAAAAAGATGCAACCCCAGACTTCCAGCTCTAATAAGGCAAATCCAGGGTGCACTGAGGTGGAAGAAATAAAAAACCACCCAGTTGAACTTTTTGAAATGGTACCAGTGGAAGTAACAAAGCTGATTAATGAATCTCTAGAAAAAAAAAAACAAATCAGAAATAATTACATAGATAACTAACATGATGATGACATGACCATAGTGAAGGGCTTGGTTTCTGAATCTCTAGTAGATATAGATAAAAAAATAGAGGAGCTTAGGCAAGTGATGGGAACCATGAATGGACAACATAAGAAAAAACTGGATTCCATAAAACCAATTCAAACAGCTATCCAGGAGATTAAAAATTCTATTGAAAATACATGCAACAGAATCAACCAATGTTAAGATGGAACATCAAATCTAGAAGATGGGTTGTGATCATCAAATGAAAGACTTTTTTTTTTTACTTTTTTATTTTTTTCATTAAGTTTATTGGTACATTTTAGGTATACAATACAGTTACATTCAGCATTGGGATCTTGTACCTTTACATGATGTATCTTGGTTCTTATTTTTTCCCCATTTCCCTGCCTTCCCTTCACCCCTTCCACCCTTCCCTATTTACAAAGACTTTGTTCCCATTTTTTCTTTTTCTCAAATTTTTTTCTTTTCCCTTCTTTCCTTACCCCCCACTTCCCCTACTCCTTTAGAACATTTTTTCCTATTTCATATTATCAATTATACATTTTGATCCTTATTTACACTTTTAGTTTTTCACACCAGAGAAACTATTTGGTATTTACACATGTGTGCCCTATTTATTTCACTTAAGAGTATGGCCTCAGTTGCACTATGAATTTTAAAGCTGTGTTCTGTGAGGTTTATTGATTATGCACCCAGCTCAGTAGAGCAAAAGCCACCAGCATTCTACATGTTGTGTGTGTACATAAGTGGATATACATATATGCACATATATGGTTATGTATGTGCATAAGTGAATAATTATATATGTACACATACATGCATATAGTCATATTTTATATGAAACACTTTACTAATATATCTGACAAAATATTCACAAAGTAGAAATGGCTGTGTAAACTAATATAAGTAGAAAAATATAGCAACTTTTTTTCTATAACTCAGTGGGTTTTACTTGTGCACCTGTGTTACAATGTGTTGGTCAAGGAAGTGTTTTCAAGGGTGTATACAGTTTAGGAAATTGTGGGCAATTCAGGGATCTTAGAGCAGGGAGAAGTTGTGGGGGAGGCTAGATTGCTCAACACAGTGGCCTAACCCAAGTCATCAGGGCTGGGAATAGCACTGAGGGAGCTGTCTGCCTGTGCAGGTGATGGCAGGCACAGTGGCCCCAGCCAATGATCATTCTTCCTTAAGAAATTCGAGAACGAGGCTGGCTGAATGCTCAGCCACCTGGGGAAGGTTGACTCCAGTTGGCACTCCAGACTTCCTGACTGAGGAAGCTGAGTGCTAATTCATGGACATCCAGTGGGAAAGCCCTGCTAAGATTTGGATCTGGAAGGTTCTCCAAAGGCCCATAGGTCAAAGGCTGAATCTCCAGCTTGGTTCCATCAGAAGGTAGCTGAACCTTTAAGAACTGGGACCTCACAGAAGGAAGTTACGTCACTGGGAAAGTGCCCTTGAAGGAGACAGGAAGATCTTGATTTCATTTTCTTTCTCTTTCTCTCTCTCTCTCTTTTAACCTTCTGGTGATTAGGTAAATGGTTTGCTCCACCACATGCTCCCCACCATGATGCGCTGCCGCACTGCAGACCCAAAGCAATGGGGCCAAGCAACTATGGAATGAAACCCTCTCAAACTGTGAGCCAGAAGTTGATCAACTCAGGTATTTTGTTAATAGTAACTAAAAGCTGACTAACACAGGCTCCATCTCAGTTGTACCCAAGCTACCCAAACCCAAATTCAGGCAATATGAATGTCGTCTGAGCCTCACAGGAGTGTTGGGTTGTGGTACTGAATCTGTTGCTGGATTTCTTTGTGGCTGTCATGCTCCACTCATCAATTGGGGTATAGGTCTCCATGCAAGCCTGTCAATCAATGAGTACAGTGGTGAGGGAGGGGGAGGATGCAGGGAAATGATGCAGGGACCAAGGGGGGTTCCCCACTGGAGAAAGCTGAGCTTGGGGTTCCATCATGCAGCCCAAGAGGAGGCTGTATGTTTAAGCAACTCCAGGCTGACTGTGAAGGAAATCAAAGGCATGAAGTTCTTCTAAGTGAGACTTATCATCAAAAAGATGCATAATTCTCGACTGCCTTTTTACTGCAGTGACTGAGGACTTTCTCATCAGCAAAGAACCTTCTTGGATCCAGGAAATGTATCTTGGGGCTGTAACTTCATGGCTCAAATAACATTCAACTGAGGTCTCCTGGCCTGTGACCTCTTCATTTCCATCTCAGGTCCTGGTACATGTACTGGTCACCATACATGCTTAAGAAATAAGCACGTTTTTCTTGCCATTTTCTGAAGCAGTTCTGAGTGTCTCCACTTGCACTGTCCTGGCTACCGCAATGTCCTGAATAGATTGAAACATTGACTTGTAGTGTTGAGGAGAAGACTTCTTAAAAGTAGCAAAGGACCATGAAAAATCAATCCAACAGCTTCTAGATGATGTAAATAAGAATAACATGAGATTAATGTGAATCAATGAAAAATGAGAACATAGCACAAAGGACATAAAAAAACCTGTTCATAGAAGTAATAGCAGAAAAGTTCCCAAGCATGGAAAAAGAATTTGACATAGAAATAAGTGAGGCATATAGAATAATATGACAAGAATAAGTCAATACACACCAGTTATAACTATCAATGTAAATAGTCTCAACTCAACAATCAAAAGAATCAGATTGGCAGAATGGATCTAGAAACAAGATACAACAATATGCATACAAGAAATATTTAACTCAAAAAGCAACCCCTAGGGGCTGGAGATTTAGCTCAGTGGTTTTGCCGCCTGCTGCATAAGCACAAGGACCTGGGTTGGATCCCCAGTACCAAAAAAAAAAAAAAAAAGTAACCCCTAGACTGAAAGGCAAAGGATGGAAAACAATACTCCATGCAGCAAGAACCAGAAAAAAACAGGAGTAGCTATACTATTTGCAGACAAAGTTGATTTCAAGCCAAGACTGAAGAGGCAAAGGTCACTACATACTTGTTAAGGAAACAGTCCAAGAGGAAGAGCTAAGAATTATAAACATATATGCACCAAATACCAGTGCACACACCTATATAAAACAAACATTAATGGATATGGAAAATCAGATAAGCACTAATACAATTTTAATGAAGGAACCTTATGCCCAACTGTCACAAATAGACGTATCAACTACACAAAAACTCAACAAAGAAATAGCAGAGCTGAACAAAACCTTTGAACAAATGGACTTAGTAGATATCTACAGAGTACTCCACACAACAACAACAGAATGCAGATTCTTCTCAGCTGCACAGGGAACTTTTCCCAAAAGAGACCACATAGTAGTTCATAGAACATGCTTAAGTAAATGGAAATGAATTGAAATTATCCCATGAATGTTATCAGGTCATAGTGCAATGAAATTGGAATTCAATGACAAAAGAAACCACAAAAACTATATAAACACATGGAAATTTAATAACACCCTCCTGAACATGCCCTTGAACCTCCAAAACTTTGAACTAAATAAACCTCTTCTTTCCTAAGTTACTGTGCCCAATATATTTAATTATTGTAATAAAAAGCTTACTAATGCAACATCCCAGAGAAGGATAAATTCAGACCACTTGTGAATTATTTTACTACTTCCTTGCCCACTCCCAGGACAGTCATGGTTAGCAGATAAAGGCACCCACCCACAAGTAAATGCAGTCTCAAATGCCTCCTCAATCCCATCTCCTAGGCAGACCCTACTAATTGCTTGAGGTCGACGTATCAGACAGAAAGCACTGGCCATTTCATCCCAAGAAAGTGTGTCCAAAGAAACTGTAGGGAAAATTAGTAAGCCAAGAAAAAAAACTAGATGTCTCGTGTGTTTGTGTGCATGTGCGCATGCGTGTGTGTGCTTTAATCTCAGCTTGAAACTGTACTATATCAATGACTTTCAGCACCTGAGAGTCTCACCAAGTCTCACCCTTCAGCTTCTCCTCTTACCTCTGCAGCAGCCTTAGAGCAGGACTATGCCCAGGGAGTCACCTGTTACAGTAGAATGGAGATCTGTTTCTCACATGCTTAGCATGCCAAGCCTGCTGCCATCTCTACAAATAGTGTTGCTTGTTTGTTAGTTTGTTTGTTTTATGGTCCTGGGGATCGATGGGCATTGAACCCAGGGAGTACTGAGCTACACTCTCAGCCTCCACCTTTTCTTTCTGAGATAGAGTCTTTCTATATTGTTCAGGCTGGCCTTGAACTTGCAACTTGCTTCAGTCTCCCAAGTAGCTAGGATCACACACGTGTTCCACCACACCTGGCAGTGATTTGCTTTTGAACAAATCACTCAATCTTTCCTGGGTTTATCTGCAAAATAAAACCAATGCCTCTTCATGAGGCTGTTTTAGCACACAGCACAAATCCTACAACCTAGAAGACACGCAGCACCTAGATCACAGCAGCTGCCACGCAGGCATGTGTTGTCGCTGCCATCATCAGTCCTGTCACCCGACTGCTCTGTCGGTCCTGGGCTTGTTCATTCCTGGAGCCCTGGGCAAGGGAGCAGGGATGAAGGGCTGGAGGAGCATAGCGCAAGTGCGATGCTCTGAGTCCTGGGGGGCACGGCCTGGAGGTCACTTAGCCAGCGCTCCTCTCCCCTCTTTCTGGATGGAACATCCTGCCTATCCTTCAGGACTCGTTCAGGACCACATCCTCGTAGCAGACTCTACCGAGTACCAAACCTCTGCTGTGCCTGGCAGAGGAGGCTCCACCTTACCGAGTTCTCTTAGTTCCCATCAGTCCAGGGTTTCCCCAGCTGAGAGTTTTTCCTACACACTCACCTGCACCCTGTCCCAGAGGTATTTGGGGATGGACACAGCAGGCATCCAGGGCCTTAAGAAAGATATGGTTCTTGAAGGCAGTGGCCAGGTGGACTCTGCCCTAATCCCCCTCATTGCCCAAGCAGGATTGGACATAGAGCAAGTGCTTCTGAAGTGTATTCATGGAGGGGAAGGAGGAAGGAGGGGGAAATGGGTGTAGTGATCAACACTTCTGTCATTGGGACAAAATACCTGACACCCAAAATATGAAGGAGGAAAGGCTTAATTTGACTCATGGTTTCAGAGGTTTTAGTCCATGGTAAGCTGGTTTCAAGACAGAGAGGTCATGGTGGAAGGGCATGGCGGAGCAAAGTTGCTCACATCATGACAGCCGAGAAGCAGAGCACAGGGAAAAGCGCTAGAGAGGACAGGTCAGGGACAAGATAGTTCCCTAGGTCATGCCCCGTGATCCACCAGACACATCAAAAGTGTGCTTTACTTATCTAGATGTGTCTGAGGCCAACCAAGTTGATGGTCAAGATTTACCATCAGGGGTGGGAGTGTAGGGAAGGGAGAACACTTTCCCAGCAGGGAGCAACCTCTGTCCTTCCTCCTCAGCCTGACCCTGCGCCATGTCCCCTCCAACAGCGAGGCCAGCTCAGCAGCCTCTGTCCCTCAAGTTCCCCATGCACCAGTGACCACCGTACAATGCAGCCAGAACATTCACCCGAGGAAGGTACAAACTGACCTTCCATGAGATATGACTGCCAGGATCAGCAGGTGACATTTGCTACCCTCTCAGCTCCTCAGCCCAGAACAGCTGCCTCTGGAGGGCAGATTCGAAGGTGCTATGGGTACCTCAGATTCCTCAGCTTGGCCCATACAGAAGCACTGCTCCCCTGGCTTCCGGTCTGGTCCCCAGGCTGTGCTGCGTGTGTCCTTGTGGAGATAGCTCTCTCTGCATGGCCATGGACAACAGGGAGGCAGTGCTAAGGCCGCTCAGCCTTGCACAGTGGCGAGTCACAGGGCCTGGAGGGCTTGCTCAGGAGGACCCTCCTGGGGAGGGCACCTCACTCTGAAAGGGGAGCCAGAGCAGCATAGCACATAGCCAGGCTTTGGAGGTAGCAGACCCTGGCTACGTCACTGACTGGCAGTCAATCTTGAGGAAGCCGCTTGGCCTCCCTGGGGCTGACTTTTTGCAGGCGCTGGTTGTGAGATTAAATGGAAAATTTAACAAAGTGTCCTTTATGTCTCAGGGACAGAAGTTTAGTGAAGAGACTGAGGAGAGGTGTGGGAGGCACCAGAAGTGGACAAAAGGGGCTCAGTCCCTGAGCTGAGGAGCAGAGAGCTGGAGAGCAGGAGCCAGGAGGAGGCGTCCTGAGGCCCCAGCGGGCGTGGGTGCTCCTGCTGCCAGAGGCTGGAGCTGGAGCAGCAGCGAGTGGGGTAAACCCAGCCGCCCTCTCCTGCCAGGACGCCACACCAAACTCCAGGGGAAGCCAGGGGCCAGAGCCCAAACCAGAAGGGTCCTGGCCGGGTGGCAAGAGGAGCTGAACTTCCGCTATTATACAAATATTAAACACAGCATATTGTGCTTCTTGTGGCACTAGGGATTTAACTTGGAGCCCTCACACTAAGCTACATCCCCTAGCCCCTTTTTAAATCTTGAGATAGGGTCTGTGAATTGCCCAGAGTGGGCTCAAACATGCAGCCCTCCTGCCTCTTCCTCCCCGGGTGCTGGGATTACAGGGGTGCATCACCATGCCCGGGGCACGTGGTACTACTGTAACTGAATCTAAAAAAGCCTGCGGGCACAGCAGGGCCCTTTAGTTCTAACTAACGCTGTCTCACTGCGTTTCTGCTGTTTCACCCGCTGCGCTCTCACGTCAGGCCTCACCCAGCGGCCGCCACCTCTAGGCCGGGCAGGAAGGTGTCTGATGTTGACCAGAGGCGCGAGCCGGGCTCCGGCTCCGAATCCAGGTCTGCTGCCTCCATAGCCCAGGCTGCAGCACCCGGGCTCCCGGTGCCTGCGAGCCCCCCCCCCCGC
The DNA here is from genome assembly GCF_000247695.1 of Heterocephalus glaber. Next base: position 8,591,553 of record NW_004624734.1, read on the forward strand.
CCCCACACTGACCCTCTGAGCCAGTGGAGGAGCCTGGGCGGCAAGAAGCTGTCGGGGGCAGCGCGCTGAGCTGGGCGGCGCGGATGAGTAGGGTGGCAGCTCTGTTTCCTGGTCGAGGATGTCGCACCCCATGCTTGCCCTGTGTCTGCTGGTGGCCTGGCTGAGTCCTGCCTGTGGCCAAGGAGCGGCTGGCCAGGAAAACCCCACACCACCAGCGAACCTGTCGGCCTCCTCGACCTTCCTGAACGCTTCCCACTTGGCCTTCAGCCCGTGCAGACGCTTGGCGGCCCTCAGCCCGGGCGGAAAGGTGCTCTTCTCCCCGCTGCGCTTCTCCATCCCGCTCACGCTGCTGGCGCTGCAGGCCAAGCCGGATGCCGCACCCAGATCCTGCAGGGCCTGGGCTTGGGCCTCGCCAGTCCGGGACGCAGGGGCGCAGGAGCACCACAGCCGGCTCCTGCAGGCGCTCCTGCCCGCCGCCGGGGGCGCCACAGCGACGTGGGCAGCCTGCTCTTCGCGGGCCACGTTCGAGGCCCAGAGTCTGTACCACACGGAGGTCTTCCCCATGACCTTCAGTAAAGCCAGGGATGAGACAAACTCCGCCATGAGGGAGAAAACCCACAGCAAAGCCGCCAGCCTTCTCCAGGAGACGGGTCTTGACTTGATTCTGGCCAGTGATATTTTCTTTGAAGGTAAGTCATTGCCCAGTGATTCTTCAGCTTGTTGAACTAAGCCATGTTTTGTCCGAGATAAATAGCCCTCCGCCTCTGCAAGACATCTTTCCAGGGATTAACTCCTTTCTCCCACACCTGCACCCTCCGCCTTCTGGAGCCTCCCCGAACCTCAACTCGTGTCCTCTTTGGAGCTACAGCCCGCCCCCCGTCACCACTGAAGTTTTAGGAAGCGGCGCCTCCGCACAGGACTCACCTTGGAGTTTGCAGGCCCCTGAGGAATGAATATGTGGGGCGCTCTGCTCCCCAGTCACATTTCAGGATGGCGCCAGCAGAGCGCTGGGACCCTCGGCCCTGGGCGACTGCCCACGGCACATAGCCCGGAAGCCAGCCCTGCCCACGTGACTGTTGCTGATGTGCCTCCCCTCCCAGCCAAGGCCCGGCTTGGTCTCAGTGCATCACCCTCTAGTAGGGCCCAGTCCCTTGCTGACACTCCACAGAGCTCTTCCTCCACCATCTTCTCTGATTCTTCAGTGTCTCCCTGGGGTAAGCCTGACCCCTCCAGCAGCTCCCAAACGCCCTGTGCACCAAAGCCTCCCGACTCCGCGTGCCCAGCCAGCTCCCCATGGCCGCCTGGTCACCTCCTTCTGAAAGCGGCACCTCAGCTCAGCACGTTCCAAACCCGAAGCATTTCTTCCTGCCCTCTCCTCAGCCCCTGACATCCCCACTTCCTGCCCCTTTCCTTCAGGTCCCAGTAAATGGCCCAACTCCAACCCAAGCCGGAACCTCCAGGGTCCCTCTCCACCAGCTGTGCAGGTCCTCGGTGTCTCTTTCCTCTCCCACGGGTCCCTCCTAAACAGAAACTCTAACCGTGTCCCTCAAACTTTACCTCCCTGGTTTCTCTCTGGTCTGACCATTGTCTCTCTCCACAACCACTATGCTCGCACAAGTTTCTCCATCTCACCAAAACTGTTGCCATTGTTTCCTTTTATTTTCTTTCTTGGTACCGGGGATCCAAGTCAGGACCTTGCGCTTTCGAGGCAGGCACTGTGCCATTGCTTCCTAACTGGGCCTCCTGTCTGCACCTCGCCTCCCCTCAGCACCCCAGCCCACTTTCCACAGTGCAGTCAGGGAGACCATTCTGTTAGCCAAATGCGAACTTGTCCTTCACTGCTTAAACCTGTCGGCACCTCAACCCAATTGTAACCCTTGCTTCATGTCTTTTTCCTTTTCTTTTTAGTACCGGGGCTTGAACCCAGGGGCTCACATGTACCAGGCAAATGCTCCACCACTGCACTGCATCCCCAGTCCTTTTTGTTTTTAACTTGAGATAGGGTCTTGCCAAGTTGCCCAGGTGGAACTTAAACTTGCCATCCTCCTTCCTCGGCCGCCTGAGTAGCTGGGATTGCAGGTGTGAGCCATAGGGCCTGGCACTTCATACCTTTAGGAGGAACCTCAAGGCCCCCAAACAACCTGTCCCCTGCTGACTCTTCAACCACAGCTCTGTTACCCTCCCTGCCCTTTGCCTGCCGGAAGCTACCACACATTAGCTGCATGAAACAATGCCCCAGCCTGCACTGCACCATCCCTCTCACCTGGGTCCTTATACAGGTGGCCTGGGTTAGGAGCTCGCTTTGCTCCCACCTCTCCTTCCCCAGCCAAGACTCGTTCATCCTTCAGGGCTCAGCTCAGAAGCCACCGCCTCCAGGAAGACTTTCTTGACAGTCTGCCCCAGGGAGGTCGCCAGCTTTAGGAACAGCAAAACAACAAAACGGGACATACTGACATTTAACAATTATTGTTCCGCTGAAATTCACATGTAACTGGGCATCCTGTGCTTCATCTGGGAAGCCTTCCTGTCACTACGCAAAGTAGGCAGAGTTGGGAAAATTCTTTTTGCTTTGAACATGCGGAGTCTGAGGCGCTCCTTGGACATTTGGGTGAGGTGACACCTCGGGGAACCTGGAGCTGGAGAGGCACAGGCTGGGCACGGAGAGCTGGCAGCCTTCGGGGTACAGGACAGCACCCCGCCCCGGGGTGGACAGCCCTCCTCTCCTGCACCCTGCCGGAAACGCATCCCCTGCTTCCCCTGCGGATGCACGGACAGTAGTATTCCGGTCATTTGTCTGCACCCGAGACTGTGGGCTCCTTCCTGCGGAGCTCACGGTCTGGGGGACTCCTGCTGCCCTGGCCAGGCTCGTCAGGGTAGCAGGGCTCAGAAAGCCAGTCGGAGCTCTGGGCTCAGTCCCCAAGGCACCTCCAGGCTCCCACAGAGCTAGGCACCAAGACCCCTGGCCAGCAGCCTGGCTGCAGGGAGAGAGGCAGGAAGCAGGCTCAGAGGAGGCCCAGCCGAAGCAGGCTCACCCAGCCCCGCAGCAGTCTGCGCCCAGGCCGCCTGGCAGACTGCACTCCAGCTCCTCCAGCAGACTCCAGGAAGGACTGCAGCACCTTTCGTTCTGGAGAGTTGCAGCCAGAGCTGTTATAATTACATAAACACCTCACTCTATTGAGCAACTGCTGTGCGCCAGGAGTTGCACCCAGGGCTTTGCTGCTGGCTTCTCACTGAATGTCCACTGGTGTCCAATGAGATGTTTCCACTCATTTACACAGGACACTGACAGGCAGGCCCCTCCTCTCTCAGGCCTCACCTCCCACTCCCCCTTACTCTCTCCACTCCAGCTACACAGGCTTCCCAATGTCCCTTGAACTGGACCATTGCTGCCCCTGGGCCTTTGCACATGTCATTCTTTTCTTCTGGGATATTCTTCCATCAGATATGCATGGCTCACTGCACACACACACAGCCAATCTTGACTCCCTCTCACCTTCTCAGGGAGGTTTCCCTGATGTTTCTTATCTCCCCTTGCTTTAGTTCTCTCTTTGGTGTATACCGCTATCCAACAAAAGGTTTTCTTTTGTGTTTTATTTTGTTTTATTTTGGTACTGGGGATTAAACCCAGAGCATTCACAATGTCCCCTAGGGAGCAATGTCTCTAGTCCTGTTTTTTTGTTTGTTTTGATTTTTCATTATTATTGGTAAATATTTCAGTTGCCCAGCCTGGATTCAAACTTATGATCCTCCTGCCTGAACCTCCCAGAGTGCTAAGTTCAGGGCTGGGATGTAGCTCTGTTGTAGAGCACTTGCTTAGAATGTATGAGGCCCCAGTTTCAATCCATAGTATTGCCAAAAAAACCAAACCTCTAGTTTTTTTTCACTTCATCATATGTGATAGAAGTATAGCTTTTTCTTTCTCCTTTTCCCCTCACCTTTTCCTTGGTTCATTCTCCTTTTCTCCAGAATCCCTGTGGTCTAGACCTGTCAGTAGTAGAAGCAGTACTGACTCACGGGCATTGGGTGAGTTTTGCTAGCATATTAATCTGTCTACGGATATGATCCCTAACTGCCCCACCCAGGACTGTTCTAAGGAAATTTTTTTTTTTTTTTTTGGTACCGGGGATCAAACTTGGGTCCTTGCACTTGCGGAGCAGGCGAGCTAAATCCCCGGCCCCCTAAGGAAAATTCTTTTCAAAAACATCAAGTCTAAAGCTGCATTAGGAGTTGGTTTAAGATGATATTATGACAATAAAAGGATGACCAAGATTTAATTTCCAATTAGACTTCTTTGGGGTTCTACAGTGACACAATAATCTTGAAATGCAGGGTTTGCTGGGAGAAAAGAATTTTCTAAGGTCATAGGATCGAGAAGTCTTATGATATATCTGACCAGCTTCGCTGTGCCCAGGAAAAAAAAACTGGGGGCAGAAGTCAGGAAGTAGAAGGGATCAGAGAACCAGGAGCTCAGGCTTGCAAGTCTAGGACCAGGACTGCAACTCCAGATGAGCTGAGGGGTAGGCAGAGAACACCTCGTTCACTTACTTCCTGCCACATCTAACATGGCACGAGGAGTGAGCAGAATCTGCAGGGAGAAGAGCTGAGAGATGGACCGTGTGACCCAGCCTCCTCCTGCCAGGCTGCGCTTTCAAAAAGCACATGTGTTCCTGCACCTTGGTGGGTAGCAGTGGACACTGCTTGACTCAGAAAGCTCCTCTGTGTATCCAGAAGCAATGTCAGGTTTCAATCTGAGCATTCCCAGAGAATTCAGGACCAGACCGACGCGTATACTGTTTGATCATCTATCTTGTCCCACAGACTAAGAATTTGGCTACTTATTCAGTGCAGATGTAGGTGCTATTGAAAAAACTGCTTTAAGGGGGCGTAGGCAGATGGGGTACAAGACGGAACAAGTTGATAAACTTGATTTGATAACTGTTGAAGCTGGAAGTGGGTACATTGATTCATTGTTACTCTATGTTCAAATTTTTTTCATGTTTTTAAAAATCCCTTAGAATAAATGCCATAAGGTACAGTTTTGATAAAGTGGAGTAATGAGTATACACGTTTAGTATCTTATTCTGTATATTGGGTTTTGTTTGTTTTTGTTGTTGTTGGTACCGGGGATCGAACTCGGGTCCTTTTGCTTGCGCAGCAGGCAGCAAAACCACTGAGCTAAATCCCCGGCCCCAATTCTGTATATCTTGGATACTTTAATTCATTGTACATAGTTACAATTGTGCTTTGAAGATTTGTGGGCCAAACCCAACATCTAGGCTGCTTTTTTCCTGAGTATGGGTCACTTTTACATTCCTCATAATTTCTGATTGAAAATTGGACAGTTTAGATCCCACCGAAGTGACCACTGATTCTAACGTACGTATGTGATTTTTAGCGGGGATGGATCACTTAACCTGTGCAACTGGTCTCCCCCAGGAGAGCGTAGCTGCCGCTGTTTCTGATCGGTTCTACATTTTTCTTTTTAGTTTTCAGTCTGGCTTCCCAGGGGTCACTCACACAGGGACTTGTGGTCAGCAGAGCTGTGCTGTTCAGCTGCTGGCCCAAGGCTCCCCAGCCCCAGTCAGCACGAAGGGGGAGAGGCTCCCTCCAAGGCCAGCTTCCCTGGGCCTTGGCTTCCCCTTCTCCCCAGCTCTGGCTCCTCCGAAGGGTGGCTTCCCATTAGCCTGGTTGTCTACTTTTAAATGTTTCCAATATTTGAGACACACACACACAAAAGATGACAGTAGGGTAAAATTTCTTTTTAGCAAGTCAAATAGATGTTCAGAGAGGAAAAAGTGGAAAACACTTAGGAAAAGGAAAATCTTAATTTCCAAGTAGTTCTATGAAGAATTGATTTTTACCATTATTATGACTTGTGATTAGATATCCCCCCAAAGCCTCACCCTTTTTCATAGTGTGTGATTCATGATTGAGTTCGGGCTGAGGGCACTAGGATTAAGGGCACGAGTGCTACCCGCCCTAAGTAGTCTGAATAAAAGGGGCAGAAAGACACTGCTGAGGGCCCTCGTTGCTTTTTGCTGCCTTCTGCTGCCATGAACTGTTTCCCTTGTTGCCTTTGCTGCCTTGTGTGTGCCATGTTGCTTCTCCTCTGTGATGCCTGTTTGCCATCCCTGCCTTGGAGCCAGCCGATTATGGACTGAAACCTCTACGAACTGTGTGCCAAATAAACCTTTCCCCCCTTAACTTTGAGTGTTGGGTATTTTGTCTCAGCAATGACAGAAAAGTAACTAACACAACTGTCATCAATATTTTTCAACACTGGAACAACTAAGTCCCCAAGCACAATTCCAAAGAGAACACTATAGGCTAAGTGCATGGATCTAAGACTACCTTAGAAGTAAGTTCACATGCCGCATGGAAATTCTTTAAGGAGATAAATTCTCAAAGACTAAACATTCCATTTAAGTTTTCAAAAATACATTACCTATTAAATCTAGAATGTGATTTCATCACTACCATTTCTTCTACTCTCGGCAAGTACCTGAGAATTCCTCTGGTAAAGGGATGAGTGTGTTAACTCACAGAAGACCCCACGGTTCTCTACCCCTAAACAGAAGGAGCAGCAGAGAACCTGAAGCAAATTTATGCTGCTTTGTTTTGAATTCTTTGGAGATAGACCTTAAATAGAAAGGTGATCAAGAGATGGAGAGAGGGGTGGGAGGGAAGAGAAAGAGGATGAAAAAAGGAATTAAGATGTGTTATGTATATGTACCAACTCTCCACAATGTAAACATTATGTTCTGCAAACATATACTCATAAAAATAAGTAAAATCTAAAATCCAAACAAACCACAAGCTTCATCATGGTTTGGGGGAGGTGGGGCTCACTCTTTGGGAAATGTTTCACACCCAGTTGCATGAGGGTCAAGAAGGGCCTGAGGTTTACCCATCACTGTGAGAAGAAAACTCAGTTATAATATCCTCCAACATCTACATGTCTCCTTTTTAATGAAAAAGGATAAAGTCCTAGGATATCTAGGAAATGAATTTAACAAATAATATTAAGCTTACAGTCAAACATTGTCAACTCCTTGAGATTTAATTTTTGAGGGCCAAAAATAGTTGACTAAGGTCAAAGAATGTTGACGCCACAAAGACTACTTGTGTAAAAAAGTCACAGCTGAAAATTTTCACATTAAAATGTCATTACAGAGCAAATTATTAATATCTTAACTCCAGAAGGGCTAAAGAACTTAGACTCAGGAAGATTCCATTTGGGGAAGAGGCAGAAAATCAAATACTTGCCTTAAGTGACACCATTTATTAACACCTTTGAATTTTGTCTCAACAAATATTGTACTTTTAACAGATTTACAGGGTGCAATAAATTTTGACTAAAAAATCATGCCATAACCCCCACAACTATATTGTTACCACGTGACCTAAGTCTCAAACACAGGTCAAAGTTCAGGTTAATAACATGTTGTATGCCACTGGAATTGGTTGGGGAGAGAACCGTTTGACTTTTATCTGCCATGTAATTTGCCAGCATGCTTCCCTCAAGGTGTCCTTAACCACAGCTCCCGCTGCTCCCACCTGTCTGCCAGGCCCAGTCAGGTGCCCTGGTACTTGGGATATGTACCAAGGGCATTGCTCATACTCTTCAGCAGTCTGGATGTGTGTCTGTCTCTCCCACTTGACTGACTGTGAATCTCTCAAGCCTCAGACCCTACTCCCTTCTTCCTAGCAGATGAATCCCCTCCAGCCTCAGAAATCCCCACAACTTCCCTCCACCCCAGTCCACTTGTGTAGCCCCTGCCCTCTCTCCACAGCTCCTGTTCCAGTGAAGGAGCCTTCCCATCGAAGGCCATCCCTCCAGCTGTGCTCTGATCCAGTCTCTTCCTGGTGTCAGGACCTCTCCTATACCCACTCTCCTGGGGCTCCCATCTAAGCTACGCCCCTCCCACCAGCATTTACACAGGCCCGGTCCCTCAGCCTAAAACAACTGTCCCTCCATGCCACCTTCCTCTCCTGCCAGTGCCCTCTTGCCCCTCTGCTGGCTTCTCAGCAGAGCTGCCTGTAAACACTTGCTCATCACTCACCCAACATGGCTTTTGCTTCCATCTTTCCACTCACATAGCCAACAACCACTTTCTGGTCCCTAACCCAAGGGTCTTCTTAAAACTATCTCCCAGCCACCTCAGCAGCAAGCACTTTATTCCTTTGATTTCTCCTTACTGTTTGGAAATGGTCCTGGGCTTCAGTAACACCCATACCCCTGCATTCTTATCCTCTCTTAGTACTAATCACAACTTCTGTCATCTGTATAGAGCTATGGGCTTTAGAAAGCGTTGCCACAAGTGGTACATTTATTTATTTAAGATGCATTACCAATAAATGTGTCATTTGGTCCTTCTAACCCAGTAGGCTTACTAGGTGGGCATTACCTCATTTGAGAGAGGAGAAACAGGAGGCCCATAGCTGAAGAAATTTGGTTTAAGTCCACACACAAAGGGTCAAAGTCATGACTTCAATTCAACTGTCAACTTAAAATCCCACATTCTTCCCAAAAGCACCATCAAATGAAGAGTTAAAAACATTCAAGTTCTATATCGACAAAAATGAAGATACACTGATTATCTTGGAGAAAGACCAAGAGGCCAATGGTGCATAATGCCTCTGAAGGAAAAGCAAAAAGGACTGATAAAAACCTGAGATTGTCTTTTCATACATAATTTTAGAATCATAAATTGTTCACCCTTAAAATTTCCAAGACTGGCCAGGCATGGTGGCCCATGCCTGTAATCTAAGCACTCAGGAGGCTGAGGTAGGAGAATCACTGTGAATTCGAGGCCAGCCTGGGCTACATAGAGACCCTGTCTCAAAAAAACAAAACAAACAAACAAACCAAAATTTCCAAGATTTGCCTGGCATGGTGGTGCATGCCTGTAATCCCAGCACTCGGGAGGCTGAGGTAGGAGGATTGCCACAATTTCGAGGGCAGCCTGAACTACATAGCGAGATCCTGTCTCAACCCCCCCCCCCAAAAAAAACCTCCAAGACTCAAATAGAATCCTAACAGCAGACATCCGATAAGCACTTGAACATACGAGCTTCAGTAGTTCATCAACTGCTGCAATAAATAACATGTGTAAATCATTTCTCCCTTTCTAAAGAAAAAGTCTCCAGCTGTTTGGTAAAATTAAAAAAAATATCATGGATAACAATCATAAATATACATGCACCAAATACTGGCACACCCAACAGGATAAAACATACACATGAAAAATCAGATAAACACTAATACAACTATCATGGGGGACCTCAATCCTCCACTGTCATAAATAGACAGATCAACTAGACAAAATATCAACAAAGAAATATCAGAGCTGAATCAAACCTTTGAACAAACGAACTTAGCTCTTATATTTGTAGTGTTCCACCCCAGAACAAAAGAATACATATTCTTCTCAGCAGCACATGGGATCTCCAAAATAGACCATTTACTAGCTCACACAACATGCTTAAGACAAAGAAATTGAAATTATCCCATGCATATTATCAGATCAGTGCAATGAAATTGGAAAAAATGGCAGAAGAAACCACAAAAACTATATAAACACGTGGAAATTAACACTTTTGAACAACCAATCAGTTGCAAATGAAATTAGAGAAATTAGTTTCTACAACTGAATGATAATGCCAATATGACATACCAAACTTACAGGACACAATGAAAACAGTCCTACAAGGGAAGCTGAGTGAATTCTCACATTAGAAAAACTGAGTGAGCGCAAATAAATAAGCAAATGTTGAACCTCAAACTTTTAGAAAAAGAAGAAGTTAAACCCAAAGCTCATACAAGGAAGGAAATTATAAAGATCAGATCAGAAATTAATGCAATTGAGAGTAAGAAAACAATATAAAGAATCAATGAATGAAGAGTTGGTTCTTTCAAAGATTAAATAAAATAGAAAAACCCTTAGCCAACCTTATGAAATAAAAGGAAAGATCAAATCCATGCAATTAGGAATGAAAAGGGAGAAATCACAACAGATCCTGTAGAAATCCAGAAGATCAACAGGACTTACTTTGAAAACTATTCAACTAAGATGGAAAATTCAGAAGAAATGGACAGATTCCTAGGTACATATGAATTACCAAAACTGAAGAAGATATAAACATTTTTTTTTCATTTTAAACAATCCAGTATCAGTCAAAGAAATTGAAGAAGTAATTTTAAAAACTACCAACAAAGAAAAGCCCAGGTCCTGACAGATTCACTGTTGAATTACACAAGAAATTTAGAGATGACATAATGTCACTACTCCACTACTCCTCAAACTCTTAAATGAAATTGAAAGGGAAACAATACTCCCAAAGTCCTTCCTAGAAGCAAGCATTACCCTGATACCAATACCAGAGAAAGATCCAAACAAAAAGGAGAACTACAGGCCAATCTACTTAATGAACATAGATACAAAAATCCTCAATAAGCTACTGGTAAACAATGCAACAAATCATCAAAAAGATCATATACCATGACCAAGTAGGATTCATCCCAGGGATGCAGGGTTGGTTCAACATATGCAAATCAATAAATACACCACACTAACAGAACCAAGGACAAAAACCACATGATCATTTTAATCAATGCAAAAAAAAAAAAAAAAGCATTTGACAAAGTCCAGCACCCTTTCATGATAAACACCCTAAAGAAAACTGGAATAAAAGGTGTTTCTCTCACTCTGATAAAATCCATCTACGACAAACCGAGAGCCAATATCACACTAAATGGTCAAAAACTGAAAGCTTTCACTGTAAAATCAGGAACAAGACAAGGATGTCCACTACCACCACTCTTGTTCAATACAGTTCTGGAAACATTAGCCAGAGAAATTAGACAAGAGAAAGAAATAAAAAGAGTATAGATAGGAAAGGAAGAAGTAAAATTATCAGTTTGTGGATGACGTGATACTCTACATAGAAGACCCCAAAAACTCCACCAAAAGACTCCTAGATTTAATAACCAAATTCAGTAGCGTAGCAGGATACAAGGTCAACACTCTAAAAATCAATAGCATTCCTGTACATGAATAACAAATTCACTGAGGGAGAAATTATGGAAATAGCACCTTTCACAATAGCATCCAAAAATGAAATACCTAGGAATCAATCGAATGAAGGAAGTAAAAGACCTTTATTTGAAAACTACAATACTCTGAAAAAGCAGATAGAAGAAGACATTAGAAAATGGAAAGATAGCCCCTGTTCTTGGATAGGCAGAACAAATATGAAAATGGCCATGCTTCCAAAACTGTTACACAGATTTAATGCAATCCTGATCAAAATATCAACAGCATATCTCATGTAACTGGAGAAAACAATCCTAAAGTTCATTTGAAACCAGAAGATACCTAGAACAGCAAAAGCAATTCTGGGCAATAAAGGCAAGGCTGGGAGCATCACAATCCCTGACTTGAAATTATACTACATACCAAGTTACCATGATAAAAACATCATGGTACTCACAGAAAACAGACCCAAGGATCAATACAACAGAATCATAGATTCAGAAACAACCCCAAAGACACTCAGCTGCCTTACATTTGACAAAGGGGCCCAACACCTTCACTGGAAGAAAGGTAGCCCTTTAATAAATGGTGCTGGGAAAACTGGCTTTCCACATGCTGAAGATTAAACCAAGACCTATATCTCTCACCATGCACTAAACTAAAATCAAAATGAATTATTTTAAAAGAGGAACCCTTAATCTGCTGGAAGAATAAATAGGTAAAACTCCTGGAGACACAGGTGCAGGCAAAGACTTTATGAACAAAACATTGATTGCACAGAAAATACCGTCTTACAAAGAATCAATAACTGGGACCATTTCACATTAAAAAGCTTTCGCACAACAAAAGAAACCACCAACAGAGTAAGGAGACAACCCACAGAATGGAAAATTTTTTTTTTACCAGCTATTCCTCAGAAAAGGACTAATATCTAAAGTATATAAAGAACTAAAAAAACCCCAGACCTACCAAATTTATTTATTTATTATTATTATTATTTTTTTAGACCTACCAAATTTAAAGACCCTGTTCAAAAATAGGCATCTGAAATGAACAGATACTTCTCAGATGAAGAAGTCCAAACAGCAAATAAGTATATTTTTTAAAATGTTCAACATTACTGGTCATTTGAGAAGTGCAAATTAAAATACTGAGATTCCATCTCACTCCAGAAAGAATGGCTATCATCAAGAAATCAACCAATAGCAAATGCTGGTAAGGCTGTGGGAAAAAAGGAACCCTTCTTCACTGTTGATGGGAGTGTAAATTAGTACAACCAATATGGAAATCAGTGTGGAGATTCCTCAAAAAACTAAAACTAGAGGTTCCATTTAACCCAGCTATTCCCCTTCTTGGTATCTTCCCAAAAGAGTTAAAAGCATCATACCACAGCAATATGTGCACACCCATATTTACAGCAGCACAATTTATAATAACTAAATCTTAGAAATAGCCCATATGCCCATCAACAGATGAATGGATAAAGGAAATATGTTTTTATAAACAATGGAGTACTGTTCTGCCATAAAGAAGGATAAATTTGAGACATTTTTAGGTAAATGGATGCACCTTGAGAACATATTTTTAAGTTAAATAAATCGGACACATATGTTTAAATATCTCATTGTTTCTCTTGTGTGAGAAACCCAAAGGGTAAATAAGGAGCAAAATGGAGGACAGATATTGGGAGGTAGAAGAAAACAATCAAATGGGAATGGGAAGAAGGGAGTGGGGAAGGAAAAGAGAAGGAAGGGAATAAGGTTTAAAAAAAACAATGGAAGGAAAACAGTGGAAACAAAGTTTTATAAAAAGGGAGGAGAAGAAGGATTGAAGGGAGGGGAGGGGAATGGGAAAAAAAAGAATTAAGATATATTATGTACAGGTACAAATTTCCTATGATGAATGTGATCATTACATATGTCTAAAATGTACCAATAAATATTAACTTAAAAAAATTCTCATGTATGAAGGCATTGCCGATTTAAATATACATTTTTATTTGGAATATTTTATTTTGCCTTGCAGCACTCCCAAGAAATTAAAAAGTGCACTCATTTTAGCTCCATAAAACACAAGGTTGGATTGGAAATTTCTCACATTTAGATATTTCTCTATAAATCAAATGAAAATTTATCAATTTTTTTTCAAGTTTATTTTGAGACAGGGTCTTGCTGTGTAGCCCAGGCTGACCTTGAACTCATCATGATCCTCCTGCCTCAGGCTCCAGAGTGCTGAGATTACAGGCATGAGCCACTATGCCTGGTTAATTTATCAATTTTAAATAGTAAAACCTTCAAAGGTTAAAAGGGAAATAATCAAATGTCAGAACATTAAAATTACCATTTTTCCAAAGGAATACATAAATAAATATGATCTAACTTATTTGATATTTACAACATTAAAGATAAATTTTTATTGATGGAAGATGTTTTAAACATTTTGATATGTGAAAAACTTCACTAGTTTTATTTTATTTGATTCTTTTGTTGTTGTTTTTTTGAGACAGGGGCTCACCATGTAGTTTAGGCTGGCCTTGAACTCACAGTGATCCTCCTGCCTCAGCTTCCTGAGCGCTGGGATTACAGGCATGCACCACCTGGCCCAACAAAACTTCACTACTTGTAAAAATCAAATTCAAATCCTTTGAGCTTCATACATAGCACTTTGTAAATAGTTCTCATCATTCCTGTCCCTGAATGTAGCTTGCTTCCCCTCCTCAGTTACTGGCTAGGTAAGCATTTTGAAATCTTCCTGTGAAAGTTTTAAAGAAGCTAAAGGCTTTTGGGGGGTAGCTGGTAATATTTAACATTTCTACTGACTAGTTGCAATAAAGTCTTTCCTTTTTTTCCTATGGCTTTATTAGTTTTGGTCCCCTATCCTCATTTTTAAACAAACAAGAGCATTAGGAACTAAAACTTTAAAAACAGTATGAAAGGCAGATGTGGTAGCACATGCCTATAATTGCAGCACTCTGAAAAGCTGAGGCAGGAGGATCACAAGTTTTGACCAGCTTGGGGAATTTAGTAAGATCCTCTCTCCACATTAAAATAGGGCTGGGGATGTAGTTCAGCGTGAAGTCCGTGGGTCCAATTCTTAGTACTGGGTATGTGTGTATATGTGTTTGAGGGGGATATCACATGAAAGAGAATTATATCAAAATTGAACTGAATGGCTGTAAATTTTCTACTAAAATATGGTCACTAACTATAGTTGAAAAACAGTAGGAATGCTGTGAAAAACTGGCAGCAAAACTGAAATTCGACCACAAATTCTATTAAGTTTACAGAGAAAAAAACCAGCAAAATTACTGTAATTAAAACAGTGCCAGGAGTGTTCTATTAGCAATGCCCTATTGGTAGCATCTGAATTAAATGCTGCATCACTATCTGGTATCAAGAAGATTCCTCGAGCAGATGGTTCTCCTCTGACACCATGTTTCAGAAACGTCAGCGAGTTACGTCTGGTTTAGATCGACACACGTACTATGCATATCAGTCAGCTACAGTTTCAAGGATACAACAAAAATGTCAGGTATCACAGCTTCAGACCAGGAGAGAAACTTAAATCTCAGTCATGTGATATGCTCTATGATGATGGGATGTACAATCCAGCCGCTGCAGCTGTCAAACTTAGGCTAAGCTACGGGAGAAAAAGACAGGTTTTTTGGTCATACTTAAAACATCATAGAAGGCATTTTATATATATGATGATGTACTATACAAATATCCATTATATATCTCCTTTCCAAAATAAAACATTTTTTGTATGCTCCATTTCTTCTAAATGAAGGACCCAAGTATAATGTTCTTAGCTTAGAAACTATTATCTCAGTTGTTCTACACGGAATGAAACTTCAATGGCAAGCAGCATATAATTTAGGATAGTTGGCAAAAGTATCTTTTATGGTATGGATTTAACACATTTTCAATTTACAATGGGTCTATGAGGATGCGACCCCACTGTAAGCTGAGGAGCATCTCTAGGGTCATAGAGAAACAATAACGGGAAGACTGACAGGAAGGTGTCTAAAAGCTCTAATATGAACTTCCATGACAACTTCCTTTCAAATGCACTAAAGAATGGCAAAGTAAATTAGTTAAGAAGAAAGGTGACATTGTGAAGCAGCACTATCTCAATTAGTTAATTTTTCAGAAAACTGGTTTTAACCATCAACACATAATCAAACTTTCCACTCTTCCAAACACATTAGAAATATACAATTAATCATAGCAAAATTTACAGCCAATCAAATTTAGCCAGATCTATTTACATATTTGGATTAGTCACGTTTTTACCTTTCCTTGTTATATAAATGCTTCTATTTTAAAGGCATATGTAAATGTACCAAATCCACAAGAAACATTAAGTGTACAACTTCAACAACTAATACAAATATGAGCATCTGAATATGAGCACACTTAACTTCCACATCAGGAATTTTATGATGAGTTTATAGAAAATTAAAGAAGTATCTCACTCTTAAATTCCAGATATCTGGCTGGTGCTGGTGCTGCTGCAGTGACCTCCTTGCCCTCAGTGGCCCCTGTGATGGGGACCCACGGATACAGCTGCTGAACCTCTGGGAACTGACGCGTCAGATAGAGGCAGGTGGTGGTGTGTGCAGAGATATTGCTAATTACAGTTACAGTTACGGGGACGCCGCTGGGCGAGTTCACACGTCAGTCAGTGGTGTGTTCCTGTGAGTCAGTCTTCAGTTTCAGATGATGCCTCTCAACAGACACCTTAGCTGCTCAAACTAAATGGTATATTCATTCATACCAGGTACTCACCAGTAAAAGGGAACGAACTATTGATACTGTAGCCCTTTGCACGGAGCTGAAGGGAATTATGGTAAGTGAGAAAGACCAGTCTCAGAGGTTTCATAATTTAGGATTCCACCTGAAAAGCATTCCGGGAATGACTAAATCACAGAGCTGGAGAACAGAGTGGCTGTCAGGGACTAAGGTGGGAGGCGGGAGGGTGATAATGGCTGGGAAAGGGCAGTTCAGGGTCCCTGTGATGAGAGTGCTGTATCTTGACTGTGGCAGTGGTCACAGGAACGTGCACAGGGGACAAAAATGCAGAGAACCAAATACACATTCCTTCTCGGGGCCCCTGTGACCTCCCAGACAACCCTGTTCTTGGCTGTCGACTCAGAGTTCTCTAAAGATGATTCATGTTTGCTTCGGATCAATTATCTGCACTCTCTTGAAAAGCCACTTCTAGCTACTATTTTTTCTTCATTTAAAAAAAAATCTTTCATTACTTTAAAAAATAAACCACATCTCTACCTGAAATGAGCTTGAAAATCAGAGACTGAAATAAAAAGCTGATATATATAGTTACTAACATTTTTGCTTTTCCTTTTTTATTTTTCCAAGGTAAAAGAGAAATAAAATTTTTCCAGCTTAAATTAGAATAAATCAGGGCCAGGGATTTAGCTCAGTGGTTCTCCCGTCTGCCTCGAAAGCGCAAGGTCCTGAGTTCGATCCCTGCTACCAAAAAAAAAAAAATTAGAATAAATCAGAGAAGAAAAAAAAGCAGATTACATAGCAAACATTTCTCCTCTGACACCTTCAATTTCTAAAACAACTAAGAATATTTTTATTCAATTTAGGGAAATTACAACTGCAATCAAATGCATGACTTCTTCCAAAAGGCCACTTTGTGATAAAGTATATACACATAGTGTTGATGGTTTCCTTAAAGTGCTTAACCTCTCTGGCAAAGAATCACCTATTGCTTTAAAAGGTCTTTCAGTACAACTCCAGCGCTGTTGTCAGGTGACACCGGCAAAGGCGTAAATGTGGGCAGCACATCTGAGATGGGTTTCAAAAGAAGATGCCCTGGTGCACCAGGCCCAAGTCCAGACGGGTTAACAAGAGGCACCGCTGCAGAGCGGGGAGCCAAGAATGGACTCGCATCTGTTCTTCTACCAGCCCTGAGTTCTGTTGTATCTAAACGATAAAATACGGGTTATTTAGTCTCTGTTCTTCACAAAAAAAGTTAAATTGAAATAATCCTCCAAATATAGTAGCATAAAAAGCTCTTTCTATATTGTCCTATTAACATACATACCTATGAGTAATCAATTTATCACTACTATCAACTTTTAAATTCTACATTATTGGTAAATACACTGATCTTGAGCACTGTTTTGGGGCTTTAATTATGAGGACAAATACACCTTAATTTCTAAATATAAATACTGACTTATACTATGAAAATCTGCTTAAAATTAACTTTTGGTAATTCAAGACATTTTCTGATAAAAACAATTCTTTACATGTTTTCTGTTTCTAGATTTGGCTTCCAAATAAACATAATTCATATGTTACTGGGTTCTGTATCCCACAACCAGAGGTCTATGAAATACAGATGAGTAATATTTTAATTTACATTTCTCTCAAGGCCAGCATTTCTTCATGTATTTATGGACCTTCTGTATTTCTTCTGAGAAGTATCCATTCATTTCAGTTCCTATTTTTCAAGTGGGTCTTTTATTGGGGGGGGTGTCTAAATTTTTTCAGTTCTTTATATTTTCTAGATATTAGTCCTCTGTCCAAGGTATACCTGGCACAAATTTTTCCCTTTCTGAGGATTGTCACTTTATTCTGTTGGTTGTTTCCTTTTCTGTGCAGAAGCTTTTTAATTTGATATAATCCCATGTGTTGACTTTTGATGTTATTTCTTATACAACTGAGGTTCTATTCAGAAAGGCTTTGTCTATGCCTTCAAAGATTTTACCTGTTTTATCTTCCACAGATTAAGTGTTTCTGTTTTAATATTTAGATCTTTGACTCATTTTGATTTTAGTTCAGTACATGGTGAGAGACACTGGTCTACCTTCAATCTTCTGCACGTAGATACCCTAAGTACAAATAGCCCAAACTTGAAAAAATGATTTCAACTTCAACTTCATTGGCCTTTAGAGAAATTCAAATTGAAACTACAACTCCAGAAAGAACAGCTATCAACAAGAAACCAAATAATAACAAATGCTGGGGAGGCTGTGGTGAAAAATGAACCCTCCTGCATTGTTGGTGGGAATATAAACAACAAGGTTGTTTATGGTATAACAAGGAAAAAAATATTTTCAGTATTTACTATACCTCTGAGATAAATGATTTTCATTAAATTTAGCAGTCAAATATGTAAATGACAACTAGATTTTACTACTTTATCTTTCTATAAAAGTTCAGAAAATAGAAACATTTGACTAAATAACCAAGGAGATTTTTAAGATTCCAGAATATAAATACTGAACTAAATTTAAATATATGTGATATAAACCAAAGAATATATAATAACATATATCTTTAGGCAGCCTATATTAAAATATGAAGATTAAAAAAAAAAGAGAAACCTTCTAGTAGTTAAGCCCTGGAAACAGCTTAGATGTCTATCAACAAACAAGTGAATAAAGAAAATCTGGTATATATACACAATCAAATTTTATTCAGTCAGAAAGAAGAATTAATTCATGTCATTCATAGAAAAACTTTTTTTTTTTTTTTTTTTTTTGGTTTTGTGAGGCAGGGTCTTGCTGTGTAATCCAGGATGGCCTTGAACTCATTATGTAGCCCACACTAGCCTTGAATTCACAGTGATCCTCCTGCCTCAGCCTCCCTCCTCCCTAGTGCTGGGATTACAGGCATGCAGCACTACACCTGGCTGGATGTATCCTGAGACCATAATATTAAGTGAAATAAGTCTGACACAAAAAGTTAAATATTGGAAGGTTTCTCTTATATAAGAAACTCACAATATAAATAGTGAAATAAAGGCAAACTTTTTGGAAAAGCCAGGGAATCAGAAAAGGGGTGGGGTAAAGAGAGGACCAAAAGTGATATATATCAATTCCCCAAAACAAATGAAAATATCATATATTGCAAACGTATAGCATTAAAAAATAAAGAAATTATAAATGGTCTAATAGATAACTCAATAAATTTTACTACGTGTCAATACCAGTGATCAGAACATACAAACTAGGAGGGTTGAAAAATGTTTAGACATAGTAGCTACAAGCCTCAACTATTCACTTCCAGGCAGACCTTTCAACATGTCAGAGGGCTTCATACTATTCTTAGAGGTCTAAGTCAGTTTGCTAAACTGAGCATGTATTATTTTCATGTCAAGGTTTGGCTGATTATAATACATAGATTTTCCAAGGGGAAAACCTTTCTTAAACTATAAACTCAGCACCTAACTCTGACTAGCAAACAGCACCAATAGTCAGAGAAGAAAAAAGTGACTAGGCAGAGGTTTAACCAATTCACTACCATTTCCAAAAGAATAATTCAAAGTAGCTCATGCAGGACAGAACTACAGTACCTGATAAACAAAGGGAAAAATTTTTTATACTACTTAAATTAATGCAAGCCAATTAAATATCAGATTGTTACAATTCAGAAAGCAAAACTTTGATGCCTTATTAGAATTTAGAATCACTGTTACACATTTTAATAACATTTAGTTAATATCACTGTAAAGCAAAATAATAAAGTTAAACATTCAATTTTTAACACTGTAGAAAAGAAATAAGCATATAGTTTTACCTTTCAAGGTTTCTGAAACATTTGTATTTAGTTCTTTCCTTGGTGAACCTAGAGGTCTCATATCATGAACAGAAAGCTTTGGTGGTGGAATAGATGGATGAGATTCTCTTTCTAGAAATTTAATAAAAAGTTCTGAAAAAGACTAAGAAAAAATATTTTGGTTATATAAGGCTAGATAATAAAATTATATTCACTACAAATAAGAAAATGTACCAGCTATTATAATTCAATGTTAAATACTAATCATGCTGCTTTAATCTTTTTTCTTTTTACAAAACAGCTTTACAGACTATTGTAGCATTTTTTATGTAGCTATTGCAAGTTAACAATTTAATAATCTTTTTTTTTTTGGTACCGGGGATGGAACTCAGGACCTTGCGCTTACCAGGCAGGCACAGTGCCACTGAGCTAAATACCCAACAATTTAAAAACCTTTGATGACAACACTCATTTCAAACACTTTATAATCAGAATTAGCCAACTGAGGACTCTCATTTTTTATCATTAGTGGCACTTAACACATCAAGTCTTTTCATTTTAATAACATGAAAAATTGTATCAAGTGAAAAAAAGTATTAAACATAATCTTCTAAAGATCTGAAAAAGATCTCCAGTAACACTGTCAAATTAAAATAAGGTAGTGAACATCTTTCCTTTAAATTAAATTTTATAACACCAAAGGAAAATAGGGTTTTATCCTATCCTATGTGTTTTCTTTATTAAAAAACAAAGAAAGAAACTCTACATTCCCACAGTGTTGTTGAATTCTGTTACCATTCACCCAAAGCCTGCTGCACTGTGTGTTCACGCATCTAACCACCTCCTCCTGCCAGACAGGGTGCATGCCAGGTGCCCTCCCCTTGTAGTTTGAAGCTGCAACACCAGTGCTTACAATGCCTGGGACACAGCCCTGCTCAGGTGTCACTGGCTCAATGACTTGGAACACACATAAATGAGTAAAATAAAGTCTCTGTAAGAATGGCATAATTTTGCAGAAAGATTGTCTGAGGCAGCAGGATCAAACACATATAAAGGAGCAGTAAAGGCTCTAAAAAATAAAAGTACCATATAAAAGTGAAAATAAAACTTTTTCAAATTATTAAAACTGCTTGTCATTTCCAAATCAGTTTCCTCAACTCCAAAATAATAAAATGGTTGTATAAAATACCCTAAAAGAGAAAACTGATTCTTTGCAAATAAGTGCAATATACAATTATTTCATCATTCATATTTAACAAAAATAAAATTAGTCCTTACACTATTAACCACAGATTGCTGATTTGGTCTCAGTGGAGTGTTGGGGACACTTTTTGATCCTCCTCCAAGCCAACCAGTCATCCACCTAGTGACACCTCCCTGATCTTCATTAAGCAACTGGAAGATTATTTTAAAACAGAAAAATAGCAATATGAGAAAAGATAGTCATTTTTAAATGATTTCAGATATCAGCAAATCAAGTTTTTAGTCTAATTTCTATTAAGTGTTTCCTACTATTGACAAAGGCAACAAATAGGATAAAATTTCATTGTAAGCACAATCTCAAATACAATTTGGGGTACTGTAATTCAAAATTTCAGCATCCTGATATGAGAACTGATTTATAAGTTGCAAAATATTTAAACTAATATCACACAAACTGAACAAATATATCTCTTCAATGTAGAATAAAATGATTCCATTTTTACATCACTAAGAAAATTAAGTAAACATTACACTAAAAGAAAACAAACCTTCGATGACACTATTTTAGTCATAAATATATTCAGAACAATAAATTTAATAAATGAATACAGAATGGCTTTCACTGTCTAGTTACCTGCTCCATTTCCTCCCTTTTAATACCCAAGATGCTTCCCATTAATCGGAACACTTCATGACGCTGATTTTTTGGTGTGTGGAAATGGCCAATGAGGAGATTTCTCATAAGGACTCTGGAAATGAAGGAGGAAACAGCTTAAGCCAATTGCACATGGAGTGTCCCCAAACAGTAACATAAACATTTGATTATACTTAATTCAATATTTAATTATAGGCCCAGGGATTGAACTTAGTGGTTTGGGCGCCTGCCTCACAAGCACCAAGGTCCTGAGTTCGATCCCCAGTACCAAAAAAAAAAAAAATTTAATTATAAAAAGAAAGAACAGTAAAATATTTTAAAGGGGCTTAAAAGAAAATCTAGACAAACCCAATTAGGAATATCTCAAATAACCCCAAATGTATACCTGTTAAATATCACTTATTTTCTTCAATCCAATAACTGACTGAGGAGGTGCCTCATTATTAATTTTTGCTGTCTGTCAGGGCTCATGTTCCCCTGGAGCAGACACTTAAATGGTGATAACTATTCTTGTGTTTTAACCATTGTATTTTCCTATTCACATGTATTAAAATTTTGCTGAATTAAAACAATAAATTAAAAAAATATTAAAAGAGAGAGTATTGCATATACTCTTAGGTTCAGACCTAAGACACTTGAGCAAGATATGTCCATGCATAGACAGGAAAGGAAAAAAATAGTAGAAATAAACTTAGTACATTATTTTGCTGACCTCCATTAAAACTACTGATATTTCTCCTTATTATGTAAGAAAAACAAAAGGTTTCTCAAAATGTAGTCACATACAAACATCTAAATGTAGAAATTGTTTAACTTTTAATAAAAGCCATCTCTATAAAATATAAAAAAGTTAAAAGATAAAACTATACTTGTCCACTTTTCCTTCTGTGCTGTTTACTAAGTTCATCAGCTTCTTTTGTGCATCATCCAACATTTCTTGTTGAAGCTCATCTGTTTAAAACATGTGAATAAAGACAGCTATTAACTGATTAAAATAGCCTGGATGAATATATAATAATAATATAACATAATAATTAGACTTATGAGATCGATACTGTGAACTTTGAATGTATGCCCTATTCGAACTGGGAATATTTAATTACTTTTATTTCTTCTTTGGCTCCAGGAACTACACTCTCTGATACAGAAATTACCTAGATTACCTTAGAAATTACTTTATTCCAAATGGTTTACCCACAGTAAACTAATGGATTTCTTAACAGAGTATTTTAAAAAAAAGTTTAGATTTTCCTTCTTCTGTTTTCCTTACTGGACTCTGTTTTTTGGGTTTTTTGCTTTGTTTGTTTGTTTTTGGTACCAGGGATTGAACTTGGGACCGTGTGATTGCAAAGCAGGCTCGTCCCCACTGAGCTAAATCCCCGGCCATGGACTCTGTTTTTGATGAGCTGCATAAGAACACCTAACACAACTAAGATCATAGCTCAAGGTAGAACTGATATGGCTAAGTATTCTGGGGGCATGGAAAGTAACAATTCAGATCATTGACTCTAATATACAAATCATGTTATGATACTTTATGACTAAAGTGGGGAAATTTTTAAATTCTTATTTGAAAGGTGAACAAAAATCTGTAAAATTTTATTGGGATAGTGGAATTTCAGCACTTTAAAGGCAAAATCTAGAATCACAATAGGAGACACCCAGTTCATAAGCTAACCATGCCACAGGGTGAAGGATTCCCAGACTAAGGAACTCAGTTGAACAGAGTTTATACTTGTTATCTCAGAAGTGGATGGTTGGTGGGAGGAGAGAGAAATGTTTATTTATTTTAAGGTAGATACAAATTCTCATTCTGAAAGAAATGAACAGGACATTACTCTATAACAGAGCTCTATTTTTCAAATCAGGAACCACTCATATACCAAACACATCTTTGACCACTTTCTACAAATTTACTCTTTCTGCAACCTATGCATTTAGTAGCTGGATATAAGTTCTCTTATCAGATACATGATTTGCAAACATTTCTCCCATTCTGGGGGCTGTCATTTCTCTCTCTCTCTCTGTTTTTTTGGGGTTTTTTTTGTCATTTCTCTATCTTGATGGTATCCTTTTAATTTTGGTTAAATCCAGTTTAATTTTCTTTTGTTGCTTGTGCTTTAATAATGGCTAAGATACATATCATCTAACCCACCATCATGAAGATTTTTGCTCCTATGTCTTTTTCTGAGAATTTTACAGTTTTGACTCTAAAATTTATGTTCATCATTCATATCAACTTAATTTAAGGTCCAACTTCATTCTTTTACATAGGGATATCCAGTAGTTCCAGCATTATATGGTAAAAACCCTTCTTTTCACATAATTTTTGAAAATCAACTCACAAATATTGTGTATTTCTGGACTCTCATTTCCCATTACATAATTTTTACAATATTTTCTCTTCTACCCAGAAAGCCCTTTTCCATCAGTTAGCATTGCCCATTAACACTTATTCATCCTTCCTGATGTAGTTCTCAAATCGCTTCCTAAAAGATGTGCTCTCTGAGCCTTAGAGATCAGGTCTGTCTAGTTATATTTTTAGTCTGTCCTATACAATGCCTAAAATTCTGATTTATAATAATAAATGCAAATAGGAGCAGAACTGCCCCCAGCACAGAGGAGGTGAACCTTCTGGGCCGCCATACCACCGCCCCCAGCACCAAGGAGGTGAGCCATGCAGGCACCAGCAGGATACATCTTCCTACTACCCAAAGAAATTAAAAGACATGTAAACAAGTCTCAAAATCAGACTTCCAGATCACCTAAAGAAACCCAAAAGGGAAACAAGATGGAACAATCTGATACTCAACCACCTGGATTCCCTGAACTGGCGACAAAAGAGGATTTGGAAAAAATGAAATCAGAAATAATTTCTAAGATAA
>NW_004624734.1:8635217-8675377 GCF_000247695.1 Heterocephalus glaber
AGACTCCAAGAACTCCACCAAAAGTCTTCTAGACTTAATAACCAAATTCAGTAAAGTAGCTGGATACAAGGTCAACACACAAAAATCAATGGCTTTCCTCTATATGAACAACAGACTCACTGAGACAGAAATAGGGCAAACAATTCATTTCACAATAGTATCCAAAAAATTGAAATACCTAGGAATAAACCTAAGAAATCACAGATCTCTTCTCTGAAAACTATAGCACTCTGAAAAGAGATTGAAGATGATAGCAGAAAATGGAAAGACATCCCTCGCTCCTGGGTAGGAAGAATCAATATAGTGAAAATGTCCCTACTTCCAAAACTGCTATATAGATTCAATGCAATCCCAATTGAAATTCCAGCAGCATACTTCATGGACTGTGAGAAAACAATCCAAAAATTCATTTAGAACAAGAAGAGACCTAGAATAGCAAAAGCAATTCTAGACAATAAAGACAAGGTAGGTGGTACCATAACCCTCAACTTGAAACTATACTACAAAGCTACTGTGATAAAAACAGTATGGTATTGGCAAAGAAACAGACCCAAGGACCAGTGGAACAGATCAGAAGATGCAGAAACAACTACAGACATACTCAGCCACTTCATCTTTGACAAAGGAGCCAAACACCCTCACTGGAGGAAAGACAGCGTCTTCAATAAATGGTGCTGGAAAAACTGGGTTTCAACTTGCCAAAGATTAGAACTAGACCTATATCTCTCAACATGCAGTAAACTAAAATAGAAATGGATTAAAGATTTAAATATTAAAACAGAAACACTGAACTGGCTGGAACAGAAGTTTATTTATACCATATATGTAATTTTTTGCATGTATGGAATATAGCATAATAATAGAGAAAAATTTTTTAAAAGATGATGCTGCAAAGGAGATAATACACATAATTGGATAATATACATTATTTGAAATTCCCATATGTGCTAAAAAAAATCAATGTCTTTTCATCTCACATGCACAATGTCTACTCAAAGTTTTAAGTCGCCCAAGGAAATCCCTAGAATTTTGTTCACTGTTCTGCCCAGCAGAGGGCTAGATACACAGAGCCAACTCAAACAACATGTAAAGCAATTACTGAATAGTAAAATATGTAAGAGAAAACTATCAGCATACCTGTAAAGATAATACCTTTCCTTCTAGATGTTCTGCCTTTTTCTTCCATTCAGCTATAAGTTGTTTTTGCTTTTCTAATTCAGCAGAATACATAGCTTTTTCCTCTAAAAAGAAAGTTATGTTAATATTTTGCAACCATATGATAAAACTCGAATTTTAAACCACCCAATATTTTAAAAATTCAACAAAAAAGTCCAAGCTTTTCAAAAAAGGAAATGTTACAGTGACCACGTAAGTGCTGGAGTAATGAGATCACTGTTTCCTCTCCTAAACTCTTCTTCAAGTTGTCTATGTGGCAGGTTCTTCCCTCCCTTCATTGCTCCACTCAAATGTTTCCTCTTTGGCAACGTTTTCTCTGCAGCCTCAGTACCATACCACCTGTATGTATATGCATTTTCACAATGATACTATAAAGTAAACCTAGAGATTTCTTATATTTAAAATTCAAAATTTCAACCACGTAAGTAACCTGAAGGGACACAGAGGTACAAATATAACATTTTACTTAGGTACAAAACTATAAACCTGTTAGTTACTTCGTCATCCTCATATCCTCTATGCAATTAGCATTGATCCACTGTCAATACTTACTGAATAAACAATACTGTTTGTATGAGTACATAAGTGAATAAACAATACTGAATGTATGAGTAAATGGGTGAATGATCTGAAGGAGATAAATCTAAACATAGGTAGTAGAATGTGAAAAAGCATATTTGGTGCTCAGGGCAAAACTGCACTGAATATTGTTTCTGTATCCCCCAAAATGTAATTTGGAGTAACTTGAAAATGTAGGCCAGCAGGCACCATGGCACACACCTATAATTCCAGCTGTTCAAGGGCTGAAGTAGGAGGATCACAAGTTTGACACTAGCCCGGGTTACTGTAGTGAGACACTGCCTCAAAATAAAATAAAATGGGCTGGGGGTATAGCACAGTGCTCCCCTTGGGTTCAAGCCCTAGTACCACCAAAAAAAAAAGTGGTTATCAAAGTACAGATGAATAGTTAATTTAATAAATATTTCAATTACTGATTAATACTGAATAGGGTTGAATCTCTGAAGAAATCAATTATTTTCTATGTAACATCTCACTCTTTTTTTTTTGGTACTGGGGATCAAACTCGGGTCCTTGCGCTTGCGCAGCAGGTGGCGAAACCACTGAGCTAAATCCCTGCCCTATCTCACTCTTCTTTGTATTCCCCTCTTTACCACTTGATTACTTTTTTTCACCATTACCCTCAATTTTTTACTTAACAGTAATGAGATAGTTTATATTCTCCAGTCTTAAATGTAAAAGTAGTCTAAATTAACTTGATGGCTATTTACCTTTCCTTTCTACAAGTGAGAACCTCTCAAAGATTTCCCTATACTTAGTGTAAATCAGGATATAAAAAGGCAAAATTACCAATTACTATGATTTTCTTCACTGAAAGAAATCCATACAACTTACCTTGTTGGAAGTGCTCTAGAACCATCTGCAGGTTGGCTAATGACATAGCATATTGCTTTACTTGTTCCTGAGAGACAGAAAGCTGCAGTGCAGTTTCATCCCTCTGCTTGGAGACCATGTTCAACTGTTCCTGCAATGACTCTACCTGCACACTGGCTTGATGACTTAAAAAAAAAAAAGTCAGAGTCAAACTGATTCTACTTACTAAAGTACTTTTATAAGATCACTTCCTTTGCATCTTACTGTGTTAAATTAAAATTCAAGTTAGATTTCAAGCATTTTAGGGATACTTTTTTGGTTTGATTTTTGAGACAGGGTCTGGCTACTTCTCCTGGCCTGGCTTCAAACTTAGGACAATTCTTCTGTCTCAGACTCCTGAGTGTTGGGATTACAGGCGTGTGCCACCACATCTGGCTAGAGATGCTTCTAACAAGACAAAAACACCTTCCCTCTTCCCTACATTTCTTTTTATTGTGGTAAAATAGAACTTAAAATTTATAACTTAACCATTTTCAGGTAGCCATGTCAGAAACACTAAATACATTCATGTTGCACAATCATCAGTACCATCCATCTCTAGAGTTTTTCCTATCTTCTCACATTGAAACTCCATCTCTAGTATATAACAACTCCTCCTTGCTCTGGCTATTAATATTCAACTGTCTGTCTCTACTGATTTTACCTTCTTTCTATTTTATTGCATTAAGTTCAAGTTAGATCTCAAAGAAACTCAAAAATTTCCTCTGATCTTTGTTGTTTCTTTTAATTCAATCATCTCTCCTGTGCAAGTGACTTTCAACAACTGCTCATCCTTTTAAAGCCTAGGAATTTGGCTAACCAAGAACATCAGCAAAAGAAAAATTCACAAACTGCAACTTTCACCTTTCCAGGTTAAAACTCTCAGATATAATTTAGCATAAAATTTTAAGTTGTAATGGTCTTTGAAGTCATTTTATCAGTTTCCAGAATAATAAGGAATGGAGTCCGTGACACCCCCTCACTTTTGACACCTGTAATCATAATGAACTCCCAACTTTCCAAAGGCTACCCCATTGATGAACTGCTCTGCTTATCTTTTACTATTATTTCTTTCTGCCCATATCAAATACAATAAACCCTCCCACTACTCTAAATAATAATCCAGAGATCCCTAAGTGATTTATTTATATAGGTTTATGGTCACTGGTATACATCCTTAATGTACTGTAATGATTACATTGAAAATATTGCAAAGATCTTCATGGGTATTTACTATCTACCTAAATTCTAACTCAGCCCACTAATGCACATTAGGATCAGTGCACGCCAAAGACACTTCACCCAAAAGCACTCTCTTCAGTAAAGAGCTGTAAATCGATAGAGGACCTGATCTTTGACCCTAAGTGTGCCTGGGTTTTATCCAATTTTGTTGGTTAGCAAATCAAAGCATGATTGTAGGGATAAACTGACCTATGAAAGCACTCAAAAAGTTAATAAGTAGCAAGTGTTAATATTAAGGGCCCCAAACAACACAGTCTGGTTTCCAGATTTGTTCTCATCTAACAAATTTTTACTGTACTATTTGTAATATATCCTGTGGGAAGGTTATAAAATGAATAGCATCATTCCTACACCTTAGTGAGCTTGCATTTTATTGGACAGCAGACAATATAAACTAGGTCAATAATTATCTGTAGCCTAAAGTAAAATATAAGTGCCCTATCAAAGATGATGCAAGGAAGGGGAAAGGGAAGAAAGGAAAGGAAAAATTATGAGAAAGAAAAAAAAAAATGGAAACAAAGTCTATGTAAATAGGGAAGGGTGGTGGGGGTGAAGGGCGCATAGGTAATGGGGAAAAAAATAAGAACTCAGATACATCATGTTCAGGTACAAACACCCAATGATAAATGTAAATGTATTGTATACCTAAAATGTACCAATTAATATATAAATTTTAAAAAAAGATTATGCAAGTTCAAAAGAAAGATATCACAACAGGGTTTAATTCTGGATATGAGGAATGGGGAAAATAAAATACCCTTGGCAAAACAAATGGAACTTAAAGGGTAGGTGAGATTCACAGGAAAACTGTCAGGGACCAGGCCTATTACTCAGGTAAAAGAAGGGATATGAAAAGAAAGGTAGAAGAAAAATATGGAAACAGTATCTATAAGAAGCTGTGTAATACAGTTTGCCTAGATGTGGAAATAAAGCTAACGTAGAAGGTAACCTGGGACCAAATTATAGAAGATTGATTTTTGAAAAGAAGGGAGTTACAAGGTCATAGCTCTACTTAAGGAAAGTTAAAGTTACTTAAGGAAGTTATTAAGAAGGGGAAATGAAAGAGACAGTGACTAGCAACTGTTTTAGAGAAAATAAAGGCCTGAAAATTGCAAGGAAGAATTATGATGTATAATGTGACAACCTGAGGATATCTGGCATTTCTGCCAAAGTAAAGCATATATACGAATCATCACTCAATGTTTTAATTTTTGTATCAAACAAATTTTCATTCTGAGTCAGAAAGTACAGTAATATAGCCTACAAAGTGGTGGGAAGGACTCTCCTTAGAAATACTGGCTCAACTGCAAATAACTTCTCTGCAGACAGATATCTACTATCTCCTTATAGTTCCCTCAGCATCATACACAGAAAAAAACAAAAAGATGTACATACCTCTAATCAAAATACAGTCAATATTTTTCTGAAAACTAATTTGGCAGTACAATCTCAAGAGTTTTAAATTACCACTTGACCCTGAAGTTCTGTGGCTAAAAATTTACACAAAGGAAATAATCTGTCCTCTACAAAAAAGTATAAGTCTCAGGGTAACATGACAGCTATCAGTGATTCAGAAAAGTTGAAACACTCTAATTGCCCAATAACAAATGACTAGGTTAAAGAAATTATGTGAAGCCCAAATAATTGTATGCTATTTAGGAATATTTTATTGCAGAGTTATACGGCTTAATGTATGCTGATACTCATACTACTGATAGAAAAGCGTTATAAAACAATATTCACAGTATCATCTATTTTGGATTTTAAAAAGATACATAATGTATATATATACAAGTATAATGAATAAAAAAGGATTATCTTGGAGAGGTGAGACTGTTTTATATTGTCTTAGTTTATATGATTTTCCAGAAGTAGAAAATACATTTTTGTTACAAAGAACTTTAAAAAACAAAAGTAAAATCTTTTTTTTTGAGAGAGAGAGAGAGAAATAAAATTATAAAATGCAGTCTTGGTCACTCAAAAGTTCTAATAAATCCAAACTTAATTGTTCATCCTGACCGAGGTCCTCACCCTGCCACTGTCCTACCCTCTCCTTCTATCTAGTTCAACCTTAAATCATCTGATAAAAAATAAATGATGTAAATTAAGTTAGTTCTTTGGGAGCTGGACATAACTTATAATCACATTCCCACTGGCCTGAATCAGCAGTGGTCATGCTTGCCTGTCCCATGCCATCTGATGGGGCAGTCATGCACGTACCACCAGCGGTTGAGAACTACCCAGCAGTGAGACATATGAATTACAGCCCCATCATGAATGTGTTAAATGAGCTGAACTTCAGACTATTTCCTAAAAGGGCAAGTGCTGATTTACTAGGATAGTGCTGAAGGGGCACAGTCTGAAGGCGAGATCTTCTTAAGAGTCACAGGATCAAGTGAGAAACTCCCACACAGAGTACGTGTGCCTAAGTTCAGTCAGGGCTTTAAATCTCTTTACCTTCAATTCCTTCATTGTAAAACGGAGACAAAGAATGTTGTGAAAATGAGCTAAAATACAAAAAATGCCAACTGACTCTGATACTCAAGATGCATTCAGATAAAAGTTAATGCAAAAATGAAAAAGTTACCTTGCATTTTCCATTGCATTAGAGGATGAAACTAGCTTTTCCTCCAATACTGTGACTTTCTTTCTTAGTTTGGCCTCTCTATCTTCTGCAGCCAAAGCTTCCCGGGTATAAGAATCTTCTGATTCTAAAAGATGGTTACGCAATCTCTCTAGCTCCTGGTTTAACCGTAATTCTTTGTCACGTAAGTGTTGAACCTAGGTAGAAGACATCTCTTTATTTTTCTTCTACACAATGGTCCCTCATCACTACACTCCCGCCCCCTGCCACTGCAAACCACTGTATTCTCAAATTTTTTCCCATTATTGAAGTTTATTAATTGTATACTAATATTTCACAAGATATATTTATCCTAGGAACAAGTTCTCCTGAAATAATCTTGAATATTCATCTGCATGTGTTACTTTGTAAGACCTCACTTGCTGTATGAATAAAATGGAATTATATAAAAGTCCTCAGCTCTATTGTGACCAACTACTCTTTCCGTAAAACCTCAGTTTTTTTCATACGGTATGGGTGAGAATTTTTTCTTTTATCAAGAATATGTCATGATTTTCACTTCTGAGAACAAATGAAATGCATCCTGTGGAGTCAAATCTTATTACAGCACATTAGAAGATGAAAAGTGAACAAAGAGATGAATTTGTTTTAATTGACAGCCTTTCAGTTATCCTACTTAAAAGTTATTAAATTTATTGTTTGATTCACTGTTCCTTCAAAGTGAAAATATACCTCATTCTGTAGGGCATTGTTTTCCATTTGTTTCTGTTTCAGGGACAGTGTGACTTGGTCTCTCTCCTGTTGAAATGTAACCATCTTCTCCTGCATTCCTTTGACTGTATTTAAAAGCTGATTTAACTCCCCAGTCTTGCCCTATTGGAAAGAAATGCCTTCAATTTCCAATGATGAATGTCATTATATTGTATACCTAAAATGTACCAATGATTAGAATGAATAATTGATAATGCAAAATAGGAAGAAAAGGTCCAAAGGGGTAGGGGTAGTGGGAGGGGCAGGGAAAAGGAAAGAAGGGAAAGGAAAAATTATGAGAAGTGGGAAAAATGGAAACAGTCTTTGTAAATAGGGAAGGGTGGAGGGGATGAAGGGAGGGCTGGGAATGGGGAAAAAATAAGAACCAAGATACATCATGTAAAGGTACAAGTTCCCAATGAGAAATGTAAATGTATTGTGTACTTAAAATGTACCAATAAAAAAATTTTTTTAAAAAATGCCTTTAGCTTTAAAGTAAAATACTTTTTCTTGACAGTACAAAAAGGTGTAGATTTCTTAATGTAACATTTAAAAATATTTAAAAAGAAAACTTCAAAAAAGGAAACAGAAACTCAGAAAATATACTCAAAGTACTTATCAAGGAGGGTCATAAAAACCTAGGATACCATTCTTGGACCATTGCCTTCTCAGAAAGAAAAACATCAAATATTCAAATTTCCACATAATCTCAGCCCTTGATGTTCAGGTAGTCCAGAAGTGGAGATGCACTCTAAATCAAGGCTTAGGAATTTTCCCACTCATTTTACCATGACTTATAATCAGAGGTATTGCTGTTCAGATATACTAACGCTGCATACAGAGAACAGTGAGAGACAGGAGGGCATTCTCATTCCCCTCACCTTTGCTTTATAACCAGGAAAACTCTCAGTGGAAGTACCCAAGCTGCTACAAAGAGAGGAATCCAGTAAACCAGCAAAATTAAGACAAATCAAGACAATGAGGGCCCAAGACATGACTCTGGTTCTGAACAGTCAGTGGCTGTTTTTCCAGCATTAGGAAAATGAGATGCTAGGTCTTCTTATGGCATTTCTTATCAGGGCAACTCTTCCAGTTCTACTGAGGACTCTGCTCCAGTCTGAAGCCAATACTGCTGCCAACACACAGTGCAGGTTCTAGCCTAGAAGAGCTCAGCCCTTCAATCTAATTCATGATTCATTTGGAACCCAGGAGCCCACATGGAGCCACCCAACTCTTAACTGAAGCTACATATTGAACACCATGCCAGAAACCAAGCACGGGTGCTACTCCTAAAACAGGCTTCAAGAGATCAGCATCATCACTTCATTGCTTGCTGTCTTACAGAATTTGGTGGACCTCGAGTCTCACATGCACAGTTGAACAGCATAATCTTTCAGATAGTCACAGCCCCTGTGAATTTGTAGAGCCTGGTTGCAGGTAGCAAAGATTTCCTCTGCAGCAAACAGCTTGGCCATGGAGCCCAGGGCCATTGCATCTTCCCACTCCTCTTGCAGAGCCACTGCTACAGCGCAGATTACCAGCTGTGCAGCCACCAGCCTCAATGCCTTGCCTGCCCATTGGAATTGCAGCTATGGGCTCCTGGCCAGCCACACTCCAAACTGCTTGAAATGGTCTCAGGTCAGGATGAGTGAAGCACGAGCATCCTCAAGGGACACGAAGCAATGCTGATCCACCCTGCAGTACCCCTCTCTTCCAATTCTGTTGGCCACAGGAACAACACAGTCTTCAAAGATTGCAGCTCAGATTGTCTATGAGTTCCACCCCATCTTTTTTGCTTCTGGCCAAAGCTGAGGCCAGGGGCCCCTTTCTCAACAACTATGCATGAGACACCTTTGGGGTCTGGTCCTCTGGTTCAGCACATGACTATGCAGATGTCTGATTCACTGTCCCTGCTGATGAAGGCCTTGGAGCCACTGAGGATGTAACAATCTCATTATTGTTCAGCAGAGGTCAAAAGAGATGCAGTAATACTCCCACTTCCTGGTTCAGTGAGGCAGTAGGAGGCAAATTTCTCCACGGTACAGAGCTGTGGGCAAAATTTTATGTGTCTGTTCCCCAGTTGCAAAGCTAGCAATCACACAGGTACACATGTAGTGGATGCTTATGTAGGAGGCTGTGGTGCTGGTACAGCCTGTAGCCAAGGCTTCAAAGATGACAGTCCAGACCCACCAAACCTCCCCAAACCCAGCTGGGTTGCCTTCCGCATCTCTTCCACAGGGAACAGTTCCACTGATGCATGAGGCCCAGGACTGATCATGGGCCTGGGCACAGGCAGCCAAGGTGAACCTCAAGGTGCCTGAATCTGCATCAACTGCCCCCGCTTCTGCACTTCCTCAGGCTCTGTGGCACTGGCCAGGACCTGCTCCTGGGTGTCCTGCCCCACAACTAAAATATATGTTTGTTTTTGTGACAGGGTCTCACTATGTAGTCCAGACTGGCATAAAACTTGTGGCAATCCTCCTGCCTCAGCCTCCTGAGGGCTGGGATTACAGGTATGTGCCACCATGCCCACCGTTTAAATATATTTTTTAAAAGACATTCTCTTCATTAACTTATTTTAAAATATAGTTAACTGGGCCAGGGATTTAGCTCAGTGGCTCCACACCTGCCTCGCAAGCGCAAGGTCATGAGTTTGATCCCTGGTACTGGGGGGGGGGGATATATACACACACACACACACACACACACACACATATATATAGTTAACTATGTCAAAGTCACAAAAACAAGGAAAGGCTCAGACAATGTCAGAGGATCTAAGGAGAAGCCTAAGGAGGTACAACATCTTGAGGAGCCTAGGGAGGTGCAACATCTAAATATCAAGTGGAAACCTGGATGGCAGCGAGGAAGAAAACATTTGGTAAAAGTTAAAGAATTTGAATAAAGTGTGAACTTTAGTAAATAATAATGCCTCATGATTGATTCACTCCTCTGACAAATATATTATAGTGATACAAGATGCTAAGAATAAGATAAACTGGGTGTGAGCTATGTGAGAACTCTCTGTAATCTTTGCAACTCTTCTACAAATATAAAACAATTCTAAAATAAAGGGCTTATTAGAATGTTTATTTTCAGCCCTGGGGATTGAACAGGACCTCTGCACTGAGCCACATCTCTATCCCTTTCATTGAGACAGGGTCTCAGTAAACTGCTGAGTTGCCAAGGCTGGTCTTGAAATTTTGATCCTCCTGCCTCAGCCTCTCAGAATTCTGAGGTTACAGGTGTGTATCTCCATGTCTAGTTATTAAAAATGTTTTTGTTTTGATGTGATTTCGAGACAGGGTCTCACTATGTTGTTTAGGCTGGCCTTGAACTCATTATGTAGCACAAATTGGCCTCAAAGTCATGATGATTTTTCTGCCTCAGCCTCCTAAGTACTGGGATTACAAGTGTGCACCACCACACTGGGCCCTAGAAATATCTTAAACAGAACCCCCAAAATAAAAATCTTCCCAAATTACTCCATACAATAAAGTGTTCACAAATCCCCAAATCATGAATGAAATGTGTTTAATCTTGTGTGTGTGTGTCCACTCTCAAGTAGCATAACTGTTAGGGAAAGTAACACTGTTAAGGGGCCAGCAGAAGGGAAAAGGGGAAAACACATCATAGTGCAGCATATTTTAAAAGAACATTTGGCAACCATTTAGCAAAAGTAAGTCTGGAATAATATCTAGCTAGACAGTAATGAAAATGTATCCTGAATGCATCCCACATATTAACAAGAGCAGAAAAAATAACCCTTCACTGCAAAAGTAAGGCCAGGAGGATAACTTGCCCCAGGAGTTCAGGGCCAGCCTAGGCAACATGGCAAGAGACTAGCTTTTAAAAAAGAAGACTATATATATAATATATACACAAATACATACCCACACACATATATACACAAATATATATATACAAATATATATAAATACACACACACACACACACATAATGAACCCCCCCCGGACAAATCAATGAAATCAAAAGGCAAAACTGTATGGTCCTTCACATATCTCACGGCACACTCTTGGATAGGGAGTACAATTATTTTCCCAAGTTTTCAGTTAACTTTTTTTCATATTACAAAGAATACTTGAGAAATTAAATAGATTTGAAAATCATTTAAGAACATACATGCCTCCCTAAAAAAAGAAAGATAATATTGTCAAAATACAGACTATTTTTTATCCAAAATGCTTGGCACCAAAAATATCTTCAATTTCATATTTTTTTACATTTTGAAATATTTCATTAGACTTTACTGGTTGGCTATCCTAATCTGAAAGTCTAAAATCTATATCAGCACTTAAATTTTTTAGATTTTGGATTGGGGATGCTCAACCTGTATGGTCTAAAGATGTCCTTAAATTCTATAGAGAAAACTGGAAGAAAATATTTAGTTTACATTATCCTCAAGTAATACAATATTGAAGAACCACACACCCTTCTATAAACTCCATCCAGAACATACCTGTTCTTTTTCTTTCAACAGCTGCTCAAAAGCAAGAGCTTTCTCTTTCATTGAATGGCATTCAAATTCTTTTTCTCGAAGCATCATAGAAAACTTCATGTTAGTCTCTTGTAATGCTTGGTATTCTGTTTCTTTTGCCCTGGATGTTTCTACTATTTTTTCATTTTCCACTTTTAGTTTAGCAATTTCCAGTTCTAAAATTAATACTCTCTCCTTCAGATTTGTTACTGCTTGCCTCAAAAGCTCATTTTCATTCACTTTGTTAGTGAAATTTTCATTTGAAGAAAGTAACTGATCACTTTTGGCTTTGATTAAGAGGTCTTTTTCCTTAAGTAAGTTCTGTAAAACCTCTTGTTTCTCTTTTAGCTGCTTAATTTCTGAATCAGTTTGTTCGTATTCTTTCATTTCTTGCTCTGAGGTGGTTGGAACTGAATCAGACAATCTGTGATTATTTTCCTGGAGAGTTCTAATTGTTACATCTTTTTCCTGCAGTGATTTTCTTAGCTTTTCTAACTCTAGTTGAAGTGACTGAGAAGACTCACTTGATAGAGCAGACATACTTGCCCTAAGTAAGCCAGAAGAGAGATGAGGTGAAATACTATCAAGCTTTCCTAAAAGAAGGTCCTTTGTATTGCAGAGCTGACCTATACTATGCTGAACTTGTGCTAATTCCTGCCCAAAATTTTTTAGTTTGGTTTCATTCTGCTCATAACTTTGGATCAGGCCAGTGTAGTCCACTTGTAACTTTGAGTTAGTATCACTGTCCACCAAAACTTGTGCCTGAAGCTGATGCAGTTCCTCCTGCTGCTGGGCAGACTCGCGTTGCAGGTTCCCCACTGTGGTCATCACCTGCTGTTTCCACTCTTCCATTTTCTTGACTTGCTGTTTTAACTTATCACGTTCCTGCAGGAGCTCCTCAAACTGGTTACTATTAACACCTCCCTCATTACCAGTGCTGGAAGTCTGTAAAACAGCCAGTAAAGTCTCACATTTCTGACTTAGTGCATCTATTTCAATGTCTTTTTCTCGAATGATACGTGATAAATTCTGAACAGTTTCTCTAAACATTTCTTGGCCACTGCTTTCAAATCTAGTGGACAGTTTCTTATTTTCATCTTGCAACTTAGTGAGGGCTGCTTCTTTGGCGGCGATGATATCTATCATTTTGTGATATTCAGTTTTTAGATGGCTATTTTCCCTTGTCTTCTCATTTAAAACAGCAAATACTTGTTCTCTTTCCATATTGTAAGCCTGCAACTGCTGTTGAACATCCTGGGTGTAGGAAGCTGAAGAAATTCTAGCGTGAAGAGCTTGTATCTCCAAGTCTTTCTGCTGGATAATCTGAGTGAGTTTGCCAACCTCATCTTTGGACAGCTGATCAATCTGTTTAGTTAAAGATACATTCTTTTCATTTAGAAGTTTAATCTCCAGCTCTCGTTCTTTTATTCCTTTCACTAATCTCTCAGTTTCAGCTTTAGATAAGTCATGCTTTTCACTTCCATTTTCTATGTTAAGACTCTGAACCTTACTATCTTGAAAAATATCAGAATTTTCTGTTTGAATAACTTGTCTTTCTTCATGCAACTGGGATTTTATTTGTTTGATTGTTTTTTGTAAATTCTTAATTTCTTCATCCTTTTCTAAACAAAGCTGGGTATGTGTGACGTTCATCTGCTCATGTTGGTATCTAAACTCATCCATTTCCTTCTTCTGCTCCTGCAGAGATTGAAGTAGTTTCATCTTACTCTGGTTTTGATCTTCAATTATCTTGAGATGATGTTTAATCTCCTCTTCTAGATGATCTTTCATTATGTTCAGCTGAGATACCTCACATTCTAGTTCAGTGACACTTTCGAGGGTTTTAGGCTCAGCCACAGGCAGAGCTCGACTCTGCTGTTCCCTGAGTCGTTCCAGTTCTTCTTGCAAATGATTGTTTTCTTCTTTCATAGATCCAAGACTTCTGTCCTTTTCTTCGATGGTCTGCCTTAAAATTTCATTTTTTCTTAAGGTTTGAGAACATGTATCTAATTCCTCCTGTAGCTTTGAACTTTCTTCTTTAAGTTTATCAATAAAAATATCTTTCTCACTTATGACTTGTGTCAGCTGCCTCTGCTTTTCTAAACTAGATGACAAAATTTCCTTTGTTTCTTTATGATCATTAGCCATTTGCTCCATTTTCTTTTTAAGCCCTGCTATTTCAAAGTCTTTCTCTCGACTGAATTTAAGTAAATGCTCATGTTCCAATTGTAAGGCAGAGGTATTACTTGCATTTGACAGCTCCTCAGTGGTTTGCTTATACTTGTTTGCTTCTTCTGAAAAACTCCTTTCTGCTTCTATCTGTCCCTTTTCCCTTTCTGCTTCTACTTGTCCCTTTTCCCTTTTTAGAGTCTCTACAATAGTATTTCTTTCCTGAGAAATTTGATTATGACTAGCAATAGATTCTTCCAACTGATGTCGGACATCTTCACATTCTAAAACCAACTTTTCATTTTCCATTTTGAGATCAAAAGCAACTTTCTTTAAATTTTCATTGAGCTGTTTTATTTCTGAAAGATTCTGCTGTAAGTTTCTCACTTCACCTTCCCTTTCTTTAAGTAAGTCATCTTTGAAATAACTCTTCGAGGCTTGATTAAGAGACTGAGTTAGCTCACTCCTGACTCTAGACAGTTCCTCTTCATTTTGTCTTATGTGTTCCTTGAGTTGAAAGTTCTCCTTCTGGATATTTACATTATTTTTCTTTGCTTTGCTTAGTTGATCTACTAAATCTGCTACTTCATCTTCAAGCTTTTTCTTGGTTAAATGCAAATCATTTAGAACCAGTTCACTTTGAGCTAACTTTTCTTTCTGCAGGTCTAACTCCCAAATGATGTTCATTTTGTCATCCTCTAGCTGATGACTTCTCTTTTTTTCATCACCTAGCTCTTGTTTCAGTTTCTTTATGATGCCATCTCCTTCACTTTGTTGTTTTGATAGTTGATCTTTTATCAAAATCATATGCTGAAAGAAAAATTAATTTGCATGGTAATTTTGCAACATTTTTTCCTTTTAGTGCTGAAAGACCATTTTGTAAAATTTCATTCACAAGACTAACCCTCAGATATTTCTAATCCTCTAAAAATAACTTTCTTTTGCAACATTACAAAATTATTTATAGATATTGCCAGTCCATCTAATCATTTTAGCAATAAGAATTTAAAACCAAAGAAAGTAAATAATAGATGTTATATAATTTCAACTCTTAAACACCAGGGCAGGAATTAACAAACTAAAGCCCACAGACCAAATCAGGCTCACTGCCTACTTCGGTAAATACAGCTGTACCGAAACACGGCACAAAGTGTGTTAATCTCTCTGACTAGAACATCAATGAACCAAACTACTAATGAAATCACACAATTAAATTACATGTAACATTTCTGCATGTCAATCACTGTGCAGTCCACCGACTACACTGTCTGCCTTAGACCTCACTGTCATTAATGCTGTGTTTGTTACCTTTGTAGCTTCTTGGTTCTGTTTGTCTAATTCTTCTAACTCAGCTATCAGCATTTCTTTTTCACTGATACTCTCATTTAGTTCCTGTTCCTTTGTTGCCAACGTAAGTTGTAAGTTGTGTAATTCTGAATCCAAATTCATGTCTTTCACAGCTGTACTCTTAATTACTTCATATTCATTGTTCAGTTTTGAGAGTGATATCTGAAGCTCTTCCTTCAATAATCAAGGAGGAAAAAGAGACACCAGAAGATTAAACATACACCAAATGAACTTTAGGGGTCCATTTTTAAAGCTCTGTATTGGAAACATTATTGAGGGCTGGGGATTTAGCTCAGTGGTTCGGGCGCCTGCCTTGCAAGCACAAGGTCCTGAGTTGAATCCCCGGTACCAGAAAAAAAAACCCTGAATTTTGGAAACATTATTGAATAATACCAAAGTAATGATATATGTAAAATACAACAAATCACAGTCTTCATTCATGTTCAGTTATACTTGCAGCTTCCAGTGAAAACATTTCTATGACTTGAGATAAGGTGTGACAACTGTTTACCGTCTCGCTCCAGCTTCTTCACACAAGACTTTTCCACTGGAGGGCATGTCCTGTGCCACTCACACTCCTGCTCCCCTTCTACCCACCCCCACCACACAGACTTTTCAGGAAGCTCAAAACTCTCCCAGTTTTCATCACTTCCAACTCTCTCCAGCATCCACTAACCAACAGCAACAGTTTAAATAAAAATACAAAATCAATACTCATTCACTCTAAACTCAATCTTCTCTAATTAGAAAATAAAAGGCTTTTCCCTTACCAAAGAAATTTATCTTATTAATTGCTTCTGTCAGAACATGAAAACTTCTCTTGATGCAAGAAGCTGCCTTCCATCCTTCCTTTGCCTTCTAACTGAGCTCAGACTCGGCTCTCCTTTCTCAGACATGACATTCCAAACGTGGATCTCTACATGCAGCTCAGAGTCTATTACTTAGTGTTTATATTTAATGTTTTTCTCCAAATTCCCAGAAGTGGGACAGTTCTCTGTGTTTGAACATTATTTCAACATTTGATTATGATATTCATGATAAAGTATAGATCACTATAAAGCCTTCTTTCATTGATAAAGATTTTTTTAAAAATCAAACTTCTACGTAATTTACTTCAAGAATCTCAAATTCTAATAACCTAATAATGCCTTATAAAAGAGATCAAGAAAAACTGTATTAGAACATCTGCACCAAAATTCTCGTTTTCTTTTAACTCAAAAGTTTGTTCTGAATTACATTTGAAAGATGGAAATAACATTCTCTAAAGTTATATGTTCATTAAGGGAACCACAAAGGTTTTTCTCAGAAGGCTCTGAAAAATACATATACTTTTGGCATTCTTAATCAGTAAGTAAGTCTATGATAGATGTAATTCAGGAAGAGTTACAATGGACTAATAATAAAC
Source organism: Heterocephalus glaber (assembly GCF_000247695.1). The sequence goes on from NW_004624734.1 coordinate 8,651,820, forward strand.
ATTAAAAGACAAAAGAAAGAGCTATCAGAAAGAGCTACAGAATCCAAAAATAAGAGGAGGGAGGAAAAGGAGAAGCTAAAAGGATCAAAATGCAACAAGTATATGTATCAATTCCCCATGATGAATTTATTATGTATCACAAGCACATTAATAAAAAACAAAGGAAAAAAAGAATCAAAAATATCATGGAAAGGTTGTAGGACCTATCAGATATATGCAGAAAGTTCTGCAAATTACGAAGTACACCTAAGCCAGTTAGATAAAGAGCAGAATACAATGGGAACAGAACCCAAAGAGACTCATATAAGATAGTAATAAAAAATGACCGGGAGACACTACTGGCCTTTAGTGGACAAAAACAGTGCTGTCAAATACTCTAGAATGTATAGGGCACTGCACAAAACTAAGGATTTTGTCGCTTAAATGCTGTCTATATATTAATATGGAAAAATGCTGAAAATAAAATGTTAGGGTATATAAGAGCAATATGTACATACAGTATGCTGACATTTGTACTTCTTTAAAGCAATTTATAGGAATAATCATACCATGCACTTATATAGTGTAGAAAGACAAACCAGAAATTGGTAAGAGACTGTCTCTGGGAAAGTGATCAAGCAACGGGGGTGTACAGGATACTCTAACTGTACTAGTCTCCATTCTTCTGCAGGTACAACTGAATACATATATGAGTAAATATGTATTACTATATAAAAGTTAAGGATTTAAATTAATCCTTTGAAACAATGGCTTTTAACTTAATACCGGCTTTTAACTTAATACCAGCTTTTAATTGTTCTGTATTTAAGCACCTGTCGTAGATAAAAGAATTATCCCAGACTAGAATACCACTGTAGAATCCTATTCCACCCTTGCTGCCCCCACACACACAACTATCCATCTTTACCCCTCTCCCACTAGCCATCTTTGCCCCTCACCAATAAGAAACTGCTGTCTGCCATGACAGATACACCCTGGGGCATGGTAGCAGCACCTACGCTCCAGACCTCCAGACCCACCTGTGTATGCTACTACATACAGGACTTCACGGGAACCAAGACAAGGGCTTCAGCTATCTTTTCTACTCATATCTGTGTGCCTCATGGCTTATCTGTACATGTATACTCCGGTCAGCCTCTCATACTCTGAACCTTGCCCAGGGACTTACTTCAACCTGGCCTGACAAGTGTCAGTGTGATCAGCTTTATCCTGTGATAAAGCTACAACCATGCCTTCCATCTTGGTATAAACTAGTCCTTTGCTGTGAACTGTCACACAGACCCCATTTTAATTCTGTCCCCATTTTTACAGCACCCACCTTTTCTTGACTCAACAATGACTTCTCTTTTTCTAAGACTTCGACATGCATTCTAAGTTTCATATTGTCTTCAGCAAGATTGTTATCCTGCAAAAATGTTAAAGCAACGTTTTCACACAAGAAAAAATTTCCAATTGAAAAAACAGCAGGCTAGCTATAGAACTGGGCATTTCTACTCAGTATTTCTTCAGTGATATATAAAAATTAGAAGACTGTAACACTGGATCATTTAGACCCAGGCACTCATTTCAGACACACTTATAGAGGATTACTTTATTTGAAAAACTATAAAAATATATTTACAAAATAACTAGTAATTGCTAAAAAAAAAGCAAATCCCTGAATTCTTTAAAGAAAATAAAAATTAATTCACTTTGGTATAGGATGTGTTTCTACTGCCCCCACACATGTAACATTTGTCAAACTAATCTCAGGAAGATATACCTGTTTTTCAATTATGCAACTTTTTAACATATGTTGATTTATGGTGCAAAAAGAGTTTATGTTTGTTAATATTCAGCAAATAAAATTGCTAAAATGAAAGTTCCTAGGGTAAGTTCACATGGATTTTTTAGAAAAAACAAAGAATAAATAGCTATAGTAAAAAATACGTTTTCTTAATCAATGCCAGAATCTTTCTTTCATAACACAAGTTTACCTGGTTCAAACTACTCAGTTTCATTTCATTTTCAGCATCTGTAAAAATAGTAAATGAACTGACATTAAAATTATTTAGAATATCTTAATAACTATCTGCCATATTAACCTTAAAAGTGTAACCCCATTAAAATCAAATATTTTTACAATTGCCAGGGATTAGTAGTTTTAAGAGAAATATATTTTGTCATTTTATATTTCTAGATTGACCATATCAAAGAAATCATAATACAAATGTCAGTTAAAAACCATGTTACAATCTAATTCTGTGAAGAGTAAAAACAAATTATAACTGTATTCTAGATGAGTCAAGTTATTGCTTTAATAAAAATACAGCTATGTTTCAAAATGAGTTCATTAGTTTGGATGGCTGGAAATAGTTTAAGGTCTAAGATTTGACAGGAAAATAAACCTAAAAAAGCAATGACTGTATATTTATAGCACAATATAATAATCTCTCAGATATGAATACATTACATATAGATCCATAAATAGAAAGGGCTCCAGAAGAGGAACACAGAGACAGAATACCATGAGCTTAGCTGGAGTAATTCATTTCACATTCACTGAGGAAACAGCAACTATTTACAGTGAGCCCAGGCCTACACAACAAATAAAAATATTTGATAAAAAAACTGGCTATCAAAGAGCTTACAACTCATAGGGCAAGAAAAACAACCGAACACATGATTATAATACAGCATGGTACAGCAAACACAAGGTACCATGAGAACAAAAAGGGCAAACACAGAGTCCAGACAGGTGGCAGCAAATAAGGCAGAAAAAAGGCAGTGCAGATACCTCCTAGTGGAGGTAATGCTGTACCTTCACTAAATCAATAAACTAAGAGCTAGCTAAAAGAAACGTAGGGATACTCCACACAGAGAAGGAGGCAAATACAAAGGGGACAGAGGTAAGAGACAACACTGGCTTAAGGAGCTACACAGAGTTCAATATGGCCAAAGCCTTAGGATGGTAAGAGAATAAGAATACAAACTGAAAAGGCAGAGAGGGACCATGTCATAAAGGACATTACATGTCCAACTATGTAAGTTTAGACTTCTTGAAGTTTCCAGCGTGCCCTAACATAATAAAAGCAGGGGAATAAGCTGCTTTGTGTTTCAGAAAATTTATTCTGGCTGTAGAATTTTTTTTTTTTTTTTTTTTGGTACTGGGGATTGAATTTGGGACCTTGCACTTGCGAGGCAGGTGCCAGAACCACTGAGCTAAATCCCCGGCCCATCTGCAGAATTGTTTTAAAAAATGGTTTGAAGAAAGAATCATGAAAAGTAGAAAATAAAAGGGCCAGGGATTTAGCTTAGTGGTGCCATGCCAACCTCAAAAGCTTGAGGTCCTGGGTTCAGTCTCTGGTACCAAAAAAAAAAAAAGAAAGAAAAGCAGAGAATAAAAACAGCTAACACTGCTCACTATGGGCCAGACACCATCCTAAAAAGAACTTTGCAATGAAAACATCAAGATAGAGAGATGTAAACTAAGTCCCCAAAGTCAGCTCAGCTATTTAGTGACTAAGCTGAATTCCAGCCCAGGCTTGTTCTTAAACACTTTCCTATTCTGCTCCACTAAGAGATCGGCCACAGTTAACAAAAGAAAGGAGCAATTATGACTGACTGAAGGATTTCTGTGGCAATGGAAGTGGAAAGGAGAGGAAGGACTAGGGCAGTAGTGTGTTTTTTAATCAAATAAACTTAAAGAACCATCCAACAGGATATATAAATTTATTACATAAAAGAGCAGATTGGCCTACATGGCAGCTCTAGGACTGATGCACCCGTGAGAAACCCTGGAGCTCCTCCTGAAACATCACTGAAGGAGGGAGAAGCAAGTCGCTGTGATGACTTCTGGTATTCTGCTTTGAGAGACTAGTACATGCTATTAGGCTGGGAAAGGAAGAGAGGCGAAGCCGATGACTTTATTCTGAAACTTAAGTTTGAAAATCCATGTGATTCGTGGAGTTGGCCATCCAGACCAGAAGCTCATGATAAACAACTGGGTGAGAGATACAGCTGTGGGAGGATCACAAGTACACAAGGGCTGGAAAACTCCTGGACAGGATGAATGAGTCATAAAGGTGAGAATTTATACTATGAGAAGAGGACAGAGTGCAAAACAAAAAGCACCTTTTCAGCCAAACAGCTTCTATTATGTTTTCCTGGTATGAATGAATACTGGTATTTTGCCTGTTTCACTTAATACTTATTTTTACCACAGAATACTGGTAGAGTAACTAAATATCATCTTGACATGGAAAATGGTAGAAGACCTATGGTACTTATCACTTAGGCCTTTGCTTTGTTACAGGCGATCATTTCAAAAGGTACCAATCCACTTTTAAAGATGAAATCTGCATTCGCGACCTAGGGAGTCTGGGCCCTGATGAGTTACAGAAAGTATTCAGTTCCATATGGAGTAAAAGAAACAGACCCATACTTCCCCACAACAATTCTATGTACATAAGTGTTTCTCAGAAATCTACATGGTTTCTTTTATTTTTTTAAATTTTCTTATTTTTGGACACAGGGTCTCACTATTAGTTCAAGCTGGCCTTGAACTCACTGTTTAGGCCAGGCTAGCCTCATACTCTTGGCAATCCTCCTGCTTCAGCCTCCCAGGTGTTGGGATTACAGGCATCTACCACTATGCCAGGCTAAATCTACATGGTTTCTTACATCACTGACTTCCATATAAATACCCAAAGAATAAAAAAGGGATGTTGAAAGACACCTAACCAATATTTAATCTTTTTTAGTAGAAAATTCAATTTGTAATCTATTAACTCTGCACCAAATCCAAACCAAACAATACTAAATTATACACAATCATTTCTACAAATGCTCCATTTTCATGAAGTATTCAACAATTCAAGTGTTATGTTTCTAAAACAACCCAGTGAAAAAGTTCCAAACATGTTATACCAGACAGTGCTTGTTGTGGTCTAAATACTTCTTCCTTGGAGGAACTCTGTGGAAGAGCTCTTTCCTTTTCCGACACCATATCACTTTGCTCCATAGCATAAGCCTTCAATTCCAGTTTCAAGCTTTCACACTGTTCAATTATTTGTCTGTTTTCCATATTTAGCTGTTCTTGTTCTCTCCTCAAGGCATCTCTGTCATTTTCTGCAGAAGATAATTTTTTATTTATGTCTTTTATTTTATTCTCAAGTTCTTCAACTTTTTTTGTAGACTCCACTTTTTCAGTTTGTAGAACCTGAATGGTTTTCTGCATTTCACACATCTTAGAGTTATCAGTTACTGTAACTCCTGAGCCACCTAGAACAAAAACAGCACGAAGGACATCAAATATCTTCCTATATACAACTATCAGATTTAAGAGTGCAGAATTTGGAAAGCCTATAAAGAAAAGTTAAATTGCTATAATGAACTAAGCATTTTTTGTAACAGTAGGAAAGTTTTATTAAAGGTAGGAAAAGAAACAGGCTCTGCAGAGCGAGTCTGGGCCAAGTAAAAGTAGGAAAAGAAGTGCACTCTACAGACTGAGGGTGGGTCGCCATGCAACAGGGAACACAGCGGCCTGAACACTTTTAGAGAAATAAAAAGTTGAAGAAATATTATTTGAATCAACTAGTAAAAAGCCTATGTGTCTGAGTTTGAAAGTAAAAACATCTTTAATCATTTATTACCAAAGTATCATCACCAAACAATGCAAACTCATCTATGAATTGGAACTGTTTACCAAAAAAGCAGAACTTTTCTATTTCAATCTTGAAAGGAATGGTGTCACTAGAAATTTTTGGCAACTAAGCAAAATTAGTCATTCCCTCATTATTTAGGACTTAGTCTACATTTACTCCAGTGTCTTGGTCTCGGAGTGCTAAGTTTGTCATTTAATTACATCATCAAATATGTGAAATTAAGAAGACTAATAACCTTGCTGTAATAGATTTTCAAGTTCTTCAATTCGTTCTTCATAGCTGCTTAATTCCTCTCGATGTCGATGACATATATCTGTCAGTTTCTGTTGATGTGCATTCTGTAATACTGACATTTCATGTTGATGGTCATCAATTTCCTGGCTTCGGTTCTGTTTCAGTTCCTTAAAAATTAAGAACAAAGTTAACCACATTAGTAATCAATAAATTTATGCAAACTATTTATTTCACTGTACTCCAAAAGCTTATATTATTAAAATTAATTCTCTGAAAAGAATTAAAATACAGTTCCCAAATTAGGACAATTCTGAAAGAATTTACTTCTTCTTTCTTAGACCTCAAAAACAGTTTTGCTACCCAGGCCTGGTGATACACGACTGTAATCCCAGCACTCTACAATGCTGAGGAAGAAGGATCACAAGTTCCAGCCCAGCCTGGCAATTTAGCGATTTAGTAAAATCACGACTAAAAACAACAAAAGAGTAGGGATGTACCTCATTACGAAGACTTTGAGTTCAACCCCCACTACCACACATACACAAAAGTTTTTCGGCTTTTAATGAGGGAATACTGACAAGGAAACACTGTAACAAAAGACAGCAAAAATATCTTTTCCTTAGTCTCTAATGACCATGCCCATTTCCTAGTCCTAAAATCATATTTCAGTAATACGAGAGGGCAATCCATACCTGTCGTGCAATTACCACTATTCTCTTATTCAGCCTTCTGTCAGTCTCATGGGAACTCCCAACCTGCAGGCCACAGTGCTTTGCTACCAAAATTGAGATGACCAGTGTCTCTCCAGGACCCTGGATCTTGATGGGAAACACAATGAAAACTGCATCCTCCTAGTCTGTTCACTGTGCCCTGTAGATTTCTGATGCTGTCCCACGCCTGTGCTTCCTGACACCAGAATGCTTAACTCTGTCTTCAGTCCTGCAGTCAGACCCACTCACTGGTCCTTCATGGAAAACTCTTGTGCTTTACTTAGCAGGAGATGGTTTTGACTGCTTATAACCAAGAATCCTAATTGATGGCTTAGGTGCTATTTTCTGAGGTGAGAAGTCAAATATTTAAATCTTATGCACTTATGTAGCAGTACTGGGACAAGTGCTCGAAACAGTCCTACAAGGTAGATATTATGATGTTTACTTATGAAACAGAAAATGCGAAAGGTTAAGTAACTTGCCCACAGCAACACAGCAGGTAAACAATATAACGAGGATTAAACCAAGGTCTGACTGGGACACTTACTCGCACTAGTAGTAGAGTAACAGTAAACCCAAAAGCTAAAGCTGAAAATGCTGTATCTGACCATAACTTCAATACTAAAAATTATTCACTGCTATGAAAAATATATGGAAGAAAGGCTTTCTTAAAAGAAATAATTGACAGAAATTAGCAAAATTCTACCACTAAGGTAAAATAGTTACTATAATGAATAATATTTATTTTATCGATATCCTTTAACCCTAAAAGCTTGAAACAGCAAAACTGGAATGTTTTAAATAAAGGTAGTTTTATGAGCTACAATAGAGATAAATGAAATATGTCTTCCAAATGATTTTAAAGAGGTATTTTAATTACTATATTTATTTTAAAATTTTGCAGTATTAGGGATTGAATCTAGGACCTCATGCAAGTTACTCAAGTACTCCAGCACTGAGATACATTCCCAGACTATTTTATTTTATTTTGAGGTAGGGTCTTGCTAAGTTGCCCAGGCTGGCCTCAAACTTATAATCCTTCTGCCTCAGCACTCCAAACAGCTGAGATTATAGGCATGGGACACCCAGCAAGGTAAATACCTATGTATCTTATTTCTCATAAGAAAGAAAGATAATTCAAAATAGTTAAAAACTCCCAGGGATTTAGCTCAGTGGCACTGCACCTGCCTTGTAAGCGCAAGATCCTGAGTTCGATCCCTGGTACCAAAAAAAAAGACAAAATAGTTAAAAACTGAATACCATAATATATATAATCTTTCACAACTGAGATTTTTACTTTAGGCCTATGCTTTTAATATACAGATGTTTAGATGTATAACAACCATTGGCAATCAAAATCTGACTTACCTTAATAATATTTTGCAGTTTGCAGATTTCACTTTGATCAGAGCTATACGTTCCTTGTGCCTTACAGGTTTAAAAAAAAAAGAGAATTGGAAAATAATTGTACCAATTTTCTTATTAAACAAAAACTCAGAAACTTATTAAAAGCTATTTTTCAAAAAAGGGGTATTTCTCAGACAGATTCTCATTAAAGAATACCAAGCACTTTTTTAAAAAAGTAGTCCATTAGAGAGTAATGCACAATAAAAAGATGCCCTATTCAAGAATTTGCTAATTGGAGAGACAATTTTTATAAAATAAAGATAGAAAAAAGTCAGGATATTTTAATTATTTTAACAAAATGAAAACAGGAGGATAATCAAACAGCTTTCTAAAAGAAAATTTCTATAATAGGTCATCCAATGTTAATGCTGAAAAATCATTTTGAAAATTACTTTGAAAAGGTCTCCATCTCTATCTCAATACAGAAAAATCTTTGATTTGACAAGAAAATAAAAGTAATTTTGATTCTTTTCTTCTCATTCAAAGCTGTATTTTTCCTTTATCTTTTTAAAAACATTTTAACTGATACCTAATAACTGTATATGTTGAAGGAATAATTAACATTATCATCTCAAACATTTACCATTTCTTTGTGGTGAGAATATTCAAAATCCTTTCCTCTGGCTATTTTGAAGTATACATCATTATCAATAGTTACCTTATTGTACGAAAGACCAGAACTTATTTTCCCATCTAACCATAATTTTGTACCACTGAACAAACTCTGCCCACCTTCCTGCTCCACTACCCACCCAGGCCTCTAATAAGCACTCATTTACCTTTATTAACATTTACTAGATAACATGTTAATGAGCCAAAAGTTGCTCTAGAGCTGAAAGACAAAACATAGTACAATAGAAAGAACACAAGATTTGGGACAAAAGATGTATGCTTGACTCATAAGTTTAATCACTGGGATGATGAGTATATTACTCTTAGTAATAACTTTCAATTTCCTTATCTGCAAGACAGAGGTAATAAATACTTCACATAGTTATTAAGAATAATATATATGTGTGTCTTATGTAGTATAATACGAATATTAATTTTCATTATGTCTTGCTAGAAAATTAAGTTTCTTACAAAGTCCCAATTATGCTTTTTTTCACCTTACGTCACAATCCAGGCATTTAGGATGTGCTGAAGTGAATGTACAGAAATCCCATTTCTTCCTAGTAGAATCTTGCCGTAAGCAGTATTTCTTATAACATGTGACTCAGATGATCAGAATCACCTGCGAGTGTTTAATCTGTTTGGATAAAGTTTCTAAGGCTCTAAAATAGACTCTGAAATAAAAATCTCGGAAGGCCAGACATGAAATCTACAATATTATCAGGTTCTCCAGGTCACTCTTCCAATGAAGTTTAAGGACCATAGCTTTTTAGTGACGAGCTGTACAGACACCCTCTGTTTATCTGGGGCATTGGCAATGTCTAACGTTGTGGAAAACAAGCAGGTAATATTAATTGGTAAGATCTGTCCTTTTTGTAACTAGAATACATTCACAAAAAGATAGAAAACATCTTTACTTATATACTCTTTTTCTTTCTTTTACTGATGAAGTGAAACCCTAATGAACAATATACCAGTTTATTCCAAGTCTCCTGTCCAGTTACAAATTCCAGAATACTGTATATAAAATCCATTACATGTAAGTAAAAGCATTCCTTGGAAGAAAGCTTAGAGCCCCAAATAGGAAGTATTTAATTCCTAATGCATAAGAACCAACACAAAATACTTTAACATATTTATGATACCAATTACCACATTTTCATTTCATTATCACAAGAGCCAACGAAACCTCAGTCCACATCCAAGGAAGCCATGTCACACACAGAGCCTTGGAGCCCTGGGGTCCCCACCAGAGAAGCCTCAGGATTTCCAGGGGAAAAGGTGATGGCTCAAATCAGGTCCTCAAAAATGGATTTGGTGCTTTATATTTTTTTCTTTTTTTGGTGCCGGGGATCGAACTCGGATCCTTGTGCTTGCACAGCAGGCGGCAAAACCACTAAGCTAAATCCCCGGCCTGCTTTATATATTTTTTATTTTTTTTCTAAATATTGTTCAGAAAAGCATACTGAAGATACTGAAGCTGAGAAAAAGGCAACTGAACCAAAAAACTCATAGCTACTGGCTGAATTAGAAGTGCAATACTGGGTTTCTATTTCTGAGTCAGGAGTGATTCTGATGCCAAATGCTCTACACGTAGCTTCCTAGATAGCAGCATTATTTTTACTCACTCCTAGTTTTTAAAACTCATTCAAATTTACCTACCTGGGCAATACGCCTCCAATGGCCAACCTCAGATTCAAGTCTTGAGACTTCATTTGACAATCTGTTTATTTCCTGTTGTGATGCAAGTAGGTCGCCAAAGTCCATGTCATCATCGTAGAAAGCTGCAGGGCGATGATGGAGCCCATAACTGGCGGAAGACAACGCAGTGGTTTCGGGTGCACTGCCAGCCCCCGTGGGCACCGACTGAGCAGCCGGCTGCAGTTTCAGCAGCTCATCCTGGAGCGCGCTCTGTCTTGCTTTAAGAAGGCTGATTTCCACCTATATATTTATAATCTGCACTTTAGAGGAGGTACTTACAAAAAATATATTGGTTTTTTTTATAGATTCCTAATATTAAACAGTATAACGATTTATCTAAGATTATCCAGTAACAATACTAAGTGAATCTATGTCTTCTATAACATCCTAACTTTAAGATATTTATTTTTAAAACACATAATTACTATAGTTAAAGCACAAATGTTTCAAATAGTATGAAGATGAAAATTTCACTTTATAAGTTAACTAAAGCTATGAATTTCTCAATTAAATTGGCTTTGCTCCTATAGGCCATAAGGCAAGGTGGAGAAAACCATGAATTACCGGGCTCCAAAACTGCAGATACAGGAAAACCACCAATTCAAAAATACAGACAATTTGTTTTTTCTGTTTGTGGACTCTCTCTCTCTCTCTTTCTCTCTCTCTCTCTCTCTAGATAGATAGATAGATAGATAGATAGATAGATAGATAGATAGACAGACAGACAGACAGATAAGTAGATGGTCTTGGAAATTTTCCTTTGTCTTTTTTAAAAATTTTTTCCTCCCTCTTTTATCTGTTAATCTTTAATCCATTTTCCATGCTCTTTCTTTGTCTTCTTTCCTTGTTTTTTTGTTTTCTTCTATTTCTCATTTTTAAAATTGGATAAATTTTCTACCCTTTATCTAGTTCTACAAATATCCTACACAATAGGATCCTTTGTCTCATTTCTCTCTCCAGCTCATCTCCCATTGTTTAATTTTTCAGATTTTCCTCTAATATTCTCCTGTTCCCAACCCTCTATATCTTTAATAGTATAACCATTATACTTTATTAATCTTCAGACAGTTAACTCTATGTTGTTACTATTGAATTTCTTTCCAACTCATTCCATCAGTTGCTGTTGCATTTAGTACATACAAAGTCCGCCAAAAAATGTATATACACTTGAGGAAAAGTAAAATAGTATGATGTTTTTTGAACAGGTGGTATTAGCCTCATATGGAGAACCCTATAGGTTATTGTATATTTCAGAAAACCCACTACACTGCTGGCCCTTAGAAACTGAAAATGCATGTGCAGCAATATCAATGACCAAGTGAAGCAGCCCGCCGTATTAATAAATGTCTGGAAGCTGATGGCCACCACTCTCAGCACCTCTTGTAATTGCAGAGGCCAAAGGTAACTTGTATTAATCTCAAGATGTCTCAATAAATTTAGTATTAAAATACTTATAGAAGGTTTTCTTTTCCTGAAGTGTGTATACATTTTTTGGTAGACTCTGTATATATGTTAATATCTGGGTTATCTCAGCGTTTTTACTCTAATTATGGATTTTTCTATGGTTAAGGGTGATACATTATTGGTTCTTATGGTATGTCAATATACAATCTGTCTTGATAATATAACTTTTGCTGACTGAGGATTGCTATTAATAGGTTTTCTTTGTATGCCAACACATTACCTTTGTTACATTAACAATACTGCGATCCATTCCCAGAGAACTGAATGTTTGGCCAATTACAGTGCATCCTTTCCCCTCCCAAATTAACAGAGGCAAAAGACTATAATTAGCCATGCCAAGACTATACTAATGAAAAGCATATTAACTAAAGAAAATACCATATGAGCAACAAATACTTTCCACTATAAACACCTGCAAACCTAAGCACAAAACAAAACGACGATACACACATGAGAAGACAAGACGACAAACTGGCTCCCAAAACTCCCAACTCACCTAAAGCAGATTCTGGGGGGATCAAGGGGCAGGAAAGCAAAAGCCACACATTGGAATTATGCAAAAGGATAACAGAGGAGATTAAAAAACTGACCAATGAGGAGTTTCATGGGATCACAGAAGATATAACAGATAGTGAAAGCATTAAAAAAAAAAAGATTAGGGAGCTTACAGAAGACTCTAATAAAAAGCTAACTGAACTAAACAAAATGATACAACACATTAAATCCCCAGTTTAGCAAAGAATTAGAGTCCATGGAAAGGCTCCAAACAGAAATCCACGAGATTAAAATTATATTAAAAGTACAGGCAGCAGAAATGATGAATGTGATGATACACTATCAGAATTAGAAGACAAGGATGCTTTCAAAGACCAATTACTCAAAAACACCTTAAACAAGAAAACATGAAAAATGGATCCAACCGCTGAAAGATGATGCACAGAAGACTCATCTAAGATTAACTGAAATAAATGAAAAATCAGAAGACAGCAAAAAGGGCATAAAAAACCTGCTTGCAAAAGTAATAGCAAACTTTCCAAATACAAGGAAAGAATTAAACATACAGATAAGGGAGGCATACTGAGACCCCAAGTAGCGATGATCAAAAGAGAACCTCTCCACATCACATTATAGTCAAAATACCACAAGTCCCACAGGGACAAATCTTATAATCTGTTTGAGAAAAGCAATAAATTATGAAGGTAAACCCCTCAGAATTACAATAGACTCCTTAACACAAACCTTAAAGGACAGGAGAGCTTGGAAGAAGGTGTTTCTACCCCTAAAAGATAACAACTTCCAAGCCATATTTATATGTCCTGCAAAACTTTCCTTCAAAATTGATGTAGAATTAAGGTATTTCCATGATAAAGAGTACCTTAAGAAATTCATCATCACCAAACTACCCCTCCAAAAAAAAAAAAACAAAACAAAACTCTCAAGGATAGCCTAGAAAGAGACAATGAACAATGCAGAAAAAAAAAATAAAAGTCTAGTAGAATGAAGCAGAGTGAGCAGCTAAGCAGAAAGGAGGTAAAAAAGAAAGAAAAAGGAAATCAGCAACAGGAAAACAAAGCAATGAAAGGATAAGTCAATAGCTTTCAGTAATAACTCAATGTATATGGTCTTAATTCCCCAGTCAAAAGACACAGATTAGCAGAATGGAAAGAAATGCAATCCAAAAATATGCAGTATACAAGAAATATATTTAATTCAAAAAGAAATCCACAGATTAAACATCAAAGATGTAAAACAATATTCCATGTGATAGGAACCAAGAAAAAAGGAGAACTAGCTATCCTAATTTCAGACAAAGTGGAGTTCAAGCCAAAAATGATCAGAAGAGGCAAAGAAGGTCACTACATATTGTTTAAGGGAATGATTCAACAGCAAGAAATAACAATTATAAACATATTTTCACCAAACACAGGCGCGCCTAACTTCACAAAACAAACACTACTGGGCATAAAAAAATCAGATAAACACCAACACAATTATAATAGTGGACCTCAATACCCCACTGTCACAAAAAGATCAACCAGATAAAAAAATCAACAAAGCAATACCAGACTATAACCAAATCTTTGAACAAATGGAGTTGACCAATATCTGCAGAGTGTTCCAACCAACAGCCACAGAATACACATTCTTGTCAGCAGCATATGGGACTTTCTCTAAAATAGACCACATGTTAGACCATAAAGCAAGTTAAGTAAATCCAAAAGTATGAAAATTATACCATGCATATTGTCATATCATAGTGCAATAAAACTAGAAATCAACAGCAAAAGAAACCACAGAAATTATACAAATGCATGGAAACGAAACAATACTCTCTTAAGTAATCAAATGGTCTCAGAGGAATTACACAGTCTCTGGATTAATCAAATGATAATGCCAGTACAATATACTGGGACCCATGGGACAAAATGAGGCAGGCGGCAGAAGCACTGAGCTAAATCCCCAGCTATGGGACAAAATGAAAGCAGTCCTAAGAGGAAAATGTATAACTATGAATCCTCACACCAGAAAAACAGTGGGAGTCTATGACCATACCACCCTGAATGTGTCTGGTCTCCTCAGAAAAACAGAGGGAGTCCAAATAAATAACCTAATGATACACTCAAGGTCCTAGAAAAAAACAAGAACAATCCAAATCTAAAGACAGTACAAGGAAGGAAATTATGCAGAACAGGGCAGAAATTAGTAAAATTAAAAAAAAAAATCAATGAATCAGAGAGTTGGTTCTTTGAAAGAATTAACAAAAATAGACAAACTCATAGCCAATCTTACCAAAAAAAAAAAAAGGGAAGAAAAGACACAAATCAATAAAATTAGAAATGAAAAACATGAAATCCAGTCTTTGCTAAAATTCAGAAAATCATTAGTAACTACTTTGAAAATCTATACTCTAATATAAATGGTGAATCCAGAAAAAATGAATAGATTCCTACATATATATGAATTATCAAAGCTGAATCAAGAAGATATAAAAATCCTGAATATGTCAGGCATGGTGGTGCACACCTGTAATCCCAGCTCTTTGGAGGCTGAGGCAGGAGGATCATTGTGAGTTGAAGGCCAGCCTGGGCTATATGATGAGTTCACCAGCCTGAACTACATAGTGAGACCCAGTCTCAATAAAAATACAAAATAAAACAAAAATACCGAATATTCCAATATTAGGCAATGAAATTGAAGGAAAACAACTACTATCTAAAAAAAAGCCCAGGTCCCAGTAGATTCATTACCAGATTCTACAAGAACTTTAGAGAGGATCTAATGCCAATACTCCTCCAACTCATTAATGAAATTGAAGGGGAAGGAGTAGCACCCAGGAGGCTGAGGCAGGAGGATTGCCATGAGTTCGAGGCCAGCCTGGACTACATAGTAAGTTCAAGACTAGCCTGAACTACATAGCAAGACCCTGTCTCAAACTCACTCACTCCCCTGCCAAAAAAAAAAAGAAAAGGAAGGAGCACCAAAGTCATTCTTGGAAGCTACCATTACCCTGATTCCAAAACTAGACAAGGAGCCAACCAAAAAAGAGAACTATAGGCCAATCCCTTGGATGAACACAGATGCAAAATTCCTTTAACAAGATACCGGCAAACAGAATGCAACAAATCATCAACAAGATCATACATCGTGACCAGGTAGGATTCATCCCAGGTATGCACAGATGTTTTAATATGTGCAAATCAATAAATGTAACACACAAAGCAAAGACAAAAACTATATGATCATCTCAATCGATGTAGAAAAAAACCTTTAACAAAATCAACACCCATTCATGACAAAAACCCTGAAGAAAATAGGTATATATATAAAAAAAAGAAAATAGGTATAGAAGGACCTTATCTCAATATGATAAGAGCCACTTAAGACAAACCAACAGCCAACATCACAGTAAATGGAGAGAAGGTGAAAGCTGTCCCTCTAAAATCAGGAACAAGACAGGGATGTTCACTATCACAACTCCTGTCTATATGTAATTCTTGAAGCATTCATTACTCACAGTGATCAGGAAATAGAAAAAAAAAGAAAAGAAATATGTATCAGAAAGGAAGAAGTCAAATTATTATTTGCAGATGACATGACTGTCTACCTAGAAGACCCAAAAAATTCCACCAAAAGACTCCTAGAATTAATAACCAATTTCAGTAGTGTAGCAGAATGAAAGGCAACACCCCAAAATCAATAGCATTCCTGTATACCAATAAAAAATTCACCAAGAAATCAGAGAAATAATACTTTTCATAATAGCATCAATAAAAATTAAATACTTAGGACTAAACTTAACCAAGCAAGTGAAAGACCTTCATAATGAAAACTACAGCAGCTGGGGATTTAGCTCAGTGGCGCCCATGCCTGCCTCACAAGCTCAAGGTCCTGAGTTTGATCCCTGGTACCAAAAAAAAAAAAAGAAGAAGAAGAAGAAGAAGAACGATGAAAACTACAGTACTCTTGAAAAATAAGATCTAAAAGGACATCAAAAAATGGAAAGATATCCCCTGTTCCTGGATAGCCAGAACCAATACAGTCAAAATGATCATACTTTCAAAAGTGATACACAAATTCAGTGCAATCCCAATCAAAATGCTAATAGCACTCCTCACAAAATTAGAGAAAAAAATCCTAATATTCATATGGAACCAGAAGAGACCCAGAATAGCAAAAGCAATCCTGGGCAATAAGAACAAGGCAGGAGACATGACAATCTCAGACTTCGAGTTACACTACAGATATTCCTCATTTAGCGAGCTACCTGTTTAATGACTGTTGAGACTTACAACACGTCTTTATGTATAATTCTGTACATCTTGTTTACAGAGCCTCAATGTCTTTTTTGTACAGTATATCTTATTTATACAGCACTGCAATTTTTGATTATACTGTACCTTACTGTAGTTTGTGTTCTACTGTACATTACAGTACTACATTAACAGTTATGCAAATAAAATCAAAGTCATCAAGCTGGAGTTTCCTTTTACCATTTCTTTATTCTAAATACATCTTGAAATGTACATACTACACACAATTCCTCATTTAGAGACCAGTTCAGTTAACAGTCTAGGAGCAGGAAAGGAACGGAACTTGGTCATTGAACAAGTGGATAATGGATCAAAATAGAAGATGCAGAAACAACTCCAGGTATATTCAGCTATCTGATTTTTGACAAGGGGGCAAAAAAATCTACACTGGAGGAAAGACAGCCTCTCTAACAAATGGTGATGGAAAAACTGGCTATCCACATAAAGACTGAACCTAGACCTCTAACTCTCACCATGTACTATGTAAACTAAAATCAAAATTGATCAAAGATCTAAATATTAAAACAGAAACACTTAACCTACTGAAAGATAAGATAGATAAAACTCTTGAAGGCAAGGCAAGGACATAGGTATAGGCAAGGACTTTCTGAACAGAAGAACTGCTATTGCACAATATACCAAGAATCAACAAATGGGATCATATCAAATTTAAAAGGTTTTCACACCAAAAGAAACAACCAGCAGAGTGAAGAGGTAACCTATAGAATGGGAAAAAAAATTTTGCCAGCTACCTCTCAGATAGAGGACTAAAGTGTAGTCCCTATCAAACAATGGGCAACTGAAATGAATTCTCAGAAGTAGTACAAATGGCCAATAAGTACACGAAGAAATGTTCAACCTCACTGGCCTTTAGAGAAATGCAAATTAAAACAACACTTAGAGTCTATCTTAGTCCAGAAAGAATGGCTATCATTAAGAAGTCAAATACTATAATAATACTAGTGAGGCTATGGGGAAAAAGGGAACCCTCCTATACTACGGGTGGGGATGTAAACTAGTACAACCACTAAGGAAATCAGTCTGAAAGTCTCTTGAAAAACTAAAACTAGAAATTCCATTTGACCAGCTATTCACCTTCCAGTTATCTTCCTGAAAGAGTTAAAGACCTCATTTAACAGTGGTACGTGTATATCCTGTTCAGAGTAGCACAATTCACAATAGCTAAATCTTGGAAACAGCCCAGATGCCCATCAACAGATGACCGGTTAAAGAAAATGTGGCATTTATACATAATAGAGTACTGCTTTGCCATAAAGGATAAATTTGAGTCATTTGTAGGAAAATGGATGGACCTTGAGGCCATAATGTTAAGTCACTCAAACACACAAGCTTAAATATTGCATAATTTCGCATATATGAGAAACCCAATATAAATAAAGAGCACAATGAATATAGACGATAGGAAAAAAAAAAGAATGTTTCCCTAGAAGGTTCTTGGTTTATTAATCAAAACACTGATTCTATTTCTGTATTTTGTGATATTTGTAGTATTTGACAGCTTTTTAAAAGTATATAAGCTTTAGACTTCATTAACCAGGATTCTCTCTCTGGTCATGATAATATCTTTTTGAATTTTTGTCAAATAAATAAACTTTAGGATGTGAAAAAAAATGGGTTTGCTATCTTCTATGTAGAGGGTAGTATAGATAATTTCTTACGGCTCTGTTTGTAATTATCAAATCATAAATAATGATGAAAACTGTGTCAGTCTATGCAGTTTATACATCAAGTCGTTTTAGATAAAACAGTTTGCCCAAGGTTATTAGCCCAAGTCTTAGAAGGAAATAACTTAACTATGCATGGTGGTACATACCGCAATCCCAGCACCCTGGGAGGCTAAGGCAGGAGGATCATAAGTTTTGACCCAGTCTGGCTGACTTAGCAAGACTCTATCTCAAAATAAATAATATTGAAATAAATATGAAGTGACTATAATAATCTTTACCTCTTTCTGTTGCAACTGATTTCGGTAACTTGTAGACTGCTGCTTTATTTGAAGCTCTGATGCTTCATGCTTTTCTTCTAGATCACTACAAAGTGTTTTAAGCCTTTCATTCTAGAAGAAAAAAAAAAAGTATTTTCGACAAAAAGATTGCAAGTAAAACTTGTTAGTAATGGTTATGTGCATGCCATCATGAAAAACATACTTTTTCACACACAAAAAATGCAAAATATAAGTCTCAGAATTCTAGCCTTTAAAATACACTTTCAAGATAAAAAGTTACAAAAGCAAAGCATGTTTATATAGCTATGCCTAATTCTATACCAAAGGGAGAGAAAACATTTTGCCACTCTGAATTTCTGCTAAGAAGCTCCTGCTTAGTGATTCTCCCATCTTTGTGTATCCAGTGTCTAGCATCCAGTAGGCACTACATGCCTAGAAAATGAATGAAGAGATTGCATGTTAAAGTATTTGTTTTTTCCCCAAAACAGTAATTTTAAAAAATATATATTTTAAAAAAGATTTTTGAATAGAGGTGGTGGTATACACCTGTAACATTAACTACTCAAAAGCTTGAGGCAGGAGGATCTCAAGTTTAAGGTCACCCCAGGCAATTTAGCAGGACCTTTTCTCAAAATAAAATTAAAAGGGTCCTGGGATGTAGCCAAACATTCCTTGAATTCAATTCGTAGTTCAATACAAACCAGAAAAAAAAAAAAAGACTTTTGGTCAGAGTACCACTAAAGACTCACATTATTTGTTTGTCTGTTCCCTGGGTTTCCTGAGGTACCTCTAAAAATCCCCATTTGAAAACCACCACTAGAACTGTTTGAAAAACTACTATTATAAGTATACGCAGAAGGAGATGAGGATGTGGCTCAGTGGTAAACTGTTTGCCCTGCAAACATGAGGCTCCAGGTTTGACCCCAGAACCACAGGAAAAAAGTATACAAAATAGTCTTAAGTATAATTCAATCATCCTAGACATCACAGACTTGTTTTGCTGGAAAAAATGAAAAAGTTACTCAAGTCTTATGTACCTAAATAATAAATTAACTTTATCTATTATTATTCCTTGATATTTGGATGAATATAATTAGAACATAATGAAGCAAGAAAAACTGACCCTAAAACTGTTAAAGATTACAGGTAAGAATTTACTAAGTGGTCAGACATGGTGGCACATGCCTGTATTCCTAGCATTTGGTTAGGCCATTGAGGCAGGAGAACTCTGAATAATAACTAGAATTTAAAAACAGCAGGAAGACTGTCATAAATTCAAGGTCAGCCTGGGCTACATAGTGAATTCAATGCCAGCCTGAACTATGTAGCGAAACCTGTCTCAAAATAATAACAGCCCTTTGAAAGTGGTCAATACCTAGTCAGAAAGTCTAAGAAAGAACATAAAGGACAGATTCTTTTCATGGAGCTGAACTTGTAACATATCAAGAATTGTCAAGGGCCATATTTTCTAATACATGAATATGGAACAAAAGGAAAGAATAACTGCTCATAAAGGAGAGCAGTGGTTTATGGTGGAGCAGCTTCAACTACTTGGGAGGTTGAGGCAGAAGGATCACAAGTTTGATGCAAGCCTGTGCAACTTAGTGAAAACGGCCTCAAAATAAAAGTTAAAAATGAAGAGCACAGAAAGGTTGGGGATGAATCTCAGTGGTACAGTATTTGCCTAGCATGCCCAAGGGCCCTGGTTCCACCTATATCTGGAAAAACAAAACAAAAAGCAGCACTGAAAAGAGCAAAAATGAGCAAAATAGACTCCTGATGGCCTCCAGTTTTAGCTGCAGTTCCTTCCTAAAGTCTAGCTACATACCCATTCTTGAGAGGCTATGAGATACTTAAAACCTCAAAATATTCAATTCTGGGCAGAAGATTTAGCTCAGTGGTTTTGCTGCCTGCTGTGCAAGCACAAGGTCCTGAGTTGGATCCCCAGTACCAAAAAAAAAAATTCAATTCTGCTTAACCACTGGTACACTACCGGAGTCCACTGAAACCAGTTTTAGTTTCTTTGTTAAGCAATCCTTACTATTTACAAGGATAGAAATTTATGGCTTTTCTTTTTTCTTGAAGGTCTTCCAACAGAGAAGGCTTGTCTATTCTTTTTGATAGAATAAAACTCATTCTCAAGCCAGGTGTGGTGGTGCACATCTGTAATTCCAGCATTTGGGAAGCTGAGGCAGGAGGATTTCTGGCCACCCTGGGCCACAAAGTGAGTTCAAGGCCAGCAAGACCCTGTCTAAAAAAAAAAAAAAAAAATGCTAAGGAGCTCAGTGGCAGAGGATTTGCCTACCATGTAAGAAGCCCTGAGTTAATCCCAATCATCACCTGCAAAAAAAAACAAAACCCAAAAAAAACCCCAAACCACTTAGAAGATAAATGTAACGCAAAGAGACAAAAAGTAGTATTCCATACAGTTATGGTGAAAGTGTAGAAGCAAAATTTCAGAAGAGTCTTCAGATGGCAATATCTTACTTTTCTCAAACTCAGGAATTGATGAGTAAACAATGTATTTCTAAGAACATAAAGGAAATATGATTTCCACATCAATTAGTCATTCAACAAGAAAATATTTTATTCTATAAAATTTTGACAAAGCCCCGACCATCCCATTTTGCTAAGAGAGTAATGTCACAGTTCTTTCATTATATATGACACTTATACACCAACATTTACATGGTAAGACTGAAGATTCATGTATACACGAAGGTGACTGGAAGGAAACAGATGACATAGAAATGAAAAAAGTTCAATAGAATAATCATTCTAATTGGTATCTATAAACCTAAGAAAAATGGTTTGTAATTATGGAGCAAAGATGATAGCCATTTTCTCAAACAAAATCATTAGTGGTCAAAGTTCTCAAAAGTATCAGTATTAAAAAAAACACACAAATCAAGAAAAACTAGAAGCAATGATAACCAAAAATCTATTAGGAAGGTAACTAAAATCTGGAATCAGTATTTACAAGATAAATATATTCTCATTCATGCATAAGATTCACAAATATACAGTATATGTTTGTTTTTGAGATGGGGTCTTAGTATGTTGCCTACTCTGGCCTAGAACTCCTGGGTTCAAACAATCCTCCTGCCCCAGGCTCCTGAGTAACTGGACTATAGGCCTCCCTCACTACATCCAGCTTTACGTATGTTTTCAATCAGAAAACTACAGAATAAAATTTGGATTTGCTATATTTAAATTATTAAAATTTTAATAAAAAATTCACCATCACTTTATTCACACCTGTAATTTATAAAATGACAATTTAAAAACATTTTTAAAATCCATTGGATCAAGATGGTAAATGACATGACTATTTTTGCCATACAGAGAATTAAGTTAGGCTGCTTGCTGTTACTTGTTTCTAAAGAATTCTAACTAATTAGGTCAGCTACAGATATTAACATCTGTAAGCAAATCTAATTTCCTCTGGAAAACTCATTGCCCATCTTTACTAAAACTTTCTAAATAAATAATATAGCTATATTATCGCCTCATTCTTTTATAGCACTGAGTCTTGAATAGGGATCTACTGTGCAGTCACATAAAGGGTTAGGTGCAGTGATGGCAAGCCTTTTAGAGCTTTCAATGATAACAAACAGCTGGCCATCGCATGTGAGACATAGGTTTGCCACCACTGGTTAGGGCCTGAAGTCAATACATGAGGCAAGAATTACCTAGTTAAAATTACCTTAGAAAACAAAACCTTTGTTTTCTTCCAATATTTGAGTATGAGTAGCTCAAGGTACTTTGGATAAGCACCAAATGAGGAAGCTGGCTTACATTTAGGGATATATTTTAGCAAAAATAATTATTTCTAAACACTGGAATCATACTTGCCATACTCCAGTGATTACATTGTAAAAGCCATTTAAAAAACTGAGATCAATAGGACAGAAGATTTCTTGCTCCCTTTTCAAATGGAATACAAAGAATACAAAGCAGACATTCACTGAGCAGGTTAACATTATTTACTTTATTTCCCTGAATGCACACTAAAGAATTCACCTAAGTTAATGCCACCACACACACTTCAGCTGTTTAGCTTTTCTGGGTAGCTCTGTACCAATGAGTGCTTCCTCAAGGATTTCCTACTTCAGTCTTACAAAGAGAGAAACTATCAAGTTCATCTGTCACTAGGGTACCTACCTTATTAGGTAATTACTGCCAACATCTCTTAAGTACCACCAAACTGCTTTCTTCTAATGTAGAATGCTAATATAGTTCCTCTTGAGAGGTCCCTCCACTTTCAAATTCCACAATCTCCCTGAATATTCTGACCAAAGTCCAACCATGCTCAGTAAATATTTTCTTACATAGAGGGGAGAATACGCTTACCACAGTCCTCGAAGAGTACTAACATTAAGTGTTCTCTCAATGTTCTTATTCCAAGCTAAACAGATGAGTGTCATTAGTCCTTTATAATACCTCCCCTTTTGAAACACATTCAGTTTCTTCAGGACTTTCCTTTGAATGCTTTCCAAGATTTCCTCAGTTCTTTTAAGCAATATGCTTTAGTCAGTATGCCTAAAACTAGTCACAACTAGACATTAAAAATGAATGAAATAGTAAAAATTAACTTGTTATTCCTATCGTATTTGCTATTCTTATACTCTTAACTTCTTTGTATCCAAATGTTATTTTTTATGTTAGGAAACTTAAAAGTATATTAAACAATTCCATTCTTCATATATACTTTTTGCAATTTAGCACACTGTAAGAACATAGTAAATCATAATGATAAATTTTTGCCACTATTACGCCTACATTTGGCATCTTCTTACTTCCAGTATGTAGAAATAGAGACAGGAATATAAAAAAATAGCGAACTGTAATGATATGTAAATATATTTTTCATCTAAGGGAGGCTTCCTTTAAAAGCTCAAAAAAAAACCCTTGGGGGGCGGGGGGGAGTAGGGAAAAGGAAAGAAGGGAATGCAATTAATATGAGAAAATGGAAAAATAGGAACAAAATCTTTGTAAATAGGGAGGA
>NW_004624734.1:8675777-8782955 GCF_000247695.1 Heterocephalus glaber
TGCCTTGCAAGCACAAGGTCCCGAGTTTGATCCTCGGTACCAAAAAAAACCCACAAAAAACCCTAGGATAAATAGAAAAAGATGAAAATAGTAAGCAGTACATTTAAAAAGATAGGCCTAAACAGGGCATAGTAGCATACACCTGTAATCCCACCAGTTCAGGAGGCTGAGGCAAGAGAATTAAAAGTTCGAAGCCAATTATTAAGAAATCAACCAATAACAAATGCTAGTGAAGCTGCGGGGAAAAGAAACCTTGCTCCACTGTTGGTGGGAGGGTAGACTGGTGCAACCACTGTGGAGATTCCTCAAAAAACTAAAACTAGAGGTTCCATTTGTCCCAGCTATTCCCCTTCTTAGTATCTTCCCAAAAGAGTTTAAAGCATCATACCACAGCGATATTATGCACACCCATGTTTATAGCAGCACAGTTTGTAACAGCTAAAACTTGTAAACAGCCCAAATGCCCATCAACTGATGAATGGATAAAGAAGATATGGGTTCCTTATACAGTGGAGTACTACTCTGCCATAAAGAATAAACTTGAGACATTTCTCAGTAAATGGATGCATCTTGAGACCATACTGTTAAGTGAAATAAATCAGACACACATGTTTAAATATCACATTATTTCTCTGGTGCAAGGGACCAAAGGGAAAATAAGGACCAAGATGTATAACAGATATTGGGAAATGGGAAGAAAATGTTCAAATGGGAAGGGGAATGGGGTACAGGGGGAGAATAGAAGGAAAAAAATATAAACAAAGCTTTTGTAAATAAGGAGGAAAAGAGGAGTTGAAGGGAAGGGAGAGGATTGGAGAAAAAAGAACCAAGATGTACTATATACAGGTAAAATTCCCTATGATGAATGTGATCATTATGTATATCTAAAATGTACCAATAAAATTTTTTTTTTTTGGTACCAGGGATCCAAATCGGGACCTTGCGCTTGTGAGGTAGGCGCCAGAACCACTGAGCTAAATCCCTGGCCCTAATTTTTTAAAAAAACTGGAAAAAAATCCACAGAAGTTCAAAGCCCACCTGTATAACTTAGTCAGACTTTATCTCAAATTCAAAAATAAAGAAGGCACGAGGATGTAGCTCACTGCAAAGGTTCTAGGTTCAATGCCCATTACCACAAAAAGTTTTTTTTAAAAAAGAGAAAACTGAGTTTGAATAATTTTCATGGTTTCAAAGAAAAATAAATCTAACTTGGATAGCTGTCTTTAATTTTCCTTACCTCTGATTTTAAGACTGCATAGATGGCTTCAATTTCCTTTCTTCCAGAATTAGATAAATCTGTTACAAAAGAAACAGCGTATATTAACTATTTGATGAACACTATATGAATAAGCAGGCTTTTTTTAGTGAGGGTGGGCAGTGCTAGGGATTAAACTCAAGGGTTGTGGATGCAAGGCAAACACTCTACCACTGAGCTATTCCTCCCAGGCCCAAACAGGCATTTTAAAATGAATATATTTCACTGAATTTAAATAGAATAGGCTGATAGGAAATTTATGTCCTCTGTCTTTACTCTTTGGTGGTGTTTATTGAAATTTTTCTTGTAGAAAATTGGAGATTTTTATAAATTTCACTTTTAGCTTATGCTGTAACTTTAGATGAAATTTGTTTAACTGGGGCTTAGGGCCTTATTTCTAACCTCCATTATTCAACATTATCCAATAATGAATGACCTATAAGCAAAGAAGAAAAACAAAACACATGAAGAGAACACTTATTTAAAACAACACACATGCCATTCATGAAACATGGGGATGAGCTTGATCTGGTTCTGTAATTTTCATTTAAAAGCAGTGAGCACCCAACAGGGCTAAACCAGCACATTGTTCCTGTCAGGAATCATCATCCCCATGGCAGACAGGGGAGGTGCTGCTATTTTAATCTTTATTTTTCATTAATCAAAGCACTTTAATATTATAAAAATACTTCTCTTAACTAAAGTTTAATTTAAAAAAAATGCAAGCAGCATAGTTGTAAATTACAGTGACAAACACTCTTCTTGTTTTGAAAATCACCAAGTAGGGGTGCTTCTGCAACTGCTTGCACATCTTGCTTGAAACTCTGAAACAGCTCTAATTGCTACTCTGAAGAGGACTAAGTATAGTCTAACCTGTTCAGGAGAGCAGTTGGTAAAAGCAGCAACTGTTTCAAGGAGGATCTTAAAAGTGTATGCAGAGCCCCTCCCCACACTCTCTCCCTCTCCCTCTACATATGAATGATATAGATACAGAACTTTTTTTTTTCCGGTACCTGGAATTGAACTCAGTACCTTGCTCTTGCCAGGCAGGGGCACCAACACTGAGCTAATTCCCTGGCCCACAAATAAATAACTTTATAGAGATATATGGCCTGGGCTTTTTAAGTAAAGGGGAGATATGGCAGCCAAGAAACTGACTTTCTCAGTGAAGGAAAAAAAACCACCTACCATTTTTTAATGGTTACTATTTGCTAGGCACGGATCTAGGCATTTTACATTCACTGTTTCATTCGATGCTTTCAAACTCACAATTGAAACAATTAGTCCTTTAACAGAAAAGGAAACTGTACCTTTTGGAGGCTAATTATTTAATAATTTGCCAAAGATCCCAAACTTGTAACGCACAGAAATGGAGTTCAAACCATATCTGTCTAATTTAAAAGCTCAAGGTTTCAACCTTGATGAAATCAGTATGGTGTCTGGTAGAATAGCAACCTTCTGATATTGTAAATATGGATGATTTCCAAGTTGTACCAATTGTGATATTTTGAAATTGTTTTCTGGTGCATTACATTGTTGGGACAAAGCAGACCTTCTAAATAAATTTTCAAATGAATAAATGAATACTATTCAAGTTTTAAATAATTTATAAAACCAATAAAATAGGTATGAAGCAAATCCGACTGTAATACAAAGGGAACAGAATAGCAGATATCCAATCACCAACTCACACAAATTTTACTGAGCATCTATTATGTGCTGAGGAAGACGCTACACACTGGTAATATAAGGAGCAATAAATATATGGTCTCCACCTGCATCAAGGAAAACGATGAATTATAGCTCAGTTTAGCAAGTGTTGTCAAGGAGAGAGCCACACCCCTCTGTTAGCAACTCAGGTCACTGGCTGTCTACTCACTCCATGGTAGTTACAGTCCCTCACAGGTGAGTAGGGTTGTACAGGAAAATTGTTTCTGGGAAAAGAAGGGGTAAGAAAGAAGTAGAGAAAGAAAGGCTTCCCCTGCAGAGGTTTGGGTTGTGTGGGTACCAAAGTTCTGAATGGCAGGAGTTCTTGCACAGGTGTGTATATGAAGGTGTGTAGACATGGCAGTTGGTACAGCAAGTATAAAAGATAGGTGAAGCCAGATGGGAAGGTCCCTGGTCTTCCAAAACTAAGACATTTGGATTTTTTCCTGTAAGTAATAGGTCAAGAAACTTTTAAGCATATTTGTTTTTAGAAAAGTAACTAGCAGTACAAAAGAAAATAGACTGGAACGGGAAAAGGACACAAAAGAGAAACTGTCCCTGAAAGAGATGATAAAGCTCTGAACTCAAAAAGGAGTAATCACCACTGAGCATAGTGGTGCACACCTGTTATCCCAGCATTTGGGAGGCTGAGACAGGGGAATTGCTATGAGTTTGAGGCCAGCCTGAACTACAAAGTGAGACACTGTCTCAAAAAACAACAAAAATAAAACAAAAACAGAAAAAAGAAGGAAGAGAAATACAGGAAGAAACAATCCCAACATACGATGAACAAGACTTAGCAACCAATTAGATGAAAATGAAAGAGAAAAGACAAAGATGTCTAGTTTAGGAAGTTGGGTACTTAGCAAAATCATGGAGCCAGGTGTGGTGGCACAAGCCTACAATCCCAGCACTCTAGGAGGCTGAGGCAGGAAGATCACAAGTTTGAGCCTACTCTGGGCAACTTGGTAATTTAGTGAGACTCTGTCTCAAAAAAAAGAGAAAGAAAAGATGGGGGTGGGCAGAGATGTAGATCAGTGTTAAGGCCTTAGGTTCAATCCCCATTAGTAGAAAGAAGGAAGAAAAGAGGGGATGAGGAAAGAGAAGAGTGGGAAGACATGGAACGAGGGAGGAGAGAGAGAGAGACAGAGAGAGAGAGAGAAAAGAAAAAGGATATGGGAGCACCTCTGGTCAGAATAAGCAAATGAATCCCACCCTACACCTGCCAGACAGACAGGCTGCAGGCTGTAGTTTCTGGTTTGAGGTGAGCAGGACAGACAGCTGCTTTCTCCTATCCAGGACACAGAGAAACGTGTCTTTTCCCCGCAGGGATCAGTCCTTCCCTGCCTCTGCCTGCCCTAGAGATGCTATGAGGGTTCCTGGACTTGCATTCTCACCCCAAACCTGTCCCCTCAGATGCACCCATCACCCAAGGGGCCTCCGCACAGTCACATGAGTTCTGGGGGCTCCCCAGTCTTCCTCCTTCCAAACAGACACCACACTGAAATCCTAAATGTAAGCACTTTCTGTCAAACCATTTTCCTCTACTTCCAACAAATAAATACGAAGGCTCGAGTGGTGCCTCACATTTGTATCACTCAGGAAGCTGAGGCAGGAGGATTGCACGTCTGAGTCCAGCCTGGGCTACATAGTGAGTCCCAGGCCAGCCTGGACAACAGAGAAATAAAAAGAAAAGCTCAATTAAACCATGATCAGGGGTCTAGGTGTGTAGCTCAGTGGTAGAGTGTATGCTTAGCGTGCCTGAGACCCTGGGTTCCACTCCCAGTGTCCCCATCTCATTAGCTCAAAACCCTAATTTATTAATTTATAAGGAAAGAGTCCATCAAAGGAATTGCTCTCATCCAAAGTCCAGCTCCTCATACTCCTCTGAAATTGAAATTTCACAACTCTTTTGATCCAAACCCTACTTGCTGAAAGAAATGTCAAGAAATCAAAACAGTAATTAACTTAATCATTGATTATCACGTAACTGTAGATCAAAAGTCAACAGTAAAACATATTATTTTTAAAAATGAATGTGCTGGGTAGCGCACACCTTTAATCCCACACTGACAGGATAAAGCAGGAGGTTGGAGAGTTTGATGCCAAGTGAGTTCTAAGCCAGCCTGGACTACAGAGATAAAAAACAAAACAAACCTCAAATCATGACAAAAAAAGGGGGGATCCGAGGGGTGTAACTTAGTGGTAGGGTGAATGTTTAGCATGCATGAATCCCCAGCACCCCCATCCCATTAAACCAGAATGCTAATTTATAAGGAAAAAAAAAAAAGCTGTCAAAGGAACTGCTCTCATCTAAAACTCCAGCCCATTATCTCCCATGTAGGCAGACCTTGATTGAAATTGAAATTTAACAACTCTTTTGATCCAGACCCCTTTCAGCCAGTGCTGAAGGAAATGTCAAGAAGAGTAGTAATTAACTTAACCATTGATGATCATGTAACTCTAGGTGAAAATTCAATAGCAAAACAAAAAGACTTCAAAAATGAGTATGTCAGGTGTGGTGGCCTACACCTGGAATCCTAGCGCCCTGAGATGCTGAGGAAGGAGGACTTCGAGTGACCCTAACCTGGGCAACTAAGCAAATCCTCACAGTACAAAAACAAAAAAATTGAAAGGGTAAGGAATGTAGTTCAGTGTCAAGGTCTTCGGCTCAATCTTCAGCACCACCAAAACAACGGGGCCGGGGATTTAGCTCAGTGGTTCCCCCGCCTGCTGCGCAAGCTCAAGAACCCGAGTTCGATCCCCGGTACCAAAAAAAAACCAAAACCAAAACCAAAACAAAACGTGAAGGGTGCTGAGGATACCCAAAGATAGGGTGTCTTCCCTATCCTACTGTTAAAATATGTGAGAAATTTTCAGCTGGAAAGTTGCAACGTGTCGTCACAAGGTACAAACTAAAATAATTGATGTTATTGATTAAATAATTGATAAATTATTAATAATATATTGGAGATATTAGGGGCAAGGGTTACCAAATGTTTTTATTGTGAGCTATTTCGATCGTTACAAAAATAGAAGAAATCAAACAGTAACTATTTGTCTTGATTGTTTTAACTCTGTCAAAGTAGAGGAAAATGATCAAAAATCAGATCTGCTCCCCAAACTAAGGGCAAAATTAAAGTGTGGGGATGGACAGATCAAGCAAAAGGAAATTCTACTCAACAGTTTCGGTCTACTTTGAGATAAATGTCTCCAAAGAGAGGAAGCAGAACTGTTCCCCAGGACCCTGTAGCCTTTCATCACGGAAAACTAGTCGAGGAGGCAAAAGGAGTGTAAAGGGAAAGCTCAAAGTCAGTGCTGGGTCACCTGGTGTCTCCTGGTGCGTGGAAATGGGAAGCAAATGGGAGTCCCTAGGGTCCCAAGAACCCCCCCCACACACACACACACCGCCAGCTGTTACCTTCCACTTCCTCGGTGCCCTCCATCAGCATATCCTTGGTGAAGTTTGAAATCTGGCCAGTGAGGGAAGCCAGGCTGCCCCCAACTTGACCCAGTGACTGGCCCAAGCCGGACCCGAAGCCCCCGAGCCAGGACGACATCTCTGCGGGTTTCGTGAACAATTTGGCCCGCTCGACTGTCCTGAGCCGCTGCGGAATGAGTCCCGATTAACGAGCTCCGGTTTGGAACCACAACGCGGGTCTACCAGAAACGCAGAGGCCCGACCCCGAGCTTTACCAGGGACTCGCCTCTAGTGATACAGTCACACCCCAGGGACTTCTGCTCATTCTCACGACTTCCTGCCCACTTGGATGGCCACTTCTCCCTCAGTTTTAGTGACTTTCCTCAGTTCCGAAGGCTGTTCCTGCCAACTCGACGCTCGCCGCCATGACACCAGCTTTAAAAGCGGTAGCGGATCATAGAGAAGTACCGCGGCGGGATAGAAGTGCCCTGCGAAGCTGTCAGATCTGTCGTTGGCGCAAAGGAGGTTGGGATCGGGAGGACCGAAGGCTGCGGTCGGCCCTCGTCACCTGCTGGATTCTCCACGTCACCTGCTGGATTTGGCCGCGGGAGGTGTACCCGGAAGAACCGTTGCACTCGCGGCCCTGGGTTCCCAGGGAGACCCGACCTTTGGTGACAGCTTCCTGAAGCCGGCATGCCCCGGGAGCCCTGCGGACCGTCATTGAGTTGTTGAAACTGAGTGTTTTAATCCAGGCTGCGCTCGCGAGGACAGCGGTGCAAGACTTGGCCAGGTCGTTTCATTGCGCGGGAAGGGACTTCAGAGACCCCACATTACTGTGGCCATTTCTCTGCGGGGCTACGCTTGCGAGGCACTGTACAATAGTAGGAACTGAGGCTTCAAAGCTGTAAAGGACGGGTTACAAGTTGAAGTGTCCGGGCAAGAAACGCAGTGTTTCATGATTACCATCTGGTGGCTTTCCAACCCACAATTGAAACTTTGCCTACTTTAATACGATGAGCCTTATTTCTGAAGCAGGTGGGCCCATCCTGGGACTAAATGACTTATTAAAGGCCAGCAGGTTGGTTTAATGCAGAATTTCTGTTCTGATGTAAACCCTCCTATTAGCTGGGCGTGGTGGCGCAAGCCTGTAATCCTAGCAGTCTTGGAGGCTGAGGCAGGAAGCCTGAGCAATTTGGGAAGGCCCTATATCAACCTTCAAAACAAACAACAAAAAAACTCCACTCCTGGGCCGGAGATTTAGCTCAGTGGTGCCACCGCCTGCCTCGCAAGCCCAAGGTCCTGAGTTTGATCCCCGGTACCCAAAAAAAAAAGGGGGAGAGAAAGAAAAAAGAAAAAACTCCACTCCTATCACATCGGTGGCACAAGTTGTGCCACTGCCCACACCTCCCTCATCCCACACACTGGCTTTCAGTACACCAGTGTCCTGCTTGTCTGCGGTCCCTCCTAAAGGAAGAAAGGTTGTCACGTATTTCAAGCAAATGGTGCAGTGCTGCATGGACACCCAGCACCTCCCCAAGGAGATTACCACGTTTTTGTTTTGAAAAAGAGCCAATAGGTTCGCAGTTTTTTCAGCATAGCACTAGATACGCGGACATCTTTACTTTGGATTTTATTGACAGGATTGGCTATAGCAGATTGCCCTGTTAGTGAACCCGACAAATGGGAATGCTTCCAAATATTTGGAATCTCATAACACCAGGCAATAATAGTTCTCCCTGAAATCCGAGTGGTTTTAAAATAAAATTTGTATCTTATTCTGGAAGTGCTAATTAAATGCTTTCAGTGAATTTACGGGAAAGACATTATAGTCCAAGAATTAGTTGTACAGTCTTTGGAACCTGCCTGGGTAGGTCCGTTATTAGCTATATGACCTTCGGTAGGTTTCTTTACCTCTGTGTGCAACCGTTTGTGATTTATAAAAATGGAGAATGAAAGGCCGGGGATTTAGCTCAGTGGTTCCACCACCTGCCTCAAAAGCTCAAGGTCCCCAGTTCGATCCCCGGTACCAAAAAAAAAAAAAAAAAAAAAAAAAATGGAGAATGATTTTTTTTTAAATGGAGAATGATAGGATCGGGACTGTAGCTCAGTGGTGCCGCGCCTACCTGGCAAGCCAGAGGTCCTGAGTTCTATCCCCTCCACATACACACCACAAAAAATATATATATAATAATAATAATAATGGTACTCACTGGGGTTTAGGCAATATTTCTAAGAACTTGAATCAGTGTCCAGGACATAATGATTTCTATTTAAGTGTTTTCAAAGTTTTTAAATGTGCCATGCAAATAATCAGTAAATTATTAATGTGTATGCTATTAATCTGGGCACTGGGAATACAGCAGGAAGAAAAAAACCACTAAGGCCCTTGGCCTCATGAAGCCTGAATCCTACTGGGAAGCCACAGATAATAAAATGTAATAAATGTTAGGTGTTAATGACTTTGTGGGGTGGGGAATAAAGCAGGGTAAGGATGATATGGGAAGGACGTGGGAAGAGGAGATACTTGTAATGTAGACTCACAGAGTAATCAGAAAAGAGCTCATTGATAAAGTAATCTTTGAACAGAGACTTGAAAGAAAAAAGAGATTCATGGATATGGGACAGAGCAGTCCAGGTGGTAAGAAACAACTGATACAAAGGTCCTAGGGCAGGAGAACACTTGTCAAGTTAAGAGGATTTGCAGGAAACCAATGATGACTAGAAAAGAGTGGGCTGGGGAGAGATGTAAGCAACTCATCTCTGGGAGAGGAATCTTGGGAGAGAACTGTGGGAATCAATGATGGCAGTCCAGTGTTTAAGAGTCCTCACAGCAGGGGATGGCCAATGAAGTCTAGAGGGAGGGACAGCAAAAAGACAAAAAGAAAAGAGGCAAAGAATGTCACAAACTGCTGGGAGGTGGGAAGCCTGAAGTTGTGTTCTTGTGTGAATATCAGAGTATTTATACAGAACTTGATAGCATAATCTACAGCAGACTCAGGTTATATGTTTATCCTATGGGACCACTGTGTATGTCAGGGGTGGTGAACCTATGGCATGCATGGTGCAACAGGCTGTTTGTATCACTGAAAGCTCTAAAAGCTTCGCCATCATTGGTATACTTGGTTCATTACTGAAACATTACGTGGCTCATGACTACTGTTTGGATTCTGGTGTTCGGAATTGGATAAAATGAGGAAAATGCCACTCTTAAAAAGCCAGGGCTGGGCACTGTGGTACACACTGTGGGAGGCTGGGGCAAGAGGATCACAAATTCAAGCCCAGCCTGAGCAAACATAGCAACTTTATAAGACCTTGTCTGAAAATACAAAAATAAATGTTTAAAGGGCTGGGGGTGTACCTCAGTGTAAATGCCCTGGGTTCAAGCCCCAGTCCTGCAAATCACAACACAACACAGTAAGTTACTGGTAGGGAATGGTGGCACATGCCTGTAAACTCAGCACTCAGGAAGCTGTGGCCAGCCTGTTACACAGTGAGACCATCTCAAAAATATAAAAAGTTACTCATGTGGTTTTGGCCTTCAAGGTTAAAATAACTGAGCAAACATTTATAAATCAGATTTCAAAAAGAATGTGGAATCCTTGGCTTTGGCAGAAGTACCAGCGAACTCCCAGCCAGCTACATCCATCATTTAGCAGGTTGAGAGCACCCCCAGACAGAGCTGCTCTAACCTACTGCTTCAGGTCAGATTCAGAAGGGCTGAGCGTGGCCTAAACCTGCTTTTCAGAAGTGCTCTTGGGTCCTACAGATGTGGCTAGCCTCACATCCTTGGAACAAGCTGGCTATGAATTAACACACACCAATAAAACAGGAAATACAAAAGCAAACATTCTCTTTATTTAATAGTCTTTGATATTTAAAATACAACTCATTGAACATCCACATCAACAACAGAATCCTCAGTGCTCAACAGTGCTTTGGAAGCCCAGCTTTTGGAGGACAAGACAGGAAGGCCTGTGTGTGGATTAACAGCAAGGACTCTACAGGAGAGGGCACACACCAAAGGGCTGCAGGGTTGGGTCCTGAGCAAACAGCACTGCCACAGTGCACTTATATCATGGCCAAAAGACAACGGCTTTTCTTTCACATGTGTTTTTGTATGTGAATTTCAAAAATTTATACAGAACAACAGTAATTTTTTAAAAGTTACTCCTAGTAGTCCAGTGTTGTAGAAATTAGATAATCACAGTCCAAATTTGTTTTTCTCTTTCAAAAAGAAAAAAAAAAGCATTAAAAAATCCCAGGAAACATTCACCTTTGGACTATGCAAAAGATAACAGAGTGCTTCCTAAACAAATCAGGAATCTCCACATACATTTTGCTAATGCTTCCCACTGCTTTGTCTATGTATCCAGTCTAAAAAGAATATTAATATGCTATTATTAAACATGCCAGTTGCCATATATTTAAAAATTATATTAGTATTCTTAAAATTTGGTAAAAATTTGTTTTGGAAAAAACAAAAACAGTAAAAGAATTCTTCAAACTAATCGAAATTCAAGAACTAACCATGTCACTATCTTTTCATTCATGAAAGAACACATATAAGACTTCAAAAAGTACAAAGCGTGTTGATTTCTTTAGCAAAAGATGCTAGTTATAAAGGGACTAGGAATGAGGGCTTTTATTCTGAAAAAATTATTTACATTGCTGAAACAATTAGTTGATCCAATCTGTTTCTTCTTCTTAAGGTCACTATATCACTATCTCCATACGTGTTAGGTCTCAAATATAACAATTCATTTTGAAAACATTGGTGGCCTAAGGCCTCTCCAACTGCACATAAAGCTGGTTTTTTTGGTTGTTTTGGTGGTGCTAGGCAAGAACTCTTACAACTGAACTATACCCTCATTTGACAGATAAAGTTTTTAATAGGAGGTCTCAATATTACTGAATCCTAATAACTTAAAACATCAAGATTTTTCAATTTATGACTTTTAAATTACTGTATTTTGATTATGCACTGAAATCAATCTTTGGATTTCCAGTCTAGTGGGCCAGTGTTAAGAATTTAGTAACTCTTGACACCAGCATGATTTTTAAAAAATATCAAACATATATTTAAAATGTGACTTCAGCTCTGACTAGAATAAAATTCATTTTGTCAACGATATTAAATGAAACAATATAGACTACTGGTAGTTTTTGCCTATAATAATACTAAACTAGTTTTGAGCTTTCTTCTTTAACTTTGGCATTATGAATAAAGCCTTAATTAAGAAAAATCAAGTTTTTTTTTTTAAAAAGCACCTTCTTAAACAAAATGTTCGGTGAATTGTAAATTATTTGGCCAAGACCTTAGAATATTAGTTTACCTGCAGCAACCACTTCAAACAATTTACATTACTGAAATATCTGTATGTTAATTACTATAAAAAAGTACATTGACTATTTCCCATCAGAGGTTAACTCTGAAATTTTAAAACATAAATAACTACTTATTAAATCCATGATACCTAAAAATATGAAAGTGGTATTTCCAAAGTTTGCTTAAACTTTACTTGTAACACTAGCATCACCACTGTACATATTTTATTCTGGTAATACAAATTATACATTAGAAAAATGATACCATTAGTTTAAATATTAAACATTAAAGTCTTCCCAATTGGTAAAGCAAAATGGAAATCTTTATAAAGTTTTTAGCAGGAGAGTTATTGTGAATTTACTTCTTCCTTTCTTACAGGTAGTTTACAGTAAAGGGTAGTTTCTGACATATGAATTATAGCTTTGTAAAACCTAAACTTTTTAATAGTAAGGTTATAAGCATTGGCATCTTTTCATACTGGCTAATCAAGAAAGAAATGGAGTAACCCCAGAACTTGGAAGGCTGAGGAAGAAGATCACTGTGAGTCTGAGGCCAGCCTGTGCTACACACTGAGGTCTAAGTCAGGCTGAACTACACGGCAAGAGCCCCTCTCAAAAAAAAAAAAAAAAGAAAAGAAAAAAAGGGAATATAAATGTTCAGATAAATTTAAGCCAATCCAAACAAGACGGTGATTCTGAATCTGTCTGCCAAATATAACAATTTCACAACAAAGTAAAACACATTCAAACATATCCAGTGTGTGCTCAGCTCTGCTTTAAAAAGTCCCTAACCTATGAAGGTCAACATGCTATATTTTCTTAAGTACTTTAGCCAGGGTGTGTAATATATGAACTTTATAAACTCTACAGTTAAAACTTTAAATGCATACTGGTTTTATTTTTCTATTAGGTAGTTCATCAATTCAAGTGCATGAAAAGTTTAATGTAATTATTCAATAGGAAAAGGTAAAGGCCAAATACTCATGGAAAATATGACCAGGACATTGGGGATAACTGCATAAATATTCAGTCTTAAAATATTCAGCTTTGTAAATCTTGAGGGAGTATTCCTGAACTCTCAAAGGATATCCCTATAATTCTTCTGAAACATTTTCAATTGTTAAAACTTTAGATTTTAAAATAAAACTAATTTTGTATAAGAGACATTTTAGAAAACTAATTGGCACAAAATAATGACTCCAAATATCTGTCGTAGGGGCAGGCATGGTAGCCCACGACTCTAATCCTAGCGCTCTGAAGGCTAAGGCAGGAGGATCGCTGTGAGTTCAAGGCCAACCTGGGGTACATAGTGAGTTCAAGGACAGCCTGAACTACATAGCAAGACCCTGTGTCAAAAAAAAAAACCTCTATCCAAGCAAAAGGTATTTCATAATCATAAATAAAAAATACTTTAATCTTTTTTCAGTTAACAATAAATCCTAGATCCAAACTTTCCCTGATAAAATGTGTGTAACTACAAAGCAGTAGGGTAACACACTATACTTTACTTTTCTTAAATTGTTGCTTGAAATTTCTTCTTGAAGTTTAGCTTATGAATAAGGCAACATTCAAAAGGGCTTCAAAAGGGGATGAGGAACAGGGAACAGAAGCTAAATGGCCCATTTCAGAAACAGATGGTTAATCACCAAAATCATACTACTAGTATATTGACCAAACAAGAAACTCTGTGCATCTCAGTTAAAGAATGTTTATCAAAACTAAGGACTTTCTTATTTACAGACCCAATAATTACTGTGACTTCTATAAATCTTAAGCTATTTAAACATGATGCAACTGTCAAATAACAGTGTACATTTAAATATATTTTCATTATTACATTATTTTCACGTTTCAGATCACCATCCCTGGCAAGTTATACCTATTAGAAAATGTGAAGTAGAAGTCTACAATCCATGACTCCACTATAAATAGAACACAAAGCTCTAGTCACAAAAGAACAAAAATAAAATGAAACTGCTATTAAAGTTAAAGGCCAAATTGCATTATCATACATTCATGGTGGGTATATATGTTAAGTCTTCTAGCAGAAGGAAATCTGCTTGCATACTATGCTTCCCCTACTTTTATCAACTGGAGAAGGAAATAATAAGGCAGGAAAAAAGGGCTACAACAAAGCTGTAAAGTTGTGACATAATTGAAAAGACATTCATAAAGCATCTGGGAAAACAAATGCTTATACATTTTTTTAAAATGCTCATTTATTCTCAAAAATTTGTGCAGAGCTGATTTTAGAATTTAGGAATGCACCAAAGTCATGAAATAATGATCCCACTGTACAAGGCTTAAGAAAAGCAAAACCTCAGAAAAGGTTATCACTTTTTCAAAGGAATTGTAGAAAAATAATGAAAACCAGGTAACAAAGAAATTGTGATCAAAGAAAACATCACCATGCATGGCATATGTAGTGGGTGGGAGGGGGGAGGTTTATCCTTCTAGAATCACTATTATTATCAAGACAAGAGACACTTTCCTGAAAGGTTAATTTGGTTAGTGAGAATTAAAACCAATTATTAGATGTTGAAAGTGTGCAAAATTACTTATAACAGAAGAAAAAAAGAAAACCATATGGACAAGTTCCATGGCAAGAGCTAATTAGGTGGTCTGCAAAAAGAGCCAAGAAAGATGCCCTAATTTTAGACACATTAGATATTGCACCCTCAGAAAAGAAAAACCAAAGTTTAGAAGACTATT
The DNA here is from genome assembly GCF_000247695.1 of Heterocephalus glaber. Next base: position 8,690,198 of record NW_004624734.1, read on the forward strand.
TAAATTTCTTTAATTGCTGAATGCCTCTTTGGTGGATCATTATTTATTCCTACAATTGACACATTTTCTACTTTCTCATTTTGTTTGCAAGCCACCTAAACATTTCCTCTGATGAACAATGTTCTCTTTGATACATTACCAAAATGGACCCTATGCTGTAATCACAAAGGACAGTGTTGGAAAGTATGAATATGTAAATGATTTTAAAAGATATTATTTTTTCCCTTCTGTTTTCAAATTATTTGTAACAGTTTCTAAAGACATGGTCACAGCTGCCTGAAGCATGTCTTCTTCACTCATAGAATCACCTGTTGGGAAATAAAACACATACATTTTTTAGAAATTTCTGGAAAACTCTGTCATCAAAAAGTAAAATCTTAGGACTGGGGATTTAGCTCACTGCCTGCCTCACAAGCGCAAGGTCCTGAGTTCAATCCCCAGTACCCCAAAGAATAAAAAAAATAAAAATAAAAAAGGTAAACTCCTCTTAGGAAACACATTTCTATTTGAACATTAGTTTCCTTTTTTTGATTTTTTAAATTCATATAAAGTAAAATTTACCCTTTTATAGTTTTATAATCTTTCACATATGCAGAGTTGTGTAACCAATACCACCAAGACACACTCTGGAAAAAAATATCCCAGGAACCATTGATAATGTTCTCTGTTGTATAGTTCTGCCTTTTCCTGCAAGTCCTAAAATGGAATCACACAGTAATAAGTATGTAGCCTTTTGTATATGACTTCTTTCACTCAGCAAAATGCATCTGAGATTGTGTTTATTAACAATTTATACTTTTTAGAAAAAATATTTAGTTTGAAATAATTGTCAATTCACAGGAAGTTCCAAAGATAGAGGGTTTCTTTTGGCCCAATTTCACCCAAATCTACATCTATTTAACCCAACAGTTACATTTTATGTAACTAAAGCTCAAAAGCAAATCCATACATTAATACTGGTGCACAATGTTGTGTGTGGACTTAGATGGTATTTTATCAGCATGAGGATTCATATAACTAACGCCACAATTAAGATACAGAGCTGAAGGCCTAGTGAAGGGTGGTTCAGTGGTAGGGCACCTGGTTAGCATGGAAGAGTGTGGTCCCCAGCACTGCAAAAACAAATAAACAAACAAACAAACACAGGACATACAACTTACAGAACCACAAAGATCTCCCTCCTACTCTTGCATCAGCCACACCACTCTCTTCCACTTTTTCTAATTGCTAGCAACTACTTATTCTTCTCTATCACTACACATTTGTTATTTTCAGAATGTTACACTAACAGTTTAAGACCTTTTCTAACTTGAGCATGATGTCCCTGCAATGTATCCAAGTTGCTCCATGTATTAACAATTTGGGGTTGTTTTTTGAACCCTCAGAGTAGCATCCCATGATGTACTATACTTTATAGTTTAACCATTTGGCTACAGCAGGACATCTCAGTTGTTCATAGTCGTTACTACGAACATTTTCATTTCTCTAGGGTAAACACCCAGGAATGTAAATGCTGGGTCATATGGTGTATGTTCAATTTTTTTAAAGAAACAGCCAACATTTTTTTTCAAAATGACTATACTAGTTCAAATGAAATGTAGAGCTGGCATGGTGGTGCACGCCTGTGGTCCCAGCAACTCAGCAGGCTGAGCTACAAAAAGCAGCCTGGGTAACATAACAAGGGCTCATCTCAAAAAAATAAAATAGCAATGTAGAAAGTTTACCTCCCTCATTTACAACAGAACTGCCTTCAATATTTCCTACATATACACTGAAAACCAAACCAATGTTGTAATTCTTGCTTTAACCACCAAGCATAATTTAGAAAATTCAAGAGGAGAAAGTCTATTGTGTTTACCCATATTTTATTCTTTCTATTGTTCCTTCTTCCTTCTGTATATATCAAAATTATTTCTTTTATCATTTCTGTTTAAAGAACTTCCTTTAGCCGTTCTTTCAGGATAGGTCTGCTGGAGACCAATTCTCTTAAATTTCCCTTCATTCCTGAAGGATATTTCCTTAGATATGTAATTTTAGGTTTAGGCCCTTTCAGCACTTGAAAAATATTGTTCACTTCCTTCTGTATTCCACAATTTCTCATGAGAAATCAGCTATCATTCAAATTGCTGTAGGGAAGGTTATTTGTTGCTGATTTTAAGACTGATGAGCCTGGGTGTGGATTTCTTTAGATTTTTCCTATTTGAAATTCACTCAGCTTCTTCAATTTGTACATTTCTATCTTTTGTCAAATTTTCAATGATTATTTCTTCAAAAAGTTTTCAATCCAGTTCTTTCTCATCTCGTAGATTCCCATGACACAAACGCTAGAACTTTTGTTATAATGCCACAGGTTCTAAGGCTGTCTGTATTCATTTTTTCCAGTCTATTTTCTTTCCATTGCTTATAATGGGTAATTTCTACAGTTGTCTTCAAGTTCACTGAGTTTTATGTCTTATCCTTTCCATTTTGCTACTGAGTCTATTCACTAAGTTTTAAACTTCAATTACTGTTATTTCTCGGCTCTAAAACTTTCACCATGTGGTTCTTCATATATTCTATTTCTTTGCTGAGGCTATTTTCATTTGTGTCAAGCATGTTTGTTGAAACTGCTTCCTGAAGCACTTTTATGATGGCTGCTTTGAAAATCCTTACCGTATAATTCTAACATCAGTGCCATCCAGGTGTTGGTGTGTACTGATTGTCTTTTCTCATCCAAGTTGAGATTTTCCTGGTTCCTCATATGACAGGTATTTTCTACTGAATCCTGGACACTTGGGAGATTATGAGACTTGTGATCTTATTTAAGTCTTCTGTTTCTGCAAGCCTCCTCTGTCACAGCCCTGGTGGGAAGAGAGAGTGCTGCCCTACCACTACCAGACTGGAACCAAAGTCCAGGGTCCCTTGGGGCTCTGAAGTCAGGTGCTTGATCACCATCCTTACTGCTGAACACATGTGAGAGCTCCGGCTCCCCACTAGTCCTCCACTGATGTCTTCCTGACCGCGAGGGGAAGAGTCCTTCATTACTGCTCCCCATGTGGGCTCCAAAGACACTGCAGGGTGGCTTGGCTGCTGCTGGATACCAGTGCCGGGCTTGATTCTCCATCAAGCCACTTCGCTGACACCACCCATGCAAGGAGCCAGAAGGAGGTCTACTTCTCACCAGGTCAAAGTTCAAGCTCTCTAGGACCACTGATGCCATGCCAAAGGGAGCCTCAGTACTTCCTGGAGGCAATGAAGATCCCTGCTTCCCATTCACTTTCTCTGACACCACCCTGGGAAAGCAAAGGGAGAGATGCACCTTTTTGATGCCATGCTGGAGTATAAATTTATGCTCCCATTGTTCTCTGCTGGTGGAAAGTGTGGTGGGGCCGTTTATTCCATGGTTTCTGACTAGGCTCGAGTGTTCATTATTTTAGATGAGATAAGGCACGTTCAGGGTGGTATGGCCACAGACAAGTGTTGTTTTAAAGTCTCCGTCTTGTGAGGCAACTCCTTTTGCCTAGACACAAGCTTTTTTTCCCCCTTTTCTATGGTGGATATGCTTTCTTCCTGTTCTGCATCTGTGGATTTTTCAGAGCCAAGACCAGGAAATATAAAGTAAAAAAGAAAATCCAGGCCACACATTGCCATGTCACCCCTCTGGTCCTGAGGTCCCTAGCCAATCTATCTTCTCTTTATCTTTGAGACCCCTCTTATGCTTATTTTATTCATATGGAGTTTTTGGCTGCACTTCAAGGAAGAACAGGAAAAAGTACTAGTTTATTTCTTTTAGTATTCACCTATTTTGATTTAGTACCATAGTTTGTGTATCTATTCATGAAATGAAGGCCAACATGTAGGCAGTTTCCAGTTTCAGGCAACTATGAATAAAACTGCTATAAGCACTCGCGTAAGTTTTTGTGTAAATCTAAGTTTTCTGTTTCTCTTGATTATATATCTGAAGTGGGACTCCTGCCATGGTTAAGTGTATACTGTACATGTAAGTTTATTAAAAAAGGCCAAACTGTTTTCCAAAGTTGCTGCACCAGTTTATATTCCCATTAAAGTGTCTGAGAGTTCCAGATGCTATGATCTCTGCCAATACTTGGTAGTGTTTGTTTTTATGAGGCCTTCTTATAGATGTGTAGTGTTATCCCACTGTGGTTTCAATGTCCATTTCCTTACTGACTAGTGATACTGAGCATCTTTTCATGTCCTTATTTGTTATCCCTGTGACAGTTAACTGATTGTGTCAACTTGAGTAAGAAATGCCTAACATTGGATCAGCATAGTTCTGGGTGTGGCTGGGGGGATTTACTGAAGTCAGAAGGCCCCTTAGGGTGGCTTGTCGCCTGAATGGTGTAAGGGTGAAATGGAGAAGCAAGGCTTGCTTGTTTCTTTGGAGTAGCTCCAGTCTTCACCTTTCCCTTGGACATCATCTCCTGGATTCCAGCGCAGACTCTCAGTCTCTACCTCAGACACTTCAGCCTCCTGATAGAAACTCTCACGGGACATGACACTGAGCTTCGGGCTTCTGACTGGATCCTTCTGATGTTCAGTGCACAGGCAAACCTTTAGCACTCTTCCACTGTAAGCCAATCTTGTAAATTCTTATATTTGTCTATCTTGCATTAAATCTGTTTCTCTAGTAAGTACTGACTGATAAATCCTACATCTATTTTTTTTTTCTTTTGAGACAGGGTCTCACTATGTAGTCCAGGCCAGCCTTGAACTTGCTACATAACCTAGGCTGGTCTGGAACTTGGGATTCTTCTGTCTCAGCCTCCCAGGTACTTGGAGTACAAGTATGCACCACCATGCCTGGATCATCCCTCTCTTATTTCATGAAATCTCTTTTCAAATCTTGCATCCATCTACTATACAGTTTTGAGAGTTCTTTACAGAGTCTCTTTATAAGTCCTATGTCAGATACATTTCTCTTTCACTAGAATTCTACTGCCAATACTTGGGCAAAGTTTAAGCCAAGGCTTCGTGAGCAACTCTACACTTCTTGTTATTTTGAGTACACTCAAGTATTTTTAGTTTTCCGGGTGGTAAAATGTATTTATTTTCCAATTACTAATATTATCTCTCAAGAACTTTTGAAGAATATATTATTATGAAGTGGCAAACATCATATTTATAATTTTTAACTAAATATTCATTGAGTGCTCTTGTCTACTTGCTCCATAGTTCAAGGAAATTTAGTAGATTATAAAGTCATTTAAAAGTTTTAATATCATTAAAGAGGGAAGAAAAATCTGAAACATTACATAGAGCCTGTGCGTCACACGGAGCATGCAAGAAACACGATGGACAGAAAGCTGTACCTAGATCACTCCCAAGTCCTCCTGAACTTGTGGTCGGCCTTTCACAAGGCTGTGAAGCCTGTCCTGGTGGATCTGTCTGCTGCTGCTGCTGCTGCTGCTGTCTGAAACATTCAAAAGTGATGTACATTAGAAAAACAAAACTTAAGGATAAACATACCACAGAAAACCTATTCTCATAGAAAATAAACTGCCTCACAAACCAAAATAGTCATTGGCACAAACAACACAAAAGGTGACAAGAATAGTCTGATAATTAAAAGTATAAAAAAATAAAATATCAATAGTACAGAAGTGTTCATCCTAGGAAATCTAGACATAAAATTTAAATGTATCAGATAAATGAAGAAGTAGTTATTTTCACCACAAAATAACTTTCTGTCAGTAAAGATTCACTGGTAATTCTTATGGAAACAAGTGCTGGTTTACAGATCCTTGATGGTTTTAGAAACCACTGAAAAGCACCTTTGAGAAGATAAAACATCTCAAATTACCATGAAAGTTTATGCACTATTTCCATGGCTTGCTCTTTCTTGTTATTAAGATCTGAGCTTACATATCTCCCCAAAGATGCCCCTCCTGGCCAACCCACCTAAGATAGGCACTTGGTTTTCTATCTCTACTTCATTTTCATTCTCAGCATAAACTCATCACCATCTGATATTCTTCTGTTCAGCTTCCTATTTAGGGTATAAGCTAAAAGAAGCACAAACCTTTTATTGTTTATCTGTTTCTTCAGTGCCTAAAACCATGCATGTCACATGGCAGCTATTCACTAGATACTTGTTGAATTAAAGAGATGAGAACAACACATCATCAAGTGTCAGCAGTATTTATTATATTAAATTCCTCTATGTTTAAAAAGAAGTATCAAAGAATATACATTTTAAAACATTTAAACATAGCAGTCATTATGAAAAACTGCAGGAATGAAGCTAGGTGCAGTGGCAGCTACCTGCAGTCTCAGTTACCTGGGAGGCTAAGGCACAAGAACTGCTTAAGCACAGGAACTGGGGATCAGGCTGAGCAACACAGCAAGATCCCATTTCAACAAATAAACAGCCATGCAGAAGTGTATCATGGAATTTAGAAAATATACACAGAGAGTCGGGTGTAGTAGTGCACAACTCTAACTACAGCTACTTAGAAGACGGAGGCAGGTTCGAGGCAACTCTGGGCCACCTAATGAGACCCTATCTCAAAATAAAACTTAAAAAAGCATTAGGGATGCAGCTCAGCACTAGCGCACTTGCCAAGCGTGTGAGAGGCCCTGAGTTCAATCACTAGTAATGGCAAAAAAAAAAGGCAAAGCAAAGCGGATTGAAGAGGAGCAGAAAGGAGAGAGGAAAGATACATATACACGGAAGCACTGAAACATGGTAAAAAATAATTCAAGTTATTCCCAAATGATTCAGAAATGTCTCCAACTAATGGATAATGTTGGTGAAGGGTACCAAAGGGTATAAGGAGCTCTGTGTACTACTTCTGCTTTTATGTAAGTTGAAACATGTATTAGTTCATATACTATACAAACACAGAAAACTAAAAAAACCTTATAAACAGCTGACAATCTGAGAAGTCAGAGCCTTAAAAAAAATAAGGATTTAAAAGGAATCCAAACTTTTAAACTACCAGCAACATGAGTAATAGTATAGCACTTTTCTTCCCCCACAGTCCCTCTCAATATTGAGTTTTAAAAGTAAGCAAGTGGGCTGAGGATTTAGCTCAGTGGTTTCGCCACCTGACTTGCAAGTGCAAGGACCCGAGTTCAATCCCCGGTACCAAAAAAAAATAAATAATAAAAAATAAATAAAAGTAAGCAAACGACAAAAAACTTCGCCAGTGGGAATGACAATCTCCCCTGCTGGTCTGAGCTAGAATACCATGGCACAGGTGTAAGACACGGTGTGAACAGTCAATGGTGCATACACAGACAGTACACTATGCTCCCTCTAGCCAACCTTGCCTCTGGAACATGGGAGGAAGAAGATAAACTGAGTTATGGGGAATTCCTGGCACTCTATGCAAGAATACATGCCAGAATAGAAGGTAGAGGTGAGATCGCAACTTCAGAGGGATTACATTTAGTCTAATTTTTACCTTTTTTTTCTTTACTAGTTTATTAGTAGAAAATAACAATACATATTTATGGGGTTTTTCTACTTTTAATTTATGAAAGTTGAAAAGCAAATCTTTTTTAAAAGATTTTTTTGGTTCATTTGAGACAAGGTCTTGCTCTGTAGTTCAGGCTGGTCTTGAACTAACTATGTAGCTCAGGCTGATCTTAAACCCATGGCAATCCTCCTGCCTCAGCCTCCTGAGTGCTGGGATTACAGGCAAACTCCACCATGCCTGACATAAAGTAAATCAACTGCCACTTTTGAATCAGTTTTAATACCTTCCAGCTTTGATGACACCAAGAAAGTCTATCCCCACTGTTTGTTCTAATGTACTTTCTAGTATTACAGACGTTGAAAAGCTAGTCTGCATGGCTTGGACTCCTTGACAGACAGGGTTCTGGTTATAAAGGAATCATTCACATGAGAGCTAAACGGCAGAAACAAGGCAAATCTTCCTGCAAAACCATGGTGATCCAGTGCTTGAATCCCACTTCACGGCAGACTTTATGCTCCCAGGTCTAGACAACTCTGGCACTGGCCCAGGATCACAGATATAGCAGTGTTCTTAAACCTGATATAGCCAGTGATGGGGAACCTTTTAGAGACGAGGGCCCAAACTGCAACCCCAAATCCACTTACTTATTGGAAAGTGCCAACACTGCAATTAAATCTGAATACTGGGTTTTAGTTTAGAAAAAACAACTCATACATTAACATCTTTTGTCTTAAAAGAAAAACACTATAACACCCATGCCATAGAGTCACCACCACTGTACCAATTCCCTATCATCCCGACTACACAACAGTGTCCCAAGTCTTCCTCCAAGTTGGGCTGTGGTACTCTGGAGGGCTGATCTTGAACACCACCTCCTGCTTTTCCTAAGACTATAGAGCTCTTAATTTCTGTACTAAATACTTTTCTGCTTAAACACCCTGTGAAGGTTTATTGTGTCAACTTGAGAAATTTGGCTAAGAGAAGCTGAACTAAATAAGCTTAGCAATTCCACACCCTATGGAGTGGGGATCCTGGATGGTATAAAGGGGAAATGAGGAAGGACAGATCTGTTTTCTGTTCCTTCGGAGGACCTCCAGTCTTCACCATGGACATCATTTCCTGGCTTCCGGCGAGGATCCTTCAGCCTTCTGGTGTACTCTTCAGCCTTGCAGCACAGACCCATAGGCCTCCTGATACAGACTCCCACAGAACATGCAGTGAGCTCCAGACCTTTGACTAAATCCTCCGGTCTCCAGTATGCAAAGACCCTCTGCACTCCTCCTCATCCGACTCTGGGTGGCCACTGTAAGCCAATCTTGTAAATTCAATGTATTTATTTGTGTATCTTGTGTTATATCTGTTTCTCTAGTAAATACTGACTGATATACACCCCTAGTAGTTTCTGTTTCTTGAACTGAACTGAACCTCATAAACTATGCCATGTCACAGAAATGATGGCTCCAGTATTAGGCAATCAAAAAGTCACAGCAGTCCATGCCCTTGAAGACAGTATTTGTATCCTTCCTCACTGGTTAGCACTATGCTTTTCATAACAGAAAGGATCTGCATCATTTTAACATACCTCTGAGAATACAGTAATAATTTCAGCTAACAAATATCTTTTGAATACTTTACAAAATAATTTTTTTCGTTGTTGTTTTTTGAGACAAGGTCTTGCTGTGTGGTTCAGGCTGGCCTTCACCTCACTATGTAGCCCAGGCTGGCTTTGAACACATAGCGATCTTTCTGCCTCAGCCTCCCAAGTGCTGGGATTACAGGTGTGTGCTACCATACCCTGCTTACAAACTAGTATTATGCTCTCTGCTTAATCTGATGCTCTAACACATGAGTTAAGGCAGGTTTTACAGTGACATGGACGACGAAGTAGAGTTTTGCTTGGGATTTTATGACAGAAAAAACAGATTTAGAGATTACTGCTAGAAAAAAAACAGCATACCTATGAAAATATTATATAATAGTTCTTATTCATCAAGTATGAATTTGTAATATATAGTTGGGTTTTTTTTTGGTACCAGGGATCGAACTCTGGTCCTTGCAGTTTCAAGGCAGGCGGCAGAACCACTGAGCTAAATCACCGGCCCAATATATAGATTTTTAACAGTATTTTTGATACAAGAAAGAAATCCTATAATGTGCTTTATGTATGAATATTGTGTTTACTATATTATGTATGAAGCTTTAAATATTCAACAGGAGGAGGGAAAAAACTATAGAACTGTATGAAAGACAAGTTAACATCAGGATCAGTTTCGGGAGGGTAAGAGCAAGAGTCAGCTTGACAATCTTAGAGCCAAGGGCCCAAAGACAGAAACCAGGGAGACATCTAGGGTAAGTAGTCAAGAATTTTAGTAAAAGACAAATAAGAGCTTCTCAGCTCTTCTACGAATGAATTCTAAAAAGTTTTAAATGTGAACCAAAGTTAAAAATAAAGACCAGTAAGTTATTCCTTAACTCTTCTCAGTAACATGTGACTATGTAAAATATTCTCTAGTTCTTTGTATTTTCATGAGTATTTTGAAGGTCAAACCAGGAGGCAGAGGCTGAAAGGCTAAAACTGGCCGCCATCTTCAATCCACAATCAACTACCGACCAACAAGGAAGGAGTCGTACCAACATGCAAACATTTAAAGGAGTGCAAGGCTGCCTCAAACATGTTTACTAAAACAAACTAGTTATTGTTTTCTAAGTGTGCTTATTATAACTTGTTATAACTGACTAAATTATCTTTACTACTATTGAAAACAAAAAATATATTGGGAATTTCACAATTTTAATCCAAAAACCTAAAAAATGTTTTTAAATACAAGGAGTTTGATTTTATACTTTACATCTTCAGATGTTTTCCTTTTCTTAGGTGTATTTGTGAATTTTGTAGTTTCTCTATAACATATATGTCTGTTTAGGCCATTTTATTCTGGCCAAAAAAATGTTTCAATAAGCCTGATAGAAATATCATTTGGGAACTATTTTGGAAAAAAATTTTGAAATCTGCATCAAGGCCTTAAGAACGAGTATATTCATTGCTGGACATAGTGGCACACACCTGTTAAGTCCCAGTGCTCAGGAGGCTGAGGCAGAAGGATTGCTGAGAGTTCGAGGACAGCCCAGGCTACATAGAGAGTTCAAGGCCAGCCTGAACTACATATCAAGACCCCGTCTCTCAAAAAACCAAAAAATGGAAAATAAAAAGAATCCTGACACTGGACATCTTCAGAATAATTAGAAGAAATCGTGTGAGAGACTTGGAGCATTGATCATTGTACTATGGATCACAATAGCATAAATCAAAAGGTTTATAAATTATATTAATCCATCCACTTTATAAAACCTTAGCAAACTGTTATGAAGAGTATTTACCATCAAAGGAAAATGGGTATAACTAATCTACAGCAACCGTATGTGTGACAAGGAGAGAATGTGCCCAAATACTAGTACCAGTTAGTGAAGGACAAAAGACAGGTTTACACTTTTTTTTTAAATTATAGAATTCCTTAAAATGAAATTTCTAGGATATTAGCTTATATACTTAAGTAATTTTAAGTTATTTTTAACACTAACTATATACTTGATACAGAATTATTGTCAATGAATATGTCACTATTATTGTATGGCAATAGCATTTGGCTATGTTAAAAGTACATACATTTTGGAGACACAGACTAAAACAGTTATGAATATCATAATCATGACTTACAAAATCATCCAAGCTTAGGGATGGGAAAATGGAAAGAATGGGAGTTGGAAACACAAAAAATGAGACTGGCCACATGCGGACATGTATTAAGTCTCAGTAATAGATAAAAAGGGGTTCATTATGCTAGTTTCTCTAAATATGTATAAATTTGAGATTTATCCTAATTAAAAAAAATTAAAGTTAATTTTAAAATTTAAAAGGAGAGGCCAGAGATGTAGCTCAGTGTTGCTGCACCTTCCTGGCAAGTGCAAGGTCCTGAGTTGATTCTCGGTACCAGAAAAATAAATAAATAAATAAAATTTAAAAAGAACTGAAAAGCACTGATAAGCACTATTTAACTATGATTAAATCCATTACTCTCTCACTGAAGAAAGACTGGAAATATCTCACATCAAGAGGATGTCAATATAGTGAGACCCTGTCTCAGAATTAAAAAAAAAAAGCCAGGGATTTAGCTCAGTGGTTCCACTGCCTGCCTCACAAGTGCAAGGTCCTGAGTTCGATCCTTGGTACTAAAAAAAAAAAACCAAAAAAACCAAAACCCAAAACAAAGATGTTATCTGATCAGAACTCTCCTTCATATATTTGAGTTGTGAATTAAAAAGAAAAAAAGGTAAATATTATCTTAATTTTAGATGCCACTAAAATACTGCCAATTATAATCACAAGATACTTCTCAATTTCAGAGATGCTGACAAGTGAAAATATGTACATCTTTAAACTGATGAAATACAGTAAATTACAGGGCAGATTCAGTCACTGGCCTTTCATTTCTGACCTAGGGTCAGAGGATCTAAATATTTATTACAGATCTCATAATTTTTAAGATAGGGTTTTATTTTTCTTTAAAAAAGAAAGGGGAAGAAGACTTGTGGTAACAGTTATTGGAAAGGAAGATTCGTTCGTGGGGTGAAAATCTCCTCTGCAAGCATTCACAAAGCTAGGCATAACGTAAGGTTTTAGGAGTTGCTGATTCAAATTTATGGTTTGCTTCCATACCAACGCTGAGTCTGTAGGCTCTGCCTTAAGTGAAAGTGAGCAGGACCAGGAACACTACTTCTAACTGGGAGTGTGCTCCCCAACCTAAAACGCTGTTTTTCCTATTAACTGACAGAGAATGTCCTAGAGTTAGTCATGCAGCCAAGAAGTACATCCAAGGGATCAACAGGCATTGTTTCTCCCTTGCCCCAATTCCATTTTCCTTTTGATAAACAAAATTTTATAAGGTTCCCTTATCCTATTTCATGTAAATTTATTCAGTATTGAGGCAGTTTTTCTCTAAAACTACAGTACATTCATTTCATATTTGCTGTAAAACATTTAAAAAATATATTCAAATGTTCAGAGTTCAGGCAGTAACCAATCTAGAAAAAATAGAGCAGATATTAAACATGCAACTTTAATTTGTACCAACTAATTTACTTTTCAAAGTAGGCTTCTCTTCTTTTCCGCAGTTCTTCAAATGTAAGATTTGTACCTGATGTCTGTGGAACATCTTGAGATATACTGGAACTACCTGAAAATAAAATAAAAGACGAAAACCAACTATTTTATTTACCAATTCAAGCAACGATATAGTCTTATTTGAGCAACTTTTCAAAATGTTTTCTTCTTAAAAATATTCTGCCAGGCTCGCTTACACAGTATGGCCACCGACATTAGCTACCACTCTCTAGTCTCTCAAATGGGAAAGCAGCGGACTGTAAGAGACTGAACTGTAGCAGCCTCTATTTCCAACAGACTCACGTTCAAGTTTCATTCACACAAAAAAGTCGGGAAAATTTTATGAATCCTTTTGTTAAAAAAAAAGTTAATATAAAATTATAGTAAAAAAAAGTAACCTGATCATTGTAGCAACTCAGCTGAAACAATCTGCAGTGGTGGCAGCAGCAGCAGAGATTTAATTTATTTGATTTTCTGTGGCTGTTGGTTGTTCATTAGTTTCACGGTGATGGAAGATGCACATTTTTTCAAAGGGTCTAAGAAGCTCCTGGAGGTTTGGTTCTCCCGTTGGCAACCTGACGCCAACCAGGGATCTGGGGATCTTCGCACTATCCCGAGATCTGAGTGGGATGTACTTTTGAAGGATGTGCCATGTTCAATCATAAGTGTGACAAAAACTGGCAAGCAGGAAGCTTATGCACTCAGTGAGAACAGCATATCTGTCTCCAAGAGATGTTTCATTTTGAAGACAGGTGGTTCCACCTTCTTACTGAAAGCACTGGTTCCCTTGTTGAAGCCTGCTAGGGATCACAGTGGGTTTGACTGGATTCAAAGCTTCTTTTATTCTCGTAAGAATTTCATGAAGCCTTCTCACCAAGGGTATCTACACCAGAATTTCTAGAAAGAAATAAAGAGTTTCTCACTGCAATTTTCCCAAATGGAGCAGCATATTAGATGGGATGTATGAACTCTGGCTGTTGGTACCTGTATACTCTGGATTTCCCAGAGCCAGATCAGACCCTGGAAACCCTGCCGAGTGAGCCTGACCCAGGAGTTATGGACGAGTTTTACATGAAAGATGGTGTTACTGCAAAGGATTCACTCATGAGAGCGCAATTTGTGACCTGGTATCAGGTCATTGATGTCACACTGTTCAATCCTTGTGGGTATTCAATGAATGGAATGAAATCAGATGGAACTTATTGAACTATTCACATCACTCTAGAACCAGAATTTTCTTACATTAGCTTTGAAACAGACTTAAGTCAGACCTCCTGTGAGGATCTGACCAGAAAGCTGTGGAAGTCTTTAAGCCAGGAAAATCTGTGACCACCTTGTTCACCAGAGTTCTAAATGTCACACAGTGCTTTCTTCACCCCAGAAGATGGAAGGTTTTAAACGTCTTGATTGCCAGAATGCTATGTTCAATGATTAAAATTTTGCTTTTACCAGTTTTGCTAAGCAGCAGCAAAAACAGCAGAATTGATTAAGAAAAACACAAAAAGAGAACACACAGAAGGTGGTGGCTGCTTTCTACATGTTGATACCAGGGCCCATGCTTTTCATAACCACCACCTTGCAGTTGGAGAAAGCCCTAGAGGTAATGATAGTGTAATCATTTTGAAGTGTATGCATTATTATATCAAGGTGTTAGATATCTTGCATGAATGCTCTCTTCTGTGTTCTATGCCACTCTTGCTGTGAAATTGAAGTGCGTGTAGAAAAAACTTTTACTATATGAAACTTTACAACACTTTTGAAAATAAATTTCTTCTTCATGAAAATGTTTTTGCAACATTGCAATGTTTTTCTTCCATAAATCATGTCTTCCTAAGAAAATGATTTCAGTTACTCATTTTGAGTATTACTGTTCTAATAATTGTTTCTGCATTTGTAGTCTTTGATTTCTTCCCTCATCATGGTCTTTCCCCCATCTCCAAGCCCCCAAATAAAAGCAATACACTGTTATACACACACACACACACACACACACACACACACACACACACACACACACACCTCTGCTAGTATTCTGTAAATATTAAGAAAAGTCTTAGGGAAAATCTAAGCAAGATACTCCAAATCTAATGCATGTCTGCTGCAACCAAAGCTGATACCCATCTGTGATGCAGTAGCTGTCAGAACCTAAGTCCAACAACCTGGTATGAGACGTCTTTAACACAACAGCTGCATGCTCTCTTTAACTTATTAAAAATAAACCAGTACTTTCAGATCCATGGTATTCCTTGAACCAGCTTAAGGTGGATGATAATAAAAGAAATCCATTCTCTATATTCCCCAATCCTCAGTATCTGGGTACTCTGACAACTGAAATGCTTCCCTGTTCTTACTGATATTTTTACCAACCAGATTGTACACAGACTGTGAAATAAAGTGGTAAGGAAAGCGAATTATATAGAAATACCTCAGACTATAAAAGCTGGTTTCATGGATTATGGGGCAAATCTAACAGAGCCTTACTAACCAAAAACAGGACCGCACAACATTGAGTACTCAAGTGTACCTGGAGGCTCAAGGTATTTAGGGTAAAAATAATCTTCATATTAAGGGAATCTAAATTATATTTAGACATTTCATAAAGTCATGATAAGTCATTTCACTAGAAAAGTGGAAGCAAATTCAAATGGATAAAAACTACAAAAACAAACCATTTTACACATTTAAGTAAGCCACTTTGAGCTATGTGTCAACATCTCTCTCTGCCTCCACTCTCTAGGGACAGGTCGTCACTCTCCTCTATCGACAGCCTTGTATCACTGGAGTGGGCCCGCGTGAAGAAGGGTAAGCCTGGAATTTGGCAGCCAAGGTGTGCTGGATTTTTGTCAAATCCATTGTATTGTCTAGACCCTTCTGTCATGTCCAGCGGCATAAATTTATGAAATAGCTGGTTTAGGTAAGCATCACTGGACTCCGACAGAGATTAACCTCTGTTGGGTTAGCAGAGTGTTATAAACCCATAAAATAAGGAGAAATAAACATATAGTTATATTAGCTAAGTATAACTACTACAGTCTTAATATAGGTTGTAGAAGTGATTTATGAGAAGCTGACTGTACATAGCAACTGCTTCTGCTGTAACTGTCAAAGAATTTCTAACTATTAATACAATAACTTCCAGAAAAACTAAGAATAATGTGAATCAATTCACCAAAAATGAATAAAGTACCCATCAAAATGTTTATACCTTGCATACTGAGCTGAATAGCCCTGCGGAGATCTGCTTCTTCATCTTCCATGTCAATTTCCTGACGACTTAGTGCCAGAGCCCTCTGCAAATCCTCCTCATCTTCATCTAACATTCCCGATCCATCATTTCCTTCTAAGACTTGTTCCAGGTCTGTTTTAAGGACTCTAAAGAATGAAAGCATTCATATTAACTGCAGCCCTGTCTTCACTTTAAATATAACATAAAGGCATTTGTACACTAAAGGTTTTTTTGACAACATCTCACTATGCGGTTCAGGCTGGCCTTAAATTGGCAGCAACCCTCCTGCTTCAGCCTTCTGAGTGCTAGGATTACAATGCCACCAGACCCATCTTTTACACTAAAGATTTTTTTTTCTTTATTTTTTATTTTTTTGGTACCAGGGATCGAACTCAGGACCTTGCGCTTGCGAGGCAGGCGCAGTGCAACTGAGCTAAATCCCTGGCCCCAAGATTTTTTTTTTTGGTACCAGGGTACCGGGGATTGAACTCAGGTCCTTGCACTTGTGAGGCAGGCGGTGGAACCACTGAGCTAAATCCCCAGCCCTACACTAAAGATTTTAAGTAAATTTAAAAAACTTATTTTTTGGCAGATAGGGTTAGTAGTATGAAGATTGTGTTATGAGCCAGGCATGGTGACACATGCCTGTAATTCCAGCACGTGGCAGGCTAAGGCAGGAGAATTGCTGCAAGTTCAAAGTCAGCCTGGACTATGTAGTGAGTTCAAGGCCAGCATGAACTACATAAGGAAACCCTGTCTCAAAAATCAAACAAACAGAAAGATTGTGTTATGTAAATCTAGGTTAATATATTTAAGTAATTCAGAGAGGAGTTTTATTTTTTGGCTTTTTGAGACAGGGTCTCACTATGTAGCTCAGGCTGGCCTTAAACTCACTATGTAGCCTAAACTGCCCTTGAACTCATGGCAATTCTCCTGACTCAGCCTCCCAAATGCTGGGATTACAAGAGTGCACCACCACACCCAGCTTTCAGAAAGCTGATTCAATAAAGTTCACAAAAATATAAAGCAGAGGAGCATGTGTGTAGCCCCAGCTTCTTGGCAGGCTGAGGAAGGAGGATAGCAAGTTTGAGGCCAGCCAGGGCATCTTAAGAGATCTTCTGTCAAAATAAAAAGGACTGGGATATAGCTCTGTGATAAGAGTGTCCCTGGATTTGATCTCCAGTACTAAAAAAGAGGAGAAAAAAGAAAAGAAAAAAATACAATGAAGAAAAGAAAAATAAGGGAACTAGGAGTATATAGCTCAGTGGGAGAACACATATTCAAGGCCCAAGGTTTGATCCCCAGCTTCACAAAAAATAAAATTAAAATAAAATAAAAGATAAAGTTTAAAGAGAGCCAACAGTAAACAGACCACATGTTCAATGTAAGCATAAAAATTTTAATTCTTGGAATGAAATATTATCAAATATTCCACATTGCAGGCTTTATTTTTACCTCTGCTCTTTCAGTTGTGCTAATTCTTCTCCAAGAAGTTTTGGTCGATGCATCTGTTGGACCCTGATCATCTGGAGAAGTTGGTCAGCTTCACAATCTGGCAGATCACCCTTAACGACAAATATAGAGTAACCTACAAAAGGCAAACATACACTAAAGCAACTAGTAAGAGATCCAAAATTGATTTAAAATGAAAGCAGACAGACAAAAACTGATACAAAATGGTAGCAAAAAGCATGCTGCCTTCTTTATCTACATAATGTACTGAACCAGAGTGCAAAAGAGTGATCCTTATTGAAATGGAAAATATGAGAGAGCATGAGAAGCAGCATAGCATGGTGGAAAAATACAAACTGAAGATTCCAAATGAACTTAGTTCAAATGATGATTCTTTTTGTTTCGTTTGTTTTGAGACAGGGTATGTAATTCAGGCTGGCCTTGAACCACTATGTAACCTAGACTGGCCTCAAACTTGTGGCGATCCTTCTGCCTGGGCCTCCCAAGTGCCAGGATTACAGGCGTGCACCCCCATGCCTGGCCCCAAATGATGATTCTTACATGCACTAGTACGGGGACCTAAGACCAGTCACTTAAGTCTCAGGGCCTTACTTTCCCCACTCGTAAGCATGGAACAGCTGTCTCATTGACCCACTATGAGAAACAAAGGAAATACTTTTTGTAAGGACCCTGCTAATACAGTGCTGGACCAGATAAGCTTCACTAAATGGTGACAGACAGGGAGATAAAGGAGGGGTAAGGGCAGAGGATTTGGAATCACACTGCTGGGGTTTAATCCCAGCTCTTCTGCTTCCCAGCTGCATGATGTCTGTCAATCATTTTACACATCTGTCTTGGTTTCTTCAATTGTTGAACAGATGATCATGAACTCTTCCTCATGGGCCTGATGTGAGGACAGAGTCAGACACTATGTGTAATGATGGGTAACGTGGGTAAAATGAACCACCTATGGAAATAGCTGCAAACAGACCCTCAGCTTCTCACTGAAAACACAAACTCGGAAACCAATATCCAAAATCTAGTCAAGATGTCCAACATGTGGGCTCATGTTCTGAAAGAATTGTATTGGTCCAGGGTATTTTTATAAATATGAACTAAGAAAAGCCAGGGTATTCCTAGCTGGATGTTCCACACAGAAACTGAATTAAGGATGGTCTATACTTAGGTCAATTTAATCAATTTAAAGCTTTTCTACCATAAATTTTTCTTAAACTATGGTGATTGCTACTGGACAGCCTTTGTTACTAAAGATAACTAAACAGATCAAAATGATCATTCATGGAAAAATTCAAAAGAATACATTAATTTTTTTAAAAGGTCAAAGTATCTTCAGAGTTCAGATGATTTAACATGTTTTCTGCTAATAAAATTATTTCTAGATCCCCAAATAAATAGATCAGTTCACCATGGCATTCCATGGAGCCCATCACAAAGAGCAGATACTCTGCCTTTTTCAGGTAATACACCAGAGATCTCGGGTTTTCAGATTTTATTAAAGAATGCTGGGAAGTCATTGAATGTTAAAGTGTGAGAGTGTGACATAATATTCATTCGGTTTTTCACAAAAAGCAGTCTGTTTGCTTTGTCAGTATAATATATCACAGTGGTGGCGAACCTATAGCACCCGTGCCACAGCCAGCTGTTTGTTATCAACTGAACACTCTGAAAGGTTCCCCATCACTGATATATAGGAACCAGACTGCAAGATGAGTGATCCTTACTGAAGTGGAAAACCTGAGCGATAGTACATATGGGCAGAAAAACAAAACCAATCCCAGTCTTTGTGGACACACTCAATTTGAAATGCTTTCTGGACTTCCAAGTGAAGATGTTAAAGTTAGGAATCTGAGCCAAGCATCACGCCACCTGCCTGTAATCCCAGCTCTCGGGAGGCTGAGGAAGGAGCACCATGAGTTCAAGGCCAGTGTGAACTACACAGCAAGACTCTATCTCAAAACAGCAAAATAAATAAACAAATAAAATTAGGAATTTGGTGTTAGGGTAAATGTCTAAGCAAAAGATAAAGTTTGGGAATTACCAATATATAGATTTAGTTCAAGATGATATTCCAACTAGTGAGATGCTACATAATTAGGAAGCTGTCCAAGAACTGAACTCTGGGTCACTTCAATAAAGACTGGAAAGAATAAATTAAAATCTACAAAAGGAACTGAAAGAAGCAGCCAATGAAATATGAGAAAAACCTGAACATGGTAGCCTGGAAGCCAAGAACAGGCAGTGTTTTAAGAAAGGAACAGAGTTAGGAACTGAGGTTTTAGGTATACGAGACAAAAGTATAAAAAAACCACAGAAGTAAAAACACTATAGTGATAAATGCAAATTGGGAATAACAACACAATGGTCAACCCAGAAATAATAAGCATGCTGCTGACGATGCCAACAGTGATCTCTAAATACTATTAAAAGGAACCAGGTATCCCTGGGGAAACGATCAATCAAGTCCAGGGCAGGGAATACACAAATACATCTGCAACATCTCCTCACAAGGCTTCAAACGGCTCAGTGGTCATGTCAGATACTTGGAATCAGACTCAAAATATTCCCACTGGTCCATGATGGCACCATTTGAGTATTAATATGAATAACCACAATAGGCTGAAACACAAAATTATGCTTTAACTGACTTGTTTATAATGTTTTAAAGAAAAGACAGACATTACTTGGTCTCTTTTGGAGGACATATAAAACCAATTAATTTTAAAAACTGATAAAGGGGGCTGGGGCTATAACTCAGTGGTAGAGGGCATGCTCAGCATGTGTGAGGCCCTGGGTCTGATCTCCAGGATACACACATACAGAGATAAAGGGAAATTTATCCTGCTTTTCCTGTATAAACCATTACTTCAGGGTAACCAAGTAACTTACACGAGTTTATTTGTACAGAAGTATTCTTGCTAATGAAGGAATAATGAAGGAATAAGATTCTTATGTCACCATTCTGTAACCTTTAATTAAATAAAGAGATCTAGGGATTGCTCATTACAAGCTAAGATCAAAGCCGTGTGTTGTGCCGCACACCTGTAATCCCAGCACTCAGGAGGCTGAGGCAGGAAGATCACTGTGAGATTGAGGGCAGCCTGGACTATATAGTGAGTTCAAGGCCAGCCTGAACTACATAGTGAGACCCTGTCTCAAAAAATAAATGTATTAAAAAAGAAAAAAAGCTAAGATCAGAAAAAGACAATCAGACATCAGGTACCATATAATGTGAAGTCTCCAATCCTTCTCACAAATTCAACCTGAATCTCACCAAGTACCTAGATCTCAGGACCAGTCTTTAGGGTAACCAGGGGTCAGAAGAAAACGGGCACACTAAACACAAGCAAGAGTGTGGGAAACAGGACAAATGAACCATTTTCTCTGCCCAATAAATAAGTAAAGGAAAACATATGGAGGAGAGGAAGTCTTCAGTTAGACTTAGAGAATAAACCAATTTAATGCAATCACTGAATCTTATTTCAATCCAGACTAAAATGCACAAATCCTAAGAGACAAGCAGGGAGATGGGAGATCTGAACACTGACTGGGTATTTGATGTTATTAAAGCACTGTGGTTAAATTGTTTTAGGTATGATTATAGTATCGTGGGCTATAGTTTTTTAAGTCTGCTTTTAAAGATTTTAGTAAGAAAACAATTACAGAGAAAATGATCTCTAGTATTTGCTTCCAAATAAATGGGAAGGAGGGGGCAGAGTACATAAAAGACAACAAACCATGAGGCAATTGTTAACACTGGGTGAAGGGTATATGGGGCAGAGATCATTGTATTATTTCTCTTTTATATTTATTTGAAATTTTTAATAAGAAGCTTCATTTTGTTCTTTTTGAGATAGAACTGAATACTAGAACTGGCAAAGTATAGGTCACTGGTGTCACCCAAATGAGGGTTTGTCAGTGACATGCTGGTATTGACTATGACTGAAATGAGTTCAGGAACAGGAGATGGCCAGGTATGATGGTGCACACCTGTAATCCCAACTACTCAGGAGGCTGAGGCAGGAGGATTTGGGCAACTCTTTGAGAACTTGTCCCAGAATAAAATTTCAGAAGGGCTGGGGATATAACTCAGTGCTCCCTGGATGCAATCCCCAGAACGTGGCGGGGGGGGGGGGGGGGCTGGACATACAGTACAACAGTAGTGTTTCAGAAGAAAATTTAACATGGGAAGGCAGCTAGAATTCTAAGGGGTGGAGAGGTCTTTTTAATTCAATCATTGGAAGTAAAGATCTTTCTCCACTGACAGTAAATTAAAAAAGAGGGGAAGAAGAATGGAGAGATGGAAACAGGAACATCTCGAGTGAGTGGGAGGAATTGGGATCCAATCCACACAGAGGAACTGGCCTTGCTTAGATGCAGGGGAGGGTTTATCTACCTTAATAGGCTCAAAGCGCAAAGAGAGATACAAGCACATTGACAGGTTTGCTGGTAGAAAGATTAAAAAAAAGTTTTCTCTTAATTGCTTCTATTTTCTCAGTAGAATACAAAGAAAGGCCATAAAAAAGGTGTAAGGAAGGAAAAGAAGTGGCCAGAGGTCTGGAGAGTTGTAAATTTCATTTGGAGTTCGTATTCACAAATTGAAAGTAAAACCAATCAACATACTTTATGTCATTTTGAAGCCATGTTCTACTGCTCTGCTGCAGGAATGGCCAAGGCCAAGACCTAACTTTAATGAGGGTTGAATTTTTTGTCATGAAAGTATGATGGAGGAAGGCTGGGGGATGGGATGCAGCTCAGTGGTAGAGCACTTGCCTAGCATTCATGAAGCCCTGGGTTCAATCTTCAATACTGAAAGAAAAAGAAAACAGTATGTGGAGGGAAAGAAAAAGAAGGAAGTCGAGGAATGGCATAGAGTGATAATGACGGATTATAGAAAATAAGCACACAGTAAAAAAGGAAATAAAGGTACAAGGGAGTGTTTGGGCCCATGGTAGAACATGGAGAATTATCAGAATAGCAAAAATAGAACACATGGCATGAAGATGGGAGGGACAGTCAACAAAATATTTATAACTGGGATTTGAACGTGATTATAGTTATTGGTTTGTTTATTTTGGTACTGGGGATCGAACTCGGGACCTTGCATTTGTGAGGCAGGCGCTGGAACCACTAAGCTAAATCCCTGGCCTACTTTTTTTTCTTTCTTTTTTTTTTTTTGGTACTGGGGATCGAACTCGGGTCCTTTTGTTTGTGCAGCAGGTGGCGAAACCAGTTATGGTTATTGGTACAGTAAGAGTGAAGAAAATGATCTTTGAAAGTAAGAAAGTATTGGATTGATTATTGATACAGAAATCATTAAAAGTGATGAAAGGAACTGAAAGGGGCGGGGCTGAGGGCACTAGCTAGCTAGCTATCAAGGTCCTACGAGCTCCAATGAGAAAGGGAGAAGCACACAGATGATTGCAAAATGGCAGGGGCTTGTATTTCAAAGGAGCTGGAGTTTACAGGGAAGAAGTGTCCTAGAAGGTACAGGAAGGAAAAGGAAGAATACAACCCTCCTCTCCCCATGCGTATGTGGGAGATTCAGGAAACAACTATCACCTAAGGGCTGCAAAGGTCCAGGTGCCAGGGAGAACTCACACTGAACTCACATCACCATCCACATCACAGCCCTAAGTTCACCACCTAAAAGGTAACGATGACTCCTCTGCACCGCTAGGATAACAGCACTGTCACACTCACATCTAATGACCAGGTATTTTGATTTTTGAGACTGCCTTACTATGCTGCAGACTGGCCTCAAACTTGTATTCCTCCTGCCTCAGCCTCCCAGAGTACTGGTATTATAGGAATATGACATTGTGCTTGGTTGACCCAGTTTTATTTAGCTATTTGGAAAAATAACATTATAAAATTTTCAGTCTTTATTTACCTTCCTGTTGTAATTGAGCCAAGAAAAGTGCAAGGTATGTATCTGATATTAATTCTGGACCCGTCAAGAGAGAATTCAAGTTAAACCACTGGAAAAAAAAATTGTCAATATTTAAGTTAGTGTGCATTATATGTAACACAGAATTTCACATGTCAAGAATAGATATAGCCCATCAAAACTTAGTAAAATTGTCTAAAACAATGGGAATATGGCAAACAGATTTTTTTTTTTTGAGACAGGGTCTCACCATGTAGACCAGGCCGTCCTCAAACTTCCAATCATCCTTCCTCAATCTCCTAGCTCTCAAATTGAGATTTAAAAAAAGTAACTGAATAATGTGATTTTTAAAAAATGAATTAGAATATTGCAGATTTGTCATTATTAAAATGCTGGTTCAAAAACAAAAGTTTTCTTTAAGTCATAAACTAACCTAGGGCCTTTGCACTGAGCTATATCCACAAATCTTTTTTTTTTAAGACAAGGTCTTGCTAAGTTGTTAAGTTGCCCAAGCTGGGTTTAAACTTGCAAATCCTTCTGCCTCCACCTCCCAGAGTCCAGGTATGGGCCACCACTTCCTACTCCAGATGGTACTTTATTTTTCCCCAGTACTGGGAATCAAACTCAGGACCTTACGCTTGCCAGGCAGGCAAGGCACCACTGAGCTACATCCCTGGCCCTCTGATTGTACTTTAAAATGGCTTTATTGATAGCTATAATTAAATCTTTTTAAAATATCAGCCCAACATTACTAAACATATTGACATATGCAAAAAATAACAACTACACAGTTTTTCCACTACTGATAATTTTGGTCAACAGGCTCCAATTGTGAGATGTCAGACAGTCCTAGAGTTTATAGTAACCACCACGTTTCAACAAGGTCACTAAGCCACCATCTCATTTAATTGACAGCACTGAGCCACAACGTCAAAGGAGACCTAACAACCCCAAGATACACAAACTTTCAAAAGTTATTGTCAGTATCATGAGCAACTATTTTCCTGGATTTTGACACTGCTGATAGTATTTTTTACAGTAATCTCTCTCATTACCCAGGGACCAGGAACAGAAAAATCTATAGTGAAAAAAAAACAGGGGCTGGGGATTTAGCTCAGTGGTTCCACCGCCCGCCCTGTAAGAGCAAGGTCCCGAGTTCGATCTCCGGTACCAAAAAAATAATAATAACAATAATAATGATTATAAATTTCAACTAAAAATATAAATCAAAACCAAAAATAAACCAAAAGTTGACATCTGCTGTATTTGTCAAAAAAAATTAGTCAAAATGTAAAAATTCAATTTTGAAGATTTAAAAGTTCAGTTTCAAAATAATATGTAAGTTTCCCCACAAATCAATACAAAGAAATCTGTGGAATATAAGTTTTCAGACCTTAAAGCTCCAGTTATTACCTTATATAAAAAAGTATGCAACAGTGGATCATAACCTTCTGAAAGTATCAGTAAAGCCAGAGGTTAGATACTCTCAGCAGTGTCCTGCCCTGCTCTTTCCCAGTTGAATCCCTCTTAGGTTGGTCTCCACGCTAAACCTCTACATCACACCTCCGTAACTTGCTCTTAGAAATTTAGGATCTTAAGGTTTTTCTTTTTCGTTTTTGTTTTTGTGCAGGAGTTGAACCCAGGACCTTGCACTTTTGCACTTACATGTGCTCTATCATTGATCTACTGCCCCCAGCAATAATCATTTAAGATGAAGCTTCCTCCAGGTAGCTGACTTAAAAGATAACAGAAGATTTTCATTTTTGAATTATTTTTTATTGACTTAATGCAATGCACTTTATTGACTTTATGTTCTTTTTCATTATTTATTTCATTTTTAAACAGTTTTATCAAGATATAATTGACACGCAATAAACAGAACCCGTTTACCAATAAACAGCACAGTCTGAAAGTTTTAACATTGGTATGCACCCACGGAAGCAATAATACAACCAAAACAGTGAACACGTTCCTCATGGTGCGGTGTCCTATGCACCTCTGAGCCTTCCCCTGTCATTCCTCTCCCTCCATCCCCACACAATCACTGGTCAATCTGCTTTCTGTCACTAAAAGCTAGTTTCCATTCTTCTAGACTTTTGCATAAATGTAACAGTACAGTGTATAGTATTTTGTATCTGGCTTTTTTCAGCTTATTTTGAGACATGTTTACATTGTTGCATGTTGTCAATAGTTTATTCTACAAGCTGGTTTTCAATAATCCTCTAACACTGAAAATTCTAAGAAAAGGGACTTTAAATGATTGTTTCTGATAAATGTCTGCTGAAGACACATACCATTTTTTTTTTAACAGAAGTGATTTTACATAGGTGTATGTACTACACTACATTTTGGAATCATTTCAGTAACCTTGTTAAACACTAAAGCAAGCAACATAGTTGAGTGCTTTTGTTCACATCTGACACGATTTCAGGCCTTGGGACAGTACTGTGCCAAACACAAATCTATAAATGTGATCATTAAATGACATCTATCACATAAAACCCACTTAAGAGTAACCACATTTGCATCATCTTAAATATAGATTTTTTTTTTGAGACAGGCTCTCACTATGTAGCTCACGCTAGCCTTAAACTCACTATGTAGCCCAGTATGGCCTTGAATTCGAGGTGACCCCTCCCGACCCCACCTGAGCCTCCTAAGTGCTGGGATTATTAGAATATAAATTGTGTATTGTTGTTGCAAATATATGAAAGAATATTACATTATCTCTCTTTCTTTAAAGACAGTGTCTAGCTATGTTGCCCAGACTGGCCTTGAACTGGAGGTCCTCCCACCACCGCCTCCTAAGTAGCTGGGACTACAGCCATGCATCGTGGCATCCAGTTGGACATGACCTCTTAAAATGGAAAATTTCTATTTAGTGAGACTGAATCCAGACTGAGGATGTGAAGATATAGCTCAATGGTAGAATGCTCACCTAGTAGGCCTGAAGCCCTGGGTTTGATCTCCAGTATCACCAAAAAATAAAAGACTCAATGCCACACACAGTATTTATTGGTCAGTTTCATTTTAAAGGCACCAATCCCTTACAGTTTAGTTTCAAATGGAAGCCAGAATGAGAAGAAAAGATAGGAAAGAAGAAATATTACCTGTTTTCCTAATTTTCTAACTGTAAACCAGTGTTCTTTATAATTGCATATAAATGATTTTTCATTTCTAGAAAAGAAAAAATACACAGTATTAAGTTAAAATTCTGAGTTCTTATTTAGAGATTGAAAATGTCTAAGATATGTTGTATGCCTATACCAATTCCACAAAATAAATATCACTACTCTGTATTACAAATGTGAAGCAATTTTTTAAAAGTTCCTATTTATTTTGTTGACCAGCAAGCATTATATAAAAATGTAACAATTTAGGTAGGTATCATTGATTTTCTAATGAAAGCAACACATCTCTCTGATCTTCTCTACAGCAGCTCTTGGGGACAAAAGTGCCAAAGTGGTACCATCTGCAGCACTTGGGGACAGTGTGTCATGCCCCAGAGGGGAAACAGATGCCCACGGACATCAAAGGGATAAAGAGGAAAGTCTATGAGAATTCAACAGGGAACAGTAGAACAGCAGCATCCAAGTGCTGAGGCGTAGCTTCGTGGGGAAATGCTTGCCTAGCACACATGAGGGCCTGGGTTCAATTCCCACTTGCACAGAAAGAAAAAACCCACTCAAAATGTATTTTTCTCCATTGAGAAATTATAACCTTAAAAATTAAGTTTAGGAAAAGAAACACTGGAAAAACAGAGGGAAAAAAAACCTTACATAGGATCGATCCTGAGCCTCTGATACTCTGGACTGTTGAACAGGATTAGTTCCAAACCCCAAACTTTCAAGGCATTGCTTATAACCTGTTTAAAAAACAAAACAAAACAGCTTTTCGTGAACTAAGCCATTGACTCCAAATTTAAGTAGTACAAATACATTAACTGTACAACCATTGTATTTCATATGTAAATTTCTCTAGAAGGCTACGGTTTTCTAAAAATGTGGCTGTAGCTGGGGTGGGAGCAAGCCCATGAATCTCAGCACTCTGGAGGCTGAGGCAGGACTGTGAGTCTGAGCCCAAGCTGAGCACTATAGCTTATGTATCAAGAACCTATCTCCAGAAAGAAAAAAATAAAAGGGCTAGGATTATAGGTGCTGGATTCAATTTCCAGTACTGTAGGGGGGGTGGGGGAAGTGTCTGAATAGTATGATTAAATCCACAAACATACATATATATTTCAAAAGAGTGCCTTTTACACCAGGTTTCTGAGATGTTCCAGAGAACCCACAATTCCTAGATTGAAGTGCCTCAAAAATTCAGATGTAAATTCCCACTTGTAGGTGCTGGTTTCGTTTTTCTTTTTTTTAGGAGAGGTCTTACTATACAGCCCAAGCTGGCCTTAAACTTACAAACTCATGATCCTCCTTCCTCAGCCTGTGGAGTGCTGGGATTACACATGTGCGCCTTCATGCCCAGCCACTACAGGCAGGCACAGTGGTACACAAGTGTAATCCCAGCACTCAGGAGGCACAGGAAGGAGAATCACTGCAAGTTTGAGGCCAGCCTTGGCTACACAGTGAGCTCAAGGCCAGCCTGAACTAAAAAGTGAGACTCTGCCTCAAAAAACAAAACAAAACAAAACAAAAACATCAAAAACTAGTCCACTACATACATCTGGATAATATGGCTATTGAGGGCACTGCTTCCAAAGTTATATCCAACTCACTACCTGCAATGTCAGTAATAACACATGATAATGTTTTGTTGATTTTAGATTTCTGTGGTCACAGGTTTGTAATTTGTAGAAGAAAAAGATTACTTCAAACAGAAAAAGGAGGAAATTTCTGAAAATTCACTATCTATCCTCCAAGGAGCCAATAAAGGAACATATGAGCCAAGCAACAGCACAAGACAAAAAGTGAATGCAGTGAAGTGGGTAAACATGAACTGGGACCAAGAAGAATTCCCCATGCAAAGGAAATGACAAGTGCTGGCCCAAGTGGCTTCCGAGCTTAGCTCAGCTGCAGTACTCCTACCACTGACAGGGACACGTAAAGCACTGGATGGAAATGCCGATGAATGAACAGTTTAGGAGAGTAACATAAGGAGAATAGAAACAAAGATATTTGCAAAAATAGGACTCTTAAGAGAAGTTCTGAAAGAATTCTGGATACACCTCACACTGTTAGAATGACAGATCCGTGGAGAAAAGAATCTCACAAGTTCATACACAAACAACCACATGTTGGGGTGTAGTTCAGTGGTGGAATGCTCGTCTAGCATGTATGAGGCCCAGGGTTGGATCCCCAGCACTGTAAGAAATAAATAAATAATGCCTAAAGAATTAAAAGAGAGCTATAGGGCTAGGGGTATACAGCATCAGAGTGTGTGCACACACAAGGCCCGAGGTTCAATCCCCAGCATTAAGAGAGGAAAAAGGAGCTATAAATTTTTTTAAAAGATCAGAAGTACAACTATAATTAAGGAATTCAATCCTGTTAGGCTGATTTAATGGAAGATGCTGCATTTGAAACACTGTACTTTTATTAGAATGAAGGTTACTTTGATCCCTAGTACTGCAAAAAAAATTTTTAAATTAAAAAATAGAAGAATTAAGATTTCTAGCATTTAAAAGCCCTACTCTAAAGCAAAGATTCCACAATCCTAATGTTCATGTTTGTCTATGTAAAAATTTAGTACTCTCCCATGCAGTTTTATACTCATAGAAACAATCTACTGGAAGAACTTCTGAAGGTCACATCATTACAATGACTATAAAGAGGGGCCAGGGATTTAGCTCAGTGGTTCTACCTGCCTCGAAAGCCCAAGGTCCCAAGTTCGATTCCCAGTACAAAAAAAAAAAAAGCATAACAATGACTATAAAGGCTGTGGAAAGATACTCCACATCAACCATAAACAGACACCGACAGCATTTATTATACGCTGTGACTACTTACTTGAATAGAGAAAAAGCCACTGTCATCCATGTTTCCAGAAGGCTGCTGTTCATTGTGATGGGTCGGTGAAGGTGGGGAAGGGAAAAGGATAAAAGCTGTCGTTAGCATGTATATTTAAAATAACAATGGATGGCTCATCTTCTAAACAATATCCATTTTTGAAAAATGCAATTTAGAGAGTTTAAAATCCATACCTGTAAAAATGTGCGATAGTCTTCACTAGTGACTCCTCCTTCTGCCATTCTCATCCTTTCTTCTTCATCTAGCTGATGAGCAATTGAGGATAATTCCACAGGGCTAAAATATTCTCCTTGCAGTAGATTATTTAGGCAATGTTGAGCACAAAGTGATCCTTCTTGCTAATATTTCCAAAACAAAAAATTGAAATGTAATTTATTAAACAATTGTACAGTATCCTCTCCTAAAAAGTTTAATGATTAACTTTTTAATATAAGTAAATCAAACCTTTTAAGCCTTTAGGCAAACATGATTAACATAGGTACGTACATTTTCATTTGCTAACATTAACTTTACAGTTCTACCATAGATGAAACTACAAATATGATCAAAAACATTAAGAATGACTTATAGTAAACTTTATCCAATCTCATATTTTACAAAAACTATAAAAACATTTAGCCTAATTTTCACTTAAAAATTCATCTTTGGAGATTTCACAGCAGATTATTAATTCTGAAGGGGAGTTTTAATCCCTAAAACATTTATTCTTTTATTAGTAGTACATGTTTATATTCGTTGTGGGGAGTTGGTGCATGCACATAACACATTTTAATTCCTTTCTCTGTCCCCTTTCCTTCCTCTTCCACTCCTTTCCCTCCATTTCTTGATCCCCTTCCTGTTGGAGAAACATCTGTCTCCCTATTCCTATTATCTAAATTGCCCAGGCCAGTCTTGAACTCACCATCCTCCTGCCTCAGCCTCCTGAGTAGCTGCGATTACAGGCATGCAACACTGTGCCTGGCTAAACATTTATTCTTTTCACAAAATAATCTCTACTTGATCTAAATGTCCCTGGCATTTCCAATTTTAAGAACTGATAGAGGTGAGAAAATTCTGTCCGGTGTTAAGACTGGTACCTACAGACTTAAGGCCCTCTGCAGGGAACCCTACAGATTAGGTACACAGATTATGTAGAGGTATGATGAGAATTGTCCCAAACAGACCCCGAGAGCTCTCTCTCTCCTGGACTAGCCAGCAAGAGAGTTTGCAGCCCAGCTCGGCTCCCATAGGATCACGCTTCCTCCTCATGAAGGGTGGGTATGACTTTCTGCAGGAGTGGTGCTTTTTGATACAAAGGCTGATGGTTTTCTCATATAACTGAGACCCTGAACCCAAATCCAGACTGCCTGGCACTGAGCAGTCCATCTGTCACTCTCCTCTTCCCACTAGTGTTGCTTTCCCTACGCTAACAACACCAGTGCAGCAGAGGAAGGGAGATTCATGGGGGGATGAGATCCCCCACTGTGAGCAGAGATCCCAGGTCTGATTTTCCGTGAGAAAATGGCAGATGAGAAAACACTTCCTTCTGCTCACCCTGGCCCTCGAAGTTCTCTTCCTCCAATGAGGTCTATTTCTTAATTCAACCTGCCTGACATCACCAAAGTTGTTCCGACCAATAGTACACAGTGACCCTAAATACCACCACCTTGCAAAGTACATATTTTTCCTGACTAATCAATTTTATGGGAACAAAAATGTAGAAAGATATGGCGTATATACACATAATGAAATAGGAAGGCAGTACTGATATAGTGTGAATCTAAGATGGGGCTGAAAGAAGTTTATCTTCATGGTTTGGTAAGGAATGAGTCCCTTGGGGCTCGAGGTATCTACTCCTCAAGTTGTAGCCACAACAGTGACAGTCCTGTCTCTACCTGTTTTATGTGTTACTGTACTCCCACTGCCAGAGAGCAAGTCCCACTGCATGATATAACATGAAGTGGAGTGATACACCGATGTTCTACTTCTGTTCCACTGAAAAACAGGTAAGTATTTAATAAGAGGACAGCCAAAAATACACAAAACGGTGCTTGACTTCACCAGACATTAGGGAATATATATTATAATCACAACATATCACTACTACCCACTCCAGATTGGCTAAAACGATAGAGGATTAGAGACATAGAAACTATTATATGGTACTAAGTGTAAATTAGCATAACCACTTTGGAAAACTCTTATCTTCTAAAGCATAACATATACATACCCTGTGATTAGCAGTTCCACGGCTAGGTACATAATGCAAACGTGTTCATTAAGAGAAATGTGGTAAGACCATGCATAAAAGCACTATTTGTAAAGGCTCGCGAACTAAAAACTACCAAAAGGGATAGTTTTGTTTGAAATTTGCATTTATTTTTATTTATTTAATTTTTAAATTAGTATGTTTGTGATACACAATGCCAAAAGGATAGTTTGGATCATAAAAGAATAAACAGTGTTGTAGTCACAAACAAATACTATATAACAATGAGAATTAATTAATTACAACTATGTGAATATTAAATTTCTCAAATAATGTTTTAAATAAAGGATAGCCAGGCATGGTAGTGCATACCTGAAACCCCAGCACTCTGGGAGGCTAAAGCAGCAGAATTCCAATTTCAAGCCTAGCCTCTGTCTCAAAGTAAGAAGTAAAAAAGGGCTTGGAAGTAGCCCAGTGCGAAGGTTATGGGTTCAGTCCCCAGTACCAAAAAAACACCTACACGAATTACAAAAAATATGCAATGACCCTACCTGAGATTGTGTTTTTTCCACCTTATATCCAGCCCCAAACAATCCCCAGTCACCTCTTCCTCGTCAAGCCTTCACCAAAGAGTAACAGAAGCTCACTCACCTAGTTAAAATTCAGTGGTGTAGGATTCCAAGATCTGAGGCCCAGACTTTGTGGTGCTGGGCTCAGAGGAGGAATGCACTGCATCTCCAGTTCTAACAAGGTATTTTATAAAAACTCAAAGGGGGCCTGGGGATGTAGCCCAGTGGCACCACATCTGCCTTGCAAGCGCAAGGTCCTGAGTTTGATTCCCAGTAAGGAGAAAAAACACACACACACACAAAGGGAACCTCATCTAGATCACCACTCAGTCTTCAGGAACAATCTGAAACTAGCTCAAATCCCTGGAGACACTATTAATTACAACCAACTAGGTATAACCCTGAGGGTGCTCTCAAAAATAGGCTAACATGCTGGGGACGTAGCTCAGTGGTTCCGCCACCTGGCTTGCTTCGCAAGCGCAAGGTCCCGAGTTCTATCCTGGGTACCAAAAAAAAAAGCTAACAGAGGACATGCAATCTTCATAGTTGGGTAAAGAAGAAGTGGCTCGCAGCTAGTGAGGTCACAATTTCTCCAGTTACAGCCACAAAAGTGAGAGAAAACTTTGTCCCTACTCCATCCCTGTTTTTTGTTTTGTTTTGCTTGAGACAAGGTCTCCCTATGTAGATCAGGCTGACCTTGAACTCTTTATGAAGGCCAGGCTGGCCTGGAAGTCAGAGCAATCCTCCTGCCTCACCCTCCTGAGTGCTGGGATTACAGGCCTGCATGACCATGCCTGGTCATCCCTGGGTTTTTTTGTCTTGTTTTAGGCGCTGGGGACAGATCCAGGGCCTCATGCATACTAACAGCCCTGCCCTACTCCCCACTGTGAGATTTGGAAAACACAAGGGTCTGAGTAAAAACCACAGCCAGCCCTTTGGGAGCCCTGCCTGCCCACCCACAGGCAGCCTTCTGAGCCCTCCTAACTCCGAGAGAGACACTTCATACCCTTACACTACAGAGTGGAAACTAAAGCACAGGGTAATAGGTAACTTGTCCAGGGTCACACAGGCAGCAAGTGGAAGAGCTGAGATTCAAAGCCAGGTAAAGGCTTCATAGTCTATTCCATCACCACTTCCTGGAGTCACTCATTCAGAATTTGGCTTTTTCAAATATCCTAAACATGGCCATGAGCCAGCAATTACAAAAGGGCTTAACGGGTGTCACAGAGTCAACGCTCAGCATTTCTTCACTGTTTTCATGGTTAGCCTTCCCAGTTCACACTACATTAAAAGTCACAACTCAGATGACACGGTGACTGCACCAGGAGCAGCCAACGATGGAAGTAATAACAAAAATGACAGAAAGCAGGCACCAGAAAAACAACAAAAACTCTCACAAAACCTGCAGTTCTTGGCATTTAGTATTAGGGTTAAAGGAAAGGGTTAGAAAACTTTAACCTGTGGGCCAAATTCAACCTGCTAAGAATGTTTTTTACACTTTAAAACAGCTGGAGAAAAAAAACACACTCACAAAAGTAAGAATGTGACAGGGATGTATGCAGCTTGTAAAGCCTTAAAATATTTACAGAAACGCTGTTTAAACAAATAGCACAACTTTAATGCTCAAGGAACTCTGTGTGGATAACTCTCCCCTCTCCGCCTCACATAAGAGTTCTCACAATGTTGCCCAGGCTGCCTGGGAACTCCTGGGCTCAAGACTCAGACTCCATTCTGAGTAGCTAGGACTACAGGCTCATGCCATCCTGCTCACCTAAGAAACTCTCCTGATTTACTTAAGCATTATCTCACACTGTTTTTACTTCTAACTTAATAAAGAGTACTCAAAGTGGCAAGTCTGAAAATGTGGAAACCAACATTCCAAGAAGAAATGGCTTCTAGACCTTTAGTAGGCAAACATCCCTAGCTACACAATTTTTTGAGGGCCCAAGTTGTTTCTCTGGCTCAAGCATTAAAAGCATGTTGTGAAAAGAAAGGGAAAATGGCACTGGAAGCTCAAATATCCCCTTGTGGATTGTGTACTGAGTAACAATGGGCCCTACAATTACAAACACATTTTCTTGAATATGTCAAAATTTGTTAAAACAAAATCTTCATTTGCTAAGGACATACAAGTTTGTGACAAAAGTAAACATATTTCGGAAGTATTTTTAAGCATATACCGTGCTAATAATTGATAGTGACTTCTTTTGGACATAGATTTTTATTATACTAGTGCCCAGCTTCTTTTGATACCATGGCTCAGTAGGTACCTTCATCGAAATCTATCCCAGGGAGATAACAATCAATGCTGTTAAAAATATGTCCGGTGTGATGGTGTAGAAAATAGTTTGTTTAGCTAGCTTATGAGTAAGGCAGCTAGCTGGCGGAAGGGCCTAAGATACAGTGGGGTGACCAGCCACACTGACAAAAATTGTGAACTGTGGATTAGGACTTGCATGGAATCCACCCACTCCCTGCTCAGATTGGAAGGGAGGTGCAGTCACTCCCTACTAAGACCCTGAAGTTTGGGAAAGTTATTGCAAATTAACCAGTTCCTTCTGAGATCCCAATTTACTGTAAAGATTGTGAAAGAACTGGACTAGAGAGTCTTAGTCCCTATTGGTCATTTTAAATCCACAGAGTACCTGTGATAGGTAACCCCTAAACAATTTGTGCATCCTACTTGTCTATAAGTAATTCTAAATTGAGAGGCCACTGGGCAACCCACTTCCAGGACTACTCCTGTTTCTCAGGAGCTATTCCTAGTCCCCAATATACTTTTCCTATACTCACAGTGAGTTTGAGGCGAGCCTGAACTATATAGTGAAACCCAGTCTCAAACAACTAAAAAAAATTATACAAATCTCAAGAAATAGTGCATAAAGTGTTCAGTCTTCCATGCTGAATTCTATGCCAATCCCTTTGAAAATTAATTATACAAACATATATATGCATAGTTTTCACCCAACCTCCTCAACCAAATAAACAAATCTTTCCTCTCCAAGATTCATAAATCACACCACTCATGTCAAAAGATTAGAGATTGTACCAGTCCTTCCTTGCCCACATATGTTCTGTTCCCAGTTCCGAAACATTCAAAAATGTTTTCTAAAAAGGAAAGCATTGCATCTAACATTTACTTAGATTTACATTACAAATATACACTATTCCATGTTTCTTTTGTTGTGTGTGAATTTTTAAGTGTCTTAAATGATCATTCACAAGTACTTAAAACAAAAAATCCCCTGCTCCTGATTAATAGCCTCAGTAGTCACCTTCCAAACATGAACCGATTATGAAAGAAGACATATGCCAAAGTTATCCTGACAAAAGTTTCACTCACGCCCAAATGACTCGATAATTGTTCGTGAGAGAAGACCAGTTTCTCAAGATGCCACAAACAGTATCTTCAACAGTGTGGTAACTAAGGTGATAAAGAGCTAAGTAGATCAAAACAAAATATTCCAGTCAACCCCAACACCTAAAAACAAAGCCGGCCTGCAGATCCAGAAGAATGGGAATACGGAAAGAAACCAAACCCAAACATCCCGTAATAAAAAAAAAAAAAATTGTGACGACTTCCCCGCTTTGCAGCGTCCCGATTTCCTACTTCACTTCCTAAGTGTCAGGCCCTACAATGGCGAACCAAGGTCCCCGGCCTCGAAAGGCTCACGAAACAGTGCAGAAGGACGCGAACTTGACCCCAAAGATCCAAGGGCTCGGGACGTTCCATTATAGAACCCAGCAGCCAGAGAAGGAAAAGTTAACCGCACCAGGGGTGGGCCTGGGGGAGTGGGTGGAGTTGGGAAGGGCTGGGAGGCTTCCGAGAGGTGGCTGTAAGAGCGGGGGAGACAGAAGGAATCATCTGAAAAGGCTAGATGCTGCCCCGGCCCGCCCGGCCTGGCCAGGATCACGGAGCTAGAGCCTAAGCGGAGGAGGGCGCAGCAGGGGCTCCGTGGAAGATGCCCAACCCAGGCGCGGCAGGCGGGTGGCGCCCCTAGCCCCGACAAGTCGGGATGGGGACGCTCGGCCCCACCCAGCCCTCCGGGAGGCCGGGGATGCCACATGCCACGCCCGCCACCGCTCCACGGACAGCTCCCCACCGAACGGAGACACTCACTTTCTCGTGGAAGATGGACTCCATGTTTATTTGTCTGGAGCCAACGGCCCCGCGCAGAACCAACCCCCTCCAGCTCCGCCCCCAATGCGGGTCCCGGTCCCACCCCTCCGCCCACTCCACCCACCGTGCTCACGTGCCTCGCGCTGACCAATCATACGTCAGAAGGAATACCACGTGGGCGGAGAACGAGTGAAGGCCGGGGTGGTAAGCGCAAAAAACACGTGACCTTAGTAGAGTCCTTATCACCTGTTATCCCGAGGTCTGGGGCTGCTGCAGCGCCGCCTTCCGCCTGGAGGATCTTCTGCACCTCCCACCCATTGCCATGGATTCTTGGATGTTTGGAGCCTGGGTGTTTGGATGAGGACCGCCCATCCGGGTTCTATGTTTTGTTTTCAGCTTGTTTGTACTTTCTACTTACTTCATCTGTATGCAGTTATTTAATATCTCCCGCCTTCTCACCCACTGAAAGCTTCAATTAAAAAAAAGATTATCATTACACTTCCCCAATACCTAGAATTTGTGTAAAAAGGATAGTTAATATCTAGATAAGGCTTACTATACCCTAAGCACTTTTCTAAATGCTTAGCATATAAGTTTAATGCAGTAGCTTTGTATTATTGTTATACATGTGAGGAAACTGAGGCATGATAGGTTAAGAGCAGCAGAGCCCAAGGTCAGACAGTAAGTTGTCTTCCGTGTTAAAAAGCCAGGCAGCTTGTTACCAGTGTGTTGTGGACCTGAAGAGGAAATGTCAGGTGGGGGAAGTGAAAAGTCCAGCAAAAGCGTGTGGGAGTGAGAGGAGGGCTTGATGAAACTTAAGGGGTAGGATAGGTGCAGATCTTGCTCCTTGAAACTAGACCAGGATGTGCTTTTAAAAGGCAGTGGAAAGATAGAGAACAATTTTACATTAAGAGACATGATCAGATTGGCATTTTAGAAGGATCACTGGCTGCAGAACAGAGCAATTGCTGTTAAAGGAAGTCTTCATGGGAGATGATGGCGGTCTGTACCAGGGTTGTGGCTCGAGGATGGAGAGACCATTCTTAAAGATAATTAGTAGGGTGACACAAGAGAACTTGGTGAGGGACTGGAAAATGTGAGAGGAGTGTTAGGAACGACTTCTGTGTTTCTGTCCTACACAGCCACTACAGCAGGAGCGGTATTTGTTCAGATCAGAAACACCAGAGGAGGAGCAAGGTTTGGGGAAGAGAAAACAGGGTTTTTGTTTTGAATAAAATAAATTTAAGTATCTATGAGACATTCATATGTTGAGAAATGGGTAGATGTCAGGCCTAGAGCTCAAGTTGGTTTGAGCTGTAGGATGGGGATTTGTTAGTATAAAAAAAGGTAACTGAAATCATTAGAGTACATAAAATCATCTTAGAGAAAACCAACAGACTGAAAAGATAGTTGGGTCCTGAGAGGTGAGAGGTAATAGTCAAAGAGGAGGTTAAAGCAGGAGGTTGTAATATGATGAAAAGCCCTGGGAAGAGAATGCTTCAGGGACCAGCCAGTGTCACTTGCTGCCAAGAGGTCAAGCAACACACGGACTTACAAGAGACCACTAAATTCTGTTCCTATGGAGACTGTTTTGGTGAATGCAAATTCAAGAGCACTAGAAGGAGCAGGGAGAGGTAAGGGAATGGAGGCTGTAGTGAGGAGCAAGTGCTCAAGGGGAGGACCTGGTTACCCTTTACTGAACATTTCTGCATGTGGTCCATAATTCTATATTGGGGAAACATCCTTGTTAGGGAATTGTGGCTTAACCAAGGAAATAAGTTATAGTCTGAAGAAGTGGAAAAAAAAATGCAAACTGTTTTCTGGTATGTTTTAAAGGTACAGTCGTTGTCTTTCCACTGAATGAAGCCAGCTGTCTTAGTACTTTAAGTCTCTTCTAACAAAATATCTCAGACTGGGTGATTTGTCAGTAGAAATTTATTGCTCACAGTTCTGGAGTCTGAGGAGTCTCAGATTAAGGCATCATTAAATTTGGTGTCTGGTGAGGGCCTGTTCCTCATTCATGGTGCCTTTCCTGTGTCCTCCTCACATGGCAGAAAGGCAAAGGAACAAGATCTGTAGGGCCTCTTGTATAAGGACCTAATGCCCTTCTTAGGACTTCTGCCCTCATGAGCTAAGAAATGCCCAAGCTCCACTTCTTAATACTAACACATCAGGGCTTAGATTTCAGCATATAAGCTTTGAAGGGACAGACCTTCAGACCATAGCACCGAGTATCTGGGAATCATTCTTGATTCCATTTGCATAACACTTCCACCTCACCCCTTACTCCAATTAGTCTGCACATGTTACACATCCACACCTAATTGTCTCTTCATTGCTATTGCTTGGTTCAAGCCTTCTTGGTTTCGTGTGTAGCCCAGTCTGTGGAACTCTGACTGGTCTCCTGATTCCAGTCTCAGTATGTCTAATTCATAGCGTTGTCAGTGATCTTGCTTTCAAAAAACAAATCTTACTCAGTTTTTCATTTATTGAACAAAGGAAGTGTTACTGTGCATCAGAAAATGGGACTATAATCATGAAAAAGACAACTAGTACCACCTTCAAATAAATTATATTGGGAAGGATTCTTACACAGTTGTCTAAATCTTATTTCCTTTAAAATCCTTCAGTGGCTTACCATTACCTTCTGTTGCCACCTTAAAAAGCTCTTTGTGATCTGGGCCAATCCTTTATTCCACTTTAACTCCCTGAATTTCTTCTGCTCCAGTCTAACCAACTTCTTCCCTTGACTTGGAAACTCTGTGCTACCACTATACCTTGTGCTTATCCATATTACAGCACCTACTCCACCACAGTAGCTTTATTACTTAAATGCTGCTAAACTGTCACCTTGTGAGGGTCACAGGAGTCCTGGTCATTTTATCAAGGGTTGGTGTAGAGCAGTAAGACAAAAGAGTATGACCCTAATTCAGGAGGAGAAAGATGTTACTAAGTCCAAATACACCAAATAGATACACTTCTATATTATCTTGGACAACTCAATTTTTCTTTAATGTACTTCCTTTCAATTTTATGTCACGTAAGATTGCACAAAATTTTTTTTTGAAGAGCAAAAGTTTTAAATTTAATAAACTGCAATTTACTAATTTTTAAAAACAATTTATACTTTGTGTTGAATTTAAGAAATCTTTGACAAACCCAAAGTCATTAAAATTTTCAGCTATATGATTTTTGCCAAATAAAATCTTTGCATCATCCTGTTAAAGTTCCCTTGAAGTATACTATCTTAGTCCACTTGCTACTACTCTAACAAAGTATCTGAGGCTAGGTGAGTTTATAAAGAAAAGGGGTTTATTTCAGCTCACAGTTCTGGAGTTCCAAGGTCAAGGGCCACACCTGGTGATAGTTTTCTTGTTGGCAAAGTCCTGAGGTGGTTTAGAGCAATTCCTGACTGTATGTTTTTTCTGGTCTCTCTTCTTACAAGGCCACCAAAAATTCAATCATTGAGATTCAACCTTGATGACCTTACCTAACCCTAATCATCTCTCAAAAGTCTCAAACTCTATCTACCGCTGTTGATTGTTCCCACCACCTTAATATGTCACCATGGGGATTACATTTTCACCTATGAACTCTTAGGGAACACACTGGAACCATCATAGCACACACAGTTTTAAAAACATTTTTTTCTGAAAAAAAATTTGAGGGAAAAATTAGATATATAATTTAATAGTATTGTGGTCCAAAGTGAGAAACAAAAAATTAAAATACTAATTACAAATTTAACACTTATGCATACAGACACTCAATAATTATTTTATAAACCAAGTGTATTTAAAACTTGAAAAAGAGAAGAGGAGGACATATCATGTATAAGTGGAAATTCCCTATTTAAATTGTCCCAATAAATGTGGTTTTTTTGTTTTTGGGGGGTTTTTTTTGGTCCTGGGGATCAAACTCGGGACCTTGGGCTTGCGAGGCAGGTGGAACCACTGAGCTGAATCCTCGGCCCAAAATTAACTTTTTTTTTGGTGCCGGGGATCGAACTCGGGACCAATAAATGTTTTGATAAAAAAAAAAAAAAACTTGAAGACTAACTCAGCGAAAGTATAAAAAAGTATATAAAAGATCATCTCAGTAAGAAGTATAAAAGATGCCAGGAGGGATGCACATACCTGTAATCCCAGTATTCAGGAGGCTGAGGCAGGAGGACCGTGAGTTCAAGGCCAGCCTGGGACACAGAGCAAGTTGAAGGCTATCCTGGACTAGAGAGAGACCTTGTTCCCTCACCATCAAAAACAAATAACAAAAACACCAAAAACAGTATAGAAAGAATCACATTTCAAATTCTTATAATTAAATAACAAACATGTTTTTATTTCTCCCATAACTTTTAAAACATGAATATTCTGTAATTTAGCCACAGTCTACTTCCAGGTAACTTCTTCATTGGGCCTCAATTCCCTATGCAGAAAGAAAGAAGGAAAGGAAAAACTGTAAATAAAACTGCTATGAGGTGGTCAGAAGAATATTTTATAGTCTATTAATATGACCCATTAAAAACTTTATATTATGGACCGGGGATTTAGCTCAGTGGTTTCGCCGCCTGCTGTGCAAGCACAAGGACCCGAGTTCGACCCCCAGTACCAAAAAAAAAAAAAAAAAAACCTTTATATTAGATTCATCCTATTCTCTCATGACTTTAAACTCTTACCATAGCTTCAGTTTTCCACATTAAAGACCTACAATTTCTTAGTACATATAACAGCTATTATTCTTTCAATGAGTTTATTCATGTTTTCTATATCCTTTTTACCTCACTGTGTCTTTTTAAAAATCCTTGACTTATAAACCACCTCTATAAGTACCTGTGGAAGCTACTCACTCCTCTTTTTTCCTTTTTGTTTTTGTTTCTGTTTTTTTGAGACAGGGTCTTGCTATATAGTTCAGCTTGGTCTTGAACTCACTATGTAGCCCAAACTGACCTTGAACTTGTGGCAATCCTCCTGCCTCAGCTTCCCCAGTGCTGGGATTACAGGCGTGTGCTATCACACCCAGCTACAGCCCTCTTGTATGCTGAGCTTCTTCCAATCCAGACAGGAGTACATCCACTGGCACATACTCTCTCTGCTAACCATAACCCTCTGCTGCCAGAGGAGCCATCTCTAAAGATACAATGGAACCAGGAAGCTTCCAGCTACAATCACTGAAGCCCTGTATTTAAAGCTCTGAGGTAATGTTGTTGAAAACACAGCACTAGATCACTTTTTATTTGACTTGCATCATGGCTTATGTAAGACATTATATGTGAATCCTTTATACAGGACAAGATTTGATTAACTGGTTTAAAACTTTGTTTCTATGTTAAAAGGTACTCTGAATTTCAAAAAATGAGATGTTCAAAGATCTACAATAGACTGTTTATAAACCGAAGACTGTTTACATCCAAAGGTAATCATATAATCTTATCAAAGAAGTGAATAACAAGCCTAAAAAACAGTATCACTTGAATCCAATTCTTCAGGGGAGAGAAATTACCCCCTCTGTTTATCTTTGGTGCATATAGTATTAAGAAGAATATTCAAGTTGGCCAATAGCTGTTTTTAAAGAAAAAAATGTGTGAACTAACCTTTTAAATAGCATACTCTTGTTCCGGAAGGCAGTTAGCTTTTCATCGTTCCTTCTGTCCATGTACCATCCTAAGACAAATCCCATGGGGACAAGTATATGTACCCAGTGGTCACGCACAATCTGAACTAAGTTCACCATTATTGCTAAAAGCAAAACAAAAAGATTTATAAATCAGAAATATACATATAATTGCCTATATAATATCTTCTAAATTGCATCTGCAATGGAAAGATAGCTGTGGATGTGAAACATCTTAAAATCAAAATGTGCCTCAAAATCTGCTTGGCATAAGAATGTACAGTAGTACAGTATTAAAAAAAAGAATGTAGTACAGTAATTAAAATCTACTTGATGACTATTAGGTGACAATGGTCAGTTTACACTTCAAGAGAAAATTTTAAAATACAAAAAATAAAAAATAAAATTAAACTGCAGTAAAACCTATTTATTAAATTTTATTAAATTTATTTTTATTTAAATATAAATTATACATAAAAATTTACATAAATATCTATAAATAAAAATTTAAACATAAATTTATTTTAAAATATAAATTTTAATATAAATTTATTAAATTTATTTATTAAATTTTATTTTTGAATTCACCAGTGACTTGATAGAGGGTTGAGTAAGAGATTAAAAGAATTCTACTTGCAACAAAACCTGACACACCAGGTCCTCAACATTATTTGATGGAATGTATGCTGGGATACCTATTACATGTAGGTTTTTCCAGAAGATATAACATCAACACATTTATTGAGATTCAGGATCTAGAACTGTGTGCCTGTAAACAGCCGTGACAAAACTGTTGATTAACAAAGTTCAACTCTACAACATTTCCAATTTTAGCTCCTTAAAATAAAATCGGGCTGGGCGTGGTGGTACAAGCCTGTAGTCCTAGCAGTTGGGAGGCTGAGTCAGAGGCCAGCCTATGCTACAAATCAGTTTAAGGGCAGTCTGAGCTACAAAGAAAGACTTTATTTTTTAAAAAACTACCTGTAAAGATGATTATTTCATGGTCCTAATACTGATTTAGAACTTTTACATGTATAAAATAGTGTCACAATAGATCTGAATCTCAATTAATTGACCCTATGAAAGATAGGCTATCATATATTTCTACATATAGCATGAAATAACTATTATCAAATAATACAAATATCAAATATTATACAAATAAGGACGCACCTTAACTCAAATAGCTGTTTAGTGGAGGCCTGGAATTCAAATTCAGGTTCACTCCAAATGTCTGCCCCTTATCATTCCACACTGCCTCTTTTAAGAGCCTCTCCATGAATTTATATTTTTGGTACATAAGAGCTTTTACATTTCTGAGTTTTCAAAAGTCAGAAGAGGAGAACTAGTTATCATGATGTGAAAAATAACAAATGCACACTAATTCAATAAAAACATATTTAAACCATCATCAGTAAAAGTTTGTACATATAGATGAAATAAAAACACACTTGAAAGAAAAAAAAAGAAAGAAGACAAGAAAAAAATGTATGTAATTCAGTGTGGACAATGTATCTAAAGGTATGCCTTGACTGTAACAATTGTCTTACATGTTTTATATGTTCTTTGGCCTATTAGTCTGGTTTTCAATCTACATACATGATAATTCACTTTATAAGTTCTTATAAGATAAATAAATGAATCTGATGGTGCAAAAATAAAAGAGGGGATGGAGGGGAGAGAAAGAAGACAATTGAAATGTGTTATGTACATGTGCCAATCCCCTACTGTGAAGTAATCATTATGTACTGCAAACATATAGTAATAAAAGTGAAAAAGCACACACATTCACGTGCATGTGAATAAATCACACACCATGGCTGAGAAGACACATGACAACACCCTAGTAGAAGCAATATCTTACTGCCAACTAAAGTGCTTAGCACTAATCTAAGCTAGGAATATGTAGACTAAATTCACACCTTTCCTTCTGACCTAGTCCACATACTTACACAATTCTAATTATTTCTCAAGCTTTTATTAAATACCTATTATCCAAAGTCACTGCCCATGATGCTAATTTGCACAGTGTAGTTCATAAATAACATGTAATACTACATACAGCAGGTTCTAGTCTATGCCACCGATCTAGAAAACTAGGATCTAAGTACATGATGAGACATTTAAATGTACAATTTAAAAGTTTGAAATTTTAGTCTGGTGTCTACAGCTAGAGTTCTGAACCTTGATAACATCACCATCGCCCAGGGAGCCCTCTCAAAATAAGGATTCTTTTGGCCTTACTTCCAGGGTGAGGCCTGGACAAATCTATACTTGAAAGAATTCCCCAGCTGATTTTGATGCAAATGCTTCTTGGGGGTACAATCCTAAAGTCAATCAACCTTCCTTTATTTCCTTGAAGATGATGGTTCTCTTAGCA
The DNA here is from genome assembly GCF_000247695.1 of Heterocephalus glaber. Next base: position 8,734,211 of record NW_004624734.1, read on the forward strand.
CTGTGCCTTCAGTTAAGGGACATAATATTGAGATCTTAGAAGATACTATAACTTTAAAAGCACTAAACAATATATCTGTTCATGTGGCCTGTGTTCAAATTCAAGAACTCAGTGGTTATCTAGTCTGCTTCCTGTCTTTATTAGCTCCTAACAGGTGTCATTACCACCCTGAGCAGCACAGCTTTTACATATCATTTTGTATTTAACCAGCAAATAAGAGTTTTAAAAGAGCCCATGGCCATCTGTGAGATATGAGCATCCCTGGCATTCTTTCAACAGAGCCAGAAGCTAAGGACTGGGTTGGTCTGGCTCTACTCTGAAGGGATGAGAGGAGACGAAATGGTCCTTGCTTCAAGTAGACTACACAGACTTCAGAATTAAACACTGGGACTGAAACACAAAAGGATTCTGCACACTCAGAATCCAGAACTGGAGTCAATCACCATGAAAGAACATCCCCAAAGTAAACAACAAATCTTAGTCCCAGAGGCGTTTCATATTATGATACAACCTATATCCACTGGACTATGGAAGCAGCCCACTCTACATCATTTATCCTGTATGTTTTCCAGGAAGGACAGAGATGTATTTTCATAAAAAGTGAACTAGACTGGGAGGCTAAGGCAAGGGGATGGTAAATTCAAGTCCAGTCTGGGCAACTTAGTGACTCAGAACCTGTCTCAAAGATAATTTTTTTAAAGGGCTGGGGATGTAGCTCAGAATGAAGGCTGAGATCAATCCTCAGTACTGGAGGGGAAAAAAAAGCAAATAGGAGGTGGGGGATAGGGGACAGTGTGGATGGGCCCTTGGTCATGGGCAGGGACTCTAAGAGAGATTTATCTCATAGGCAAAGGCAAGACTAGGGCATGATCCAGTGAGGCAGGCCCAGGTTTGGGATGAGTAGATCGTTAGCAGGAGGAAAAAAGGGCCAATTGGTTTGGGGAATGGCAACCCTGTGAGTGTGCTGTATGTATTTTTAGTGTCTTTATAGGACCTGTAAGAAAACTTTGCTTTTACTTCAGAATCATAAGCAGCTATGGAATTCCTTAAACACGAACTGGGTTTTATCTTTTGGACTTCAGCAGTCATTACTCAATCATCTTTTTCTAAATTCTATGTTTTGGGCGGAGGGGATGAGACGTGCTGGAGACTGAACCCACAGCTTCCGAAAAGCACAGATTATACCACTGAACTATACCCCCAGGCTTGGTCATGTATCTTTTAATACTAAAATGATCCAGATTTTTGGGTCCTCCTCTAGCAAGACCTGAATCATACAGCACTGCACTTTTTACTTTTCATAATCATCAATTCATCTAAATCTCATAAGAGCATTATGTGGCCAGGCATGGTGGCGCACACCTATGATTCCAGCACTCGGGAGGCTGAGGCAAGAGGACTGCTGTGAGTTCAAAGCCAGCCTGGGCTACACAGTGAGTTCAAAGGCTAAGGACATAACCAGGGACAACAGTGGTAGTAAGGGATAGAGTTTGATTGGTACAGTACCCCTGCAGTTTGCTCCTTGGCCCAAGCTCTTTTGTTATACATTACTGTTTCTCCAGTGTAAAGGTAAACATTTATATTAACTTTATTTTCTTCTTCTTTTTCCTAATATTACTTTTTCTTCAATCCAATTATCTTTCCCTTAACTTCTAAAAAATCCTGTATCTGGAGCATAGTTTTGTAAATCACTCTGAATTTATGTGGGAAACGTACAGATATTTAGACATTTTAAGCTAACTGCCCCCCACAGCAGCACTTTATATGTACTGCTTTAAAAGTATGCACTTGGCCGCCCACACCGGTAATCCTGGCTACTCTGGAGCTAGGTCAGAAGATCTCAAGTCTGAAGCCCCAACTGAGTACTTGCCTAGCAAGTGCGAGGGTTCGACCCCAGTAACTAAAAAAAAAAAAAAAAAAAGTTATCCATTAACCTATAAAAACTGTACTACATGCATAGAAGAATCTACTCCTGCACTCTTAATGCCATATACACCCTGGAAACCAAACACAAGTTTGTTAGGTTTTTTAAAAGCAAACTGGCAAGTGCATGGTTTGTGGAACAGTCGACGCAAGAGGATCTGATATAGTCAGGTCAAAGAGAAGACAGATCGCAGAGATGTGGACAAATGTGGACGGTCCCGGAGAAGCAGACCCTTCCCTGCTTCTGGCTAGGCATGGGATCTAGGCTGGTCTCCTCTCCATTTCGGTCGAGGCTGGCCTTCGGCTCACCTGTAAAACCGTTTTCCAATTATGATGGCTTCGAAATACCCTTCCCAAAAGCCTCCAGACAGGAAACGTAACTCAGCCGTCCACTCCAAGACAAACGTATTTCTTTTCCCCTCACCTTCTCTTGGGAGCCCCAGACCACCACACCACACGCGCACATCACTGCCGAAGGCTTTCCCAGAACTCTTCCCGCCTGCACGACCGCAATCAGAGCCGCCGAGGCCTGCCAGAGACCCCTGACCCACCTTCAGACTGGGTGCCAACAATGACCCCACCACCAAGGGCAGCTTCGATCTCAGCCACCCCCACTGGCGGAAGCAGCGACCTCGGGATCTGCCAAATGCGGAGCCCGCACAGGGGGAGACGCGGCGGCGGAAACATCTTTTCTTCTTTCTTCAAATTTTTACTCTTTCCATTTAAAAACTTCAAACATTATTGATAATTTCTCTATACATCTGCGGCCCAAGGTGAAAAGTCTTGTTGGTGAAAGCGCTTTCGTCTTCCTGTTGTTTGGTCCGCACCCCCCTGAACTGGTATCGCCCGGGTCGTCCCCTCCTCTGCCGCTCGCCTGCAGGTTCAAAATGGCGGTCACCACTGAGGGGTGTTTTCATGCCCGTGGTCAGTGGTGCTGAGCGAGTATCAGCGTTTCTCCTCCTTGAGCCTGGATTCAGCTGGGGGTTGGGAAGGGCAGTGGACGGCGTTGGGGGAAGCCTCACGAGGCAAGTGAGGGCGAGAGAAGGGAGTGAGCCTTCGGATGGGGGAGGGGGCGTCCTCGGCCCTAGGGGACAGCCGGCCTCCGACCCAGTCTCCCGGGAGAAGTGCTCCTGCGGTTCCGGTTGCGACTGTCCTGGAAGTTCCTCGCGAGTGAAAGAGAAGTGACTTCTTGGGTGGAATACTCCCGGGTTGTTTGTGACAGTCCGTACTCTTCACTCCTGCGCTCGCTCTCCTTCCCTCCTTTCCGTAGCTTCACTCTCGCGCCGGGGGGCTCCTCCGCCGTGGGCTCTGATCCTTCGCCTCATGGCTCCGCCTTCTGGGGCTCAGCCACCGCGAGGCTGCTAAGCACTGGGCACAAAGTAGGCGTCCAGTTAGCTCATTGACTCCGAGGACCGTTCAGATGATAGTACCGCGCCTTAATAGAATTGTCTTCATCGCTCTCCAGCGCTTTCAGTACCACTGCAGTTTCCCACAATCTCATTCTTTTCGGCTTTGTACTTTTGTACATTCTCTTCAGAAAACAGAAGATCAGACTAGCTCTAACTTCTGTAAGTCTTTGACCTGCGAACCGGAGCCATCAGTTTTGCTCATCCCCGAATCTTTTAATTTTACTCCCTTTTGATCCTTTAAGGAAGTGCTGCTCTTCCTGAGCGACCCGGAAGAGACTTGCCCTTCAATAAGCTCTAGGTCTAACCCAGTCTCCTTCCTTTCCTTTGTATTTTGCACACTTCTCTTTGTCATCATCAACATGCATGCTCAATATTGACAGAGCAAGTAACCTAACCGATACATACTGTTTGTGATGGAGTAGTATTTATTGGTCAGACTCTTCTCTGCAGGGATTTATGATATAGTGAGGGTTCACTCTTAAAGCACATATACATTTCTGTTGCTTTGAGCACTGGGCAAGAGGGAGGTCGAGATCAGTTTGTGAATGATCTTGATTTCCAACCAAGGAGTTGAGGTTTTTATTCAGTAGTTAGCAGGAAGCCAGTGGATATGTCGTGCAAAGATTGAGTATGAGAACATTTGTCTCTCAAGATGTTCTTGTTAATATTTGTGTTAATAGCATCAGTTTGGAACAGGAAAACTAGAGGAAATTTGCAAAAATTCAGGTAAGGCGATGAACACCTCCATTGAAGTAGGCCAATGAAGAACGTTAGACTAAATGCCAAATGGAGTTTAACTACTGGCTGCCACTTTCTTGGTAAGAGGATGACTAGTTTTCTGTCTGAAAGACTACCTGGTTGATAACATTAAAATCCAATTTGGGCGCTGAGTGTGGTGGCATATGCCTGCAGTCTCAGCTATGGTCTTCGGAAAGCTGAGCAGAAGAATCACAAGATCAAGGCCAGCCTGGGCAACTTGGTATGACCCTGTCTCAAAATAAAAGGCCTAGGGATGTAATTCAGTGCCCCCTGGGGTCACACAACAAATCCATTCTGAGTCATGGACAAAAAAAAAAGCTGATGTTGCCAACCTGCTCTTTATATAAGTGGCAAGCACAATGCTCCACAGTCTAAAGCCTTGATTTTGGAGTTCAGACCTGTGCTGTTACAGTAACCACCAGCCACGTGGGATATTGAGCACTTGAAATGTGGTTAGTTTGAATGGAGATGTGCTGAATACTAAGTACACACTGGATTTTGAAGACTTGGTACAAAAAACAATGTAAAATATCTCAGTTTGTTGAAATGATAACATTTGGTTATAAAATACTAAAACTTCATCTGCTTTTACTTTTCAATATGGCTATGAAAAAGTTAAGAATTATATGTGGCATACATTGTATTTCTATTGACAAAACTAGTCTGGGTCTAGACCAGTGGTGACAAACCTATGTCCAAAGTGGGCTGTGTGTATCGTTGAAAGCGCTAAAAGGTTCACCATCGCTGGCCTAGACTCATGATGGAGGAATTAGTAAGGAGGTGGGATTTGAACTGGGGCCTGAGAGCATGATGACCTGTGATGGCAGGGCACAGCTCGGCCTGCTCCGTGGCCAGTGAAGCCATTGAGCTGTTTTGGGCTTTGTTTTGCCCTCAGGCAGTAAGAGGCCTGCAAAGATTTCTGAGCAAAAAGTAATGTGCGTAGGGCTATTTTTGAAGATTAATTCAGCAGGAGTGCTGAGATTGATGGGAAGGAAGGAAAAACTGGAGGCAGAGAAATGAAGAGATCCAAAGGTAAGAGAACAAGACCTTATATTAAGTAAGGTGCTGGTAGTAGGACTAAAAAGGGATGATATATGTACAAGCTTTACTGAGGGAAAAATAATCTGAAATTGGCAATGAATTGTTAAAGAAATGGTAAAGGGAGAGCAATGAAACAGAATTTCAAGTCTTGGTTACTTAGATATTGACTACTGATATTGTAGAATTATAAAGTATATTTGAGGCTAATGGAATTTAGCCCCAAAATGGAACCAGCAAAGGTGAGAGGAGGAGGCAGTCTGCTAAAATACTCCCTTTTTAAAAAATCTCCCTACTTTCTGTTACTGTGCAGTCATACATATCAGCTCATTTTCCTAAACATCTTTCTACTTGTTAATGAATCTTGACATCTTTCTCTATTGTCTGTTGAACTAGGGCTAAAGATTCCAAGGCCGTTCCTATGTGGCCCCTTTGTGTTCGGTAGACGCCCCCTTCCACCCCCCCATGTTTTGCTTATCTCAATTTTGAGTATTTTCTCTACCCAGGTCCTACAAAACCTTAATAATTTTATTTTTTTGTTTTTGGTACCAGGGACTGAACTCAGGACCTGGTGCTCGCGAGCCAGGCATCGGTACCACTGAGCTAAATCCTCAGCCCCAAACCTTAATAATTTTAGTTCCTAACTTGTGAGTTTCTATTATTGAGAATTTGGAAAAATCTTGTTTCCTGAACTGTATATTCAAACTCCTGATCATAACCAACTTGGCTCTTTATTACTTACTTTCTGACTTTTATTACATTATCCCTGTTTTATGTGAACCTAAGCTTCCTGAAAGTATGTTTCTTTTTTAATGGACTATATATTATATTATCTGTTGTTATTCCTTGAAGAAAACAATTATAAATGAAGGATACAATTACACTGCATTCATAAGTCTTTTTTCTTTTAGATTTATAAAGAACTCTTCCTCTGAACTTGTGATGTTTCATCATATGTACAACTGAGGTATCAGTAAGTCATGAATGTCTGATAAACATTTAGTTGTTTTTAAAATAATTTCATTTATTTATTTGTTTGTTTGTTTATTTATTTTGGTGTGGGGATGTGTGGTGGTACAAGTGTTGAACCCAGGGCCTTTGTGCTGACCTACATTCCCCAGCCCTTTTTTTTTTTTTTTCTTATTTTAAGATAGAGTCTCACTAAGTTGCCAAGTTGCCCAGGCTGAGCTTAAATATACAATCCTCCTGCCTCAGCCTGCCAAAGTGCTGAGATTACAGGAGTACAACACCATGCCCAGTTTTAAAAAGTTTTAACATGGATTCATTTGGTTGTATCTCCAAGATATTTTGTATTTTAAATTCACAATCTAAATGGGAAGAAAAGTGGAAGTAAAAGTAGAGCTGAGCGAAAAAAGAAAAAGAATTTTTCTTAGGCCATTATTATAACTGTGGTACAGGAAGCTTTTTGGCATGGAGAATTTTTTAGTTCCTCCCCAAAATTGTATTTTTAAACATTTTTCATGAAATAAAGAATGATGTCTTTGTAGTTCTCATATCTCAAACAGGAACAGTGTAAGTCACTGTATTTTTTTTTTTTTGTATGGGGATCGAACTCGGGGTCCCTCTGCTTGTGAGGCAGGTGGCGGAACCACTGAGCTAAATCTCGGGCCCTATATTTCAAATTTTAACTTACCAACAGTTACTTATTGAGCAGCTACTCTGTGCAGGGCTTATGCTAGTATGCCAGATGGATCAAGCCTAATCCTGTACTCAAGAGAGCTCTCTCAAGGGAGAGGAAATACAAGTAGTAACTGTTAATGTTGTGTTAAGAGCATTAAGCTCCTTATTTTTTGACACAGGATCTTGTTCTGTAGTCCAGGCTGGCATGGAAAGTAGCTCAGGCTGGTCTAAAATTTGGAATCCTCCTGCTGCTGCTTTGTGAGTGCTGGGATTACAGGCATGTGCCACCACGCTCAGCTCATTAAGTTCATTTAATATTAGTTGTGCCTCATTCATTCACGTGAATTAACGTGTATTGACCACCACATGTGTTAGGCTCTGTGTAGGCTTTGTAATAACACTGACCGATAAGATCATGAAGTCCACATTCTAGTGTAGGAGTCAGGTGAGCAAAAGGACTCAGACAAACCAAGAAATAAATAAAAAGCAATTACAGAGACCTCTAAGTATTTTTAAGGAAATAGAATGATACTGCAAAGCTCAGCTTGGTGGGGCACACCTGTACTCTCTGCACTTTGGGAGGCTGAGGTAGGAGGATCACAAGTTCAAGTCCTGCCTGGCAACTTAGAGAAACCCTGTCATAAAATTAAAAAAGAAATGAAAAGCTCTAGAATGTAGCTCAGTGAGAAGACCCTGTATTCAATACTCAGAACCACCAAAAAAAAAAAAAAATGATATCGCAGAGTGAACAGGAGTAGAAAAGGACTTCAGGTTGGTCAAGGGGTGTTGCAGAGCAAATGGGAGACAGGAAATATATGAGTAGTGAGAGACCTTGGTGACTGGAGATAGAAGGAAATTAGAGAAATCAAGTAGATTCATTGAAAAACCTCAGTGTACAACCTCAGGCAGGACATTTCACTAGTTGTGCAATGTGATAGTGTGAATAGGAAGGAGATGAGGATGAGGAGACACATTTGTGAGCAGATGTCAGAAATTTTACTATGAAAGGGAAACATAAAAATAATGCAGTGGTTTTAGGGTTAAGAGGTTCTTACAAGTTGGGAATTTCTAGAATGTCTTTGTAAGCTTGTGAAAGTAACTCATCAGTGATGTAGGAAAAAGTGAATGACCGAAGAAGTCAGATGTCCTAGAAGACTCGTAGAGGCATTGGCCTTGGATGGGAACACGGCTATGTATTACACATAATAGGAAACCCAACAGTGTACCTGCAGATAGATTAATTAATATGTTGTCTGGAAAAGGAGAAGTTGCTGTCTGGTTTTATTTTCTGATTGAAGAATGCAGTGAGATTTATCAGCTGAAAGTAGGGAGGAGAGAGGGGGTGATGGTTGAGCAGAGAAGAAGTGGTGTGAATGGTACTCTGAGAAGGAAAGTCAGTCTGCAAAGAAAAGAAGGATTGAAGGGAGTAAGGGCTATTTGAGAATTGGGGTTGTGAATTGAAAGAGCAAACAGCCCAGTTGTGTGGGGGTTTTTCTCCTTGTCTGACAGCTGCTGGAGCAGGCAAAGTAAATGACTGGGGTCGATTAGGGTTGGGATTTCACAATGCAAATACAAAGAAGAACCAGAGAAGTAGATAGTTCAGAGTGTTTGCAAAATAATGACTCATACATGGAAGGTTGCTGCCCTGAATAGAGACAACAGGGGGTTGCGGATAGTGAAAAAGTGGCCAGTGGATAAGAGCAGTGAGACCAAAGGGTTTTTGCAGTGGGAATTCTTGAGCAGGTAAGATGGAGTAAGAGAGTGAGATGTTTGAGAAATTTTGAAAGTAGCATAGGCCCTGGTCATTATCAGGTAGGGTGTAACTGGTGATGGGTGGCCGAAGTGAAACAAAGATTATTGCAGTTAAGAAAGCCAAGGCATTGAGAGCTCAGTATTGCAGCTACTAGAAGAAAGATCAACTCAGGAGCTAAAGTTCTTAGTGAAACAGATCAGATTCATAGATGCCAGCACTGAGGAGGAAATTAAGAAGGCTACTCATGAACTAGCTGGCTGGCATAAGCTTTATTAGGACTGGAATACTTGAAAGGCAAAAGAGAAGGTGTGGTTTGGCAGCTGCAATCAGGAGCTTTTGAGGTCCAGGGAGTGCAAGAGATTTAAAAATAATTTTCAAAGCTCTTGAGAAGGTTGCAGGAGGAACAGTATCGTTGGGGAACAGCCAGGTATCTGTGGAGACAGGCAGATGAGTTGTAGGTGAAAAGAAGCATACTTCTAGAGTGCAGACTGAAAAGATTCCCAAGGTGGAAAGGTGGGGTTGGGTCCAGCTGTGAGAAATACACATCAGTAATAATGGATAAGCGAGGAGTCTTTAATTTGGAGCTGTTACTCAGGTAAACAAGAATAGGAGATGTGGTGGACTTAGCCTTCGGTCATCCTGGTATGAAAGGTGGAATAGTCGGTAGATGAACTTAGGTAGATGGTGAGAGATCATCAGGTAATTCAGTGACCTTCTGTCCTACTCACATAGCCAGGAAAGGCCAGTTTTACCTTCTTTTTTTTTTTGGTGCTGAGTATCGAACTCGGATCCTTCTGCTTGCGCAGCAGGCAGTGGAACCACTGAGCCAAATCCCCAGGCCCCTTCTTTTTTTTTTTTTTTGAGGCAGGGTCTCACTATGTAGTTCAGGCTGGCCTTGAACTCACTGTGCAGCCCAGGCTGGCCTCGAACTCACAAAGATCCTCCTGCCTCAGCCTCTGAGTGCTGGGATTACAGGCTTGCACCACCACGGTCAGCCCAATTTTATTTTAAGGAGCTAAAATTGGAAATGCTGTTGAGTTGAACTTTGTTAATCAACAGTTTTGTCATGGCTGTTCACAGGCAAACAGTTGTGGATCCTTAATCTCTTTTTTGGGGGTACCGGGGATCGAACTTGGGACCTTGCACTTGCGAGGCAGGCAGGGGAACCACTGAGCTAAGTCACCAGCCCTAGATCCTTAATCTCAATAGATGTGTTGATGTTATATCTTTTGGAAGTACATTCATGTAATGGATATCTCAGCATACATTCCATCAAATAATGTTGAGGACCTGGTGTTTCAGGGATTGCAAACATAAGATACAACTTGTTTTTCAGTAGCTTGCGTTCTCGTGCAAGGTTCTTAACATTAAACTGCTTGAAAAGTATGTGAATTTTTATGTGTAAATGTACTTTTTGGTTTTTTTAGTATTTTGAGAATGGTGAGGGAGAAGGGAAAGCCTGTAACTTTTATCAGATTCTGAATGTGGTCTACTTATTTAAGGTCTAAAAAGACAGAAGGACATATAAACTGGTCGTTGTAATGCAGTGTAATCAGTGCCATCACAGAGCAAAATAAAGGAGGACAAGGTCATCGTGAGGAATGAGTTCATTCATCGAGTAAACATTTATGTATTGAGGCACTTGCATGGGGTAGTCTCTAAGTCCAGTAACCCTACATGATATTTAAAATTCTTCAAGCCAGGAATGGTGGCGCACACCTGTAATCCCATTACTTGGGAGGCTGAGGCAGGAGGATCGCTGGGAGTTTGAAGCTAGCCTGGGCTACATAGTGAGTTCAGGCGCAGCCTGAACTACAAAGGGAGACTCTGCCTCAAAAAACAAAACAAAACAAAAAAATTCTTCAACATCCTTTTACAGATATGTTAATACTAATGTTTTATATAATGGGATACATAGGTGAGAAAAGATTAGTTGACTTGCAAATCTGTATTTCTCTGATTCCAAAGTCCACTGTTTTGCATTAAAGCACCCTAGGGAGACACTGAACCGCTGGAAATAAGAGAATGTAGGTCTATGCTTGTACTTTTAAACTTGACAGTGATGGCAGTGAGTCTATAATATGTTTGCTTTTCACGTTTATGGAATTTCTGTACACTTAAAAATGTGAAATAATTTTAATTTGTATATTACATGTATAAAATTGTGCTTTTGTGCTTAATTATGTTTTTCTTTTGAAAGAACCTTTTAGATTGCTGTTACTGGACCAAAAAGATGACATCTATTATTAAATTAACTACCCTGTCTGGGGTCCAAGAAGAGTCTGCCCTTTGCTATCTTCTGCAGGTTGATGAGTTTAGATTTTTATTGGACTGTGGCTGGGATGAGCACTTTTCTATGGATATTATAGATTCCCTGAGGAAGTAAGTTCTGTTTCACATTTCTAGACTTTATTACATTAACTTTTCAAAAAAAATCAACTTGCCTTTCATACACTTTTATAATACAATTTTGCTGTTATATAGTGCTGTCTTTGCACTAAGTTTATCATAAGAATTTTATCCATGCCAAAAACTGAATAGTGACCATTTTAGCTTGTAAAATTTTGGTTGACTTATTAACTTTGTTTATTTGAATTCAGCAAAATCTTAACTTGTCACTTGGCTAATGGATCACTGTAAAGTTTTGCTCTCTAGTTTTAGGAAAGAGCGAGAGTTTGTAAAAATTTAAGAGGAAACTCCTGTGTGACAGCTCTGTGGTTGCATTACATTAGCTTACTTTGTAATTTTTGATGCTTGACATTCGGACTTAGTTCTTAGAATAATAACCATGAGATACAAAGGGGTCCTAATCTATCAGAAAAGATTTGAGTTATGAGCCAGGTGTGATGGTGCATACCTGTAATCCCAGCACTCGGGAGGCTGAGGCAAGAGGATCGCTGCCAGTTTAAGGCCAGCCTGCATTAGAAAGCAGGACCCTACCTCAAAAAGAAGATTCAGTTATATATATGTGTGGTATTATACTAATTAATGAAGGAAAGAGGACTTAAATCTTTTTAAATACTTAGAATTTGAAGCCAAAAAAGAAAAAAACCTATTGTCCATGAGAGCATATACTTCACTGATTAATTGATGTTTTACTACAGTGATTGTGATTTTGGTCAAAAATTCATAGTAAATATGTGGCTAATTACTTTGTTTAACAAGTCCTAAAATTCCAAGCTTAAGTTAATACTGTATAAGGTAGCAATTCATAGTCAACTTATTTGTGGTGACTACTTTTTTCTTTTTTAAATATGTCTAGACATCATAACATCATATGTTTAGATGCAACTTATGCCATAATTTTGTTGTCTATGTAGAACAGGGTAGTAATAATTGAAATTCATAGGTGTATAATTTTAGTTATTTGTTTTGCTCTTCTACCCCAGTATATTCGTCAGTCCAGAATGGGTAATTTTGCCTATTCTGCTTTTACCCTTAAAACAAGAAAGGAGCAAGTTGTCGTTTTGCTTGTGTTCTCCTAGGCATGTTCATCAGATTGATGCAGTGCTGCTGTCTCACCCTGACCCTCTCCATCTTGGTGCCCTCCCTTATGCTGTGGGAAAGCTGGGTCTGAACTGCGCTATCTATGCAACCATTCCTGTTTATAAAATGGGACAGATGTTCATGTATGATCTTTATCAGGTAATATAAACAATTAAGGGAAAATATAATACTCTATTAGTGGTCATTTTTAACCTTTCATTTGTGTCATTCTTTTAGTCTCGACACAATACAGAAGATTTTACACTCTTTACGTTAGATGATGTGGATGCAGCCTTTGATAAAATACAGCAGCTAAAATTCTCTCAGATTGTGAATTTGAAAGGTAAAAAATGTTTCTGTGGTAAATAATTGTAGTAAACTTTTTTTTTTTTTTTTGGTACCGGGGGTCAAACTCAGGACCTTGTGCTTGCGAAGCAGGCAGCAAAACCACTGAGCTAAATCCCCAGGTGTAGTAAACTTTTCTGTGGTAATGAGTTTTGTTTTGTTTTGTTGTGGTGCTAAGGATTGAATCCAGGGTCTCGCACATGCTAGGCAAGCATTGTGCTACTGAGCCACATTTTCAGCCCTGGGCATGTGGGATTTAACCTTCTGAAAAAACTCAGGAGAATCATAATAAAACTTATAGGCACTGTGGTCTGAGAATAAAAAATTAGTCTTTTTTTGCGTTGATGTGAACTGAACTCTGAACTTGACTCTGAACTTCCATCTCAATTTTTGAAATATTCTAGATTAAATACAAATTTTTGACAGCTCAGGCTGTTAGCATTTTTTCTATTTAGCTTGGAAAGACTTATTTTAGTGTTTATTATGTAGAATGAATGGAGATAAAGCGTGCAGATCCTCCTCCTTGGACCTTAAGTTAGATTCAAGAGACAAAGTAGCTCAAATGTCTAAATGTAATTGAAGTAAATGAAGTGCTGTGGTATCAGAATAGAAAATTACTAAAAGTTTGTTAGGTCAGGATATCATATATTAGATGTATTTATCATATGCAGGATAAGTGCATTAGAGATTTTCTTAAAAACGAACTGTGGTGGGGCTGGGGATTTAGCTCAGTGGCACCGTGCCTGCCTCGCAAGCACAGGATCCTGAGTTCAATTCCAATATCAAAAAAAAAATGAACTGTGGCATTGAGAATATGGTGCAATAATGGACTCTTTTTTTTTTTTTTTAATAATGGACTCTTGAAGATTTAACCAGGAAGTAATAATGGTCTTAGTAGTTTTGCTTATATTTAGTTTTTCTGTAGGAATAAATTTTTTTACTCTAGTGCGATTTGAAATGTGGTTCTATTAGTTTAGATGTTAGCAAAATCGGAAACACTTGCTAATATAATGTAAATGTTAAACTTAGGGCTTGTGTAACTCAGTAGTATGTGAAGCTGTGGATTCAGTGGCCAGCATCACACACACACACACACAGTAAATTTATTAGTTAATACTAAGTTATTTAACAGTATACTAGCTTTAATGTTCAACTCTAGCTATCTACTTATGAACCCAATTATCTCTCCAAGAATGCATAATAAAGTTGCAAGAGTATTTGCCTCCATTGAAAGAGTGTAATGTCTGAGGATAGGAGTGTGAGATTTGCTTTTTCACTGTATTCATTTTTACTTCTGAATTTTATATCATTGTGTATGTTGCCTCTTAACATAGCTTAAAAATATAACCTTACAAGGTTATGAAAGAAACTTGAATATCATCATTATCTTGTTGACCTAGGTAAAGGACATGGCTTGTCTATCACACCTCTGCCAGCTGGCCATATGATAGGCGGAACAATATGGAAAATTGTCAAAGATGGAGAAGAAGAAATTGTTTATGCAGTTGATTTCAACCACAAGAGGGAGATGTAGGTATATGAAGACAAGAGCTAAAGGAAATGCAAATAGTGTTACCTAATTCTGTAAAGGGAAAATTAGAAGCATTCTCTTTTTGTTTGTTTTTAACCAAAATCTAGAGCAATTTAAAAGCATCAAGTATTGAATATTTTTACTGTTACTTGGATTGTAAGGGAAAAAGTTTGGTGTAGGACATAAAAGAAGTTTTTAAAATTTACATGTGATTCTTCACTATAAAACAGCTGTCTCCCAGGAGGTGTTGCAAAGCAAGTGAATTTTTGTCCATAAAACTATATTTTATATGCTTTCAACCTACTACTTAACAGAACTTTTGGGGGTTTTTTTGCTTTGTAAAATCAGTAATTTCTATGTAATGTAACTATATTTAATATCACATTCCCTTTAAAAGGGAACACAGTAGTTAAAATTTTACATATTTAATTCTGCATTCATAGCATTACTGTAAATTTTTTGTTGTTCAGTCTCATGTAGGCTTTTGGTATACCTGTACATTAAGTTGAAAGCTTGTTTGTATGAGGTTACAATAGCCTCAAGATCTTTATATTAAGAAATATTTAAGACTAATAGATTGAATTTAGACATATAGATTAATGAGGAAAGTGGGTATTTGAGTAAGTGGTGAATGAATTTAACCATTTTGGGAAAAATTTTTGTCCTTTTACAGTATAACAAAATAATTTTGAGATGGATTAGAATTCACTAGAAAAGGAAACAATATTGGTGATTTCTGATTTGGAAGAATTTATAACCGTAAAGATAATGGAACAGTTTACAAAGGAAAAGTCTGATAGATTTGATTACATACAGGCTGAAACTGTCTGAAACAATAAACTTAAGTTACAAAACCAATAAACTAGGGAAAATATTTGCAAGTTGGCTAAAAAACTTATGCATATATATAAGTCCAAGCATTAATTAACCAAAAATATATAGTTTCAAAATAGACAAAAGTTAAAGTAAAAAAAAAATTGTAAATAATAATGTTTCTTTATTAGGTACATTAAAATTATGTTTAAATGGTAGTAGCCTTTTGGGAAGTATTTTGTGAGTTGCTAAGTCTTTCCGGTTAAACCTTTCTGGAAAAGGTGAACCTTTGTGGAGAACTATTTAGCAACACTTGTATAGTTTAGTAAATACATTTTTCAGAATATATCCCAAAGAAATGTTCAGAAATGCAATTAAAGCTTTTTTTAAAAAGTTCTTTGAAGGATTGTAACGATGAAAAAGTGACAAATATAAATGAAAGAAAAGGTTCAAATAAATACAGTATAAATATTGGTTAAAACTAGCTTAGAAAAAAATTTTAATGTCATGGAAAAAAACTAGGATATAGAATTGAGAATATAGGACTATACATGGGATATCCATTTGTTTTTCTTTTTGAGGTACTGGGGATTGAACCAAGGGACTTGTGTCTAGATTAGCACTGTCTCTTTTTTTTTTTTTTTTTTTGGTACTGGGGATCAAACTCGAGTCCTTGCGCTTGCAAGGCAGGCGGCAAAACCACTGAGCTAAATCCCTGACCCTGGATTAGCACTCTTTAATACTGAGTTACATCCCCAAAGTTGCTATCCTCCTCCAGCCTCCTGAGTCGCTCAAATTACAGGTGTGCACCACCACACCCAGTGGGATATACACTTTTTTAAATTAAATTTAAATCCTGCCTCAGCCTCCTAAGTGCTGGGATTACAGGCATGTACCACCACACCTGGCCAAAACTTTTATACTTTGAAGGGTATACTCGAGATATATCAGTTATCTTGACAGTGGTGGTCCTCTGGAAGGTTATTATTTCCCTCTTTATACATATTTTTTTTAATTTACCTGACTTTTGGTTTTTTAAAATTTTATTGGTACGTTTTAGATATACATGATGATGACACTCATCATAGGGAATTTGTACCTGTACATGATATATCTTGCTTCTTTTTTTTGCCATTCCCCTCCCTTCCCTTCGCATATATATTTTTTTATATTTAGCAAGGAAAAAACCCTTATAAAAACAGTTGCTCATTTTTTACTTAAGAACCTATTACTGCTTATTTGAAGTGATATAAAATATTCTTCTTCTTAAACCTTAACAGCCACTTGAATGGATGTTCCCTGGAAATGCTAAGCAGACCCTCTCTACTCATCACAGATTCATTTAATGCTACTTATGTGCAGCCTAGAAGGAAACAGAGAGATGAACAGCTACTGAGTATGTATTATCTAGTGTCCTTTTTAAAGAGCTGTGGAAGTTCATGATAGCGTGAAATTCTTTTTATTCTGCTGACCTTGGTCATAAGAGGTTAGCTAACTCTAGTAGTTTTGAAGAAATACGCGACTATCGAAATTTTCAATAAGAAGATGTAAAGATTGCCTTCTGACATTCAGCACATAGCTAGGTCTCTCAGGCACTCACAGGATATGTCTGTATATTAAGACTTCATGTATATCAATTAGAAAAACACTCTGAAAGAAAACTGAAAAAACAGATAAATGAGGGTACAGAGGGTCAGCTGGTTTTGGTGTGGGGTATTTTATGCTCCAACCTTCTTAGTTTTAAAGAGATGTCTCTAAACTGTTGCTGCTGATTTCTGTTTTGACTTGAGCTGCTTCAGTTCGTGTTCTTTTTTATAAGCCAAATGAGATTTCAGCAGCAAAAGTTGGATTCCACTTTTAAGCATGTTAGCAACCACTCTCTACTTATAAAATATAGCTTGTATGGCTAATCACTAAGTTGAAGTTCTTTAGTTCATGGTTTTTTGTTTGTTTCTGCTAGTTTGCTTGTTATCAGTTATTTCCGAGTAAACTTTCATGTAGAGCAAAGAAATCTAGGAAGATGCTTTTGGTGGAAGAAAATGTAATCTACATTTTATTCTGTGAGTAACATAGAAAATAGGTATTCTATATATAAGATATATATATTTCTATATATAATATATGTAAATAAGTATTGTGTATATATATATATTTGTATGCATATATAAATTTGGGATTAATCATAACAAACTTCATTGGAGTGGACAGATGAATGCAGGTTGTCCCGGAAGCCCAAATGCTGGTAGTATTAGGCCAGGTCAGTTTTTCTATTTTTTTTTTTTTTTTTTTTTTGAGACAAGGACTCGCTATGTAGCCCAGGCCGACCTCAAATTCACAGAGATCCTCTTGCCTTAGCATCCCAAGTACTGAGATTATGGGCATATGCCACCACACCTAGCTCAAATACCATTTTCTATGTATACTTGATGTGAAAGAGTTGGAAACTACTGATTTATAATATTTAAATGAAAAAAGTTGGGAGTTAATGGCCTTATTTTTACCTCTAATGAAAGTATACTTAAAATTAGAAATTGTGCTATCCTAAATAAAATTTTTCATTTTGTACCAGGCCTAGTGATTGCTTACTTATAAATTATAGGCTTTATTTTGGGGGTTTTTTTGTTTGTTTGTTTTTGTTTTTGGCACTAGGGATCAAACTCAGGTCCCTGCGCTTGCGCAGCAGGTGGCAAAACCACTGAGCTAAAGCCCTATAGGCTTTATTGTGAAAGCAGAGAGACAGACAGCGTTATCTTTAATTTTGTAGCACAGCATTGTTTTGTTCTATAGGGATTTTGCATTCTTGTTTTCTAGCAAATGTCCTGGAAACCCTTCGAGGTGATGGGAATGTATTGATAGCCGTGGATACTGCAGGCAGAGTTTTGGAACTTGCTCAGCTTCTTGATCAGATTTGGAGAACTAAAGATGCAGGATTGGGTGTTTACTCACTGGCACTCCTAAATAACGTCAGTTATAATGTGGTGGAGTTTTCTAAGTCCCAGGTTTGTTTTCATGTCATCATTTATGATTACGAAGTTTGCCTGTGATTGGTCTTGTGAAATTGCATTTTGGATATTATTTTTCTGGAGAGGTTGATAATAGTAGCTAACATTAACTATTTACTGTTCAGGTGCTTTACATAATTATTTCATTTAATCTATATATATCCCAGGAGAGAGTTTCTATTTTTGTCTCCATTTCACAGATTGAGCAAGTTGCTTCTCTTCTAACTTTTGGTGTCCCAGTCTATAAAACGGACAAAAATAGAACCAGAACCTACCTGATAGGATAGAAATGTTAGAATTTATTATTCTTTCATTTGTATAAACTTTTTCCCTTGAAATAGCCATCTCTAGGGTAGGATATTTACTTAGAACATACACACCGGTTTCTCAAAAAGATTGAAGGTGACTTATAATCAAATCACTGAAAAGTTGAATTTTTAGGATGAGAATAGGGTGACTTAATGGGAAAGAGAATCAGAAGATTGCTGCTTGTCAGAAGAGTACAAATTTCAGCAACTAGTGGGAAAAAAAGGCTTGAGATAGAGCTTGGATTTCTTGTGTTGTAGAATACATGTAAGTTGCAATATTTTCTAATCACTGTCATCTTTCCCCCTGTATTAGGTAGAATGGATGAGTGATAAATTGATGAGATGTTTTGAAGACAAAAGAAATAACCCATTTCAGTTTCGCCATCTTTCTTTATGCCATGGTCTGTCGGACTTGGCTCGAGTACCCAGCCCCAAAGTTGTGCTTGCCAGCCAGCCTGACCTGGAATGTGGATTCTCAAGAGATCTCTTTATTCAGTGGTGTCAGGACCCTAAAAACTCAATAATTCTAACTTACAGAACTACTCCTGGGACTTTAGCACGTTTCCTGATTGATAATCCTTCTGAAAAAATTACAGAAATAGAGGTAAGCACTTGTAGGCAAACTTTATCTTAGAATTGTTTTAGTGGTATGTTATTTAAAAATTGGTGTTCAGGGCCAGGGATTTAGCTCAGTGGTTCTGCCGCCTGCCTCGCAAGCATGAGGTCCTGAGTTCGATCCCCTGTACCAAAAAAAAAATTTAAATTTGAAAAAGAAAAATTGGTGTTCAAAAATAAAGCTTAAAATTGCCTTATTTTATATTTCAGAATAATAGTAGAGAGCATTTAAGGCAAAAACTTTAGAACCTCTTAACTGGAGATTCTTATTCCAGAGCCCTTTCACTGTGCTCTATGAAACCATACCTAGAAGGAATATGTACATGTACACTGTGTTCTCAGTCTCCAAAGAGTTCCTTTTCTGCCTTTTCCTTAATTGAAATCTGGCTGCTCCCTCCCTAATCGTGTTTTTTTGCCCTCTCAATTAGACCTCTTTTTTTTTCATGTTTCTTTTACTTTAAGTGCAGTTGGTAGCTGCCCTTGTTCAGTATTGCAGCTTTCAGGCCATTCTCTTCCCTTTGCAGTTCATGCCATCAGATCTGATGATATGCTCCTTGTTTCTGACATTTATTAGTCTCTTGGTCATTATCTGTCATTCGTTGGTGATTTAGCCCCTGGTTCACAGCCTTCCTGTCCACTTACACTCAGGACCCTTTTCCTGCAGACTTTACCATCCATATGTATGCTCTGTCCAATTCCTTGGTCCTTTCAGTTCCTTGACACTTTATTTCCTAATGCTCTTCTTCTTCATTACCTCTGCCATCTATTCCCACTGTTGTGCTTTCTCCATCTGGATCTTCCCTTCAAGACCCCCACTTTGATCTTGCAGCTGGCTCTGTCTTACTTCATGCCAGCTGTGCTTCAGTCCCATTGGGGCTTTCAGTTCATGAACCTCACCTTTACTTATCACCCTTATAGCTTAGAGTCATTAGTTCTTGATTTATTGTTTTGTGAACACCTTTAACTCTCTTACCCTTCTGTTTGTTCTACTCTCCTGTCACAGCCTTGACCCAAGTTAAATCGTTTGCTCCATCCATGCCTGTACTCAGGCAGCTTTGTCACTCGAGTGGAACACAACCCTGTGGGTAGGTTCTCCTTCCCTTTCAAGACTTCACATTTCAAAAGGGCACTCAACATTTACAGGATTTCTCATTCTCCAATAATGCAGTTTTATGTCTTCTTACTCAAACATCCTACAACTCGCTCCCACTTTGTCCATAGCACATGACCTTGTCACAGATTTAACAGTTTAGAAAGCAGAAGCAGTCAGACAAGGATTCCTTTAGGTCACCATTACTAAATATACTAATCTGTTTCTGCATCCTCATCTCCTCCCTTATCTTCTTGATGGGAGCAAGGAATTAGCTAAATGACCGAGATGATAAAAAATGGTATTGCTTAATAACCAACCTATCACATCTACCAATTTTCCAGAATTGGTATTATTGACTCTAAATTTCATAGCGGTTTTTTTAATAGCAAAACATTTATTGGTACATTTCAGGCATACATGATGATAACGTTCATCATCGGAAATTTGCACCTGTACATGATATATCCCACCTTTTTTCCCATTCCCCCTACCCTTGTAGCCCCCTCCGCTCCCTGTGTACAAAAGCTTTGTTTCCATTTTTTCCTTCTATTTTCACTTTTTTTTTCTTGTCCCTTGTTCATAGCAATTAATATTGGATGGGATAGTTAATAATTGCTAAAGTTGGACAGTATTTTAGATGACTACTTTTCATTTTGTCTTCATGACAACCATTTAAACAAATGTTTAGTTTGTTAAAAGCTAAATGGTATCTTTGTTTTACATAACTCTAGTTAAGAAAAACAAATGAGTTGGGTGTGGTAACATACACTTATAATCCTAGCACTCAGGAGGTTGGAGCAGGATTGTGAGTTGGAGGCCAGGCTAGGCACCTTAGCAGTTTAGCAAGTCCCTGTCTTAAAAAACTGTGCTTACTTTGGCAGTACACATACTAAAATCGGAAAAAATAAAAAGGGCTGAGGATATAGCTTAGCAGTGGACTGATTGCCTATCATATGAGAGGCTCTGGGTTTAATCCACAGTACAAAAAGAAGCATGGTATTAGTAACTAAAATCTGATACATATTCATTATAAATAGAGGATTGTTGAGCAAGGATTCAGAGCAAGCACAATAGAGTAAAATACTGTCTTGGAGTATTTAATAGAAATACTGAGTTAAAAGATCAGAAGTACTTGACAGTTTCATGAGATATGAAATACTAAATTTGAAATTTTAATTACTAGAAACTCAGTTAAGGCTGATACGCCATTTGAGGAATTAATATAAGAATATTAAAAGGTTGAAGAGGGCCAGGGATTTAGCTCAGTGGTTTCGCCGCCTGCTGCCCAAGCACAAGGACCTGAGTTCGATCCCCGGTACCAAAAAAAAAAAAGTTTGAAGAAATAGGAAATGATACACAGAAGTGTATCAAAAGCAACTGAAACATGAAATGTCAGATTTTTATTTTTTACGAAGTATACTTAGTGCTTAGGACCTTTTCCTTGCTCACCTTTTTAGAGCTATTTCTCTGCAGTTATCCCTCCTTTCCCCATCATCTATGGTCTTTCCCCCTTTACTTGATCATATCCCAAACAATTTTTATTTTACCCTCTCTGCTCCCAACCTGCTCTTTTTTTTTGGTCTTTTGAGACAAGGTCTTGCTATGTAGTTCAGGCTGGCCTTGAACTTGCTGCAATCCTCATGCCTCAGCCTCCTGAGTGCTGGGATTACAGGCATGCACCACTATGCCCACCCCAACTTTTTGGGGGGGGGGGGCAGTACCAGGAATGGAACTCAGGGCCTTGCACTTGCAAGGCAGGCGAGGTGCCACTGAGCTAAATCCCCAGCCACCCAGCCTTCTTTTTTCTTAGTCTTATGGGAAAAGCAGCCTTTTCCACATACTTACTCAAGCAAAAATTTAGAAAATTTAAAATGTTCACTGAAGGAAAATATGTCTGTGCCATAAGTGCAGCACAGTATGTGATGAATTCACACACAGTGAACACACCTGTCCAGCCTGCATCCAGTTAAGAGCTAAGATATTATCAGCTCCCCACACACCCCCTTTGACTCTCTCCATCTCCTCCAAGGTAACCACTACCCTGCACAGATTATTACTACTTTTTTTTTTTTGGTGGTACTGAGGATTGAACCCAGGGCTTCACGTGTGCTAGGTAAGCACCCTTCCACTGAGTTGTGTTCCCAGCCTTTACAACTTCTTTTTTAACTATTTACTTTTCTCGCAATAGCTATACCCAGTCCATCAGCAAGAGTACTCTCCTACAAAACTCTCCATATTACATACAGTGACACTAGGAGGTTAACATTGATAGTGTGCTATCATTCCATTTCCTGACCCCACTCAACTATATCCTTTCCCTTTTTTGTCTGGATTTCCATACAGGATTACATGTTGGATTAAATTGTCTTGACTGTTGACATTTTTGAGGCATATGGGTTTTTTTCCTCCTTGATATACAAATATTTTTTCTGTTTTTTGTTTTTTTGAGATAGGATCTCGCTGTAAAGAACAAGCTGACCTTCAGTTCACTGTGTACCCGACACTGGCCCTAAACTTGTGGCGATCCTCCTACCTCAGCCTCCCAAGTGCTGGGATTATAGGCATGCGCCACCACGCCCAGCTCCGTGTTATTTTTTTTAAAGGCTGAATTATCCACCTGTTCTGAAACTTGTTCTTTTCACTTGAGTCTTTCTTGAATAGTGAGAGTATATAAAGATCTTCCTTACATAGTATTTGGTATATTATGCCAAATGTTTTTGAATAAATGAATAGATTCTTTTTAGTAATTTTGAGGTACATTGTATATGTGTTCTCTGGTTATTTAATCCAGTGGACCTGAAGGAGTCGCTCAGACCTTTTCAGAGAGTCCATAGGACCAAAACGCTTTTTCATATTCATATTAATATTAATATATCACTTGGCTTTTCACTGCTATATTTATGCTGATGGGTAAAATCAGTAGTGCAAGAAGTGCTGGTGTCTTGGCATACATTAAGGCAGTGGTGCCATGCTGTGGTAGAAATCACTCCTTTTTCTTTTTCACTGCATTTTTTTTTTTTAACCACCGTGCACTTGTAGTTTAAAAAAATACTAGTTTAGTTTTAAGAATATCCTTGATAAGGCAGTAAAAGTTATTACTACTACTCCATCTTTTTAGCAATTTTAAAAATAATTTTAGTAGTAAGATAGAAAATGTGCATAAAGTATATTGCATGCTAAATAAAGTACGATGGTTTCTAATAAAAAAGACACGTGTGGGTGAGTTGTGAGTTAAACTGGCTGCTTTGTTTTTGAAATACCGTTTTTCCTTGAAGTAATATTCACTTTTGGGTGTTTGATATTTCTTAAAAATTAATAAATTGAGTGTGTTATTATAAAAAAGTGATAACATGTTTTGCTTAAATCTGATAAAATTCTAACTTTCAAGTGAAAATTAAAAATTTTGGAGATTTGAGGAAGTTTGGAAATTCTGGAACTGTGACATAGACAACTAAAAAGATTTCTGATGAAATTGATGGTGATATTTATGGATGTGATTTTTAAATATTATTTGTGAGATCTGTGTAACTTGAATGGATATTTCTGAATTATCACGTTTTTATAAAATACTACATAAATGAAAGATCCATTCAAAACATAAGATACATCAATAAATCATAATTTAACAGAACACAAAAAGTTTATTAAGGTATGATTTCAGTCCACATTAACCTTTAAGAAATTACCACTTTTTAGCTGGACATGGTGTCACACGCTCATAATATCAGCACTGTGGGAAGTTCAGGCCTACCCCATACAATTTAGCAATTTAATGAAAACTTGTCTCAAAATAAAAAAGGAATTGGGGATGTAGCTTAGTTGGGAAGACCCTGGCTTCAATCCCTAGTACTGCGTGCACGCATGTGCACACATGTAAATTACTGCTTTTTGAGTTTTAATGTATTAAGAGAAATGTCTGTGAAAAAGCTACTTCCTCTTTGAATAACGTGTCTGGATGAGGCTGCATTTTCTTCATATATTTTAACCAGAAGAACATATTGTAGGAGATTGTGTGCAGAATCTGCATATTTGTATTATTGTTTCAGTAAAATGAATTCCTAGAAATATAAAAACTGTCAAATGATATTTTCATTTTCAGATATTAGCAAATTGCCTTTAATGTAGCTGTACTAAATTTTGCAGATAGTAGGTGAAGGTTCCCTTTCTTCATTATAATTAGCGTTGCCAATCTTATCAAGTAAAAACTTGTTGTATTTTGCATTTTTTCAAAAACTAAGTAAAAGTAGACATCTTTCTACGACTATCTAGTTATCCATCTTCCTTATTTTGTAAATTCTTTATATATCTTATATTTTTTGGTGTATCTTTTGTTTCCATTAATTTTATGATTTTGGTTTTTTTGGTACCAGCAATCGAACTCGGGTCCTTGAGCTTGCAAAGCAGTCGGCGAAAGCACTGAGCTAAATCCCTGCCCCAATTTTATGAGATTTTAAATGCCAGATATATAATTTATTTTTTAATGTTGACATATTTATTCATCTTTTCCATTATGGTTTTATGGTTTTTGAATTTTCTGTTATATATGGGTTTTATGTGGCCTCATCTACTCCAAATTATAAAAATACTTGTCTGCATTTTCTTCTAATCGACTGGTACTTTTAACCAGATTTATTTAAACCCATCCTAGACACGTTGACAGCTCAGTTTTAGTTCTAAGTAGGATCTATAACTGCATGTAGTGGAAACTTGATTAATTTTAGAGGGAAATTTAAAGGGGATGAATCAATTATGTGGTATATCACTGCCTCAACCCCCTAATATTAATATTTTCTTTTGTCTGCTATTTTTTTTTAGCTGAGGAAACGTGTGAAGCTTGAAGGGAAAGAACTTGAGGAATACTTGGAAAAAGAGAAACTAAAGAAAGAAGCTGCTAAAAAACTTGAGCAGTCAAAAGAGTGAGTTACTTTCATGTAGAGTATAAGTTTATGTATATAATTTGAAAAGAACATTTTATTTTAATTTATTTGCAGTACTGGGGATTGAACTCAGGGCCTTCATACTGAGCATCATCCCCAGCCCGTTTTTTTAATCTTTTTGAGACAGCATTTCACTAAGTCAGTGACTTGCCCAGGCTGGGCTCAAACTTGTGATCCTCCCACCTTGGCCTCCCAGAGTGCTGGGATTATAGGCATATGCCACCATGCTTAGCTCAAAAGAATGTATTTCTAAGACTTGGGTGTTCAGTTGGAAATATATAAATTTTCTTAGAACTTTATTATCTTTGTTACATCTTTCACATGGCTAAACTACCAATTCCTTTCAGTGCTGATATTAATCTTCTTTTATCAATTGGTAGTTAATGCTCTGTTTTATAAAATATTGATCTAATATTGAATATTGTTTTATTATCAGTTGAATTAATATTCAGTTAGTAACACTGAATATGAATTCAGTAATAATTTTATAAATATTCATTTAAAATCTCTTTGGGACTTTATGACCTGGATTTATTCCACAATCCTCCCAGGGTGGATATAGATTCCAGTGATGAGAGTGATGTTGAGGAAGATATTGACCAGCCATCGGCTCATAAGACAAAGCATGACCTGATGATGAAAGGTGAAGGTAGTCGTAAAGGAAGCTTCTTCAAACAGGCAAAAAAGTCTTATCCTATGTTTCCTGCCCCAGAAGAAAGAATTAAATGGGATGAATATGGAGAAATTATCAAGTATGTGAACAAAACAGACTTTTGTTTCTTACAGATTGGAGGTATCAGTTGTGTTACTTCAGCTCAGTAAATTTGATCTTTTTGATCAGCACATACTTCATTAGATTCTGAATACCTTGCCTTGAAAGATGTAGAGACTCATAGTTTGAAACAAAAGTAGAAATGCTGAGAAAAAAAAATTGATATTAGGGGAAATTAATAGTTTTATTACTTAGTTTAAATGGTTTAAAAAGACTTTCTTTTCCCCATGTACGAAGAGAGGTAAGAAACATGTCTTGGAGAAAGGCATAGGATAAAAGGAAGTTTTGGTGGTGATTGTATTTAGTTTAGGAAATGGATTATGATCCAAACATTATACATGTTTTAATTATAAGAAGAATGTGAGGCAGGATGAGTAGAACCATAGAAAATCTGTAAAATCTGTACCCACTACCAGAAAAATGGCAGAAATCCACTAACTTGCAAATTTGGAAACACCCTTCAGAGTCCCCATTACTTCCCTGGTGTCAGATCCCTCAGCTGATATCTTTCATGATCTGGTTTCTTCTTTTCTATTGCTTTCTTTATATTTCTTTATTTCTTTTTGTTTTGTGGTTTGTTTTGAGACGGGGTCTTGTTGTGTTGTCTGGGATGGTCTGGAACTCCTAGACTCAAGTGATTCTCCTGCCTCAGCCTCTCAAGTACCTGGGACTACACACACACATGCTACTGTATCTGCCTTTGTTTTTCTATATTTCTTGTACTTTCTACTCCCATAATGCTTTTTGAGCATATAAGTGGACTTAGGTCATTCCTGGGTTTAATTAGGGAAATTCCATTGTCTACTTGGCTCTGTAAAACAATAGAGAGGAAACAAAACAACTTAAGCAACACTAGTGCTTGGCTTTGCTTCTCTGTATTTCATGTACTTTGTACTTCCATAATGCTGTCTTTAGCATGTTGTGTACTTAAGTCATTCTTCAGTTTAGTGAGGAAAATTCCCTTGTTTCCCTGGCCCTCTGAAATAACAGAAAAGAAAACAACTTTAAAAGAAAACAACTGATGAATTTGCTTGCAGTCCCACTTGACCATTGGCCAGTCTGTTTAACATATGGACAGTGCTCTTTAGCTTTAGTTTCTTTGTCTGAAATTAAAGATAAGAATTAAATGAGGTTTTTCTCTTTCTTTTTTGGTGGAGGAGGGGTGGTACTAGGTTTGAAACCCAGGACCTTGTGCATGCTAGGCAGGTGCTGTGCCTCTGAGCTACACCCCCATCCCTGAAGGTTGTATTCTTAGGGCACTTAGCATAGAACCCGACTTGAACTTGAAGTACATAGCCCATAAGTGGTTGCTACTGCTGTTGTTATTCTGTAAACTACAGTTAGAGCTATTGGATTGCAGAGGGTAAAAATCTGCTGCCACAACATGGGTGTTAGAGAATAGATGCCTGGATTCTCAAAGGAGTAGGGTGGATTTGGGAGTGATATGTAGACAGTTATAGGAGGTGAGAGAAAGAATGTTGAAAACAAGTTTTTGATTTTACTTTTCATTAGAACTGTAATATTGGAAGTAAAAATGGGAAGACATGTCTCAGTAGTACACTGAAATAAAGTTGAAGGCCTATGAAGGAGCTAATAATTTCATATCTGTCTTCTCCAAAAAGGACAAATGGAAAATCATCTGCTTGCTTTGGACAAAATTGAAATAATAAGTCTAGAGGACATCTCAGGAGTTCTTAAATTTATAGTTGTTGGGATTTGCCAAAGGAAACCATAGAAATTGACAAAAAATAATTATTTGAAAGGAATATAGTGCCCAATTGCGACAGTACTTGCTATAGCCACTGAGGTCTTCTAATGACCGTTTGCTAGTCTCTCACTGAGGGCCTTTCTCTAGTCTACACAGTGTCCGTACAGAACACTTTTCAGTGGGCATGAAAACATAATATATATAGTTATCTGATAATTGATATTATGAAATTTATTGGCTTGCAATAAATATATATTTCAGTCTTGAAATTTGTGAGCAGTCTAGAAATTTATGCCACCCACTAGTTACACATTTTATATATTAGATTGCTTCTTACTGCTTCTAATTAGAGACTTATTATTTAGACCAGAGGATTTCTTAGTGCCAGAACTTCAAGCTACTGAAGAAGAAAAAAGCAAATTAGAATCTGGTTTGACAAATGGAGATGAGCCCATAGATCAGGATTTATCTGATGTTCCGACTAAGTGTATTTCTACAACAGAATCTATTGAAATAAAGTAAGTGCTTTTGCTTTTGTTGCATTTGGAAAATAGATTATAAGATAAAATTTTACATTATTTCAAAGTGAAATTTCTCAGTGTCCTCTGGTAGGTTTATGCTTTTAAAATTAATTTCTTTTTCCATGAAAAGACACATGAAGCGTGATGGTATTTTCTCTTCATTAATGTTGTTTGAGTGTCCAAGACATTGTGTTGGTGGTGGGAGAGGGAGGAGATGGATATTAATTTTTCTGGCCTTCTCAATAAGTTTTATAGCAGGTAAAAGAATAATGCATCTTACAAGTTTTAATTTTTTCTAACTGCTTGTTTCATAAAGTATGCTGCTTGATTTAAACATCACTAATGCCCTAATGTCTAGAAAATTTAATTGAAGATTTAATATCTTAATAACTTCTTAATAACCACCCTTTTTTCCTTTCTACCTAGAAAACTTTTTTCCCCTTTCTACATAGTATAATTTTGAGATTTTTATGAGGCATCAAAGAGCAAATTGGTTTATTTGCCCAGTGATACCTTCTATATATTCTCAAGTATAACTAAGGTGTAAATAATTCATGTTGACAATGTAACACATGTTTTTCTCAAGTCCTCATTTTATGTATTGTATAAGTTTCTTTCCTGATGATAAAAGCCATTTTTTTAAAAAAAGCTTAGTTTTGGAATTAACTTATTAGAAAAGTGAGCTTAAATAATCTTGTCTACTTGCAGAGCCAGGGTTACTTACATAGACTATGAAGGACGCTCTGATGGAGATTCCATTAAAAAAATCATTAATCAGATGAAACCACGCCAGCTGATAATTGTCCACGGCCCACCAGAGGCCAGTCAAGATCTGGCGGAGTGCTGCCGTGCATTTGGCGGGAAAGACATTAAAGTGTACATGCCGAAGCTGCACGAAACAGTCGATGCTACGAGTGAAACACACATCTACCAGGTAAGTAAGCTGCTGCGTGAGCCATATGGAAATGAGCACTCTGTGTTGCAGACCAGGAGACATTGGGGTGCAGGGATAGGTGATATGGACATGGCTCCCTGCCCTGGCAGATCTGAGAGCCCATGGGGTTTATAATAAGCAAAGAGCATTTCCCTCCTGGTTATACCTCTTTTGTTTTGTTTTTTTGAGACAGGGTCTGGCTTTGTAGTTCAGGCTGGCCTTGAACTCATGGCAATCCTCCTGCCTCAGCCTCCTGAGTGCTGGGCTTACAGGTGTGCCACCACATCTGGCTATTCGTGGTCATACCTCTAAGAGGAAGTGTAGGATGCTATGAGAGTATAAAGACACAACACTGACCCAGATTTGGAGATTTAGAAAAGATTTCCTGGAAGAAGTGATAACTAAGCTGAATCCTGATGGGTATTTAGATAAATTGTGAAGACAGAGTAGGAAAGAGACGAGCCAAGAATGTTCCAGGCAGAGGGAACAGTATTTATAGAAGTACAGAGGTGAAGGGAATGAGGAATGTTCAAGAATTCAAAGTTTAAAAAAGAAATTCACAGGTGGGTCAAGGTTCTTCTCCTAATTGCAACGGATGGAGACAGGTACAGAAAATAGGACTGGTGGAGGAGAGACGGACTCTTACGTGGCTGAGGGAGATAATGACGGACTAAGAGAGGAGTGATGTCTGCATCTGGAAGAAAGGGTTAGAACTCACCAGGCAGAAAATGATTCTGGGTAGAGCAGCAGGAAGCAGCATCCCAACACACGGGTGTGCACAGCCTGGGATGCTCGGGAACACACAGCCTCTCTGTTCTCTGGAGTGGGCCGACAGCTCGGTGCCTGGCCTGGCTGCGCATGAGCGTCCAGCATGGGGTGCTGTGCTCTGAACCTCACTAGTGCTGCACACACTGGAGCGAAATGCCATGGGAGTCTGGTGGTGCAGCAAGGCTGAGAGCCTCTTCTTTGGGATGTAGACAAGGACCCTGAAAATCGTACAGGGCATTAGGAGGATTGAAAGAGTGAAAGATTTTCAGGTTTTAATCATATTGTCAGAGTTAGAAAATGACAGTGAAAGGTTCCGTGTAATTTGTTAATTTATACTCTGGGTTTTATTTCTCCCCTCCCTTTTGCACATCCAGGTGAGATTAAAAGACTCACTTGTCAGCTCCCTTCAGTTTTGTAAGGCAAAAGATGCTGAATTAGCGTGGATCGATGGTGTCCTAGACATGAGAGTTTCCAAAGTGGACACGGGAGTAATTTTAGAAGAAGGAGAGCTCAAGGATGACGGAGAAGACTCAGAAATGCAAGTGGATGCTCCTTCAGATTCCAGCGTGATAGCACAACAGAAGGCCATGAAAAGTCTGTTTGGAGATGATGAGAAAGAAACGGGTGAAGAGAGTGAGATCATCCCTACTTTGGAGCCCTTGCCCCCTCACGAGGTAAGGAAGCCTGTGTCTTTTCAGACTCTTCCTCAATTTGTCTTCCTTCTAAGTTTTCTTTTTATGTTTGTAACCATTTAAAATATGTTTTATGTAGGCTGATTTTGGAGTTCTTAAAAAAGATTACTCAAGCTGGGCATGCTGCCCATGTCTTTAGTCCCAGACTTAGGAGGCTGAGGCAGAAGAATCATGAGTTTGAGGCCAGCCTGGGCAACGTATCTAATTCAAAACCAGCCAGAACTACAAAGCGAGACCCTGTGTGAACTACTACTCCTCAAAAAAAAGATTACCCAAGACACGTTCCTCTGTTTCTGTATGTGTATCCAATCTCTATGGCTGGAGAATAACAATTTAGAGGAAACCTTTAACAAACCTTTGAAGGTATAGAATAGTTTCATGGTTTGGATTTTCAACATGGAATTTTTTTTTCTTTGAGACAAGGTCTTACTTACTATGCTAGCAATCCTCGTGCCTCAGCCCCCCAAGTGCTAGGATTACAGGCATGTGCCACCACATTTGGCTCTCAGCATGAATTTGTAAATAGTAAATTTGATTGTGAGGACCACCTGCCTGCTTCCAATCAAATTTGTACTTTTCTGAGAATGTCATACTCTTGCATTCCATTTCATATGTTGTCAGTTAAGTTTAAATCACTTTTGGATTTGATACAGTTAGAACCTTTGCTTAAGTACAGCCATAGTTCTAGCCTAGTGTTTACATTTTTTCAAGAGAGAGCCATTTAATTAGCAAAGATTTCAGGTAATGAAACTTAAAGCAGAATTAGAACTGTAAGAGCCCTACATGCTTATTAAGTGTAGGCTAGTGTAGCTATGAAGCTGAGACTCATTGGATTCCCTTCTTGAAATTGGTAGGCAGAATTAGAGGGAAACTTCTTTTCTCTCCGAGTGAAAGCTAGCACTCTTCAGAGCAATTTCAGAGTTGCAGCGGTAGGCAAGGACCACTTGCCATTCAGATTCTAAACCCGTTCCACCCATTACGTCCACACTGAGGGAGGAGGGGAAGTGGAAGTGGGATTAGGAAAGATTTATCCTCTGAACTGAGCGAAGGACTGGGATTTGGAAAATGAGCTTTTGGTCCAGTTCTGCCTTTTGGCACTCTAGTTGACCCTCTCTCACAAGTGGGTGAAGAAGAGCGTGTTACCACCCGTCTCTGTTATTAGGAGGCATGAGTAATAGAATTGTGAAACATCAGAAAAATGTGAAGGGTTTTGTAATGTTAAATAACGAGGTAAAATCCAAAATAACAAACATGGAACGTGATTACAGTCCTGAAGTGATCTGTCAGAGGACTTCGGAGAGTAATAAAAACTATCTCAGCCATCATGCAGGGCTTCACTTTATTCAGTACAACTCTGTGTTTGGTGTTTTATTTGAAGTTGTGCTTCCCCCTTTGACTTTATCCAAGGTTCCTGGACATCAGTCAGTTTTTATGAATGAACCAAGACTATCAGACTTCAAGCAAGTTCTTTTACGGGAGGGGATTCAAGCTGAAT
Source organism: Heterocephalus glaber (assembly GCF_000247695.1). Next base: position 8,765,754 of record NW_004624734.1, read on the forward strand.
TTGTAGGAGGTGTACTTGTTTGCAACAATCAAGTAGCAGTCCGAAGAGTAAGTTCGTTTTTAATAAGGGCTGACTTGAACACATCCTTCAGATGTTTTGTCAGTTTGAATTCTTCCTTGATTTGTGATTTCACAGAACTGAAGATCGGTAATTTATATCTATAGTGATGACGTTGGAGAATTGTACATGGCTCTCAAGAAATGATATATAATTTTATGGTAAATTTTGTGTTGCTTGAATCCTCTGGAATTCATATGTCTATTAAAATTTGTTATTTGAATATTATATTCATATTCGATAAATCAGCATTCTATTTCCCACTAATTGTAGTCGATTTAATATATTTTGGGTTGGATTTGGTTTGGTTTGGTTTGGTTTGGTTTGGTTTGGTTTGGTTTGGTTTGGTTTGTTTTGTTTTTGGTACCAGGAATCAAACTTGGGACCTTGCGCTTTTGAGGCAGGCACTGGAACCACTGAGCTAAATCCCCGGCCCAATTTAATATATTTTGTTTATTATGTCTACATATTAATGAATGGCAAATGTACTAACCTCTTTTTCTTAAACTTGGTTTCTAGACGGAAACTGGACGCATTGGATTAGAAGGCTGTCTTTGTCAAGATTTTTATAGGATAAGAGACCTTTTGTATGAACAGTATGCCATCGTGTAAAGGACATGATGTCAAGAAGTATCTACTTGACCTTTCTAAGAAAAAAGCGTTTTTATTCTAAGCTTTTGCTCCTTTGTTTTGTAACATGCGAAAAGAATCTGCTAGAAAAACTGAACATGTATTAAATTTTTTTAAATGTAAATAGAGGACTGGGGATATTGCTCAGTGGTAGAGTGCTTCCCTAGCATGCACAAGGCCTAAGGTTTTAATCTCCAGCATCAGAAAAAAACAGAAAGAAGGAAAAATGAAAAATGTAAACAGAACCCATGTTGCTAGTGCAGAATGAGTGCCCTGCCTTTTGGCTTTCAGAGTGGTAGAGGTCCTAACAGGTGCACAGGTTAGAATTAAAGATGATTGGTTGCCTTTACAGACCCTCGCCTTCAAAGGGCTTTTTACTTGAATAAAACAATGCAATTTAACAAACCAGTTCGTGGCCTTAGAACACGTTTGCATGTCCTCTTGCAAACAGCTTCTTGTATATTCTGAAATGAAAGAATTATTTGGCAAAAGATGTGCTTCAACAAAACTAAAGTGATATAATAGTTTTTTGAAGATTAGGTATTTTTTAAAAAAGTGTATGTGCTATCATTCTTTTCAATTCTAATCCGTGTTTTCACGTGTCGTGTATCTGTTCCAAGCCTATAGTTTCCAGTGATTCACTCTAGTGTGAGGTAGTACACATTTTGTCCAGAAATCAATTTTTATTTTTCTCATTTCTTGTCTTACTGATTTTTTTTGTTGTTCAATTTCAGTTATTACACCATCATTTGAATATGTCATTCAAAGGAACTGCTTGATGCCTTAGTCTTAAGGGTTCTGCATACATTTTAGATACAACTGTCAGCTGGGTTACTGTATTTGGATCTGTTCAGTGCTGTACTTTTAAGAAAAATGTTGAACTTCACATTTTTTTTTTATAAAGTAGCAGTGTAATTTAATTAAAATATGTAAATGTTTTCCTCTCTTAGGCTTGCACTCTTCTAAGGTTACTGCAGCAGTGGTTGGATTTTATGTACATTGCTAGAAAAGTAGTACTGAAATTGGCCGGGCACAGTGCCATGTGCCTGTGACCTCAGCTAGTTGGGCAGCTGAGGCAGGAGGATCACAAGTTTGAAACCAGCCTTGAGTAACTGAGCAAGACATTCTCTCAAAGAGGACCGGAAATGTAGCTCGGTGATAGAGCGTTTGCCTAGCTCTACCATGGGTTCAAACCCCAGTACCGTTGAAAAACAAAACAAAACACTAAAATTGGATAAGGTCATCTTTGCTGTCCTGATACAGTATAGACCATTTGTATTCAAGAGTAAAACCTGAATATATGCAATATACATTGGATTTAAGCCATGAAAGATACGGTGCCCTATTGTAATTTGTTGATTTTTCCTTTTTAGAAAAGTAATTTAATCATGGCACACCCTGATGCTTATTCTCTTTACACTTAGCATTTTTAAGAGCATCAGTCTTTGTTAACTTTTGTGGAACTATGTATATTTCAACCCAGTGACATCAGAATAGAATTAATACTTCATTCTGTGTCAAATGCTTACAAAACGTCTGTTGTAGATTATAATATTAATACAGAGTTTACAGCCTTCTGATACTGACAAACCAATGTTTCAGAAGATGAATATAAAAGGTATAATTCCTTTTTAGCATCTCAAAAATTTTCTCTCAAACGTTTGGTGCTGTATAATTCTATGTATATTCCAGGGGAAAGAAAGTCTGTATTTCTTTCATGGTTTAAAGTATCTGGTTATACATATGCTGAAAAACTTACCTTGTCTACCCTTTCTGTTGACCTGTGAGCAATAATGAAACTACAGTACAGAGCTGGGTGTGGTGGCACATGCCTATAAGTCAAGCCACTTGGGAGGCTGAGTCAGGAGAATGGAGTTCAAAGATAGCCTGGGCAACCCAACAAAACTCTATTTACACACGTGCATGGTGCTTGAAGATTGCCATGTTAAATGTCATTGCAAGATCAACACTCTTACTTGTTTCTAGAGAGATGACAGTATTACTGAATTTTCTAAAACGAGACCTTTATTTTGGCATGTTACTTTAAAACAATTTTACTAACGACTATGAGATACAACAAAGTCAGAGAAACTTTCAGATCTTTATTGTTTCAAAGCAAGAATAAATACATGTGGATTGTTAACTGATATCTGCAAGTAGTTTTGTTAAAAAGAAACTGTATTGTAGTATTTGTGAACGTAGACATGTCAGATATTTTTGCAGTTATTTGTATGCTTTCACCACCCAGTAGGTGACCTGAAACAGAAATGAGGAGATCAATTTTCTAAGGAGGGCCATTCACCTTTTTAAAAAATTGAGGTGTAAGGCCGGGAATTTAGCTCAGTGGTTCCGCCGCCTGCCTCGCAAGCGCAGGGACCTGAGTTTGATCCCCAGTACAAAAAAGAAAATTGAGGTATAGTTTACATTCCATAAAATATTCATTCTTTTAAAATGTACAGTTCATTTGGTGTATTTACAGAGTTGTGTGACCATTATTCTACTGTCTACTTTCAGGACGTTTTCATCATTCCGAAAAGAAACCCCGTACTTATTAGTACTTATTCCCTATTTTCCCTTCTCCCTAGCCCCTGCTAATCATTAAATTTTCTGTTTCTGTGGATTTTCTATAAACATAGAACCAAGCGACATTTGGCCTTTTGTGTCCGACTTCTTTCACTTAGCATAATGCTGTTTTTAAGGTTCTTCAATATATTAGCATGTATCAGTATCCTTTTTTACAGTGGAACTATATGTCCTTGTATGGATATGTTGTACCACATTTTGTTTTTTCATCAGTTGGTGGACATTTGGGTTGTTTCCAATTTGGGGCTATTATGAATAATGCTGCTTTGAACAGTCATGCATGAGGTTCCCCTCCCTTTCTGAATATATATTTTCAATTTTCTTGAGTATATACCTAAGAATTGAATTGCTACATCATATGGTAATTAGGAACTGCCAGATTGTTTTCCAAAGTGATTATACTATTTCACATGCCCACCAGTATATATGAGAGTTCCATTTTCCCTACATTCTGTCTAACATTTGTTACTCTCTACCTTATTTTTTGATTTTAGCCATCCTAGTACAGTGAAGAGGTATCTTACTGAGCTTTTAATTTGCATTTCTCCAGTGAATAATGGCAAGCATTTTTTCATGTGCTTATTAACTATCTTTGGAGTAATGTCTGTTCAGATCCTTTTTTTATTTAAAATTTTTTTTAATGATTGAGTTACAAGGTTGTTTTAGACATGTTCTAGATACTAAAAATACATATACATATATATGTATATGTATATATATTTTATTTCAGGCTAGCTTTGACAGATCTTCTTGCCTCGGCCTCCTGAGTAACTGGGAATACAGGCATGTACCATCATGCCCAGCTTTGAATTAATTTTTATTGATGGTACGAGGGAGATTATTTCCCTATTGAATTATTTTGCCACCCTTGGTGCAAATCAAGTTGTTTTATTGATTGATCTCTGAATATCTGTTTTCATGCCAGTACCATAGAGTCTTGATTACTTTGTAGGAAGTTTTTAAATCACAAAGTATGAATTTTTCAGCTTTGTAACAATCTTTCAAGATTGTTTTATCTGTCTCTCTTGGGTCCCTGGATTTCCATGTGAGTTTTAGAAACAACTGATCAATTTTTGCAAAAAAGTTCACTGAATTCTAATAGAGGAGAAAAAAGCAGTTGGAATTTACAGTTTAAAAATCTTAGAGAATGTGATGGCTGAGAGTGACTAAGAGCTCATCTAGCTCAACCTATTTATTTTTAGTTTTGATGGATGAGTCTGCAGTGGGAAGGAGTTGCTTGAGATCCACCTAGCTGGTTAAAGGCAGAGTTGAGATTGGAACCTTCCAGCCATCCAGGCCCTTCTGCACTATTGTGTTCCTTCAGTTCTTGGTTTACATTCACTTTGCTGAGCAGTAATGTGTTCAGTTCATCTATTCTAAGAAGGGCAACTGTTATTTAGGGCAATAGCATGTTGAGAAAGATTGATTGCTATTCTGTCATGGCCAGTAAAGGTGCACATTTCTTTGGTTGTAAGCTTCTAGAGTTTTATCACAAGGTTATTCTTTAAAATATTGATGAACTGTTGTCACTTAAGTCAGGATGGTTTAGAAAGAATACATGAAGATACAGTGGGAGCTAAAACAGGAACATGCAGATCTGCCTGCCTGCACTGGTTCCAAAGATTTAGGAGGTTTTTTTCCTCCTTTTATTTTTCTGTCACTTTAACCATTTCAGTTGTGTTTATAGGAAAATACCCAAAATTACTAAAATAAATTTAAAAATCAAGACTTTGCTGGAAGTGAAGGTATCTACTACCGCTTCACCATCTCTCCCTGTCATTATCTCCACAAGTTCCCCAACATATAGCTTCATTTTTTGATGCTTTTCATTCATTACTCAAGCTCCTCTCATTTTAATTCTGGAAGTCAAAATGATTCCAAAGGGCCTAATAGAAGTTTGGAGAGTTTTAAATCTCTCTTCATTATATTTGAAGAGAACCAGAAGTTTATGTGCTTTTTATGCAAAATTGTTAATGGATTCCATGGATCCTACCCACCCCACCCCCCACACCATGCTGGGAGTGAACACAGGGCCTCTTACATGTTAGGCAAGCTCTCTCCCAGGTAGGTACATCCCCAGCCCCCTACTCAAACTTAATGCTGAGTGATAATCTCAAGCAGAGAATATGCAAAAGATTCATAAGCACTTGCCCACTTTCTGAAATTAGTTGGTGTTAAATGTTTAGCATCCAGTTTGTAGTATTTCTTTTTTACCTGATACAATTATATTCTTTTAAAAAGTATACTAATTGTACTCAATACTAGTGGAGGCCTTCAAACAGATCACTGTAGGAAGCTTTAGTCCAAGAATACTGCTGCTGCCCTTTTAAATTTTTTGGAATTGTTTCTCTTCAAATCCGTTTCCTAACCTTACTAAAAGTGTAAATTGTTTCAGAAATACATTGTGGTCTTGGCCCAGTGTGTCATTATCACTTCACTGTAAATGATGAAAAAAAATTAAAACTCTACCCAGGACAGACATTTGCTGCCATAGGCAATTTTTATATTAAAAATTAATATCAAACTCAAAAGTAGTGGCATGTACACCAAAAATTATAAAGGTACATTACTATAATTTCCAACTTTACCCATAAGCCATGGTATAGGTGACCTTTCATATATCAAAGAACATAAATGCTGTATTAGGTTTACCATGTTAGAACACAATAGCTAACACCTATAACGTAAAGGAAGAAAGGTTTAATTAAACTTACAGTTTCCAGAGATTCAGTCCATGCTTGGCTGGCTCTAAGGGAGGAACATTATGGCAGAAGGGTGTAGTGGAGCAAAGCTGCTTAGCAGGGAAGCAGAGGAGAGGAACAGTGCCAGAGAGGATGGATGAGAGACCATATATAGTACCCAGGATCACTCCCAGTGACCTACCCAGATACACCTGGAAGTGTGTTCCGCCAGTGCCCTGGGCAGCTCCCAAGTCAATCAAGTTGATACAATCAAGTGTCACAAATGCATGAGGTTATGTAAATAATTTTCAGTTACGTGAAAACATTTGAAATGTTCAGAATTTTAATTCTCAATGATTTTTAGTATAAATGATCTTTTTTCCTTCAAGGAGATGAACTTGGAGAACTGATATTTAATAAGGACCCAGAACACTGCATTTTAATTATTAAGCAGAATTTTATATCTGCATTATTACTTATTAAGGAACGCTTACACCGTTATTTCAGTTATTCTTTTGGATACTTTTACCAAAGTTAATGAAATCATTAAGTAAAGATTTTTTTCTAGGAGTATAAAAACCAGTGTAATAAATTCCTTGTAGTTGACCGATCATGGGTACTGATTTTAAAAAAACTTTACTTTGAAATAATTTTAGAGTTACAGAGAAGTAAAAATAGTTCAAAGTATCTTATATTTTCCCCTTAAGTTTTCTGTCAATATTTTGCCATATTTACCTTATGATTATATATTTATAAGATTTCTTGAATAGATGAATACTCAGTTACAGTTAAAAATGTCACATTAGTCCTAAACATTTCAGTGCATATCTTTAAAAAAAAAATAAGGATACTCTCCTGCATCACCACAATACTCTCATCAAAATCAGTGAACCAACACTGATAAATTTCTACCATTTAATCCACAAACCCCATTCAAATGTTGCCAATTGCATGTTTTCAAAATGTCATAACTCCTTTTTGATGTACGATCCAATCCAGGCTGGTGTGTGCATTTAGTTATATTTTTCCCTTTAATTTTCTCAAGCAGTTTCTTGGGTCTCTCTTTCTCCCTCCCCCCTTTTAATGACTGAGACAATTTTGAAGAGTGTAGGCCAGTTACTTTGTAGAATGACCCCTACTTTGGATTTGTCTGATGATTCCTAATGATTAGATTCAGCTTTTGAATTGTGGGCAGAAATGGCAGAGAAGTAATGCTCTGTCTGCCTTGTATCAGAAGGGACAGTTTTTTCCATTACTGGTGGTGGTCACAGTTGTTTATGATATCTTCAAAGTTTCTCCATTGTGAAAGTAATAGTAATTTTTTTCCACTTTTACCGTTTGTTCCTTTTTGGTATTAATTTAAAATGTAATATATATGGATATATACACATATATATAGTGAAATGATTGCTACAGGCACTTACTAAGAATGGACATTTTGTCAGGAGCTGCTTTGAGACTATGGCAATAGCCTGATTTTCTTCAAATTTGCATGCTCTAGTTTTAGTATGATGATTCTTATGTGAATCACTTATTGCCAAATGGTGATTTTCCAGTTCTACCTTGCTTCTACTTTTAATTAGCATTCTACTTCGCATTTATTTATACTGTATTTCTTTCTGTAGGGAACATGTTTTATATCCACATACTATCATGATTTATTCATGTGATCCCGTTGTCCTCAACTTGGCAGGTGGAAGCACTTTCAAACTGACATCAGGATCCTTTTGACACATCCCCACTTTCTCAGTATTTCCTTACGTTTCTGGCACCCTGAGATGTTCCAGGCTCATCTTGCATTTTCCCTACCCTAGTCCTGGGATCAGACATTTTCCCCAAAGAATCCTGGTTCCCTTTAGTGAAGAATGGTATTTAGAACCAAGACCTGGGTGCTTGCCTGTTTTCATGGCTGCCGGGCTATCATTGCTACATCTCAGTGGACAAACGTGGAAATACACGCATCTGTGCTTGTTCCCTTGCCCATCCATCTGTATACATTAAAAACCACAAGTTCACACTGCTCTCCACAGGGCTTATCCTAGTCTTTCTCTTTTCCATATTTGTAAGGCCTTACATTACATTTAAAAACTGCACTCCCATAGTCCTCAATATATGGCCTGTTTGTTTATTGGTCATGTGATCTCTTACCATACGCTAGATCCCTTGCTCCAGGCCCCTGTAGATAGTTGCTGTAAGGATTGAATTTCTTCCCTTTCCCCATCCAAGGTATAACTTGCCAGTTGCACCTCGTAGTGTGTATTTTGAAGCTGACACCTTCTCAGCTGGGAGTGCCCAGGACACACATTGCAGTTCAAGTTTACCTGGTGCTCTAGCAATGGTGAAATAGGCATAGGTTCTGAAGGTTTTCACTCTTTGGAGTTTGGTTTTGTTTATTTTGTTTAAATGTTTTCCTCATTACTTTCTAGTCTGTAATTAGACATAATGTTCAAGCAAGCATCGGACAAGTAATGATTGCTGTGTAGGGTTAATGGGAGAAAGTATGAAAATAAAGGAGCAATAGCAGTGATCTCAATCCAAAATGCTCCCTAAGCTAGAGCACATCAGTTAAAGATCTTAAATAATGTGTTAATATTATTTTATAACTGTCCTTGCAAAAGAACTTTGACTGTCAGTTCATCGTTTGGATCATCCACCCCCTTAAACTCTTAAGTTTTAGGATTGTCAGGACCAACTGCACTATGTTGAGTACTGAGGTGTTCTTGCATTCAGTCTTAGCAGTTTGGAGTGGGAGGAATAATATCATGCCCCTGGACAAATGATTCCTTGGTAAGCTCAGGATGGAGTCCAATTATATAACAAATGTAGGCAACCTGTGTAATAATTGTTAGAACTTATTCCTACCTGTGAGAAAATGGATTATATGACCATAATTATTTCCATTTTGGATATTTGGCTCACTTAGTGGGAGTAATTGCCTAAGTGCCCTTTCACTAAAATAAAAAATAACTGAGCCCCTCGCAATAGTAGCTCTGAGTATTTCTGTGTACCAAATACTGTGCTAAGTACTTTGTATACATCGTCCCAGTCATGATTGTGGGCTGTATATGTGCTCTTATCCCCATGTACTGTTGAGCCCTACAGTTTGTCATTGGTCCCGCAGTTGTCACACATAATGGGCATTACAGTATGTAGAGATTTTGATATGTTATTAAAATTCTTCAGTTTTGACTAAAAGCAGTTGGCTCCCTTAGGGTAAAAGGGAGTTATTGAGACAGTGACCCCAGGTGTCTCTGGGTGTCAGGCAGCAGGCCCAGCAGTCTTTCAGGGCACAACCAAGGGAATGAAACGAGGGAATCTGGCACTGTTGGCTTTTACTGGGGATCGAACTCAGGTCCTTGTGCTTGCGAGGCAGGTGGCAGAACCACTGAGCTAAATCCCTGGCCTTGTGTTGGCTTTTGCTAAGTGCCAATTTCATGCCTAGTGAGATGGCACCTTGATTGTCAGTCTTAAAGATTAGACACAGGAAAAATTCTCTATGAGGATCCAGGGGCTGTTATCAAGTTAGAAGAATGGGTGCTGAGAGGCAAGACCACAGATCCCCACTCTGGATGTGATTAAGAGCTCAGGCGCTGGAGTCAAGGGCTTCCAATGGCGAGGCCGTGACGCTGTGTAGGTGGTGGACGTTACTTTCTATGTCAGTTCTTCAGCATGTGGGAATGGTAGTCACACCATTCCAGGGTGAAGAACAGAGGCCATCCAAACCATGAGGAGCACAACTCAGCACCTTCACAGTAAGTAAATGCCATGTTCATATACTTTCCCTCATTGCATTACAGTATGGCCCTAAAGGCTCTGTATCACCTCCACTTTTACCCAGGATTGCTGTGTCTCTGAGCTATATCCCCAGCCTTTCTTTGTTGTTGTTGTTGTTGTTGTTGTTTTGTTTTGTTTTGTTTTTGAGACATGGTCTCCTTAAGCTGCTCAGGCAGAACTTGAACTAGTGATCCTCCTTCTTTGGCATTTAGCTAAGGTTACAGGCACATATCACTATTCCCGGCTATTTTACACTTAAAGAAACTGCTCTGAGAGGTCTGAATGGCTTTTTCAAAGTCATAGAGCTGATTATTGGTGAATCGGTGCTTTTACCATGCCATTTGATGTACAATAAAAGCACTCTAATGTTTATCCTTCCAGCTTCTAGACAAGAATCCTTTAGAAAAACTTCCAATGCATTACAATTTCCTCTAAATAACAGTGGAATTTATATCATAGGACTTAATGTAGATCTAAGATTTTTTTTTATCTATAGACATTTTCTAGGACAATTTAAATGCAGCAAACTTTCTAGTTTGGTAATGTGATGATGCACTGATCTTAAAGATGATGCATCTTTTTATTTTTACATTGGCAAAGTTTCACATTTATTTGAGGTAGGAAAAATTAAAGAAGAAAAATTAAAAATGAAGGATAAGGAAGAAACTGGCTCTGCCAAGCAAGTTTGGGCTGAGTAAAAATAAAATTTTAAAATGAAATAGGAAAAACAAAAGTACATCCTAGAGAATATAGGGCGGGATAACATGGGGCGGCATGTTAGTCAAGACCCTGCATCTTTTCTCATCTTTACTGCTGAGTTTATCTGTTCTCCATAGAGTAACAGAATACAAGGATCAAAAATAAGAAAATCCACAGTCTGCATAAGAATCTTGGAACATGTTTATCCAGGAATACTTCTGTGGGTTCTAAAAAGGCATCTTAACAGTTTCTCGTAGAATCTTGTGGACGGGGGCAGAACCATAACCCAGGATTTAGTCTGGCAGCTCTCTAACCCTTTCAGAGCTATTTGCAAAGGTCTCACTTTGGTGGCTCTGTGCTAGTCTGAATATGCAGGCTCTCTGCTCGACTCACTTCACTTGACATTTCAATAAATTTCCTGATTGAGGAGACTGGTGGCAGGTTAAGAAGCTTGGCAAATAGGCTGCCACTGGAAGAAAGTAGCTCTTGTATTAGAAGACAGGATTGGTACCTGGAGAGACTCTGACAGGTTTGGACAGGGCCAAATCTAAGCAAATGAAATGTCATCTGTCTTTTTAAATGATGGCACAAACACATAGCGGAGAGATAAAGCTTAGAATAAAACATCTTATTGTGTGAAAAGGGCTGCACAAAAAAGGAAGTGGACATAGGGCCACATTACTAATAGGTCAGTGGACTTTTAATTAATCATACTTTTTTTTTGAGACAGGATCTTGCTATGTAGTTCAGGCCAGTCTTCAACTCAGTATGTAGCCCAGGCTGGCCTCAAACTCATGGCAATCCTCCTGAGTTCTGGGATTACAGGCATGCACCACCACACCTGGCTAATAATAGACTTTCTTTTTTTTTTCTTTTTGGTACCAGGGATCAAACTCGGGACCTTGCGCTTTTGAGGCAGGCAGCAGAACCACTGAGCTAAATCCCTGGCTCTAATAATAGACTTTCAAATGAAGGTTGTAATGGTCCTGCTTCGTCTTACTGGCAAGACTCCACTTAGAGCCCTCCATTCCATAAACATTCTCTCCCTCCTACTTTCCCCTCTAATAAGTAATAAATTCACATTATAGAAAAATTTGGAAGATGTGGAAAAACAAAGAAATAGAAAAATACCTCTACACTAGATGTAGTACTTTTATCATTTTGGGCCATAGCCAGCTTTCTTTTGTTTTGTTTTGTTTTGTTTTGCTTTGTTTTGTAAGGGGACCAAACTTGCTTGCGAGACAAGCAATGGAACCACTCCCATAGCCATTTTCTAATGAAATGTTAACCTTGATATGTACACAATTTGTATTGTGCCCTTAGAGAAAAACCTTTTCATGTCTGTGAACATCTTTTAAAGGTGGCAAATACTTCATTATATGGTATATCATTATTTATTTACCTCTTCTCAACTGTTGGATGGTTTCCAACTTTTGTTCTCTGCAATCTGAAATGCAGAAAGTCATGCATCATGGTAAGATTAATACTAGCAAGTAAACAACATAAATAGCACTTTTTAAGAACATTCATAACTGACGTAGGCCCTGAGGAGAGTCCCCAGCTTGTTGGAAGCTGAAGCAAATGAGAAGTAAAGATACTTAGGGCTGTAGGGCTCATTTTCGGGGGAGACAGTACCTTCCAGAGAGAGCCCTTAGGATCTCTACAGGCCACGCAGAACTGGTGGTGATCAGGTAGGTTGCAGTGGTCCCTTGTCCCCAGTAGTGACCCAGATTTCTGTGCTCATTGTGGAATAAACTCTCCCTGCTGAAGAAGTGTTCAACATTTAACAACTACACAAGGGCCAGGAGTCAAGCCACGTGCACGAGGACCTCGGTTTGATCCCCAGCACAACAATAAGTTTTTTTAAAAATGAGAGCATTGGTGATCTTCCCACCACTATTTCCTAAAAGATCACTGTTACAAACATTTGTTTCTAGGGCCAGCATCTTTATATGAATTATCTACATCTGCCTTCTCCTGCTGCTTAAAAAAAAAATTAAAATGTTAAGATACCTCTCAAAACTTGTGAGACCACATTGGACCCTGACAACCTGGGGAGAGCTGAAACAAATTTTTCACATGATTTGTTAGAACCATCACACTCCTCATTACCTGATTTCTAGTAATTATTTAAAAGATGTTTCAAGCCAGGCATAGTGGCACATGCCTGTAATCCTAGCACTGGGAGGCTGAGGTAGGAGGATCACAAGTTTGGGTCCTGGCTGGGCAATTGAAGGACAGTCTGTCTCAGAATAAAAACTTTTTAAAAAGGGAGCGGGCTGGGATGTAGCTGAGTGCACAGGTCCTGGGTTCACTCTCCAGTGTGGGAGGAGGGGCTCATTGTGAGGAAGAACAGAGCCACTATGGAAACTACAAACTCCCATAAGCAGCCTCCAACAGATGCCCCTAAACCAGCAATGTTCAGGTCTGGGTGACTCCTTCGAAGATTCCATGACTTTGGGCTCCTGATATTGACAGGAGGCCAATATTACCATAGCTGGCTTTGGTGCTTTGAAAAGCTTAATTTCTATTGGCAATGTTATGGAAATCAATGAAGAACAACAAATAATCAGTGCACATCACACATTATTAATACATCAGGCCCACTGTTTCCTTTCAGTTGCTGGCCCAGAAGGAAGAGGGCTATGATTGAGCACTTACTATGTATCACTCACTTGGCATATATTACTTTGATTTAATCCTCAATGCAGCCCAGACCAGAATTAATGAGTTTCCCCACTTTATAGATAAAGAAGACTCAGACTGAGAATTTATCTGGGTGTCAACCATGAGGAAATAAGAGCCATAGCCAGGATAAGATTCAGATTTTTTTTTTTGCATTTCAATAATTTCATTGAAAGGCATATCTCTTAGTACCAAACATAATGGTAGTTAGTTGGGTTACCTCTACCAACTCAAAATTAATACAGATGTTTTCAAAATATTAAAATATATCAGCCTTATGGTAAAACTGAAGTTATCCACAAAACATGGCTTACAAAAAATTAAAGGTAGAATATACTGTGGTTCTTTAGTGTATTTTTCAATGGTTATTTATCCGTAACATGATGTCAAAATTGGTTACATCCATTCTGGATAGACTCAGGCCTCAGGCTGCACTGTTCACAACACTAACAATATATGTACATCTCCCTACATTGATTGACTCACATGGAGAATTCCAAACACTGCCTCAACAATCTCATAATCATGACGGTGCCTCCTTTTCTTAAGACACATTATGGAAATTTGTGAAAGTATATTCTATTCCTTAAAAACAAAAAACCCAAAAATGACGCAATGGCAGTTTTATAGAAAGAGTCCATAGTAAAACCTAAAGTGTTTTATCCAGCCAGAACTTAGGGTACAGCCAGTTTTCAGAGTGATAATTGATTTTGACTTACTATGTAATACAATAGAACATATATTTTTAATGGAACTAGATAGCCTGAGGAAGTAGATTCTGTATAGAAATTTTTATCATCGATACAAATGTCACCAGGTTTTTAGAAGAAACATTAAAGATAGCTCGATGAATATGCCAAACTTAGTAGGTCTGTAGTTTGGCTTAATACAAAATGTTTTTAAATGTAAATGTAATTCCCACATAGCAATAACATTCTCATCTCTGAACTATCTATTACTTGCATTATGGGTGCCAAGAAACCATTACATTATCTAGAATATAACCTTCATTATGCTTTTAAAAAGTGCATGTGTAAATGTTGGTTTTGATGTAAATCTCGTAATTTAAAATTTAACATTTAAATTAGTAGGTTACCATTTTCAGTATCACCTAAATATAACGATCCAGTATAGAAAGTTAAATTAATGTTAGAAATGAAGATTCACAGTTCACCTTTTCAGGCTTGTATTAAGTGTTTCACATTTATGCCTTTAGCTTTACAGATGAATTCAAATCTAAACAATCCTACTGCAGCATTATATTAATTAGGCAGTTTTCCAAAGATGGAGAACATCATACTAATCTAGTTATGATGTTTTGAGGGTTCATAACTTAAATCCATTATAACACATGGAATCCATAGGTCAGAGTTGTGGAGAAGGGCTTCAAAGAAATTTTTTTGTTGCTGCAATAATACTATTTACATAAAACACCCCAACTTATCAAAAGTTTATCTAAATACTACTAGCTGTTAAAAGGACGTTTCATACCTAAGTTTCATAATCATATGTAGATGTGTTAAATATTAACATTTAGTTTTGAGTAAGAAAAGATAAATCATTACTGAAGTTAATAAATTTAGATGGCAAGAACATATAGAATATATGCAGTGACTGAATTTATATTTTATATGAATATAATTACTTTCTATTATTTCAATTGCAATAGCGGTATGTTGAGACATACTAGCAATTTTCAGAAACCCAAAACATCATCTGTTTTGTATTACTTTTTCTTTAGGTGTAACATTCAAGTTCATAATGATTCTACTTATAAGCTAACAATCTCAAATTAGTTCATATATGGGTCAAACTTTTGGTTCTATTATAACTTTGAGCTATAGCTGAGGGCTACATTTAGCAAAATGTACAATTAAAAAAACCATTACTTCAGCACTACCTTAAAAATTCAGGTTATTAAAGAAGATGTCATTTTCTAAGCTGCTAATTTAATGAAATGTTTAACATATATCAGAGATTTAAAAAAAATTTTTTTTGAGACAAGGTCTCGCTATGTAATTTAGGCTGACCTTGAACTCAGTATATAGCCCAGGCTGGCCTCAAACTCATGGCGATCCTCCTGCCTCAGCTTCCCTAGTGCTAGGCTCATAGGCATGTGCCACCATGTCTGGCCCTTAGGGTATTGTACCTTATATATAGCAAATGCCTTTGAATGTTAGCTGACTGGATTGGTGGTACCAGTTTTTCCCTTTTGCTATTCCAAGTCCAGGTAGTTTCTTTTGTTTTGTTTTTTGGGGTTTTTTTGGTACTGGGGATTGAACTTGGGGCCTTGCATTTGTGAGGCAGGCGCCAGAACCACTGAGCTAAATCCCCGGCCCCAGTTGGTTTCTTTTGAAGATAATATTTCAATACTTCAATTGTAGAAGAAAATTACACAATTTTCTCTATACAGAGAATAACAACTAAATTTACCAATCAAGGAACCATTTCAGGAACTGTTGGAAGGTGAGTTATTCTATAGTAATTATGCTTAAGTTGCCATGCAGTACACCCAGAAACAATCCACTTCAACTTCTGAGCATTCGGTTTGGAACACTTGTTTGATGAATATTCAGTTAAACACTTGGATACAAGCTCTTGCCAGAAGGTCAGATATCTGCCATTTATCTTGGAATGTTTCTGAAGACATTCTGTTCCTTCTGTTAACTCTCCACACTTCTGTGCTTGGATCTCCAATGCAGTGATAGATAAGGCCAACACAGAAGGCTTTGCTTTAGAAAATATGATCCTGCAGTGACATGCCTGAAGCTGAGCTCCTAGTCTTTCAAAATTTAGGCTATTTTTCCTTTCAAATTGTGAGCTTTCTTACCTTTTTTTTTTTTTGGTACTGGGGATTGAACTCAGGACCTTGTGCTTGCGAGGCAGGCAGTGGAACCACTGAGCTAAATCCCTGGCCCAATTGTAAGCTTTCTTGAGTGAGTGAATAATAGAGTTGTAGAAATTGAAAGGCAGTGGTAGCATTGACTTTCCAACACACCTTCTCCAATACAATCATTCCATTCGCATCAAGTCTGAAACTGTGAACTGATACTGACTTATTCGGATTAAGTCAGTTGCCAATGGGACATTTCTTTCCTCTTCTATTGATTTTATAGCCAAATAAAAACAGCTCAGTCCAACACACCTAAGGTGCATGGGCTGTACCTTCATTTTAGACAGGAATCTGTCCAGGAAATTCACAGTTAGAGAAAATGTCTCCATATCAAAGCCAACAAACTGAGTTAGACTAAGAAGATCTTTCACTTCAAAGTCCCTCAGTCTTGCAATCATTCTAAGGTCATTATCATGTGAAGATTAAATTAGTCTCAAGCTGCAGACCTTTGACTGACATCTAGCCTCCTGTTCCAAAAGGGTATTCAGCTGGTGTGGCATTTCTAGGAGTTAGTTGTTCTCAGTTCTAGCATCTTGGTAGAGACTGCAGCTCCTCAGCATGACCAACTTCCCCCCTAGCTCTCACCTCACCCCATGATATGAGAAGCCTAGGAGGTGAGGACAATCAAGGGTAGGAGAAGAGAGGCAGGGGGAGAGAACTATCCTACATGGAGGTCTCTGCAGCACCCACTACTGAGACTACACCACCGTCCTCCCAGTTGGACTGCAGCGAAGGGCAAGAATTCAGATTTCTTCTGGTAATCCTAGCATTCTGGGAGGCTGAGGCAGGAGGATTGCAAGTTTGATCCCAGCCTGGGCAATTTAGCAAATTAATGAGACCCTCTCAAAATAAAAAATGATAAGAGCTGGGGATGTAGCCCAGTGCACAGGTCCTGGGTTAAAAAAAAATCTAAATTTCAGAATGTCAGTACCACTGCTCCCAGCACAGAGGAAGTGACCCACATGGGCGTGAACAGCATACAGACACACTGCCAACCCACCCCCACCCCCTTCGAAATGAGAAGACACATAAACAAGTTTCAAAACCAGACTTCCAGATCACCTATAGCAACCCCAAAGGGAAATGAGATGGAACATTCTGACACATGAACTCCCTGAACCGTCAACAAAAGAGGATCTGGAAACAATGAAATCAGAAATAATTTCTCAGATAGCAGCAGAGATTGTGCCCACAGTGCAA
>NW_004624734.1:8807354-8818348 GCF_000247695.1 Heterocephalus glaber
TTTTTTGGTACCAGGGATCGAACTCAGGTCCTTGTGCTTGAGAGGCAGGTGGCGGAACCACTGAGCTAAATCCCTGGCCCTTTATTTTTGATGTGAATGTTAGAGCAATTCAATGGAGAAAGGACAAAATTTTCAACAAAGGGTTTGTTTTATATGCAAAAACCAAAGACCCTCAATCTATACCGTATATAAAAATTAATTTACAATGGACCATAGACCTAAACGTAAAAGCTAAAATTATAGAACGTCTAGAAAACAGGAGAAAATCTGTGTAGTTTGTCTTAGGTAAGTTTTTCTTATGATGTAAAAAACATGAATCATAGAGGGAAAAAATGATAAACTGAATTTCCCCAAATTTGAAAACTTGTGCTTTTTGAAAAGACACTTCTAACAGTAAACAGTCAAGCCACAGACTCAAACAATGCATCTGCAAAACACATATATGATGAAGGACTAGTACTAAGAATATAGAAAAAGTCTCAAAACCTCAAAACTAAAAGACCCCCAAACAATAAAAAATTAGCAAGAGATTTGATCAGACGCTTCCCCAGAGAAGATACATGAATGGTAAATAACATGACAAGGTTCTCAGCAACATTTATAATTAGGTAAAAAAAAATTACAGCCATAATGGCTGAGCACTGTGCTGCACCTATAGTCCCAGCACTGGGGAGGCTGGGGTGGGAGGATCGCTTGAGTACAAGAGTTCGAGCCCAGGCTGGTTAATAGAGCAAGACCCCCACCTCAAAAACAAACAAAACAAACCAGCAAAAACCAAAAGCCAAAACAAAACAAAACATAACATAATGAGCTACCACCGACTCCCATTAAGATGGCTTGAACTTTTAAAACCTGATATCAAATACTGGTAAGGATGTGGACCAACTGAATTCTCATATGTTGCTGGTAGAAATGAAAATTTGGCAACCTCTTACAGATATCTTTACCATATATTTACCATATGACCCATTAATCCAACTCCTTTGAAAACTTGTATGAGTTTATAGTAGTTTTATTCATAATCACCACAAACAGGAACTGACCTAAATGTCCAGTGATTGATGAATAGATGAACACATTCTTGTACATTTATAAAATGAAATACTATTCAGTAGTGAAAAGGAACAAAGTAATCACACATGCAACAACAGGGATGACTCTCAAAAGCATTCCGTTCAATAAAAGAAGCCAGACTCCATGGCAGCATACTGTATGATTCCATTTACAGAACATTCGGGAAAAGACAAAAGTGCAGGCAGAGAAATAGGTCAATTGTTGCCAGGGTCTGGAGTTAGAGGGAGGGGACTGACCACAAGGGGCACACAGGAACTCTTTGGAGTGAAGGAAAAATATCCTCTATCTTAATTGTGGGAGTAGCCACGAAAGCATATAATTTGGCAAACTGCATAGAAATGTATCCTTTAAAAGGGCAATTATCAGGCCAGGGATTTAGCTCAGTGGCACCACACCTGCCTTGGAAGCACAAAGTCCTGAGTTTGATCCCTGGTACAAAGAAAGGGGGGTGGCAAATATCACCACATGCAAATATACGTCCATAAACCTGGGCAAAATGAAGTCATTAGGAATCCAGAGAACTCAGTCTGGAAACCATGTGGCCGTGAGCAGTGCTCAGAGTTAGCTGGACACTAGACTCAGCTGGGATCAGTGGGTGGGATTACAAAAAGCACCCAGGTTTCAAACAAAGCTGTTATCAGCCTGCGGTTGACAAAAGATAGAAGAGACCAGAGGAATCCAGGCACAGGCAAGGCTTTTACTAGGACCTCTGCTCAAGCAAGAAGGGAGACACAGTCCCCTTTCCCAACAAACAAAGGAAAAGGGGTGGCTAATATAGGAAAATACTCCTATCAAAAAGTTCCTGTCCAGGGCCAGAGATTTAGCTCAGTGGTTCCGCCACCTGCCTTGCTAGCTCAAGGTCCTGAGTTCGATCCCCAGTACCAAAAAAAAAAAAAAGTTCCTGTCCAGGTTCCCTTGTAAATTCCCAGAGTGTGAGTCCTGTCAGGCAGAGTCTGAGCTCAGTTCCGGCCTGCTTTGACTACGAGGACGAATGAGGCAGGCTTCAGGGCGCTGATCTGTGCCTGCATCTGTTAGCTGGATGTGTTTATAGCTATTGTGTTTTTAACTCTGGGGCCACGAGCCCTGGGTTCCCATTTCCCTTCCTGCTTGGTTCTGCTATGGAAGCACAAAGCAGGCACAATCCCTGTGGGGCCCCTTCCCAGCATTTGATCATTCTGTCCCCCTTTGGTGATTCCTGACTGTCTCAGAGGGACGTCACAAATGGACTGGATTCATGGAGTTCAAGGGGCCTGGTTCTATGCACTGTGCCTTAGCAGCAAGGGAGGCCAGACTGGAAATACCTGGCATCTTGAGCTTCTATTGCGGGAGGCAGCGCCACCTTTTTGGATGGGAGATTTAGCACAAAACAAAGGGGCTCCAGGTCAAGAGGCCAAAACCGCCACACACATCCACTATGGTCAGTAAGTATCAAAGTTGGGTTTCCAATCCTTATCTCTCCAACCAAGGCCAAGAGCTTAATTGCTACGTAGCAGTGTTTAGCTGGTGCAAAAAAGCTGCTCCCGGAATCCAGAACCGCTTGATGTGGAATGGATTGAAAACTGGGGACACACAAGCGTACACACACAGCACACGCTCTGCACACACACTTCCTCCGCCTTGTCAGTCAGCGCCAAGCTTCCCGTGGGTCCATCGTCATGGTCCTGCCCACACAGACACCCTATCTGGGCCCCTCGGCACCATGCATGTCCTCAGTCACATGCCATGAGCAGGCAGGTCCCCAGGGACACAGGAGGAGGAGCAGGAGGGGCGCATCCTCCACACCCACATCCCAGAGCCTGGACCTTCGAATCTCCTGCTGGGTTTTTCCTTTCCAGCTGGGGCCCGAGTCACAGCTCACGCAGGCATCACTGGAAGGAGGGTGGGTGTGCAGAGGAATAGGGGAGGTCAGACTGGGGCTTGGAAGTCAGAGCTTTCCCCATTACTCTGTTCTCTGTCCCTAGAGCTCTTGGAGCAATCAGCCCAGGCCACTTGTTCTTCCTTTCTCTGGTCAGCTCTGGTGAGCCCCACCCCAGCTGCTCGGCACCAGACCTTCTGCCCCAGAGATCTGCAGATCTCAGACTTTGGATACAAGCTCTAAATAGCAAACTATCCCCATCCGGGCACCTTTGCATATAGGAAACAACACCCATAGGCTGCTCTTTCCAAACAGGGAATGACAGAACTGTGGGAAGGTATCGGCTCCCCAGCTCAAAGCTGCACTGGCTGGGGAAGGAAACAGGGAGGGAACCACTGAGATGGAGGGCCACAGATAAAAAGAAAAATTTGAGGGAGTCCTACATTTAATTACAAAGGCCAGAGGGTTAAGGGGCCAAGAGATGTGGTCAATTAATCAGTTAACAGCTGCTGGCAAAGCCAACAAAAGTCTGTTTATGTTGAAGCCTTCGACTTAAATCCCATCACAGTCCACTGAGCCACCAATCCCTGTTTCCATAGAAACTTCCGATTTATTAACCCTAACCAATCCAGAAGCAACCAGGACTTGTAACACAGATTGCAATGAGGGTAAAGCTTAGAAATGGTATGTTGGGTGAAATAAGCAAGCTACAAAAAGACAAATACTGTACGATTCCTCTTATATGAGATTCTTAAAGACAGAAAGAACACTGGTTGTCAGCAGGGATGGGGAGTGTGCTTAACTGGTCCGGAGGTTCAACTTGGGACCATGAAGAAGCCCCAAAGATGGCAGGTGGTGACCAGCAATGTGAATGTACTTCTGTGAATTATTACCACATTACAGTGTGAATGCCACTGAACTGCACACTTAAAAATGGTGAAGATGGTTGGGTGTGGTGGTTTATAATCTTGTTTATAATGCCTGTAATCCCAGCTACTCAAGAGGCTGAGGCAGAAGGATCTCAAATTCAAGGCCAGCCTGGGCATCTCAGTAAGACTGTTTCAGAAACTATAAAAGGATTGAGGATATAGCTCAGTGGGAGACCACCCCTGGGTGCAATCCTTAGTATCACACACACAAACGCACACACACACACACACACACACACACACAAAGGTTAAGATGACAACTTTTATGTATATTTTACTACAAACAGAAAAGACATAATGAAACTTCTGCTCTAAATAAACTTTTCTTGATGTGCTCTGAGTGCATGTGGGACACTAGGCAATGCAATGCAGAGGACACAGACAAATCTGGGCTTTCATGGTGCTGCCATTCCAGGAGGGAGGCTGGAACCCCTCTCCAGACACCCTCCAATCCTGCTGCCCCCTCCATCTGTCCAGAAGGCCACACCAATGCCCTCCCCCTGGCCTAACTGCCTTACTCCTTAGGATCCAATTTCTACAGGCAAGTCAACAGCTAAGCAAGACTGGGGAGGATTTAGTGATAATTGCTACAAAGGAAACACAGGAGGCAATATGACGGGAAATAATTGGATCTCTGGCATGTGTAAAGGGAAGCAACATTTTAGATCGGCTAATTGGGGAAGGCTTCAACAATGGAGAATTTTATTTGAACCAAGTAGTACACATGAGAAGGAGCTGCAGCACCACACGACAGCCCAGGGAAGGGTCTCTGAGCCAAAAGCAACTACAAGTGCAAAGTCACAGGGGCAACAATGATCTGGGAACATGCGAGGGGTTAAATGGAAGCTGTTGTAACTGGATGGAGGGAGTGACGGAGACAATGGAGGGGCTCCGGCTGGGCACAGTCTGTTGCAGACCCCAGAGGGGGTGTGGGCATTGTCGAGGGCGTGTATAGTTTTCTGAGTGGGATGAGAAGTCCTTGAAAGGCTTTAAGCAAGGAGATGACATAATCCAATTTGCATTTTTTGTGGTGCTGTGGATTGAACCTGGGATCTCATGCATGCAAGGCCTCTTCTACCAACGAGCTATCCCCCAGGTGCCTGATTTACACTTGTGGATAGTTGTCTCTGGATGCTGTGTGGAAACTGGACTGCAGTGGAGGCAGGCAGACTGGGAGTGCAGTGGGAAGGGAAGGCCATTGGTGTGGCTCCTGGGAGAGTAGTGGAGGCTTGGAATTGGGGGCTCTGGGAGGGGTGAACGGGCTTCACCCAGGTTCCCTACATACAGAACCAGGATGTGCTGACGGGATGGATGTGCAGCATGCAGAATGGGGGGGTCGAGGTTGACCCTAGACCGGGGCTCGGACAAGTGGATGGCTGTTGATGCTTCATGGGAGAGGAAGAGGTTTGGGCAGCAACGAGGAGCCCAAAGTTGGTATTCTCTTTTCCTGCTATTATACTGCCTCCCTCCAGTTAATAAAATAAGAACATCAACACCACCCCTGCCCCAGCCATCAGGGCCCTGTGGCCGAATGTAAATGGCAAGTGATGTGGGCATCGCAGGAAGCAAGGAAGGGTTCTCAGGTATGACACAAGCTCTAAGACAGCATTTTCTCCTCACCTCAAAAGGGCTTACAGAACACACAGTGTGTCTGATCACTGATCATGAAGTTACCAGAGTATTTTAGACATGGTTCTCCCAGAAGCAGATTCTGAGATAAAGATTCTGTGGGGTGTGGTCCCAGGAAACCTGGGAGGAGCGTGGCCATGTTTGATAGGCTGGGAAGGAGCCAGGCTAGAGCCTGCTACTGGGAGGGTCACATCGGGGGCCCACCAACATGCGGTCCTTCGGGAGACTGCAGGGAGAGCATGCCCAGGCGTAAAAAGCTGGCCTCCTCCTCCAGCTCCTACTCATCTCTGACTGGGGGCTCCTAAGGGCAGTGTTTCTCCAGCTGCTGTACTGGACCTCAGAGAAAGCCCCCAGATGGAACAGGCAGGGACTTCCAAGAGTAAAGCCCCAGTGTCCAGGAGAATGCGAGTGCCAGGAACACACAGACGGGGCTCTCATAGTTTCTGCTATTGCCACACCAGAAAATGTTTTTACTTCCACTAACCCTTTAGAGTAAGCCTCTAAATTACTAGCCTCTACTAGCCAAACAGTTAATGCTCACAATAAAAAGAATTTGTAAACCAACCCCCTACTTCCTTTATGGAGCAAGTCTTACTATACAAAATGTCAGCTGACCTGGACATTGTGCCTGGTGATGAAAATGTATTTGTGTTCTAGAGGAAGCTCCTTATCTTATTGCAAAAATTCACAGACCAACCCAACCCTTTCTGAAGCATTGTGCTGACAGTGAGATCTTTGAGGACAGATACTGTGACATATTCACCTCGGGGCCCCAGGCCCTGCCATTGTGTCCTGTACAAAGGAGGCCCACTCGGTGGACCTGTCCTGTCCTATCTTAGAGATGAGCAAATAGGGACCCAGAGAAGCTCTCAGCTCCGCTGACTGATCCCTCTCAACCTCAGACGCCCTGGGATTATTTCTCTCTGAGGAGAGAGGTAGCAACTGGAATCACACCAAGTGTCGTTGGCCCCCTCTACGATCTTGAATTGAGTGGTGCCTATTCCAGGGTCCACTCACGTAACCAAAGCTCTTTCCCATCTCTGCTTCTGCCTGGACCAACTGTTCTCTGTTCCTAGGTGACCACTATGGAATGATGATTCTGTGATTACCCAATATCTGGGAAAACTCAGGCACTGGAGTTTGCCCACTGGTGATTCTTTTTTTGGTGGGGGCAGTACTGTGGACTGGACCCAGGCCTTCACACATGTCAGGCAAACACTGCAGTGCTGAGCTACACCCCCAGCAGCCTTCCCACCTTTTAAATTTTGTGTTGAGACAGCGTCTGTCCAAGTTACCCAGGCTGAGCTCAGACTTGCATTCCCCCTGCCTCAGCCTCCATTCGTGGCTAGTGGTCAGGGTGTGTGGAAGCACTGTGGCTTGCTCTTTGGGCAGAGGCTTTGGGCTGGGCTGGCTGTTACAGAAAGGGGTAGGGGATTGGAAAGCTTTGCATCATTCTGTGAGAGTTAATTATGTCTGGGTTTATGTGGGAAGCTAAACTCTGTTCCCATCTGGGTCAGGAAACTTCCCGAACAGACCCAGTCCATCTCAGTGAGAAAAGAGTACCTTTTCCCTCCTGGACACTGCATTCAGAGACCCACTCTCCCATTCCTGTCCTCTTTCTAGGCTAAATCAACACCCTTGCTTTCCTCACCTCTTCATCTTCTGCTTGGATTTTCATTAGGTCTTCTTTCGTCTCCATCCAAAAATCACACATGAGTGAGGAAGGCAGGGTGAGGAGCTCATGTACATGCACTTGAGTGCAGAGTCTGCAAGGCTGGCAAGGCCAGCTGGGAGGAACCGTGGGGCCGAAGGCCTGACCTGGTCACGACTGTCTTGTCACAAATATCAGACAGCTCTGCAGCCTACTGCCTCCAGGATGAAGAGCTTGCTCCAGACCCCTGCCAGGCCACTCCCTCTGTGAAGATGCTTTGCTGAACTTCTCATCGGGGACACTAAGTAGGATGAGAAGGAATGACTAAACAGGATGGAGGAATTGGAGCCAGACTGAAGGAAGAACACTCATGACTACTGAATAGCTTATCCTGCCTGGGTTCTCTCACTGGGTTTCAGGAGATCTAAGTCACCCCCTGAGCCAGCCAACAACTCGGTGTGTCCCTCGAACACACGTCATTCGTCTTGAGCAGCTTCTGTCCCCATAAGAGCTGGTTTTTCCTTTAGGTAAAGTTATCATCTCCTTCAGTGTCCTGAGACTGCCATAGCAAATGATAGCACAGCAGAGGACTTAAAACAACAGTTTAGGGTTGGGGGTGTAGCTCACTGCTAGCACCCTTAGCTAGCATATGCAAGGCCTTGGGTTCAATTCCTAGCACTGCAAAACAAAACAAAACAAAACAAAACAAAACAAAACAGAAGAGCAATTGATTCTCTCACAGTTCTGGAGGCTGGGAGTCTACACTGAGGGTGTCAGCAGGGCTGTGCTGACTCTGGAGTCTCCAGGAACAGATCTTCACATGTCTCTTCCAGTTTCTGGTGCCTCCAGATGTCCCTTGGCTTGTGGCCCCATCACTCCAACCTTCACCTCCACCTTCCCATGACTGTCTCCTCTGTGCCTGTGTCTTTTCCTCTCCTAATCTCTTCTGAGGACATTTGTCATTGCATTTAGGGCTTCATCAGTTAATCCAGGATGATCTCACTGTAAGAACCTTAATTATATCCACAAAGATATAATTCCAAATAAGCTCACTTCACAGGTTCCTGGGATTTGAATGTGGATATCTCTTTTTGGAAACCACTACTCAACCCACTGCACCAGCTAATTTTTAAAAATCCTCAGAGGTTCTCTCATAAAGTGTTCTCAAATGCCATAGCTGTGCCTGGCTCATGCTGGGCTTGCTGTGTAACACTCCCACCAGAAGCCCAGAGGCATTGCTAGGAATTACTCCCTCTTCATCACACAGTCAGATGTTTGCAGTATTGTCATATCCCCTACACACCAAAGCCTTATACGATAGGGGAGAGTCAGGGCTTGCCAAGCAAGTGGTCACTTTTGCTCCACCAGTCCACTGTGAAATTATGGGTACCCAGGAGAAAAACCCAAATCAGAACACAATGTAGTGGGGTCAGCCCAGCAGCCATCAGGCATTTGAACACGAGTAAACCTGCTGGTCTTCTTGGACTGCGGTAACAAAGGATCACAAACCAGTGGCTTTCTAAACAACAGAAATGTATTCTTTCAGCATGCTGGAGGCAAACATCCAAGATCAAGGTGTCAGCAGGGCTGTGCTCCCTCTGAATTCTGGGTAGAATCCTTGTTTGCCTCTTCCTAGTTTCTGATGGTGTTTGTCATCTTTGGCGTTCCTTGGCTTGCAGAACATGCCTCTGATCTTTCTGCCTCCATCAACACATGACCTTCTCCCTGGGTGTCCGTCTTTACATCATCTTCTCACTTCTTATAAGGATACTGGTCACATTGCAATAAGGTCTCAGTCTGCTCTAGTATGACCTCATCTTAATTACATCTGCAACAACCTGATTTCCAAACACAGCTGCATGCTGAGGTCCTGGGGGTTAGAACTTCAATATGCTTCAGAGGGGGACACAATTCCACCCACAACCATAAGCTAAGGGCAGCACAAACATGGATGATGCTGGGCCTTGATAAGTCCCCTGTGGTGGCTTGAGACTCACTCACACACCTGGCATCAGTCCTTTGGGGGCCCACGCCCACTTCATCAGGCTGAGGGTGGAATGTCAGAGTGGGCACTGATCTGGAGCACTTCTCTGTGATGCGGAGGAATTCCAAGCTGCAGCAGGCTGGATGTCCTGGGTGCTGTGCATTCTCTCCTCCTCCCCACCCTGCACAAACCTTCTGTTACCAATTTCCTGTGTCGCCTCTCCCCCTACCTCCTTCAGCTCCTGGTCACTAATGTCAGTGCTAAGACTGGCAGCTGGTGACTATTTATGATATTCATCGTGTACTCATGGCTGAAGTCATATCATGTCATTCCTCTGTCCAGCACCACAGTGACTCCCGTCTTACTCAGAAGAAAAACCAAAGCCCTTAGCTGGCCCCCAGCACCCTGCATAGCTTCTTCATCATCACATTCTACCTTTCTGGATCCTACTGGGAGGATGACCTGGGGTGAATTCTCTGGCTGCCAGCTGGGTGTGGACAACAGGAGAACCCAGGCAGGAGATTGGCAGGAGAGAGGAGAGTGAAGTCAGGGATGCTTATTCCCCCATTTCTTCCCTGCAGTGTTGTAAGGAACAGGGGAAAGAACCCCTGCAGTGGGTGCTGGTCTCCTGTGATCACAACAGCACAAGGTGAATTAATGAATGAAGACAGGAAACAAGACTTAGAGAAGATGAGCTTTGTGACTGATCAGTGCTGCTCTGGCAGCAAAGACGATGGGACCCCCAGCTCGCCACACCTTTATTCAGTACATGGGGAGTAACAGATGACTCAGAGGGTGGCGATAATCCTAGGACAATGAGGAACTTACGCTGATGAAGATCCTAGGTCCACCAGGAATTTATGTCGATTAGGAATTTGTCCCTCCCCAGGTGAAACTTTTCTCTTATTACTTGATTCTTAAGGAACCAAGATGTCTTGAGCTGATGTAATCCTCACTCCCCTTGCCTTCTTGCCTTCTCCTCCTGGGATGCTCCACAATGTCTTCATGTCTCCTGGATTGTCTGTTTTCCCATCCTCTGGCTCTCCAGGGCAAGACCGGCTGACTGTTCAGGGTTGTGCCCCAGTACCTAAGTGCTAGTATGTGTTAAGCATCCATCTCTTGATGCATGCACTCAACTCAACAAATATTTACTGCCTGTCTACATGGTGCCAGGTGATCTAGGTGCACAAACCATCATTGTCCTCATTCCTTGCCCTCTGATTTCTGCCGCTTAACTGGTCTCTGACTCACTGCTGCCCAAATTCTCTAGCCTCTGAATGACCTGAATGGCCATCCAAGGTGCCAGCCTTCCAGACCCAGCCAGAGTCAAGCTGTTTGCCATGGCTGGAGTCACAGGGAGTGAACCCCTTCTGTAAGGTAAGATCACAGGCCAGCCTCTTCCAACTGCTCCCTGCTGCTCTTTGAGGCTGTGATCTTTGAAACCAGTCTGGGTTTGCTCATATTTAAGCAATGACAGGTTTGCACATTCAGTATTCTGCACAGCCCCCTTGGCAACTTCTGGCTGGTTGGTTTCCTTCCAGCTCACTAATAAATTAGCTTCTGAATCAATCTTTTTCCACTTGGTGTGAGTTTGGCAGCATCTCACCTTCAAAACTTGGGTAATTGGTACCAAAGTTAAATGAAGAAGATATAAAAATTCTAAACACCCCAAGTACAATCAGTGAAATTGAAAACGTAATTAAAAATTTACCAATAAAGAAAAGCCCAGGTCCTGATGGCTTCACTGCTGAATTCTACAAAACATTTAGAGAAGAACTATTGCCACTACTCTTTAAACTCTTCAATGAAATTGAAAGGGAAGCAATACTTCCAAATTGATTCCTGGAAGCAAGTGTTACTTTGATTCCAAAA
>NW_004624734.1:8832408-8874238 GCF_000247695.1 Heterocephalus glaber
TTTCTTTTCCTGGTCACTAATTGCAATCTTATCTTCTATATCTGAAATTCTGTCCTCACATTGGCTCATTCTGCTCTGTAGACTTTCAGTGGAGTTTAATCTCCTGGAAATCTGTTTGTATCTGTTTTATGCATTCCATTTCTTTCCTATGTTGGGATTCTATCACCTTCCTCAGCTCCTCTATTTTTTTTTATGTGTCCTCTCTAGATTTATTAATCATGTCTTGCAGTATGGGTACCATCTCTGCTGTTATCTGAGAAATTATTTCTGATTTCATTTTTTCCAGATTCTCTTTTGTTTCCAGTTCAGGGAGTCCATGTAGTTGTGTTTCAGAGTGTCCCATCTCATTTCCCTTTGGGGTTGCTGTAGGTGATTTGGAAGTGTGGTTTTGAGACTTGTTTACATGTCTTCTCATTTCGATTATTGGGACGAGGGTGCTATTGGCACCCATGGGGCTCCCCTCCTCTGGGCTGGGAGTGGTGGAACAGAGGCCTGGAAGCCCCTTCTTCCTGGCTGGGAGCAGTGGAAAGGCAGCCCGGAAGCCATTTCCTCTGGGCTGTGACAGGTCGAACAGCAGCCTGGAAGCCTCTACCTCTGGACTGGGAGCAGTGGAACAGTGGCCCGGAAGCCCCTTCCTCCTGGCTGGAAGCAGTGGAAAGGCAGCCCAGAAGCCCTTTCCTCTGGGTTGTGAGCAGTGGAACAGCAGCCTGGAAGCCCCTACCTCTGGGCTGGGAGCAGTGGAACAGCAGCCCAGAAGCCCCTTCCACCTGGCTGGAAGTGGTGGAAAGGCAGCCCAGAAGCCCCTTCCTCTGGGCTGGGAGTGGTGGAACAGCCTTTTGCTCATTTTTTCATTCTAAGTTTTCTTGTATGTGTACAAGAAGAAATGATAAGTGTTGATGTGTAGGCTCCACTGGCAGAACAACTTTGCAAACAGTTACATGATGCCAATTTGATATTGATGCCTTCTGATGTGTCAAGCAGAAGATCACCTAACTCTAATGAGGGCTTGCTTTTTTCAACCAATTTCTGGAATCAAAATAAAGCTCTAGAAGCTCATTCTGCCACAAACTAAACATATAAAATGAATGTAAACACTATCATAAATTTAGTTAAATGTCTGGAATTGAAGATAAAATTACTTTTGAGGTCTCAATACAAGTATATATTTTGGTGAAATACAATTTCATTATAAAAATAGTTTTTTCACTAAATTTAACTATTAGGGAGCAATGATCCTGGAATTGGTTATGATGAACATGTACTGTATTTTCTAATTCATGCAGAACAGCTGTGATATTCTATCAACTGAAATAGAAGCTGCAGTTGTTAAATGTTGCAAATATTTTTATATACACTTAGAGTAACTGTGATAAAGCTGAAGCAATATTTAACAAAAATCTTTGGCACAGTAGCACACACTTGCTTTTTCTACTGCAAATCATTAATCAGATCTTAGAAATGTTTGTGCTTTTGTAGAAAGATAAAATTGCTTTGGAAAGATAAAATTGCTTTGGTTCCAGGACCCTCTGTGGATCCCCAAACCCAGAAATGCTGGAGTCCCTTGTGTAAAATGGTGAAGTATCCACATACAACCCATGCACATCTTTTTGTACACTTCACATTACAGATTACTTATAACACCTCAAATAATGTAAATGCTGTGTAAATAGTTGTTATACTATTTTGTTTTGGGAATAGTGACAAGGAAAATATCTATGCATTTTCAGTACAGATGCAATTCCCCCCCACCCCCAAATATTTTCAACCTGCAGTTGGTTGAATTCTTGGCTGCAGAATCTGTGGATACGGATGGCTACTTATGCTTTGTAAGTAAGCTTGAGTCTTATAATAGTAGCAGACTTTTCAACTGTACATTTTGATCAACAATTATTTGCAACTATTTCATCAAAGTTCTCAATGAATGCACTAAGGTAAAATCTGAACCTTGGAAATTTAGCAAATTGGCAATGATTGAAAATATCTCTCACAAATAAGAATGTATGGAGACTTAGACTTGCAGAAAACAAGGCAGAAACTGAACAAATTCAAGGATGAGAACATCAGAGTACGATCTAAACTTGAGGGGAGAATATTTAGATGGAGCTATTATTTTTACTTGTACAAATTAATACTGTTTGCCAAAATAGAGTAAAATTGAGAAAGGTGTGCAATGTAAGTGTGGCAAAACATTTAAAAGAATCATATAATGTTTTATTTGATGATTTAAAATAATCTTATAGCAATACTTCTTATCAAGGAAAGGTACTCTGAAAACAGGTGAAAAGATAGTTCCTGTGAAAATATTTGGCTGAAATATTTATATTTTTTAATATGAAATAAATTAGAAATGAGAACATTCTTAATTTAGCAGAATTTCTTTTATGCTCACCAGGTATCTCAGTACCTTCAAAGAATATTTTCTCAATTAAAAATGAATGTGTCAAAAAAAAAAATGAATGTGTCAGCAATTTGAAATCTATGAAAAAGTAAATGCAACTTTGAGGAAAATGTCTGCTTTATGAAAATCTAAAAACAATGAGCACAAATTGAAAAGACAAAACAAAACACATTCCTCAGAAGAATGTTTCTGACACAGTATTAGAATAAACTATAGCCACAAAATGGAAGTACTTGACTCTGTGCCAAAAACAATGTCCAACTTAGGTTTTAAAAATGTTTCTTTGATTAAGATAAATATCTTTAAAGTTGTGCACTTACATACATTTGTTATTTTTGTCTTGAGGAAGAATTCTAAGCATTGTTTTTGAATAGAAATGTTTTATAGAACTACTAATATCATAAAACCAATTGCTAGTCAATCTATAAACACTTCAATGTAATTTCAGTTATTTGGGGGTCTTCCTAGTCTCCAGGAGGAGAGACCAACCTGGAAAGTTTAAATTGTGCTGAAGCAGACAGACTGGAAAGACCTTGGGACTCGACAGACAAAGGAGAAAGGAAGGAACACCTAGCCCACTTCAAGGTGTTTGTAATTGCAGTCACCTGCAGGAGTCACCTAGACACCCAAGGACATTCCCAGATGAGAAGTGTAGTGAAATACCCACCAGGCACAGAGAATTTGAAGCCTTTTTACTATAAGGCCAATCAAGTGGGAATTTTCCTTCCCCCTTTCTCTGCTTTCCCTTTCCATACTCCAACCCACAGAGACCACAACCAGAAACTGAAGTTAGCAAATGAGAGAAGGAAGATCTCAATCTGCACCCCCACACCTTGCCAACAGAGGTGGCCTTCCTTCTGCTGACCATGGCAGGAGAAGGTGCAGAAGTCTCACCTTTGAGTCAAGACAAAAGTGAGGTCTGGATTGGACATTTGATTTTCTGACTTAGATGATGATATATTAGTCACTTTCCTGCCACTGGGACAAGATACCTGACACCCACAACTTAAGGGACAAGAGGTTTATTTGGCTCACATGTTCCAGAGGGTTCAGACCATGGTCATCTGGCCACAAGGCAGAAATGGCATGGTGAAAGGATACGTTCAAGGACAAGTGCTCACATCATGGGGCCAGGAAGAAGAGAGAAGAGAGGAGCAGGGATAAGAATACACCCTTCCAAATCAGGTCCCTGGTGACCTGCCTCCAACCAAGTCCTACCACCTAACAGCACATTCAGCCATGAACTCATCAGTGCATGAGTCTATTGATAACTATAGCACCTCCATGGTCCAACCACCTTCCAAAAATCCCATCTCTGAATTCAGGAGACTTTGGAGGGACATTTTAGATCTAAGCTATAACATATGATATTTGTTAGAGCCTGTGTCTAGATGTCCCCCCAAAGCCTCATGTGGTCATAGGTGGGGTTTTTCAGAGGCGGCTGGATCTAGGGTGTGTGACACTGGGATTAAGTGTGTGATGCTGAGATTATGGGTGTGTGATTACTAAATCAGTTCACTGATTAGTTTGGCATAGCCTGGGTGTGGACAATGGAAAGCTCCACCCTGGGTGTGGGTGGCCTTACCCAAAGGGCAGGTAGCTTGGAAGGAAAAGGCAGGCTGCTGCTGCTGCTGCTTGCTCACTACTTTGCTATTTTGGTGCCTTTTGCCTTCTGCACACCATGAACTATTTTTCCTCTGCAATGTCCCTCTGCCATCCCACCCTCCCTTGGAGTCAGCTAACTATGAGCTAAATCCTCTACAAATTGTGAACCCAAATAAATCTTTCCTCCTTTAAGTTTTGGTATTGGGTATTTTGTCTCAGCAATGAGAAAAGTTTCTAAGACAATATTTCCAAAGAAAGAAAGTTACCATAGGACTTTTGAAATCAAAGAGTAAGCAAAAAGTCAAAAAGTTGACAAAAAGAAATAAAATTCTGGTACAATGTAGATGAAAGTTGAAAATACTGTCCTAAGTAAAAGGAGTGGATCTAAAGGTGACACATTATATAGTTCCATTTATAGGAAACATGCAGAATAGAAGACAAAGCAGATGAGTGTTTGCCAGGGTTTGGGATGGGGGTAATGGGGAAAGGGTTTCCTTTTGGGATGATGAAAATGTCTTGGAAGTGGATAGAGGAGGTGTTTGCACAACAGTGTGAATGTACTAAATGTCACTGAATACCACACTTCAAATGGTTAAGGATAGTTTTATGTTACATAAATTTTTATATCAATTAAAAAATTGGGCTGTGGGTATGACTCAGTCATAGAGCAGTTGCCTGGCATGCATGAGGCCCTGGGTTTCATCCCCAGGATCACACACACTGAGAGAGAGAGAGAGAGAGAGAGAGAGAAAGAGAGAGAGAGAGATCAAGGATTTTCCAGAAATGTTTGTCTGAGATAAAGAGAAAGATAGCTCCTATGATTTAAGGACAATGCCATATAAAAATAAAGGTTTTATAAGTATCAGAATCTATGCATTCTGGGTATAATATAGATTACTAAATAGAACTATGTGTATAAAATTACATACACTGTCCTCACTGGGAGATTTAAAGAACTTTGAAGGACAAAATTCAGCTCTTCTGAAACTTTACTTACCTAGCATGTAGAAAACCCTGAGTTCAATCCTCAGGAAAACAAAACAAAACAAGGAAATTACTCAACCAGAGAAGTAGGGAAGTTGATTAAGACCCTAACTCTCTGTGTTAGCTTGAGTGAGCAAAGCAGTTCACCTCTTCATGCCTCAGTCTTATGCTCTGTAAAGTAGGAATCCTTTTGATTTTACAAGGTGGTTGTAATACTAAAATGACATAGATATGCTTTGAAAAGTACACAGTGTAATACAAAATACAAGCAATTTGCCTTACTTAATTTATATAAGGGTTTATTCAGAAACACACCTGATGGCAAAGCACACCTGATGGCTCTCAATATATGGCAAAAGTGAGGGCTCTCAATATTTTTTTTTTTGGTACCAGGGATCAAACTCGGGTCCTTGCACTTGCGCAGCAGGCAGCGAAACCAGTGAGCTAAATCCTCGGCCCCAAGGCTCTCAATATTTAGGGACAAGGTGACCAGGAGATGAACTATATAACTGCCTGTTTTTCAGGATAATAAGCCCCAAATCATGCAAGTAGTATGCTGCATGAGATTTTATCATTTGTTATTAATAAGTGTAATAAATAGGTTTGGGTGTTTTTTTCTTTGGCTACTTAACAAGAAAGGTGAAGGATTGTATGCAAATTGGCTCATTTGGAGTCAAGAAAGTTTGATTTGAATGTTCAACTCATATTAGCTAACATGGCACTCAGTTCACAGATTCTGTAGATCTTTACTGACTTCCTATTTTGTTCTAAGCACTGGGGTCCCTAACAAGGACCCTACACTGGAGATACAGAGGTAAATGAGATAGTTACTTTCATCTTTTGGGTTCACAGAGGCTCTTGACAACCACTGTATCCTTTGTCCTGCAGTTTGAAAGAGATGGTGTGTTAGTCAGCTTTCTGTTACTATAACAAATACCTGAGACAATGAACTTACAAGGTGAAAAGGTTTATTTGGGCTCACAGTTTGGGAGGTTTCAGGCCATGGTTGGTTGGCCCATTGCTTTGGGTTTATGGCAGCACATCATGGCAGAAATGTGTGATGGAACACAGCCACCCATGTTTGACTGGGAAGAGAAGTAGAAAAAGAAGAAGAGACTGTGGCCCCACACACTCTCCTTAAGGGCACACCTCAGTGGCAGACCTCCCGTCAGGCCCTGGAAGTGCCAAGCTGGAAACCAAACCTTTAACACATGGGTTTTGGGGAAACATTTCAGATCCAAACCACATCAGGTGGGTTTACAAGACCTGTGACACTCCCCACCCCAACACACTCCCATGTGTCTTCTGGTTGGAGAGTTTTCTGAAACTGGCACCAGCAATTGTAGACACCAAGTCCGAAACCACTCCTCTGAGTAGCAACCACCCTCCCACCCCAGATCTCTTATGCAGATCCTGAATCAAGAATCCAGTGTTCAAGCTGACACCCCCTCATCTCATCAGAAGGGCAGACATCTGAAATTAAACGCCCAAGATCAGGAAAGCGGAAGATGGCATTCAGTGTGCTATCACGAGGCAGTGTGTTTGAAGACACTAGCTTTTATCTGCATGGCGGCTGAAGGAGTTCTTGTCTTTTAAACAACCATCAAATCCCTAAATCAATTATTGGCTAAGCACATCCCATGGTTTTTCTCCAATTACTGAATGTAAATTCTGGTATGTAAATACCAGAAGCCCCTCCCAGCTCAGAAATGCAGTAAGCAGGAATACCTAAAAGACTAAGAACACTGAATTTTAAAGAAGAAATTTCCCCTCAAAGCTCACAAAATACCTGCTGCAGATTGCCTACAAGTGCAGCTCCAGGCTTTGGCTCACTAGATAAGGGGATGGCCAAACTCACAGATTCCGATTGGTTGTTTGTTTTCCAAACAGGTCTGGGTAGCACAGGCTGGAAAGAGACTGAAGATTCAATTTTGCCATTTTCTAAAGGAAACAAGGGAACCTCCTTCTGTGCTCCATTAGCACCAAGAGGCATGGAATTTTAGAGCTGGATGACACATTACACTGGGTCCAGTGGCCCCTTTGTATTTATTTTTTGAATTACAGTAAAATGTATATAATGCATAATTTGCTATTTTAAACATTTTTAAGCACACAACTCAGTGGCATTAAGTACATTTATACTGTTGTGCAACATCACACCCATTCATCTCCAGAATTTTTTCATTGTCTGAAACTGAAACACTAGTTCCCCAGACCCTTGTCCCAGCCTCTAGTAGCCATCATTCAGCTTTCTGTTTCTAAACTTTGACTGCTCTAAGTACCTCGTTTGAGTGGAATCCTATGGTCTTTACCCCTTTGAAGCTGGCTTATTTCACTTAGTGTAAGGTCCTCAAGTTTCATTGCTATCATTGCACGGGCCAGAATCTCCTTTTCTTGGGTTGTTTCCATCTTTTGTCTGTTGTGAATAACGTTGCTGTAAAGTTGGGTGTACGATATCTGTTTGAGTCCCTGAATTCAATTCTGTTGGACATATACCCAGAAGTGATGGTGGTGTGTAATTAAATGTTTAACTTTTTGACAGACTGGCAAACCATTTTCCACATTGGCATTTCACACCCCCACCAGCAGTGAGCAACACTTCCAATGTCTTCACACCCTCTCCAATCTTGTCATTTTGTTTGTTAATAATAGCCGTCCTTATGGGTGTGAAATGGTATCTCACTGTGGTTTTGATTTGCATTTCCCTAATAATTAGTGATGCTGAACATCTTTTCATGAGCTTCTTGTCTGTATATCCTCTTTAGAGAACTGTCTGTTCGGGTACTTTGTCCATTTCTTAATTGGATTGGTTGTTGTTGTTGTTGAGTTGATGTCTTTTTTCAAATAGGTGAAAAACGGATCATAAAAAGCTGGGCATGGTAGTGTGTGCCTTTAACTATAGTACTCTGGGAGGCTGAGGCAGGAGGATTACAAATTCAAGCCCAGCCTGGGCAGTTTAGTGACTTAATGAGACCCTCATCTCAAAATTGAAAAAAACAGTGTGAAGGTCCTGGGTTCAATCCCCGGTACAGATAGATAGATAGATAGACAGACAGACAGACAGACAGACAGGCTCTGTGATACTCAGCTGGATTGTGCCAAGCCAGGAACCCCAGAGAAATTTTTGTTCTAATTCAATCTTTACAGAGGAGGAGACTGAGTCTGAGAAGGTGAGAAGACTCCCTAAGAGCCGTGACCAACTGGCTCAATTCACATGCGGAGTGATCAGAGCTTCCTTACTCAGCCCTGAGGCTATGGACTCCATTGTTCCCCTTTCAAATCCATATGTTGAAGTCCTGACCCTAAGGTGGCTGTATTTGGAGACAGACGTGAAAGGAACAAATGAAAATTAGATGAGGTCACAAGGGTAGGGCCCCAGTCCACAGGACAGCGGTCATCACAAGAAGAGGAAGCAGCGACACCAGGAGCAGGCACACCTGGATGGCCCTTTGAGGGCACAGCAAGAAGGTGACTGTCTGCGAGCCAGGAAGAGAGCCCATACCAGAGCCCAACCTGCTGGCACCTGATCATGGACTTCCTACTTCCACGAGAATAAATTTCTAGTGTTCAAGTCACCCAGTCTGTGATTTTCTGTTATGGCAACCTTAGCTGACCATGCCATTTAGATTCAGAAAGTACAGATGGAGAAGATCCTGGAGAGAAACACCAGGGCCACCAAGGAAGTGGTCAAATTGACGGAGTCCTCCAGGCTAGGGCCGCATTAGAGTTTTCTGGAATCTCAGACTTCAACTTGATGTCCATGTAATCCTGTCTAGCACAATACAACTTCCTGATGTTGAAAATAAAGAGATTAACAAACACTATTAAAATAATTCCAAAGGCTTCCTGGATATCAAATGGCTCTCACCAGAAAGTATTTTGATGATTTAAAAGTCTTAGATGTGTGCATATTAGATTTCCTTCCAAGTGCACATGGTTTTACCACTGGTTTTGAACTTTTCTTCTGTTCTCCTCTTAGGTCAGTGTTTCCTTCTCTTTGCCAAATGAACTGTTTTTCTTCATCAGATCATCTTAAGGTCCCTTATATCTGTAAGATTTTGGGATGTTGCAGATAGTCTTAACCACAAAGGGGATTGACAAAGGCCAGTGCGAAAGAGAAGTAGGTAAGTGCAGCTGTGGATGGTCGCTGCGCATCAGGCTCGCTGTTAAGGCTGTGCCTCAGGCAGAGGCCAGAATGCTTTGTGATACACCGAGGCAGAACTCTAATCCAGTATAGGAATGAGTTCAACCCCATGTGGGCTGTGCAGCCTGGTACAGCAGCTGGTGTCTACAGACTGAATCTTCTAAGCCACAGACTTTATCCTTGCTGCACTTCATCCTCTGCTCCATCTCCTGGACTCCAGCCCCCGCCTTGCTGCCCACCTTCCTTCCTGCCGGTGCCTGGCCCCCTGTCCAGTCCTGCTCAGTTTCTTTCTGGGTAAGTTTCCAGCTCTCTTTCTTGCTTTGCTTGCTGGAGACTTTCATGTTACCTCCCAGGACTTCTTAGAGTCAAAACCAGGATCCCCATAGGAGGTAGGGACTGCAGAGACTGACCTGGCTCTGAAGGTTTCAGTGTGGAGTAAGGAACTGGGTAGGATCAGGATTCCAGTTGGAAAGTCTAAGAGAGCCGTGAAGTTACAATTTATGAGGTTTGATCAAAATACATGCTGAATATTTACATAAAATTAACTACAATAAAAGACATATTGCTATTAATCCCTCTCAGAATACTTCCCCTTACTTTGGACATACTTATCCTATCATTCTTGCCACTTTAAGAAGCAGTTCTGGACGTCCTCTTTCATGAATGTCTTCATGAGATGTGATAAAAAATACAGTGAATGCTGCCATCCAACAGAAATGCAGGCTCATAAAAACACTACTGTGTGTCCTCAACCACCTTATTCATTGGATCTGGTACTGTATGACCTCTGGCTATTTTCCAAAGTCAAAATGACTGTGAAAGACAAATGTTTTGAATTGATTCAGGACAGCACGGCAGCCACAGCAGTTCAATTAAAGACACTCATGAAAGAAGACTTCCAGAACTGCTTCAGCAAGTGTCAAGAATGATGGGATAAGTCTGTTCACAGGAAGGGAGAGTATTTTGAGGGGGATTCATGGCAATGTATCTTGTACTGTAATAAAAATTTTAAAATGTTTTTTAACATCCTCCGTATTCTCTGTTCACACACTGTACATTCAGGAACGAAGGCATCACACCCAGTGCTCACTCTGCGACAGCACTTCTCAGGCACCAGAACCTTCTTGACACCCAGGCTCTGCTGTGACATGTCTAGGTGAGCTCCAGCAAGCTCCCAGGGGCTACAGCAGCTGCTGCAGGTTTGAGTGTCAAGGGCGCACTGCGTTGTATTAAGAGAGGGATCCCTGTGCTCAAATCTCAGGGGCCTGGAAGGTGCAGTGGCTTTGAGACCATGGCCTCTGGCCACCCTGATGGGTCCCTAGGTCCCTAGTGCTCCTCCCCTGTGTCTTGGGCTTGGAGCTCAAGCTTTATTGCAGATGGGAGCTACCTGGAAGTCTTTAGAACACAGCTTGCCAGCCCCACTCCCAGATCGTCTGATTCAGTAGGTCCAGGGTGCAGCCCATGCATCTGTATAACTTTGCAGGTGATGCTGAGGCTGCTGACCTGGGGACCATTGCTGCAGTGTGGCTAAAACTGAGGTGCCATGGGATTCACGCCGGCTCTGCCCCTTAGGAGCAGCATGATCCTGGGTAAGTCCCTGCCATGCTCTGAGATCCATCCACAGAATGGTGGTGATGCCCTGGTCTTCAGGGCTGCTGGGCAGGTGGCATCTGACCTTTGCACACATCTGCAATTTCCCAATCTGTGTTTTGGAGCCTGTCCGCTTCTGCGGCACCAATTCAAAAGTTGTTCTAGGGGTGAGAAGTGTAGCTCAGTAGGTTCAGCCTGTGCCTAGAGTGTGTGAGGTCCTGGGCTCCACCCCAGGACCACCACTACCAAAACAACAAAAGCTTTAGTTGCTTGACTTACCTTGTTTGTAGAATTGGGTAAATTAACTGAATGAATTAGGATACTTTTTTAGGACATTGTTTGGGAAAATGGGATCTAGAAGCCCCATGTATGCATCACTCAGAACAAGGTTTCTCAAATCTTTTTTGAGGGGGGGGTTGAAACAAGGTTTCATTATGTAGTTCAGGCTGATCTTGAACTCATTATGCAGCTTAGGCTGGCCTTGATCTCTTGGTGATCCTCTTGTCTCAGCCTCCTGAGTGCTGGGATTACAGGCATGAGTTACCATGCCTGACTGGGTTTGTCACATCTTAATATGCACAGGACACGTGGGGATCTTGTTTGACTGTAGACTTTTAGACACTAGGGCTTGGGTAGGGCTTGCACATTTGCAAATTTGCTTCTTGTGGTGCTGGTCTCAGACCACATCCAGTAGTGAGAACTCTAGGACAATATTCTCTGGAGAAGTCCTTGCTCCTGTTCAGAGCTTTCCTGTCATTTCCTCCACAAACCTTCAACAAACCAAAGTTTGAAAGCTGTGCTCTCTGTCTTTGCTTTAATTCTTGCCTTTTAAATACATGCAAGCTGCAGCCCACGCAGGCGGGAGGAGACCTCACTGTCACTCAGCCGGTCGGCACACACAGCCTCTTCCTGAGGCTTCAGAGCCTCTCCTGGCCACGCCGAGTCCCCACTTCCACAGTTGGGACTCTGTGACACTGGGAAAATCATTTCACATTGTTTAATTCCTCTAAAATAATCTGTTCATCTGTAAAACGGGAAAAATAAAGTCTGTCTTCATCATGAGTCATTCTGAGTCTGGATGACCCACTGCGTCCGAAAGCACTTTGGAAATTGGAAATTTGCAGATACAAAGGATTATCTGAAAAGAGGAAAGCTTAGGGCAAAGCTTTCTGTTTCAACTTCCAAAAAACTAAATTTAGTGCGTCTTTGCTACAGGTGCGGTGAAATGAATGAGGAGAATGATGAAAATGATAAACTACTTTGGTGTGGGTCCTATTTAATCCAAGGATGAATTTATAAAACCTTTAAATTTGACCACCCCCAGAGAGCATCTGGGAGTGAACATCCGTCATTGGATAGCTATTTAAATAGTTAAATGTACAATAGCACATACACTAGCTTGACAGCCCAGCCTTCTCCGTAAGTGGAGGATCTCCAAACAAGTGAGTCATTTGGAACTTCAGGACCACTTTCA
This sequence comes from Heterocephalus glaber, assembly GCF_000247695.1. The sequence goes on from NW_004624734.1 coordinate 8,844,604, forward strand.
TAACACAAGCAGTGTTGGAAATATTGCTTGAGTTCCCGAGCTAGCCTCCAAGCCCATTTACCTCTTCACATAGCTAAATCCCAAAGTAAAGCATGCCACTAATGCCACGTAAGGAGCATTAGGGTGAGCAAGGAATTTCTAGACTGGCTAATTTGAAAGCCTCAGCTAGTCTCTGATAGGATTTTACTTCCTTTCCATTTCTAAGATAGGGAAATTGAGACTAAGAGAGGAGTGAAGATCTTAGAATCATTATTGCAGACCAAGGGCTTGCCTTGGGTGTGCTTATTGCCAGATTGATACATTTTTAAGGTTTTTAGAACCAGCCCCATGAGCAGAGTTCTAAGCATTTCACCCTGGGTCACCTTGGACACACTTGTCCCTGCACCTGCAAGATCAGGGGACCCCAGTTTCCCACCTGCTTCTGGAGAGTCAGCCGCACGGGGCTTAGTCAGGAGTTCATAATTATCTTGACAGTTTTTAGACAAAGCCTTATACTGTGGGCTCCTGGTTTCTCTCAACTTTGAAAAGCCTGATTCATCTCTAGTTGGAAGCAAAGTTATTGACTGTAACTTAAGAATACAAATGGACATGTTGCTTAGAATTCATTCCAACTACTGAGCTTATATAAAAGAGGGGATTATTTTTTCTTTCATCTAAAGCTGGAAGTTAGGTGATACAGAGTTGGTGTGGTATTCTCACAAGCTCCTCAGGGGCCTAGGTTCCCTCTGCTTTTCTCTCCACCCCTCTTTATGGCTGATTTCCATACTCAAGCTCACTTTATGGCTGCGATATGATCACTATAGCTCCAGCCATAGCACCACACATTTCAGGCAGATCAAAAGGAAGCAGATGGGACAAAAAAGGCACTTCCCAGATGATTTAATGCTTTTAAAGTCGGGTACACTTCCACACCCAGCATACTCTATGTTATGTTGCTAAGGGAAAAGGAAATGTGCATATTGTCATCCCTGCCTTCCTGGGGTTCTGGGTAGCTCATCGAACTGAAGGACAAAGATCAGGGTGAATTTGGGTGTATAAGAACCCACAAAAGGGGCCAGAGATTTAGCCCAGTGGTTCCATCGCCTGCCTCGCAAGCACAAGGACCTGAGTTCGATCCCTGGTACCAAAACAAAAAAAGAACCCACAAAAGTCACTTTATGGGCCAGTGTGGCATAACTGCTCAGCTTCTGTCAATCATTGTGAATGTCCACTTAAGAGTCACACGCCCAGGAGAAAGGGCCCGAGTTTAAGTTTGGATCCTCTGCCCACTGGGTATGGGGTCACTATCACCGACAGTGGTCTTTGCTACCTAGGAATCTATCCTCTCCTCTCTCCTTAAGATGTGAACCCTGATTTTCAGCAGGCCCTTTCCTCCTAGAGCAAAAGACAAGCTCTCTCAGCCTCCCTCACAGCTCAGTGGGTCCATATGACTGACTTCTGGCCAACAAGATGTAAGTAAAAGTGCTCACAGCTCGGACCCAGCTGGAAGCATATGTTCTCTTACCCTCTTCCCTCTTTCAGCCAACAGCTCGAGTTGTGATGGCTGGTGCTTCAATAGCCATCCTGAATGATGAGGAGAGGTTCGCTCAGGAACCTGCATCCTTGAACGGGGAGCAGAAAGATTGAAATGTAAGACATTGTGGAATCTCCAGACCACTGCTGGACTATTGATTCTGGAATTCTTTTACATGGAAGAAATAAATGTCTTCAGTGATGTTTAAGCTACCATTCATTGGAGGGCTCCCACCCTTTATTCAGCTGTAACCAACTCTAATGGATGGAGTTGCCAGGCGATTTCCCCTGAGGGGAATTTTCTCCCAGGAGATTTCTGTGTCCTCATGCAAATAGACTCTTCCATGTCCTCCCCCACGATGTTCCAGACAGGATGAGGCACACCAGAATCTCACTCACCTCACGCTGGGACCCACACAACATATGCAAAGTGCTTGGCGCATGGAGCAACTCTTGAGAGTGTAGCTATTATTACAACGTGGTCTGGCACAGTTCCTAGCACACAGGGCTCAATACAAATCAGCAATCTCCACTTCCTTTATGTGCAAAGGTAGTCAACGCCTTCCACGCTGGGTCAATTCCAGACGAGCAGCCAGGAATTGATTGGCTCCCTAAAAATCACTTTCATCCTTGCTTCTCCTTTGGGACCCTCCTGAAGCAGCCCCCATCAACCAGGAACACTTTCTGCGGGTCCTCTGGGAAGGACATGGAGGCCCCTCTCCTTAGGAGGGACTAAGAATGTCAACTGACTTGGGTTGAAACAGGGAGAGACCAGCCATACGGCCGATGCTTGAACTGTGTTCCCACAATCCACTCTGACTCATCCCAAGGAGCCCACGGTGTCCTGGTTCCCTACCTTGGACCTCAGGACCCCAGGACCTGCGGCGAGCCCCCACCCACTGTGGGCCACCCTAAATCCAAGCAGTGGTTGAGGTGCCTCCTTATTAGACTCACAGGTGCTAGAATGAATGACTTTCGCTTTTTTACATTTGTGTGTCAGCAGGAAATCAGATCTTAGCCAAGTGTAGGAATTCAATTTATTAAATGAACTTGAACTAAAGAAAAGGAGAATAAAAACATTCCCAAACAAATGAAATAGAATGAACAGGGCCAAGTAAAGAGATGGCTTCTTCCACGTCTCTGCTAAAAGTGGGAAGCGCACTTCTCCCTGCCTCAGGAGTCCTCGCCATTCCTCCCTGGTCTCCCCTCCCCCTGGTTTCCCTCCCCAGAGGACTCTGGGGTCAGATCCCAGTGAGTGTCTGCCTGTCCCAGTTCCTGCAGTCCTCTCCTTCTCCTCCCTGGAGTCTTAGGAATGAGGGCCTTTGCTTTGCAGAGACTCTGAGGAGTTGCTGTTGAGGCCAGAGGAGGCTCAGGCAAGGGGAACTCGCTGTGGAGTTGTCCCTGGTCCTTCCCTCCTGAAGCACTTACCTGTGGCATCTGAAGTAGACACAGCCCCATGCCCTGTAAGCCTCACTCCTTTGAGGGAACAAGGTTTCCTGACAGGATCACAAGTGACCGCTTACCCTTGGCTGGGAAACTTACAGATTAAGTTTTGGAAAGTCTTAGATATTTCTAGAGCACTCTCCTATGCTACACTTTGAATGCAAGTGAAAATTAAATGGTAACTTGGGAGATGGTACATGGGGTGTTGGTGCTGTAGCTTGGGAGAGTTTGCCCAACAGGCATCCCCATTATCTGTGGTACTCACTGGGCAGGATTTGTTTTTTATGGTGCTCAACTCTCCATGCAGCACGTAGAATGTATTCATCACCTGCTGGTCACATGTGACCTGAATGTGCAATACAACCCCGGAACAAATGACAATGTCTCTTTGAAACTGGGCTGGAGAGAAGAATCTTAAAAATCCCTTATAGGTAAGAGATGGTACATGAACTATAAGGAAAAGGTATTTTTTTATTACCGATTTGTAATGTACAGTCACTGATGGTCCATTTAATTTGTGTATTAGTTATCACTTGCTGCATAACAAATTACCCCCAAGCCTAGTGGGCTAAATCAACATTGCTATGTCATGAGTTTTGTGGATCAGAAATCTAAAAGGGGCTTAGCACAGAGCTTGGGGCTCAAGGTCTTATCTGTGGCAGCAGGCAAGCAGTCAGCTAGGATTGCAGTCTCCAGGAAGTCAGGAGAGGCAGGGGCGCTGTCGCCTCACTCCCAAGGTTGTTGGAAAGCCTCAGTCCTCATCATCTGGCCTCTCTGCAGCCTGCCCCAGACTAAGTACCCCAAGGGACTGAGGACCACAGCACAAGCCAAGGTCTTTTCTAACCAACTTGGAAGTGACAGCCTATTGGCTCTGCGGTTTTCTATTGAGAAGTGAGTTACAGGCTCCAGTCCACACTCAGAGGTAGGAGATTAAATAAGGTTGTGGAAATCAGGAGGCAGGAACCCCTGGGGCCACCTTAAGGGAGACCTCCCACCTCTCAGAGAGTTGCTTTCTTCTCCTTCCCTCCTTCCTTGCCCCTCCCCCTCCCCTCCGCTTCCCTCCCCCTCCAGTCCAGTCCCCGTCCCTCTCCCCCCTCCCCACCTTCCTTCCTGCGTGTTAAATCCTCCTGGGACCTGTTTGGCTTACTCATCACCATCATGTCCCTACCATTTTTCCGCTCAGAGTAGGAGTTCCTCAGCCACATATTCTCCTGCCAAGGGAACTTTCAGGAATCTAAGTCTTGGGGTTAGAGAGGAAACTCTAGCCTGCATTGCCATGATTTGGGGATAAATGTTCCACAGGGTGGGTTTTCTAGACGACTGTTTTTCCCACTCAGCACCCGCATTCTTTCATACCATCCAGGACTAGTGCAGTCCCCAGGCCACGGAGAGCACCTAGGTTACAAAGGAAGTGTGTACCTGTGACTGTGTCACAGCAATAACCAGAATTAAATGGGGGCCCCGTTTCCTGGAAACATTCTCACACAGTAAGCTATTTATTGCAAGCTTTTTAGGCTTTGCTAAAAATCCTCTCTCAGTTGATTAACAATATTTGTGCTAGTGGAAGCAATTGCTGAAATAGCTCCAGGAATAGATTTTTCTCATAAACCAGGTACAGTAGGCCCTGTAGTCCCAGCTACTTGGGAAGCTGAGGCACAAAGATCATTTGAGCCCAGCTTGGGTAATTTAGTGAAACCCTATGTCCCACCACCAAAAAGAGCAAATAGTTTTCCTTGTTTTCGAAGGAATTAATTATGTCCTAGCTATGAGCCACAGTTGAATTAAATATTTCATTCCTTAAATTACTCTAAACATCTGTGTCCTGTAAAAGAGCCACCACCTTCTTCGCTGTGCCCACTCTGTCTTCACTCCCATTACAATTTTGTGCATTGTGCTTGAGGCCCCCAGTTGCAAGGGGGGCTGCGGCACTGCCTTGTCCTGGCTCTGCACTGTCCAGATGTGTAATGGTGAGAGGATCCCCTAACTTTGGTGGTTTTGGTTTCCTCATCTGTAAAACAGGGCTTATTCGGGTCCCTTCTCTCACAGGGCTGCTGTGAAGATTTGATGGGATGGTTCACAGGAAGCTAGGAAGCTACCTGGAACCTTTCAGATGTTCAGAAATTAGCATATTGCTTAGCTGTCACAATCCACAGTCATGGAACCAAGAGATGTCAACATGGCTGAAGAGAGAGGCAGATGGTGGGCCCTGGCAGGTATGCTCCATGGGCATCTTGGTGGCCAAATTTTTGTCCCAAGTAACAGGCAAATCACTGCACATCCGAGTGTCAGGGTTGCCTGTGAGCGGTGTAGATATGAGGGATGTGCTGTCCTAGGCCTTTCTGAGGCAGGGAAAGAGCCAAGAGCCCAATTTGGCCTTCCTCTTTGGTTCAGGTTCTCCGTCAGGAGCAGGCCAGTTAACCACCACTGTGACCAGGTGCAGGCATCCTCACAGGTCTCAGCGGCACATCCAGGGCTGTGATCCCCTAAAGAAAATGGCCTTGACCCTGGCATCTTCTGAGCTCATCTGTTTGCATTTTGTCATTTTCTGCCTTCTCCTCCACCACCAGCTGTTGCTTCTTGTTACTAGCATTGTGCCTGCTTCCAGAACCTTCTAACCCCTTGCTTCCTTGGGTGTGGAATTTACTAGAATTTTCTATTAAAAATAAAGCTTAGAGCTCAGATCTGAGGGCTGTGCCATAGGCAAAGCCTCAAGCTGTTTTCAGCTGGAGGCAGCAGCAGCTGACCAGTTGGCCTGATCTGAAAACACCGTTTAAAAATTTTTTAAATATCCGTACAGTAAAAATTGGCATTTTTTTCCCTCTTGGTATACTGTTCTAGAAATTTAAACTCATGCATACATTTTTACAACTGCCACCATGGTCAGGATGCAGAACTCCCTTTACAGACCTCCTCTTCCTCCCCTCCTCCTCCTGGAAGCCCTGGCAATCAGGATCTGTTTATATTTTGAGACAAATTTATTTCATGGCAAATTTATATTTCAATGACATCATACGGTATGTAGTTTTCTGAGACCAGTTTCTCTCACTCAGCAGAGATTCATCTACCTTGTTGGGTGTTAGTAGTTCATTCCTTCTTACCACTGAATTGAGTTCTATCCTTTTGTTTATAAACATTCACCCATGAAGAACATTTAGATTTTGGGATCTACTGTTTGTTCACACATAAAGCCACTATTCACAGTTGTGTACAAGAATGTCAATTTTCATTTTTCTACAGTAAATATCTAGGAGTGAGATTGCTAGAGCATACAGAAAGTATATTGTTTAATTTGTTTTTAAAAATTGCCAAGCAAATTTCCAGAGAAACTGTATCATTTTGAATTTCCACTAGCAATGTACAAGTGATTTGTGTCTTTTTTATTATAATCATCATAGTGGGTATAAGTTGATATTCCATTGTGGCTTTGATTTGCATTTCCCTAATGGCTAATGATGTTTAACATCTTTTTTTTCATGTGCTTATTAACAATTCTTACATCCTCTTTGATAAAATGTTTACTGAAGTCCTTTGTTATTTAAAAAATTGGATGGTTGATTTTCTTATTGTTGAGTTTTGAAAGCTCTTTAAATGTTTAAAATACAGTACAAGTCCTTTGTTGGACATGGACTTCAGCAATACCTAAAGCATTGAACTTCTCATATTTTTTACTTAAAATTTTTTTTATTTGTTTTGTTTTCTGAAACAAGGTCTCACTATGTAGCTCAGATTCTCTATGTAGCTCAAGCTACCTCAAACTCGAAACCTTTCTGCCTCAGCTTTAAGAGTGCTGGGATTACAGCCAAGTCCCACCATACCCAGATCAGCTTCTCCCCTCATCAATGGGGCTAACGCAGTTTTCTCTCCCTGCCTCACAATGTTACTTTAAGGCTCAAATAGTAAAAGGCAAGTGAAATATTGGAGATTGATTAAGAGATCACCTCTGATATTTGGGTTAGTTAGAAGTGTGATTACAATTCATTTATTTATTAGTTCTTGGCTCTGTTTTTGGTAGTAGAGGTTGTGTGAATAGTCAGTGGCTAACCAAGAGTTAGAGATGAGCTAAAGAGTGGGTTTGCCTCTTCCACAAATGAAAGGAGGATTGCGGGGCTCCACCTGCCACGGTCCCCTTGCTTTGTGGTTCCTTTGTGCGTCAGCACAGGCTGGAGAGTGACAAGAAGGACACAACAGTGGCAACATAGATGGTACTAATGTAGTGAGTATGGCATATGCCCTCCTCCCACAGCAGACAGTAGGACTTTTGCTGGAAGAATCATCTTCAGCTCAGGAAGTGACTGGATGTGCTGGAGCCTGGTGTTGCTGACTGGTTTAATATGGGCATGTGACCTGATTCAGCCAATGACACACAAGAAGCGGTTTGCCAAAGGATTCTGGGAAAAAAGGTCTTCCTTTGGGGGAGGGATGAGAGAAGGTTCATTCTCTCCCTATCTGTTCTTTGCGTCTGTCTCTGTCCCTCTTTCCCCCTTTGCTGGAGTGCCAGTAGCTGCACCCACTGGAGTCCAGCCTTGGAACAAGAGACCCGGAGACACCCGAGCCCTTGGTTACCACCTTGAGCCCCTACCTGAACGTCCTTTCGTGCTGCTGCTGATCTTTCCTGTCTCATTTAGTCTGAGTTGGACACTCTGTTGTTTACATCCCAAAGCAGAGTAGGTGATATGTGTTTCCCTCATCAAACTCCTTCCTTGACTAATCAAACTTCAGCAGTGTAGTCCAGGAGTCGAGGTGTGGGACACAGGAACAGGAAGAGGACTGTTCAATGTCCTGCCCTCAACCAATTTTATAGATCAGGTCTTAGCTTGTTTTCATTTTAGCACCGGAGGGTTAAACCTCTCCTAACCCTTATTAGCTTGTGTTAAATGGAGGGGAGAGCCTGAAATATAGCATCTAGTCCAAGGAAGGCAGTTTTATTCTATTGTCAAGTGCACAGTAAGCAGACCAACCCCAAGGTGGGGGTGGGGGAGACCTGCTGGGCTGCTTTAGGGAAGATGCAATTAACATATTGTTGCTATGCCAACCCTAATAATTTCTTTTGGGATTTTTTTCTTCATATAGGCATTGTGGCTGAGTCAATAGTGTAAACGAGGTAACAGTTGTGGTAGAGGGGGAGGTTAACCTATTTCAGGGAACAAACTGTTTTCAAGGACAGGAGCAGTGACCATTGGCAGAACAACGAGGTGCCAATTATGCATTCATTAGAGCAGGCTTCGCACTACCCAAATGGCAAATCTGAGGAATCCTGATGAGCAAGCGGGTTCCATGGCATGTGGCCTGGAGCTTAGCAGGGCAGGCAGTGGGCTCACACCTCACAGGCGGCTCCAAAGCAACCTAGATGAGCTGCCTTGGAAGAGGCTTGGGTGTGACCTGTGTATGCTCAGAGAATTTCTCATTTTAGGGATCCTGACTGGATCTGGGCTTCTTTAGTAACCACAGGTTACCAGGGCAGTGTGCGTGTGTGTGTGTGTGTGTGTGTGTGTGTGTGTGTACGTGCACGTGCACATGTGCATGCATGCGTGTACCAGACAGAGATGGAGACAGGGAGAAAGACAGAAAGGAAGGGGAAGAGAGAAGGAGAGGAAGAGGGAGAGACAGAAAGGGGAAGAGAAGCACAGTGGCCACTTGCCTCTTGTTTATGGGTCTTTCTCACAAGTCTTCAGGGTCTTGAAAGGAACCTTAGTCCTTGTCCTTGGCCCACTCCAGTTTTCTTTGGTGGCTTCTCAGATCATTCCCTGAAACTTTGAGGACAGGAACACATCAGGCTACTGTTTTCCTTAGCAGAGAAACGCTGGCTCATTTGAAGAAATGCAGTCATCTAATCCTAGTGTATACTTAAGATGCAGCTGGGGGCCAGGCCTCTTCAATAAGCAGCGAGTGGGGGCCAGGAGCCCTCAGTGCATGCTGAGTTTTGGCAGTGTTTCCCTGAGCTCCCAAGACCCAGGTTTCCTTTTTCTTCCTCCATCTGTCATGACTTGAACACCTGCCCGGTGTTGAACACTGCAGCATGGATGAGAAGACAAATGAAGCACAGAACCTGTCCTTAAGGGGCTCATGGTCTAATGAGGAACACACACACACACACACACACACACACACGGCTCTAATGAGTGTTGAGATGTGCAAGGATAGAGGAGCACAGCGGAGGAGCATTCAAGTTGGCATCTGAAGGCAGGCGCTCCAAGCCCAGGAGGGGAGAGCCAGCAGCATGGACAAAGCCTTGAAGGTACGAGTGTGGAGTTGAGTGGTTCATTTTGGGACCAGAGGTGACCCCAGTCTGGCCCTATGGTGCAGACCCTGCAGGTGGATTAGCCAGGTTTGGACACAACAGCAACCTTGACCTTTTCACCTGTCTAAGTCTGCTGTCTGGTGTGTAAAAGAGGCAGTGTGACCTTGTTTGCAGTTCTGGTAATGCAGAGAAAGTGCTCAGAGCAGTGACTGGCAGGTGGAAAGTACATCGTTCCTTCCTGGTTTTTCATGGGCATCGCTCCACAGAGGACTTGGCTGCTGCTTTCATCCTTTCTAAAGCTTCCCCATTCTTCCTCGAGGCACTTTGGTCTTGCTGGGTAAGCAAAGTCTTGGTCACAGGAACTACATATTAATGTTTTTAAAGTGCAGATCAGCAAGACATTATGCAGAGTGGGAACTACCGATATAAATTCATAGTCTCAAAAAGAAATGCTTGCAGCACTGCCACTACCAACAGTAAACCCTTCACAGCTGGATTTTGATCTTTAACACTGTTCTCAGTGAGTGGAACCAGGGCTCTGCTGACTCTATATTTGGGCAGGAGGGACTCAGGATGGGAAGCTCTGGATCATCTTACAGTACTATTGGCAGAAAGGAAGAGGCTTTGAAAGATGCCAGGGGCATCCCAAATGTGCTCTCATGAATCAGCTTGACAACTTGACTGTCTATGAATGTGGTTAATTGCAACGAAATTGGGAAAGGTCATGAGTTCATAACAGTATGCAAATTTTAAAAATTAGTCTAATGTACAAAAGGCCAGTTGGGTTATTTGAGGAGGATGACTAGTAGAATATGCTTTACGTTCTCATCTAAAAACTGAAGGATCATTAATAGATATGAGCACTTTGTTTCTCTACAAAGTGTGCAACCATTCATATCGATCAGAACATGTGTGTGACCCTCAGCTTCATTCCCCACCCCCCCTCCTGGGTCACACGGGGACTGGTCCCTGCAGACTGCATCTCCCAGGCTTCTCGGGGGTGTGGACAGTGGCTAGGGACACTGGAGGTTGGAAGGGAGAAGCTCAGCCCCAGCTCCCACCTCTGCTGTCTCCTGCAGAGTCCTTGGCACTGGCTCAGCCTCCTCTGTGTATTGCTTCTGTGGCTATAGTTGTTCTTGGAACCACTGTGGCACCAGCTTATTCCAGGGGACCCCAGTCCCTGCACTCCAGTACTATCTCTCCTTTGCCCCACCAGCTCAAGGATGTTAGAAGCTTCTCATTGTGGCTAAAATCTGGGTCACTTCATTGTCCCCTGCTTGGCTTCTCTGCTATATAACCCATACCGTTCCATAAATGTCCTCTGCAAACTACTGCAATGACCTCCAGCTTGCTGCTTAGTATCTGATAGAAGATGTCATTGTTTCTCTCTACCTACATGAGCAGAAAAGAATAAACAACCAGAACTGTGAGTAAACCAAATAATCCCAGAAAAAACAGACACAGTAGCAAGGACAAGAAGTGTCAATGAGTCCTGGGGAGAAAGGGTCACACGTGAAATCCAGGCAGGAAGGAACACAGAGCTCAACAGCAGGGTTAAGGGTAACAATAGGCAAGGACAGGTTTCAGCAGGACGTTCCCAGCGACAAGTCGGTCACAGATCCTGAGGAGGAGGACAGACTTTGCTGATTCTATCCTTCCTCCAGTAGGAAACAACAGTTTCACTTGGCTTGATATTAATAATAATAAAGTTCTAATAAAGAATATAGAAGCTTTAAATAATATGGTTGGATCCGGTCAAGACATCATCATGATGGGATGATGGGTTTGATGCCATCCTCCAAGAGGCATTTCAGGGGCCCATCTTGCCTCCCAGGCATACATCATCTCCTGTGCCACGGCTGGACAGCTTTCAGCACAACTCTGCAGCTCCTGGATGCTGTCTCTGGCCGCCTGAGCCTGCATGGCTCATGAGGGGCAGCCCTCAACCGGGGTCTGCCGGGAACAGAGGATAAACATCCCAGCACCTTTGCCTCCCTTGGGCCAACTCTGAGTTGCAGGCTCCTATGTTTCCCAATAGGACAGCACCCCAGGCATCCAAGGCAGTGACCTGGTTGCCAGCCCAGCCCTACTGATTCCTCCCTTTGTCTGCCTCACATCCCCACTTCCAGCCAGGTGAGTCTTAGCAATGCAACGCTTCCCGGAGAAATGACTTCCACTCCTATCCTTATTTCAGTGTCTGTTTCGAGGGAACCCTAGCCTAAGATACCATTTTTAAAAATAAACTCCGTTTGGAATAATTTTTGATGTTGCAAAGATAACACAGGGCATTCTGGTGTAACCCTGGCCCAGTTCCCTTTAATGTTGACTTCTTACAGGACCCCAGTACCTTTGACAACACTAAGAAATTAACACTAGTGCATCACCATTAGCAAACTCCAGACTGTATTTGGATTTCACCAAGTTTTTGACAAGTGTCCTTTTCCTGTTCCAGGGTACTCACAGGGAACCACATGGGATCTAATCAGCATCTCCTTGGTCTCTTCTGCCTTCCCTATCTCTCCTGTTTGGCAGGACTGAGACAAGGTATCCCAGTCAGACAGTTTGTAGGATGTCCCTCAGATTGAGTTTGGCTGATGAGCTTTCTTCTGACTAGATCGGAGTGATGGGTTTGGGGAAAGAAGGTCTCTCACAGGCAAAGTGCCCTTTCCATTATATCAGACCTGGGAAAACATCAAATTTTAAACCACCTGTTAAAAAGACAGATGATTTCAGTGCTGAGGTCATCACAAGCAATCCTTTATTACATATAGAAAGGAGCAGGATGCAGGGTGAGGAGGAGGGAAAGGGGAAGCGAGAGGAATAAGGACGCGCCATGTACAGGACCCTAATAACGCCAATCAGTGTAAACAATCTATGCCATAACATGAGCTGAGACAAATAACATCAACAAGTATGCAAAAGGGTTAGGGGAGCCAGGGGAGGAGAGGGGAGGCGGGGAGGGGAAGGGAAAGGAGATTAGAAAAAACAAGCTGTAATATGTACATGTAACCACTCTCCAAGATGATTGTAAAATGCATGAATTGCAAACCTGTACTACTAAAATAAAATTTAATTTAATTTTTAAAAAAGAAATGAGCTTGATGAGAGAACCAAGATGCATGTTTGAATCAGCTTTTATTTTTGCCTCTAGTTTCCCTGCCCCAACCAAAAATCAGTTGGTTGGTAACCCAATTCTGTGTCCTCTACCTGAGATGTATCCTCAGCCTTTCTGACCTAGCAAGACTAATGATCTCCCCCCACCCACTGGAAGAAATAAAATATGACTGAAACTTGGGGATGATATAAAATAGTGTAGCAAATAATAAATAAATGTAGCCATAATTCAACGAATGTAATATATCAATTGCAGAATAATGGATTATGGCCATGGTGTGGCTGACTTGAAGCAGGCAGAAGTGTACTTAGTAATAAATCATGTAACCCTTGCACTTCTGAATTTTTGCCTACTGTTCAAGATACCTGAAGAGCTCACAAGAATCAAATGCAGGTTGTAATTGTATTTTAAGAAATTTAAGAACGTTTAATTCATCAAATTTATAATTGAGAAAAATTGGCTTTTATGGTTCTGTTAATTAGATATAAGTGTAACAAGTGAAACATTAAGGGCCGTCTACACAATTGTAGGGGCTCTTTCCCACCATAGAAAAGCCCCAGTGTGTTAGATCATGAATTAGTGGGTTATAGCAATGCACCCCAATCTTTAGTTTGGGTTGTTAGTTTTCAGCTCATTCAAATAACACTCTCATGGATGGTTTAGCATTTTCAAATCTTTCACGTCATTTTATCCTGAGATAAAATGGAAGGTATTATCTGTATGTGGCAAATGAAGAAATGAAATCCATAATTTAAATACATTTGGCTGTAAGAAAGAGAACATAGGAACAAAAGTGATTTCCTTGAAAAGCAAGCCTGCTGGCTACAGTGCTGGTTCAATCAGGAGCTCCACAACATGAGGCCCCAGCTCCTCATGATCACAAGGTGGCTGCAACAGTTCCAGGCATCCTCCATGATACCTTCATGGAAGGTAAGCTCTCCTGTGGGATTAGAGAGGAAAGTCTTTCTCAGCAGCCCCTTGGTGACTTCCTTCCATCGGCTGGGTTTGAATTCTATGCTTGGATTCCAGCCAATCCCTGAGGACAGAGACAGTTACCGTGATTGACTTGAATTAGGTAACTCTCATCCCCTGTGGTTGTGAGCGTGAACCTCCAACCAAGTCAGCAAGGAACAGGGACCATGAGAGAGAAGGCAGCCCACACACAGACCCAGAGAAGAACATGGTCCCAGCCGGGCCTGGCGCCTTCGGCTCCACCTTACAGTCTTGGTATTTCCCTCCGTGCCTGAGTCCTTAGGCTGAGGGCACCTTGCAGAGGTCCTTCACTTTGGGGGCCTCCAGGCACTGCAGAGCCAGCCTCCCTAGGGCTGCTGGGTGAAGATGGGTTTAAACTTCCAGACAGAGCCAGCTCACTTCTTCCCCAACACAGTCTCTGCTTTCAACACTCCAAGACCCAGTGAATCTACCCCGATTCCTGCACAGATGGGAGCGCTGGGGCAGGACAGGGCCAAGTGGGGTGACTGAATCAGGACCTTCAACTCCTGATTCATGACTTGTCACCCCCTCCACCATACCTGCTGCTTTCCAAGTGGACATTTACAAAAGCCCTGGTTGGGGTGGTCAAAGTGACAATAGCATCAACCACAGAGCCAGACTCCTGGCTCAGCCACCCACCAGGTTAGTGACCTTGGGAAAGTTCTTCATTTTCCTCCTCTGAGAAATGGGTATGATTGCAGAACCACTTCCTTTGCAAGTTGTGAGGAGTAAAAGAGTGAATACATGTAAAGGCTTCAGAGCACTTGGACTCTATTTCTGTGCTGTCACTGTGCACCTGGGGATGTGTTCAATGTTTTGCATTTAGTCTTTACGACCCCTCTCTTATCGGCAGAGATGAGGAAATTAAAGCACTGGGTGCTAAGTGACCTAGGCCAAGGCCACGTGGAGCTTCAAATCCATATCCGCTGCCTCTAGGAGCCAGAGCTCTTCTGCACTTTCCCCTTCTGGCCCTACCACGTGGCTTCTGCCTCTTGGCTCCTCTCTTAAAAAAAAAAAAAGCAAAACCAAAAACTCCCTCAAAGTGTAGTTCCAGCAAGGCAGAGCCCCTTGCCTGCGGCCACCCAGCTAGTCAACACAGCGGGACCTATGTGCAGGACTCTTTGATGACCCCAGACTTCCTCTACAGGGACAGCAGCTCCCACCTTGCAATAGCAGGATTTGCCCAACCACCCCAGCGAACGTCCTTCCTTGTGTTAGACCAAGACCTGTTTAATCTGTGCCGATTGCTTCTGCTGAGTTGTAGAGGCCTTTCCCTGGTCTACTTGAGTCTCCAGCTGTGACCCATCTCCCTGCTTCCAGCCCTGCCATCTTTGACCTCATGGATCCACTTCACCTCTCCTTGAGGACATGGCCAAGACTCCATAGGTCACCTCCAGGGACAAGAGGACCCAGGGCTGTAGGGAGAGTCTACTTGCGTAATCTCCACGGAGCCTCAGGTGGATCAGGCAGGGAAGTGTCCCCTTCCAGATGTCTGCGTTCCTCCCCACCTTTCTGGCTTGCTGAGGACTCCTGAGCTATTTCCAATCTGTGAGCTGAGTTGAGGACAGCATGCTCTACACCTGTGTTGTCCAGTCAGGTGGCCACTTGTCACATGTGGCTATTCAAATTAAGCAAAGTAGATAAAATGATACCCTCAGTTCTGCAGCCACCCAAGCCACATTTCACCTGCCGCAGATGGCTTCTGTAGGGGACAGTGCAGGTGAGAGTGTTGCCATGACTGGTCCCCTTTGGATGGTGTCAGTGGTTCCCAACAGAATTACCTGGAGGACTTGTCCAGGCACCAAACGCTAGAGTCCTCACCCCCAGAGTTTTTACCTCTGCTCGCTGTGGGTAGAGCAGGAAGATTTTCATTTCTAAGAATTTTCTAGGTGCTGCTTCAGCGCCTGGGCCAGGGACCACACTTTGAGAACAGCTGCTCTTTACTCACCAACTGGAGAGCCCATGGAGAAGACTCCCTGTACCAATTTGGGGTCGATAGCAGTCGCATCTGATGGACACGGTTCCTCAGCTGGGCTTGAAAAAGGAGCTTGGGACCAGCTTTCTTAGAGCAGACATTAGCAGGACAGCAGGATTCTTGGATTAGCCAAAAGTTCTCCCCACTCATCCAGCCTACCAACTTCATCAACAAAGATCCCAGCAAAATAATCCCCAGATTCCCTGGGCTTTGTTTCCACTTGTCATAACTTCTGAGAAGCAGCAGCTTCAGTACCAATCCTAATGACTCTCCTTCAAGGCCAGCGAGGAGCACACTCCAATGTCATAGATTTAGTCTGTTTTCCATTGCTGTCACAAAATGCTGGAGGCTTGGTACGTTACAGAAGAATGATTTATGTAGCTCATAGTTCTGGAAAGTCAACAGCATGGCACCAGCATCTGCTCCGCGTTCATGACAGTGGTGGGAGGGTTTGCAGAAGAGGTCACAAGTGAGACAGGAAACCATAGTGGGGAGGGCCAGCCTTGACATTTTTATAATATCCTGCTCTCACAGGAAGTCATCGGTCCTGCCAGAGCTGACCTACTTCCCGAGACCAGCCTCAGTCCCTTCAGAACCCAATCACCTTGCACCGGTCTCCAGCTCTTAAAGATCCCAAAGCTTCTCAATATTGCCACACTGGGGACTAAGCTTCCAGCACACAAACCTTTGGGGACACACTCAAATGATATCCAAGCTGTAGCAGTCACCTAAGATGTCAGCTCGTCAGCCAGGCATGCTGGTGCATGCCTGTAATTCCAGCATTCAGAGAGGCTAAGGCAGGAGGACTGCAAGTTCAAGCCCATCCCAAGCAACTCGGCCACTTAATGAGACTGTCTCAAAAAAAGAGACAGAGGATATAGCTCAGTGCAAAAGCCCTGATTTCTATCCCCAGTCTAGCCAAGAAAAAAGGATCCAGTATCCAATTTTCCTTCTACCTGGAACTGGCTGGTGCCTGGTGCCTTTTCTTTCAGAGGCAGTGTGGGCTATAGGAAAGTGCATTAGATTTGATTATAAGATTTGGGTTCAAGTTGCTGTGGAATCCTAGGTGTTGCTCCCCTGAGTTCAGTTTCTATAGAGGTAGAGGTAATTATATTATTTACTTTATAAAGCCTCTGCATACTCAAATGATATCCCCTGTGGATTTCATTTGTAAATCACAGAGTACTGTCCAAACCTCAGGTCCAGTAGCTTGGTGTGTAGCTCTTATGGCACAGGCTATGTTTGATCAGGGTTATTTGCCTATACTATACGTGCCTCTCTTCACAGCCTGGCAACAGGGCTCTATTCATCTATTCATCTTTGGGGACCCTTGTGCTTGATTCAAGGCCCAGCAAATAGCTATAAAAATGATGATTATCATACTATAAAGCATATAGCCTGTATCACACACTTGGTTCATGTAATCCTTACAGCATCCCATAAGGTATAGTGCTATTATGAAAGTGTACATCACAGGTGGCAGTAAACAGGGGTGGCTGTCTTGAATGGCACCTCTTCATCTCTAATGTGCTCAGGGATCATCGGGGAAGCCAGATCTTGTTCAAATCCCCATCCTGATTCAGCAGGCCTGGGGCGGCTGGAGTTCCACTCTTCCCAAAATGCCTGGACAGCGCTGTGGTAGGCAGAGCATATTCTGTATCCAAGAACTACATCACTCACTGTGTCATCTCAGAGGGAAGATCCAGGCCCTGCTGGGGGAGACAGGAGGGGAGAACATGGGGAAAAGAACTTTGCCTTTTCCATTAGTCATGGAATTACAGGTCCTTGGGACTGGCCTTCTTTGAAGGGGTGACAAAGGAAGATTTTGAAGTCTCATGACAGTGTGACCCCAGAGTCCCCAGGAAAGGAGCAGGCAAACGCTGTGCAACATCAGGAACAGAGCGTCAGATTGGGGCTGGGCAGCTGGGCTCATTGGGAAGCCCAATAACAGCTGCCCAGTCACCCGGAATCCACTCTCCAAGGAGGGCTGTGGCACCCTCCGAAGACAGCCACAGGTCCAGGTGGAAATGAAGCCAGCTCCCTGGAGGTGGAGGGTGCTCAGGAGCCCTGGAAGGAGCTGTACGGATGAAATGTGGCCTTAGGTTCAGATAGCGCTAGATGCTAATCCCAGTTTGCCCCTCACTAGCTGATCCACCTGCAGCAACTTACTCACTGCTGTGTTTGTCTTCTCAGGATAGCATGGATATAATAAAAGTCCCCAGGCTTGACCAAGAAGCAGAAATTCCTGCAGAATTTAAAGAAATTGGCTTTAAGGCAGAGAATTGGTTTCACAGGTGATGGCAGGGCTGCAAAGCCAACAGGGGAAGGTGAAGCAAGCCAGAGATCAGCAGGAAGATAACCGTGGACCAGAGCCCCAGGAAGGAGGTGGGGCTACCCTGGTCAGGGGGTAGGCCCACACTCTGGGAGGCTGAGGAAGGACAATTGCAAGTTTGAACC
Source organism: Heterocephalus glaber (assembly GCF_000247695.1). The sequence goes on from NW_004624734.1 coordinate 8,862,337, forward strand.
CAACCCAGGCAACTTAGTGAGACCTGAAAATGAAAAATAAGAAAGGGCTGGGTATGTAGCTCAGTGTGAAGGCCCTGGGTCAAATCTCTAGTACCACAAACAAACGCACACAAAGTGTGTGATCACCTGGCAGGGCCGGACTGGGTGATGGCTGGCCTTGGGGCCACATAGCCCTGGCCAGGATGTTGTCCGAGGCAGAGGGGAGAGGAGCCATGCCCAGCCTCTCCCTTTCCCCATCCTCCACTCTGCTGCCACTGCCTCCTCTGGCTGCACCAAGCAGGAAACTGGGAGATGTTGGCAGGGGCTGGTCCTCTCCCCTCCAGAGCAGGATGGGAAAGGGGGCGAGAGGGCTCTAAGGGTCAGCAGGCTCTGGCCCTGCTCCACAGGCTGGAGGAGGCTGTGGGAAGGCATGGAAGATGCCTGATTGGGTTGCTGGCCACATCAGTGACCAGCTGACCCAAGAGACAGCCAGCCTCGCTGAGTAACTGTGTCTGCCAGGCTGACCCCTGGCAGCCTGCAATTCTCCCCACCCTCCTTGTGTTTTCCACGGGTGCTGGGATCCTGCAGCATGGAGGAAAAGACTCCCAAGACCAATGAGTGGCCAGGGGCCAGGGGAAGTGCCCGAGGCTGAATGCAGGAACATTGGCAAGGAGCAAGGACCCAGTTGGGCTGTCTCTCTGCTTTCCCTCCCTTCCTCTTTTTCCTTCCTTTCCCCTCTTCCCTTTCTTTTTTAAAAAGCAGCTATTCATCCAGAACCACCCTAGGAAGAAAGACCTGTAAACCAACATTTCAGTTAGGGATATCTTGGTTATAATAAAGAGAAACCCATTTAAAAACTCAAGCTAACAGGGTTTTGTTTTTTGAAAAGGAATGGATCTGCTGGGACCCAAGTCCAGGACCTCACAAGGCTGCACCATCTTTCTTCCCCATCTGAACATCTCCACCCACAATGCCAGCTGGGTGGCACATTGTTCCTGCTCCCCCATAACTCTGGGTGACTTTTCACTTTCCAAGGTGTCAGGAGACTCAGATCTTGAGTCCTTGAGGCCACACGCACCCAGAACATCCTGGCTAATGGCTACATTCACCAGCCTCTTTGATCAAATTATTGCTAGAACCTCACCTGACCAGCTCACTGGAGTAGACTCCATGTCCATCATGGTGGCCTGAACAGGTCAGGGAGGGGACAGGAGGGGGCCCCATGGGATGCCCTTCCAGGGAACAAGTTCTGACAGGGCAGGCAATGAAACGTATTCTCTGCCAGAAATAATTACAGATCTGGCCTAAGGGGAAAATTGGATCTGGAAAAGCATTTAAAAGGATAATAGCGACCATTTATCAAGGCTTTCTGTGTCAGACACTGTGTAAGCAATTTTTGTACGGTGTACCTCTTTTAATCCTCACAGTAACCCTCACAGGTCGGTATTATAATTATCCTCACTTCACAGGTAAGAAAACGGAGGTATAGATGGTTAAATAAGTTGCCTGAGGTCCAACCAGAGGAGGTGGTGGCCGCAGACTCAGTCCATGTGCCCAAGCCATGCACCTTCCACCGAAAGCAGCTGCCCGTGGAGGCCTTCTCCTCCCTACCACTTCCAAAAGTGCTCTCCATATTGAGATTTTGGACTGACTTCCCTGAGGCCACACAGAATGAGCCAGGTGTCTTTGGATGGGACTCTTTCCTTCCCTCGTTTTGTTAAAGGACCTCGGGTGCCCAGATGGGGAGGGGCTGATGTCTCCCCTTTTATGACTCCACCACCAGCTTCCTATGCTTGAATCCTCTTTGAAGATGATCTTGGTAGCATCTTGCTCCTTCATCCATGTCCCAGTCCTGGTCCCCTCCCCTGTGGGTGTTGAGTAAATAACATAGATTCTTCCAGTAAACCTTGCATATGTTTAATGCATATTATTCTTGGAACATGTATGTGTTTGGGAGTTTATTTTTCAGGGACTGTTCATTTATTTTTCATTTTTAAGATCATAAATAACAAAACTCATTGCATTAACTTCTTAAAAATTTTACATCAACTATATTTTAGAATAGATTCGGAATTACAGAGGAGCTTTGAATATAATACAGAGGTCTCTATAGACCTCACTCTTACTTTACTCTTTACTTACTCTGACACCTTGCATTTGTTGGGTACATTTGTCACAAGGAATAAACTAGTATTGAGCTATTATTATTCACTGTCTGTATTTTATTAAGATTTCCTTAGTAATGTAGAACTCTGTTCCACACTCCCATCTTAATAGATTGCGTTTAGCTGTCATGTCTCCATGGCCGTAACAGATGGGGCTTTCTTGCTTTTGAAGACCTTGACAATATTGAGGGTATTGCTAAGTTATTTTGTAGACTATTTCTCAGCTGGGATTTGCCTGATGCTTTTCTCATAACCAGACTGGGGTTGTAGGTCTGGGGAGGAGGAGCAGAGAAGCAGACATTCTCCTCACATCACATGAAAGTCTTCACTCCAGGCATGACTTGCAACTGCCACCTGTGTCCTGGTGATCACGTGGTCCTCTCTTCTGTCCTTCGAATCCTTTCTGTGTGTCTCTTACAAAGATCCTTGCATTGGCCTCGGGACTCATCATGGTGAGCAGAATGATCTTACCCAGGATCCTTAGCATTCTACAAAGATACTTTTCTCAAATCAGGCAACATTCAGAGATTCCAGGAAACTTGGATGTGGACATTGTGAGGGGGGCACCGTTCAACCTGCTACAACGACTTAACTATGTTTTTCTACTGCACATGTTGTTTTTGGTGAATCTTAAAACTCATCACAAAATCTAAGTTCATACAGATTTTTCTCTTAAATTTTCCTCTAAAAATTTTATAGTTTTGCATTTTAGACTTAGACTTATGATCCATTTTGAGCAAATTTTTGTGTTGAGTGCAAATTTTTGTGTTGTGTGTAAATTTTTGTGTTGAGTATAAATTTTTGTGTTGGGTATGTCTGTGTCTAGGTTGTTTTTTTTTTCCATGTGGATAACCATTTGTTTTAACACCTTTTGTTGAAAAGACAATTCTTTCTCCATTGAATTGCCTTCACACCGTTGTGAAAAATCAATTGAACTTACCTTGTCTATTCTGTGGACTCTTTTAGTCCATTAATTTTTATTTCTCTTCTTCTATCAATTACTACTCCATGCATACAGGTACTTTTTTCTCTGTCTTTCTATTTCATCTCCTGTGATACTGCTGTCTTTTTTTTTTTTTTTTTGGTACCGGGGATCGAACTCGGGTCCTTGCACTTGCGCAGCAGGCAGCAAAACCACTGAGCTAAATCCCCGGCCCAATACTGCTGTCTTTTAATTCCTTTATTCAAATGCATTAGTCATTAAACACATTGTGCTACTATTGTTGCTTTAAACACTTACCTTTTAGATTAATTAAAAATAAGAAAACAAGTGATGTTATTTATATTACCCTTGCTTATTCCTTCATTGACATTCTTCCTTTCTTTGCATAAAACCAAGTTTCTGGCTTATATCATCTTTCTTCTGCCTGAAGAATCTCTTTGGACATTTCTTGCAAGATAGATGGCTGGCAATGGATTCTTTCAGTTCTTGCTTGTCTGAGAAAAGTCTTATTTCTCTTTCACTTTTAAAGGATAATTTTCCTGGATATAGAATTATGGGTTTGTGGTGGGGTTTTTTTCCTTTTCTTGTTTCTACATGAATAAGACATGTTACTCCTCTCTGGCTTCTTTCAATATTTTCTCTTTCTTATTGGTTTTCTATAGTTTGAATATGCTGTCTCTGGGTGTGGGGTTTTCCTTGTTGATTTTTGCTTATTTGTTTTGGTCTCTGTTCTTCTTGGTGTTCTCTAAACTTCCTGGACCGGTGGTTTGGAAATTGTGGTTATTGGTAGCTTTGAGTACTTCTTCTGCACCATATTCTTTTTCATGTCTTTCTGCCATTTAAATATGCATCTGCTATACTTTTTTATATTGTCCCACATTTCTTAGACATTCTGTTCTGTTTTGGTTATTCTTTTTTTTTTCTTTTCATTTCAGTTTGGGAAATTTCTGCTACCTGTCCTCAAGCTCCCCGATTCTTTCTTTGGCTACATTTAGTCTCCTGATGAACCTATGAGAGGTATTCTTCATTTCCGTTTCAGTGCTTTTTACTTCTAATATTTCTTCTGGATTCTTTCTTAGAATTTCCACCTCTCTGCTTACATTATCCATGTGTCCTTATACATTGTCTAGTTTTTCACTAGAGCCTTTAACATATTGTCTTAGTTTCTCATTGCTGAGACACAACTCTAAGGAGGAAAGGTTTATTTTGGCCCACAGTCTGTAGGTTTCAGTCCATGGTTAGCTGGCTCCAAGGCAGGTGACATGGCAGAGAAGAAACAGCTCATGGTATGGCAGTGAGAAGCAGAGAGAGAGAGAGAGAGAGAGAGAGATCAAGGGAAAAGGAGGGAGATGCACACTTCCAGGCTATGGTCCCTGTGATCCACCTCCTCCAACCAGGCTTCACTTCCCAGTATCACTTTTAGCTATAAACTCATCTGTGGACTGATCCACTGACAAGTGTTCTGCTCCCACAATCCAATTTCCACCCCTAAGCCCCACCTACAAGCACATCAGGCTTTGGGAGGGGGGCATCTAGATATAAACCATAACACATATTAACCATTTATTTTATTTTATTATTTATTTATTTATATATTTTTTTGGTACCGGGGATCGAACTCTTCTGGTCCTTGCGCTTGCGCAGCAGGTGACGAAACCACTGAGCTAAATCCCCGGCCCAACCATATTTATTTTAAATAACCTTTCTGGCATCCAACATCTGTCCTGTCTAGCCTGCTTCTGATGATTGATGTATGTCTTCAGATTGTATATTATTTCTTGCCTTTTGTCTTGCTTTGTAACTTTTGGTTGAAAGTTGGGTGTATTTTATCAGGTAGTAAATTAAACAGCCTGTCGGTGTCAGGGTTTCTATTAGTCTCTCTAGGAATTGGGCGATGTTTAATGTTTAATGAAGTTATGTGCTCCAGAACCTTTAAATTCCTCCAGTGTCCTTGTTTTTGTCTTCTCTTGACACTAGGCTTGCCTAAGGATTCCTCCTCAGAAAAAAGTCTGTCTTGTACCTTTCTAGCTATAACACAGTTAGTTATTAGATAGGAGGATCCTTGGTGTGGCATTCTTGTTTCTCATTAGCTTTATGACTTTGGAAATGTTTCTTTTTTTCTCGCCTATAAAATAGGAATCATATCCCTAAGGGGCCTGAGCTGAGGATTGAATGGAATACTAAGTTGAAACCCTGAACACTCTAGGATAGACCAGATTCTTAGTTGAATCCTCAAGTCTTTTTGGCTCTAAATCATTAATTGCTGCTTGTTAGTTGGATGGCGACCCAGAGTATTGCTTTTGTGCCTCAACCACACTGTTGAAATCGGAACTCATCTCTCCTCACCCCAGGGGCTCTGCCATGGGGTTATTTCAATAAGCAAGCATCTTAAAAGTAAATGAAGGGTGCCTTCCAGGTACCCCAGATGCTTTAAGCGGCACCTAATGACATATTTAAGTGCAGGACCTGCCGGAACTAGAGAAAATAATAACCTCCCTAATTACACACTGACCCAAGATACATTCTCCCCAGTAAATAATACACCCTTCAGAAGTATCCTAATTAGGTATTTACTGCAGTGATTGCAACGGCTTCGCCTTGCTCCCCAGGGAAGTATTAAGCATCATATCAGGGCTGATAGGACTAGAAAACAAACCAGCATCAAGAAAATAAACTGTGTCAATGGTTTTCCTGAGAAAGCAGAGGCTGGGCTCCGGGGAGATGAAGGAGTTGCCCACCCCGGGTCAGGCAGCTTCCTCGCCTGCAAGAAGGCAGCTCCTTCCACGGCAGACCCAGGTCAGGCTGAAGCAGCATCCTCTTTCCACCAGGCTCAGCTTCCAGAATTAGAAGCTGGAGCTGTGCAGGGCAAAGCTGCTGCCCCATCAGACTGCTGAGGCAGCCATGGGCAAACTAGCTGGGCTCCAGTCCTCAGGAATCACTGGCTTGGTGGGTCCTCTCTGTGTCCCTCTCCAGTGTTCCTCGACCAGGGTGAGTTACCCTGGAGATTCAGAGGGGCCCTCAGAGAGCCTTGGCTGGAGGTGAGAAAGTGGCCTGGCCCGTTCCCCTTCCCCCTCTCTTTCTTTCTTCTCTCCTCTTCCATCTTTCTCCTCCTTCCCTTTCCCCTTTTCCATCATTTCCCTGCCTCTCTTCTCCCCAAGTACCCACTCTTCCTCTGTTGTCTTTTCCTTCTCTCCTCCCTCTGCTGTCCTTCTTCCTCCAGAGCTTCAGGGAATCTAGTCTCACTGCCCACACAGCAGTGTCCCCTGGCCAGGCAGTCGCTCTCCAGGGGAAGGCGCCTGGTGGGAAAATCAACAGCAGCTTTTCTCCAGGATCTGGCAGGAGGCCTCAGTCGTTGGGCCCTGTTCTTCACTCTCAGGCACCGTCACTGGGCCTCAGGATCAAAGTCATGCAGCTCTCTGGGCCCAAGATCTCTGGAGACGCACGGTGAAGTGCTGGGAGCTGCCCTTGAGACCTGTCTGATTATACACTCAGGGGTGGGCGCGGTGGGCTCTTCTCTCATACAGGGACAGCAACAGTTAGTCAGAGGCACTTGGGTCTTCTCTTTTTTTTTTTAAGTACTAGAGGTTGAACCCAGAACCTTCACACTGAATTACATCCCTAGCCACCCCCTTTTTGTTGTTATTTTGAGACCAGGTCTTGCTGACTTGCTAAATTGCTTAGGGAGTCTGGGCTCAGTCCTCCTGCCTCAGCCTCCTAGCATCCTGGGATTTCAGGCCTGTGTCGCCAAGCCCAGCTGCTTCTCATCTTAACCGGTCCTGCAGTGATCCAAAGAATGCACCCTTCCATCTGCACCCCTAGAGCCCTACTTGTCTGGTAGAGAACTCTGCCAGCCTGGGTAGGCCCAAGGAACCTCAGAAGTTATCTAGTTCTGCAATTATTAACCTGCAGCCTGTGACTAGGGCTTTGCATTTGTTTGCTAGGGTTGAGGTAACAAAGTGCCACAGGCTGAGTGGCTCGAACAACAGAAATATAGTTTTGCACAGTTCTGACTTCCAGAAGCCCCAGGTCAAGGTGTGGGCAGGTTGATTTCTTTCGAGGCCGCTCTCCTTGGCCTCCACATGGCTGCCTTCCCCTTCTGTCCTCATATGGTCACCACTCTGTGTGTGTCTGTCCTAATCTTATAAGGACACCAGTCCTGTTGGATTAGCACCCGTCCATGTGACCTCATTTTACCTTGATGGCCTCTTTAAAGGCTCTTTCTACAAAACACAGTCACATTCTGGGGCACCAAGTGTTAGGACATTAGCATATGAATTCTGAGGGGGAAATAATTCGACCCCTAAGAGGGATCATGGATAAAATCGGGAGGGAATGGAAGGTTATGGTTTTATTTTCACTAAACTCTAGCTGAAGTATAACGCTTTTTTCTTGCATTACAAATGTGGACAATAAATCACAGCACCCGTGACACTGCCATTCATAGAAATCACAGATATTTTCACATCAAGTCATCGTTACAACAGACATCCTAAAATAGTGTTTATGTTTGGAACTACTTTGAAATTACAGTTTTGTTTTGTTTTGTTTGGTACCAGGGATCAAACTCGGGACCTTGTGCTTTCGAGGCAGGTGGCAGAATAAAATTACAGTTTTTATACCTTCTGCTGGGTTTTGTGCTTTACCACATTTACTCAGGAGTATATGTATTACTGTATGACAAATTCATGTTCCAGTAGTTGGTAATTATATGACAGTATAATTGGTTTCCCTTATGTATTGTATTTTATGTTATGCATTTCAAAGCACTGCTTTGAGAGGGGTCTGTAAACCTTACCAAACTGCCAAAGGGATCCATGGCACAAAAAAGAACCTTGGACCTAGTTTAAACATACAAGGGAGGAAAATGGAGTGCGGAGAAATTAATTCACTTGTCCACAGTCACAGCTGGTTACGGAAGGGCTGGGACTGGGGCTCGGGCCTCATGACTCCTAGGCTGCAACTTGATCTACTCTATCATGCCTGCTCTAGTTCTTCCACACGAGGACTGGTATATAGTCACTAGGCATGATGGAATCTCAACATCTCCAGGCTACTAGGAGACCCTGCATATCCCCCAAATGTCCAGCCTTGAGGGTCACCTTTTCCTTTAATGGCCAACTAGCCTGGTCCTCCTCCTGAGCCAGGGAGGAAGGCCCTCTCCTGACACATTAGAGACTATCACAGAGGGTTACTTACACATTCTTCAGATGGGTCCTGGTTCCCTCCCACATCTCCCTGGTGACCCCATCCAACGGGGTAACCAGCTTGTACTGGTTTGCCTGAGACTTTGCCAGTGTTGGTGCTAAAAAGCCCTCGTCCTGGGAAAGCCTTCCACCCCAGACAAACAGATGGTTGCCCACCCTCATCCTGAGCCCATCGCTGGCCATCTTATGTCAGGCTTCCCAGTCTGTCCTCTTTCCCATCCTGCTCGAGTCTGCAGCACCGCTGGCTCTGACCTCACACGGGAGGCTTGGCTCACACTCCCAACCTGCCTTTCCCTCTGCACTGAAGTGTTTTGCTAAAACGATTAGGACTTCTTTCCTTCCAAGGATGACTTTTGCACCCATTCCCGAGCCAGCAGCACTAAAATCGCGGTTTAACCTGCTTCTGATGCCTTGAGGCGGTAGGGAATCATGGTTGTGGGCATTCATTTATTCACCCAAAGGCTTCCTTCCATGTGCTGGCACTGGGCTGGGATGTGTGGAGACAGAGATGAACAAGGCCATCCCTTGCTAATTTTTCAGTCGCCCCAGGTAAGGGAGATAGCCCATCAGTAGCACCCATCATGGGGCACACCAGCGTCATCTGGCACAGTCTCCCAAGTGAGGAGTGGACGGTGAGGAGGAGACGGACAGTGTGGCTCTCAAATGCTCTGTCTGGATTAGCAGCAGCTGGAGATGGTGGAAAATGCAAATTGTCAGCCACAGCAGGACCTCTGGATCAGGACACTGGGGAGTTTGAGGGCTGTCAAGTTTGAGAGCTCCTTGCGTGGTCAGACTGCCATGCATCCCTAGCGGAGTCCGAGTTCTAGCTTGGCTCATTTCCTCCCTCTGCTTCCCCTTGCACCCCAGTAAACTGCTGGAGCAAAAAACCCTCCTCAGACTCTGCTTCTGGGACCAAAGTCAGAGGCTGCACTAAGGAAGGAGACCAGAGGGACCAGGAAACACCTGCGAAACAGAAAAGCAGACAAGGACATCAAGGTGGAGAGAACCAAGTGGGCAAAGGCCCGGAGATATGAACCTGCACTGGCTATTTTATGTGGCTGGAATTCGGGGTTCCTGGGGAGGGTGTGGGGAGTAGATAGGAGCTCAGGTGGGGCCAGAGCCTGGAAACTTTATAAGTCTTAAAAAGGTTTCCATATGCTGGGAGGTGGGCAGGATGCCGCTGAGAGACGAGGGAGGATGCGGCAAGACTGGATTTGCATTCTTAACCATGACTCTGGGCAGCAGTGACAGAGATAAGGGAACAGGGAGCAAGGAGGCAGAAGCTGCTTGGGGGAACATGCAGCAGTCTCTCCTAAGGGATGAGGCCAGGCCTCAGGAGGTAACGGAGGCCCGGGAGGGATCTGACCCTGAGAGGTGCAGCTGGGCCTTACACCTGCCTGGCCCAGGGTGGCTGGCAGAGCCAGTTACACCCTGCCGTGGATCCTGAGTGGGGAGCGTGGCTCTGCGTGGGGTCTGAGCTCTCCATTGGACGTGGCACATGGCGGTCTGGGATGACCGAAGATGCCCACTTGGCACAGAGGTCATGCTTTGCTTTCTAGGGGCGGGAGTGAGAAGGGTGACCGGTCAGTGTCCTGGGAGCACCCAGACCTGTGCAGCAGATGGAAGACTAGTGGGAGAGGACAGACAGCAGCCCGGGTTTGGGGAGCTGGGGGCAGCATGCCGTGATGGCAGTCAAGAGCTCACAGCAGGAAATGGAGGGAGTGTGGCCAGTGGAGTCACAGATGTGAGTCAGGGGAGGAGGTGTGGGGACACCCAACTGGCTGCAGAGGGAGCAAAAGCTGAGGAAGTGCAGAAGGGATGCGGCAGTCACTCCTGAAGCTTGGCGGTGGGAAGGAGACAGCCCGGTACCCTCTGAAGCCCCAGGCTACTTGCCTAGATCCTCCATGATGCACTAGCACGTCCTTGTCCTGTAGAACAGCTGGTCGTGGCTGGCTTCAGGCTGTGCATCAAACCAAACCACCTCTGCTGAGTATCGGCCAGTCAATTTGTGTATTCCTGGATGGAAGGGCGCTAATTTAATGTGGCCAACACTGTTTGAATAGATATTTTTCACTTGTGGAGACACAGGTGAACTCTCCCAAGCCATTTCTGGCAATGCTTTAAAAAGATGGTCTCATCAGTCAGTGCTGATTCCCTGGCTGGAGAATGGAGCCATCGGTCACCACGAGGCCTCTTGGCATTAATGAGCATGTCAACTCAGCTTGAAGTAACAAGATTATTGTTTGACATGTCTTCCAGGCTGGGTGCCCCACTCCTTACTTCATATCGGGGAGATCTTCACCTTGAAAGCACTTCTCCCACTCCACCAAAGGAGGGCAATTTGCCTCTGATTGGCGAGAAGGAGTAGCACTAAGCCAAGATGCCTTAATCACAAGTGTTTCCAAATCTTTTGCAAATGCTGCAACATGCCTTTCCTGATGTCGAATATTTATCTTCTCCGGGCTTTGGGCTCTCCAGGGGCTCTGACAAATTGCTGGAAATTCTGATGGACTTTATGAGGTTGCAGTAGAGGTGATCTTTGCGATCTGTGAAGTGGGCCTTCCTGAATCATCAAGGCAACAGTAAAATAGCACCCAGCTTTTAAAATGTTTATTCCCCAGAGATTATTCTCTTTGACCAAGAAAATCTGTGAATCAGAAGAGCAAGTGGCTGTATCCCAACCGAGTTCCTAAAATAAGCATTCCCTGAGGGCTGAAGGGGAAATAGCCTCTCTGTTCCCTGGGTAAGGAATGGATCAGTGAATGAATGAGTGGAGGAGCTTTAGGAGTGGTTAGGGTTAGGGTTAGGGCTAGGGTTATGGGTCCCAGGTTGGGCTGGGTACAGGACTGGGCCTACAGTTTGGGGGGATCTGGTTTCCATCTCCAGCACCATGGTGGCGTGTAGCCATCCTTGTCTTTGCCCTTGAGTTCAAAAGCTCCTCCCAGACAGCCCTCTATTACTGTTAGCCTGTCTGACCAGTTCAGAGATACTGGGTCCCTGTTATGTCTCTGCTTTTGGCTCTTTCCCCCAGGAGTGACTGGGTGAAGTCTGTGTGGGGTGGGGCGGGAGAATGAGTCCCAGGACAGGGATCCTCCCCTTCCACAGCCGGGGCTGCAGAATCAGGAAATGGCAGCCGAGTGTCTGCTGGGTTTTTCTCTGGTGCCATCCCCTACCTCACTGCCACTTCCAAGGGCAGCCTTCTGAAGGTGTCTTCTCCCTGAGTTCCTAAAAAAGCCCCTTGTTTATCCTCTAGTACCACCACCTCTGGAAAGTCTTCCTGTTCCTCAGACTTGCCATCTCTGGCCTTTTCTACCGTTTTGTCCAGGCCACTGGTTTAACCCTAACCACACTAAGCAGAGTTTCCCAAAATGACAGTCTGTGGATAACTTGTATCAGAACTGGCCAAGATGATTTCTAGAAATCCCCAGGCTATACCCCGAGGAGGGCCCAGGGACCACCAGAAACAGCGGACTCTAATGTTTTTGAGGCCCTGAGTTTGCGAGTTGCAGCCCTGGGCTTTAGAGCGGAGATAGCTGCTGTCTCCTCCCTCGCTCCCCTGGAACAGATCAATCTAACAGATATCTGTGCAGCATTCACTGCGTGCCCAGCAG
>NW_004624734.1:8874464-8944669 GCF_000247695.1 Heterocephalus glaber
CCGTGAGGTCGTGATTATCAGCGATGGAACTAACACAAATTCCCTGGACACGCCCCTGCGGCACCCTGTCCCTCGCTAGCTCCCAGGCTTAGAGTTAGGAGGCCGAGCTTTTAGACCCAGCCCAGGTACTGTATGTACTTCCTAACTCTGTGATCTTAAGTCACTTTAATGCTCTGAGACTCAATTTCCTCATCAACGAAACAGAAATGAGTTGACCTACTCTTGAGACTGCTATGGAGCCACACTGCTTCCAAAGCTCAGCTCAGGTCTCAGTCTCTCACTTTAAAGTTTTCATGGGCTTCAGTGCCTTGCTGTGCCTCCCAGTACAGAAGCTGCCAGCCACATGTGGGTACTTCCATTTCAATTTATATTAATTAAAATTAAATAACATTAAATATTCAGTTCCTCTGTCAGCTAGACTAGCCACATTTCAAGGGCATGACAGCCATGTGTGACTGGTGGCTACTGTATCAGAAAGCTCTGCTGATCAGCCTCCAATGGCACCAATGTTCAAATCCTTTGTTCAAGTGACATCTTGTGATGAGGGCATTGACTTCATTGATTTTCTGTTACTATAATGAAATACCCAATGCTAGGCAATTCGTAAGGAAAAGAGGTTTATTTGGCTCTTGGGTTTGGAGGTTCAAGGGCCAGTGAGGACTTTATGGTGGATGCTGTCACAATGGTGGGAGTTCATGGGAGAGGGAGAGATCACACGGTGAGACTGGAAGGCAAGTTATTCCTTCCTAAGACACGCCCCCAATCACCTAACTGCCTCTCCATGGGTCCTGCCTCCTAAAGGTCCCTCTGTCTCTTAACATCACCATGCTGAACACCAAGCTTCCAACTCAGGGAACTTTGGGAGATGTACTCAAACCTTAACAGTTCTCTACACAAAAGAGATAGAAGGGAAAATTCTGGCTGAAACAAGATGGGGATCTCAGAGTCCTGCCTGTCCTTCGCCTTGCCTGCCAGGCCTCTGGGACCTTGTAAGGAACCACTGAGGCCTTCAGAGCAGTGTCCAAACTACTGGTTCACAGACTAGCCCTCTGACTGCTTTGCATGTGCTCCTTGACAACCTGCCCAGCCTGTCCAGGTTGTTTTCCTTGACTCTAGCTTCCCACTGCCCCTCTCAGTACTGTGAGAATACTGTATGTTCTTCAGTCCTCTCTACCCATTAACCTGTGTTCATCTTCCAGAACCCAATTCCAATGCCACGAGACAAACCCAGCTCAACAAACAAGGATGGTCATGCTCTGTGCATTTCTTTCTTTCTTTCTTTTCTTGGAGACAGTGTCACATGAAGTTGCCCAGGCTGGCTTCCAACTTGCAATCCTCCTGCCTCAGACTCCTGGGTGCTGGAATTACAGGTGTGCACCACCAAGCCTGGCTGCTCTCTGTATCTTTTGCTGTAGTGTTAACCGTCTTTAACTGTCTTGCTGTGAGTCTAGATTGTGAGCTTGGAGAGGGCAGGACAGGTCTTCTTATCTTTGTAGGATGGGCACACAAACAGGACAGGAACCGTAGTGGAATGAATGAACAGAACTTGGATGCGGCCGTACAACATCCTATTCTCAAAAGAGAGCAAACTCATACTGACCCACCCACAAGCACGGCTCAGTGTCTATTTCTTTTTTTTTTTAATTTCTTTTTAAATTATTGGCTTTTTGAGAGCGACTCTTGCTATGTAGTTCAGGCTGACCTTGAACTCACGGTGATCCTCCTGCCTCAGCCTCCAGAGTGCTGGGATTACAGGCCAATGCCATTGTGCCCAGCAACCGTCCCTATTTCTTACTGGACAGTGAGGCTGCCTACAATGCTCGCGTCTGTCCCCAGTGTTGAGGAAGGACACCTTGGCTGAGTAGGGCCTAGAGCTCAGCAGCACCTCCTTCTTCCCTCCCATAAATAGTTCTTAGGTGCTCACTGCGTGCCATGCACTGTTCTAGTTAGGACTGGGGCTAGAGCCTGACCAAGCAAAGCAATCCCTGTCCTCACGGAGTCTGCATTCTCAACAAAATGAAGTGACAATAAATAAACGAGGAAGATGTGTGTTTAAGCCGGGAAGGGAAGTGAAGATGAGTTCGGAGAGTGGTGCTAAGCACAGCACAATTTTAAGCAGGAAGCCCGAAGTCCCAGGGGGAAGTGAATCGAGTTGTGCTTCCAGAATCAGGAGGCGGGGGAAGCACGTGGACACTGGGGAAGAGTGGTCCAGGCAAAGGCGTCGGTGAGGCAAAGGCCCCGCGGTGGGAGGGTGCTGGGTGTGTCTGAGGCCAGGTTGGGCAGAGTGATGTAGGTTTCCTGCTATGCGCTGAGTGGTGAGGCTCTCCCCCGTTTTTATGTTGAAGCCCTAACTTCTAATGTGATTATATTTGAGGAAAAAATTCTTTGGATTGAACCTAGGGCTTTCTCACTGAACTATACCCCCAGCTCTTTTTATTTTTTATTTTATTTATTTATTTATTTTTTGGTACCGGGGATTGAACTCGGATCCTTCTGCTTGCAAGGCAGGCGGTGGAACCACTGAGCTAAATCCCTGGCCCTTTTTTTATTTTTTATTTTGAGGCAGGGTCTCACTGAGTTGTTAAGTTGTCCAGCCTGGGCTCGACCTTGCCATCCTCCTGCCTCAGCCTCCCACAATACTGGGACGACAAGTGTGTGCCACCACACCTGTCTGGGAGATAGGACTTGGAAGGATAATGAAGGTGAAATGTGGTCTTAAAAAGGGAGCACTCCCACATCAAGGAAAGGCCGTGTAAGGAAGTACATTTCCACTGTGGCATTTTGTTATGGCATCCTGAGCGGACTAAGATACCTCGGCGAGGACTTCGGTTTTCACTCTGAGACAGGAGCCATGGGAGGGTCTGGGTGCAGACTGGCCCATACTAACTTCTGCTTTAAAAGACTCTGGCTGCTGTGCTCAGAATAGAGGGCTGGGGGCAGCCAAGGAGCAGGGAGACCCGAGAGGAGGCTGCTGCAAACCTCAGGGGAAGTCCACCCGATGAGACCTTCTTCAGCCTCAAAGTGGATCCAATTCACGGACGTGGAGAAAAACGGGGAGCTCAGTAGAAAAAACCAGGCACAAAAACCCACATATGGTTTGACTTCATTTATGCAAAATGTCCAGAGGACACATGACGGACATGCTCTAAAATTAGATTGCGACAGTGCTTGTCTCACTCCACAAACTTACTAAGAGTGGTTGATTCAGATCAGACAAGTGGCAGGGGAGGTGGTGGGAAGTATTTGTGGATGTATTCTGGATATGCACCAAACACGATTTGCTGATGGATTCAACTTGAGGCATGAGAGGAAGAAAGGGAACAAGGGTTGGTTTAGGTAAACAACTTAGAAGATTGTCTATGTCACAGACTCTGGTCTAAGTTTTTTACGAATAGTAACTCATTTCACCCTCGTAACGATGTATGAAGAATCCTATTTTACAGAAAAAAAACCCTGAGCTATGGAAATGTTAAGGCACTTTCCTCAGGCCCCTCATTCGGGAGACTGTGAGGAACTGGATGAGCAGGGTCAGCATAGAGAATGGTGAGGAATGGCCAAGAGGGTTGGCAGCAGGAGAAGCAGCAGTACAGGGGCACATTCAAGGTGGAGGGCCCAGATGCATCAAGGACGCAGGGGTTAATCTAGGTGGAGTACCAAGGGGAGGTCAGGGCTAGAAGTGGGAATTTAAATCCATCAGTGCTCAGATGGGGTTTAAATCCATGAGTCTCACAGAGAGCCAAGAGGAGACCCAGAACGGCTCTCTGGAGCTCCCTCAATGCCATGGTTGTCATAATGAGGAACGAACACACGCATGGGAGAGAGAGAGGCTGGTGAGGCTAGGGTGGTGGCCTGTCAGCCAAGGGGACAAGTGTTTCAGAGGGGAACTGAGGTCTGGTGTGACAAATACTGCTGCTGAGTCAGCCACAGCGAGCTTCAGCAACTCGCCATGCATGGAGCAACCAGGCCATGGGCCTGGCTGTGCTGGGTGGTGGGCTCCACTGTGCCTTTGAGCCTATGGAGCAGAGGAACACGGAGGGTCCAGGAGGCCTCTGGGATTTGAGGACATGAGGATTCCAAATCCTGTGTGGGTTGGGCACAGGCACACGTCTCATGCACTGGTCAGAGCTAAAAGAGATGGCTTTTCCTAGCAGCACTCACCCCTCCCCTTCCCCGGTCCAGTAGGAGCTAACCACAGAGGACACTGAACTTGCCAGTAGTCACCAAACTCAGGTGATGGGGTTGGAGGCAAAGTGTATCAGTCAGCTTTCAGTTACTGCAACAAACACCTGAAATAATCAGCTTGTAGAGAAAAGGTTTGTTTTGATTCATGGTTTCAGACCCACCATCTTTGCTTTGGGGCCTGTAGTGAAAGAGCACATTGTGGTCGGAGCACTTGGCAGAGGACACTGCTCACCTCATGGCAATGGGGAAGCAAAAGAGAGGAAGAGGAGGAGCCAAGGTCCCCAATTCCCCTCAAGGTCCCAACTTCCTCTCCAAGGACCTAACTTCTTTCAAGGTCCTGCTTCCTAAAGGTTCAACCACCTCCCAGTGGCACCATGGTCAGGGGACCAAACCTGTAACACATCAGCCTTTGAAGACATTTAAGACCCAAACTATAGTAGGAGGCTTGGCATGGAGACACCGAAACAGCTGGACAAGGAGCCTGTTTTGAGGCCAGCTCTGGGGACTCTGGGGACACATCTTTGGGCTGTGGGCAGGAAAGGAGCCGGAACACAGTGGGAGTCAGGTCACTTTGCTGTGGAACTTGCCAGAGCATTAAAGCGAAGGCAACTTTGCTTAGAAAAGAAACTCAGAGCTGTCTCAGGACAGTGGGCTGGAGATGAGGCCAGTGCCTGGGGCACTAGGCATGGACACCAGAGGCAACAGTGGGTGACATGTGGGTCACCTGGTTTCCTGTCCCACCCTCAGCATGAGCAATAGGTGAAAACAAAAGTGCTGGATTCTAGACATGAGTCAGCACACGGGAGACCCTCAGGCAATGACTAAGTCTCCCTTTGGTCAAGTGGGCAGAGATTTGGGTCATTAACATAATTTGAGTAATTAATTGGCCTGATTTGGTCTCCTCTGAACCATGCAGATCTGGTTAACATTTGAGACACAATTAGAAGTTGTGACATGTTTCCCTATTGACTCTGCTTGGAGGAGACTTTTTGTATTACCAGGTGGGGTGTGAATTACTTCATCTGGTTTAGAGAGTGAGATGCAAAGTCTGTGTTTTCAGCTCTGCGGTGTGTGGAGAACAGTAGATGGGAAGCCCTGAGATTGGCTCCTGGTGATCCCTGGGAATTTAGACAGGGGCAGACAGCCAGGCTAGACGACCTGAAAAGTCCTGTCTTATTAGTTTGTTAGGGTTTCCGTAGCAAGGAACCACAGACTGGGTGGCTTACACAACAAAATCTATTTTCTTACAATCCCAGAGGCTAGAAGTCTGAGATTCAAGTGTTGGCAGGGTGTGGTTTCTTCTGAGGCTCCTCTTCTTGCCTTGCATGTGATGTCTTCCCCCTGTGTCTCTGCAGGGTCCACCTCTTATGCATCTGTGTCCTGCTCGCTTCTTATAAAGACAGCAGCCATACTGAAACAGGGCCCGCTGACATGACTCACTTAACCTTATTCACATCTTAACAGCAGCCCTATATCCAAATCCAGTCACATTGTGAGACAATGGGAATTAGGCCTTCAACAGGTAATTTTGGAGGGGGGACACTGTTTGACTCATAACTGCATCCAATCAAGATTCTGAGATTCCAGTCCCCTCCCTTCCCGCCTTGTTAACTCCCTATGAATGAGGCATGATTCCTACTGGACCTCAGTTTCCCATGTGCTCTGCCTCCCTTAAGGGGGAAACTCAAATCGATGAATGTGTAAGAAATGGCTTTTCAAACTCCACAGCAAGGGTCCTCAGAGGGACCTCACTTCCTCAGGGGCATTTTAGAAATCTGTGCATGCATGGATTGTCCATATAGCTGAGGTGCCCCATGATGGTTAGTGGGTAGGAGCCAGGAAGAAGCCCTGAGACGTGAGGGGCAGCCCCACACAACTAACTGCCCGGTGACAGTCACAACTTTCTAGTATCCTCTGCACATTCATGTAGGTAGAAAAAATATACAATCATGGAAAGCCAGCACCTAATTCTATATTACATATAAATGAAGTACAGTGGACCCTGTATACCCACAGGTTCTATTTGCACAGATTCAACCAACCTCAGGTAGACAATAATAGCGAAATATGTACAATGAACATGTACAGGCTTTTTTCTTATTGTTATTCCCTAAACAATATAGTATAAGAATGATTTACATAGCATTTACATTATATTAGGCATTACAAGTAACTAGAGAGGATTTAAAGTACACAGGAAGATGTGTGGAGGTTATATGCAAATACTGCACCATTTTACATAAAGGACTTGCACATCTATAGATTTTGGTATCTGGGGGGGAAAACCAATCCCCCAAGGGTACTGAGGGGTGACTATTTCTTTTCCAAACTGTAAATGTTCACTTTTTAAAGGAATGTGTAGCCAATTAGATTGAGAGAATGTTATGTTTTATTTTGTTCAGAACTTCACTAGAAATTATTCACCAGCTTGGAAAACATTTTCCTATAACACAGGTTAGAAAGTGGGTCTCTAATGGCAGTGCTGCTCAGGGGGTCTGGGTCCCCAGGTAGCATCACCACACATCCCAGCCAGGCCGATTCTAGTTGTGCAGAGAGGTGGCTGCCTCCCTCTGTCTGCCAGGATAGCTATCACATATATACAATTTCAATTTCCTTTCCTTATATCCTTTCCATTGCAGTCAGGGCATTACATATTTTCTGGAAATGATGAGTCTGGTATTTATTCATGATTTCCATTTGAAGATAGTACAGGGAGTCCTAAAGACATTTTTAAATGGGAGCAATTAGCCAGGGGCTGTGAGATTGTCCCTAAAGTACCACTCAGGTGCCAGCTTTGGCAGGGGGTGGCCAACAGTGGCTGTCTTGGGGATCGGGCAAGTCTTCAGCTTCCTGGGCTGGAGCTGGCGCAGCCCAGGGTGGTGTGATTGCAGAGAACTCCCGTAACAGCAAGGGGACTTCTTTGTTTTTGTCATTTTTCCTGCCTCAAACAGCAGCAAGGCCCTGGCATCACAGTGGATCACAGGCTGATCACCATGTAGGCTCCTGAATTTCTGTTGCCCTGCTTGCTGGCACAGAGGAGCTGAGGGTGAGGACACATGGATGAAAGAACACACCCTGTGAGCTTGGTTACTTGTGCCAGGCAGCTGGTAACATGAGAAGCCGGAACACCCAGAGCGCAGGCTGGGACAGACCCCTGGGGACTGGGTCGTCACAGCGATGTCACAGGGTGGTAGCATCACTTGGGTAGGCCACTTGTTTCCCTTGACACTTGTTTGTGTTCCAGCTTTGCTCCAGGCCTGGGAGCCAGCCCCTGCCTTGCCTTGGGACCTCAGGCTTAATTAGTGGCACAACACATAAATGAGGTCTGGCTCCCCAGTGACAGCTACCGTCCCTGGGGTGCTACTGCTGAGCAGGCAGATTCTGCCTCGCCTGGTTCCCTGGCCCAGGTTACTTTTCCTGGGCGTGTCACACCAGGTGATGTGGCAAGTCCTCTGAGAAAGGCCTCCTTAGTATGATAGGGAAAAGTTTTAGATAACTTAGTAGATTGAATATTAAGATAGTTGCAGAAGCAAAATAAATAATGTGTTCCTTTAAGATTTGCTTTCCTGTAACTCTCATAACTCTCGTTGTTTAAAATGCCAAAATGCCCCGGTAATCTGACTCTTTAACCAGTAACTTCATTAACCTAACAAAGTTGCAATGCCTGGGTGAATTTACAATGTATATGTGCCTTTCTTGTGTCTGTGACTTGTAAATAGGAATTGGAATTGTATTTACACATCAAAGACCACTAGGGATGAGATAAGGGCTGAAAAGGATCTAAAAAGAAAAATGCTGAACAAAAGGGTGCATGGATACTAACCAGACCGGTTTCTGGCTGTCCCACCTGCTTGCAAGTAGAACTTTTATTATTTTACCTGAATTCTGTGTCTCCCTGTATTTTTTTTCCGAGATTTCCAGAACAGTATTGGGCCAGAAGCCTCTGTGCGTGCCTCTCCAGGGGTGGCCCTGTCAGTCAACACCCACTATTCACAAACACCTTGGAGGTCCATTCAACCCCTGTCCTTCTGCTGGCCATGTCCCTTGGGGCTTCACCTGAGAGGCCCCAAACACAAAGCCATGCCCCTTCTTTGACACCCCTTCTCCCGCATTTCTCAGCTTCCTCCACGCCTGGCAGTACTGCCTGTCCAACAGCAGATTGCCAGGTGCACCCCAGACTTGCAAGAGCCCTGATTCTAGAGGTAAAGCCCTGGAATCAGTACTGAGATATAAGCTCCCTAGATGGTTTTATGTCTGTGTGTCTGGGAGCCCATGGCCACAGAACAATGTCCCAAAGCCTGTGGTGCCTGTGACACTTCACTGTCTGCTCTGGTCCACCTATCCAGCCTCTCTGTTCACAATCAGACTCCTTCTGCCTTTGCCATTGCTCTCCCAAATCATGAGCCCTGCCCTTGCCTCATTCCTCTACACATGCCCTTCCTTCTGTCTGGAGGACTCTCCCTCTACTCCCTCTTCCAGACTCTTAACATCTTTTAGGACAAGGTCAAACAGCACGTTCTCTGGAAGCCTTTCCTGCCTCCCTCCTGGGTATCTGTTCCCCAGCACTATGTCATAGCATGATTATACATCTCTCACCTTGCTCTGTCTTCTTCTTGTAGCCCTAAACAGCACAGCCCCCTCCAGTACCAGCCCCTGGAGGGCAGGGGAAGGTACCTTATTCATCTTTAAAACCCAGCAACAAATGCCATTCTTGGTACACAGTGGGTGCTTGGTAAATATTCATGTACATTTAAGTGGTCTCTAGGACCCTAATTTCCCATCTCTTCTTAATTGGGGTTCTGTATTAGGCTGCCGAGCTTCATTTAAACCTTGGTCATTAAAAAGCAGTTCCTTTGTTTTCTCAGTAAGGTTCATATTTAGCTAAAGAGATTTATTCTTCCAATAAATGCCGCTCTCCAGGCAGCCACATTCATCTGCTTCTGCTACAGAGAAATGAAAGAGAGGCCCAGGATGCACCCAGAACCCCTGTGTGAGTGAAGGCAGGAAAAGGGGCCAGGGAAACTCATTTAAGTCTCACTCCCAGCTGGTGATCAAAGTTGCTTCCCTGGCATTTGTCTCCTGTGTTTGCTTGCAGGATTAAATGAGATTCTTGGTGGTGTGTGTGGGGCGGGGCCAACTCAGAAAAAACTCTGTTCTTTGTTCCATTGCCAGCTTTAATTTTTAATATGAAAAAATTCAATCTTAGATTTGTGTTCTAAGATAGTGGCTCACCTGTCAGGGATGTAGAGATGACTGGCACGGTTGTTAGCAAACTCATAATTCCATCAGGGCCAGGTTGGTCAACAGGCTCCAAGCCATAGAAATTCATGCTAGAGAGAATTCCCAGTTCCTGCTGACCCAAGACTGCTGGAATATTCTGCCTGAAGAGAGGGTAGCGTTGAAGCCCACCTGAGATTTCTCAGGACAGATCTCTCTTCCTTTCTGTTTTTCCTAGCTGAGAATGTCATGTCTCTAAGGATTCCTGCTGCTACACTATTTTCAAATGCAAACCAACTGACCTAGTGGAGAGGCTCAGTTAACTGATCTCCATCAGGATTCAGGGACCCTGGGGGAGGGAAGTATGTATTGCTCAGCTTTCCACTGCTGGGACAAACTACCTGACACCTGAAACTTAAAGGAGGAAGGTTTATTTTGATTCACAGTTTCAAAAGATTCAGTCCATCATTGGCTGACTCCAAGGCTGAAACATCATGGCAGAAGGGTGGGGCAGAGGAAAGCAACTCAATTTATGGCATCTGTGAAGCAGAGAGTCAGGGAAAAGCCAAACAAGAAGGAGCCAGGGATCAAATATAGTCAAGTCAGAAGTGCTGTACTTATCTCCTAGGTGTCTCTCAAACTGATCAAGTTTTAACCATCACGATGGCAAACACTGAATGGAGTAATAGTGTGCTGAGCTAGACACAAACAATAGCCTTGCTCCTAAACTTCTAACACTTCAGAGTGGGAAAGGAACTTTGAAGATCACCTTGTCCAACTCTTCCATTCTATGCTCGAATTCTCTTTATGACATCCCTAGCAAATTATGATCATCTAGCCCTTGCATGATCACTTCCAGTGAAAGAAAACTCACTACCTTCCTGGACAGCCCATTCTGTTTTCAGATTGCTTTCCTAGCCAGCTTTTCATATGTCAAGGTGATATCTACTTCCATGACTTCTAGGGATGGGCTTGCTGGTGCCTGATTGTATAATGTATGGAAAGTCTTCAAAGCTTTGAAGTGTTTCCTTTGACTGGGTTAACTATCCTTGGTACCCATATACTACCTCTGTGGGTGGTGGGAACCCACATTATTATTACTTTTTCTAAATGTTTATGACAAGGAGCTATTTGAAGAGAGCTCCCCAGTGGCATAGCTCTCTCCCACATGAGGACTGTCATCCACAGCCATCACAGCAAAATGGCGACTGCCCCTACCTCAGGACTTGGCACAGTGGTGGGCACATTGAGGTACTTGAATATTTACTGAATAGATACAAAAATGAGTGGATAAGCTGGTTGGATGTGTGGTTAAATACATAAATAAATGGATGAATGAATGATTTAGTAAGTGGAGGAAGGCGGCTTGGAAATAGTAGAGCAATATCTATGAGACCTCTTCTATACAAATATTGCACTGGGTAGAAGTACTCAGGAGAAAATGAGTTGTGTATCAAGGGGTACAATCACAACTTTTATCCAGATGTTAGAAACAGTCTAGACCCAAACCTGTGAAAACAGTTTTTTTCCTCTCTGGAGATAATATTTATTGACGTCAGTCATATAGCAAGTCACCAGCAGCTTTAGCAATTGGCGATTGAAAGAAGTCAGAGCTAGCAGGAATATTCGCAATCAGTTGGTCATACCCTCTATTTTATAGTGAGAAGCTGGAGATGGAAGTGCTTTACCCAGAGTCATACAGGACATTATTGCCAGAGCCAGTGCTGTGATCCTGTCTTTCCACTTCCAGTTAAGCATCTCTTTCTGGCATGCATTCTTTGCTCAAAAATTATTTTGGTTTAATCCAAATCTCTTCTGTATTTGCTCCAAAATGTCTGTTTTGCATTGACCTTGAAGACCTGGATTTGGATGCCATAGACAACATCCATACATTCACTCACTCAGTTTCTACCCAGCCACACTTAGCTCATCTCTATCATGAATCAAGCTCTATGCCAGGCTTTGGGGATAGACAAATGAGACATGGCTCCTTTCATGGAAGAATCTAGCTGGGAGAAAACCCATACTAAACAACAGGCAATGTGCTCAGGCTATACAAGGGATGTGGGTACCAGAGAAGGAGTGGCTATCTCAGTTTAGAGACACAGAAAAAGCTTTCCAGCCTTGATAACAATTAAAGATTTGTCTTAGTCTCTTTTGTGTTGCTATAACAGAACACCACAGACTGGGTGATTTATAGGGAGCTAAAATTTATTTGGCTTAGGATTCTGGAGATTGGAAAGTCCAAGATCAAGGGGCTGCAATGGGTGAGGCTCCTTGGCTGTATCCTAATATGGTGGACGATATCACATGGGGAGGACTACAAAGGGAACCAAACTCATTCTCTTCTCAGGAGCCCAGTCCTGCCATAATATTAATTTATTTGCAAGGGTATTCATCTCTCTTTTTTTGAGGGGTACTCATCTCTTAAAGGCTCCACTCTCAACACCACTACATAGAGGGTTACATTTCCAGCACATGAACTTTGGGGTCACATTCAAACCACAGTAGTGGTCTTAAAGGGTCAATAGGAATTTGCTAATGCAAATAGGGGAGGCATTTGAAGCAGAGAAAAGTCACTTGCTAAGGCAACAAGCTTTAAAAGACCCAGTATCAGCTACAGTCCAGGATCAGGTATGGGATGTCACTACTTAGACGAGCCAGGGCTACAACCCTAAAAGTCCCCCAAAGGCCCACCAAGAAGTGGTGTGGCATGACCTTAGCCATTCCATGATTATCTGTTCTTAGGTTCTGATGAGACTCTGGACAATGAGAGCCTGGAAAGTGAATCCATTTCAGGATAAATTCTTTCACAAACCTCATTAAAACTTAGTGAGCTGCATGTCTTATAACTGGTTGTAGGAAGCACAATGTTTTGCAGAAATGATTAAGATTCTTTTTGGCTTTCATTTTGACCATTAGTATGGAGGATAAACAACTCTCCATATATGTATCTTATAAACAACTTAGAAGCTGTTCTTTGAAGTTAATCTCCTTGCGTTTTTATGTGAGGTTCACAACAACCTCTATGAGAACCGGTATGGAGTAGACAAAGGCTTCGTGTGATCTAAATTTAAAGATGGAACAGATAAGACCTGTGATCAATTTTCAGAAACTGTTGTGCACTTGGGTTGCAGAAACATTAAGGAAAGCTTATAAACAACCTAACAGAACGCTTAAATATCTAATAAATAAGAAATACAATGCCACTGTCAGAAGTCTTGATGGAGGTCGGAGGGAGCAGAGAAGTAATTTGTGCAATAAATCCTGTGAATTCCCATTGCTTTTTCCCCCTTCAGTCAGGCTAAAAATAGAAGCCTCAAATAAATATACATCAGAGGTAGAAAAAAAGAATTGCTGCTTGATGGCCTAAGCCAACAGTATGAAAATGGAATCATGATTACAAGCACAGAGATACCACCATTTTCCTTGTGAGCCCTATTGGATTTGAGGAAATTTATAAATGGGTAGTTGGGGAAAAATGTTGCTATGCCTTCTGGAAACAAATCAAAGTGAACAAGGAGAAGACCCAGGGAATTACAAACATAGTTGCTACCTGGCTGATGTTTTCTGGGCATTCCTTGATCTGAATTTACGATTGTTAATGACCATGACTGAAGGCATCTCAGTTCTGACTTGCAAACCATCTGGCTTCCCCTCCTCTCACCACTGAAGACAACCAATGACCTTCTTGTTGTGAGGTCAAGGGACACTTGTCTTATCTTCCCCCCTGCTGCGTGTGGCACTGTCATTGATCCCTCCTTCCTTATAATTTGCCTCTCTTAGCTTTCAGGGTACCCATATCTAATATATTTCCTCTTACTTCTTGTGCCCACATCCTAGTACCCTTTTCTTCTACTTGCACTTGAATGTTGATGTTTCCTAAGGGCCACCCTTCACTCTTATTCATACACTCTGCACATTCAAGACCATCAAATTTCTGTCTTTACCCCATATATGTGTTAACTCAGTGTTTTCAAATTCCTTCCAGATCTATGCTGCTCACTACAGGTGCTGCTGCTCTATGTGGTTACTGAAATTCAAATTCTTAAAATAAAATTGAATTCATCGTTCATTTCTTCATTGGCATAAGCTACACTGTAAGAGCTTGAAGGCTGCATCTGACTACTGTGTCAGGCAACACAGCTAGAGAACATTTCTACCGCCACAGAAAGTTCTATTAGCTAGGACTGTTCTAGTTTTTGGCACTTGTGTATTTCACAAGTACCTTGTTAGGGTTTATGTCTATATATGCCTCATGCATTCATAGATGGGGCTTTTGGAGGATGATTAGATTTTGAGGGTTTATAGATGACTCGCTGTTAGGAGGTGGGGTCTGGCCACTGTAGGCATGGCCTGGAAGGTTAGTATCTCCCTTCCCAGCGCCTCTCTTGACTCTCTCTCTGCTTCCTCTTTTCCCTGCCATGAGTGAGCAGCATTCTCCTGCCATGTCCCTGTGCACGCTGTCCTGCCTTGGAGCCAGCCCTCTATGGCCTGAAACCTCTACAAACAGTGAGCCAAACAAACTTTTTTTCTTTTAAATTGTAGGTGTTGGGTATTGGGGTTCAGAGATGAGACAGTGACAAACACACCTCAAACTCATTATTTCTTAAATATATTATCAGCAGAATGTTGGTGTGCATGTGGGAAGGGGTAGCAAAGAGAAACAGGGGAGTGGGCAAAAAATAATTGCAATGGTAAGTAACATATAACCCATGCCAAACAAGCTTAAATAATGAAGGGAATTTATAGAGGCACACAACTAAATGGTCCATGAGTTTTACAAGAGGCTTTTGCACCAACTCAGCGATGTTATCAAGGGCCATCTCTCCTTTCAACCATCCATCCACAACATTGTCTTTATCCAAAGGCCAGCACCACTTGTGGATGTATATTGGCTCTCAGAAGCCCCCAAGGTAACAATATTCTTCTTTCCTGTCCAAATGGGGGTAGAGTATCTTTGTCTTAGCATTTTCAATGAAAGTCTTGAGATCTACTCTGGTTGGATCATTGGTGACCACACTCTGCCTAGGGCCATGGAAATCATTGTGGGACCTCGTGCCTTGTCAGATCCTGGAGCTTGTATCAAGTAGAATAAGATTTTCCTAATTCACAAAGATCTTCAGGCAGAAATTGGGAGCTGCTAAGGAGAAAGAAGAGGAACATGTTGAGGATGATCCAAAGATGCATAATGGGAGGTGGAAGGTATGGGCTTACCAGGAGATCAAAAAGTAGAGTTGATATTGAATCTCCATTCTTTTCACATTTTAGAATGGGGACTTAGTGCACTTTGGGTTGACTGGAAGAAAGCCGATCAACAGCTACACCAAGACCGTGTTCGTGTTATGTAACCCCTTGTAGATTCAGTGCGGGGCCTGGCTCCTTCCATCTTATATTCTCCTAAAGGAAAGATTTTGCTTCTCAGCTGCTGAAATGATGGCTTCCAGTGTCCAGAGAACCAGGAAACTGGGTGTTTCTTTCAAAACTCAAAGTAGAGTGGGTGGAGATCATGTGTATTGAACATTTTCTAGGATAGATCTTTTCTCAAAATGGGGAAAGAAATACAAAATCAAAGGAGGGAATGAAAGCAGAAAGAGAAAACACAAGTGGACACAGTATCACACACCTCCAGTTTAGTCTGGTGACAAGTGAAGCCACTTCTGTGATAGCACAAGAAATTATTACATGTGCCAAAATCAGAACAGAGACCTTTTCTGTAATTTTTACACTGTTTGCCACTAATCCGTATTACCTATAACAAAAGCATCATATTCCTAAAAGTCCTGGCAAAAATTCCCTTTGGTTTGTGGGGCAGAGGTTGGTAAAGCCTTGTCTTTTCAGAAGGTGTGAATCAAGACTAGTATGCAAATGGACCAAAGCCGCTTCCTTTCATAGCAGCATACAAGGAGCACTTTAAATGTGGAGTTAACAGTGGCCTTGCAAACACTATGAACAACAGTTACTCTATTCAGAGAGCCTTACCAACCCCACTTAGCTTTAAGTAGATTGTCACCCCTGGAGAGTCTCCAACAGAGGGCCTCCAATTTTTTCATAAGTAATGTGGTGCTGAGAAAATGGGCTAGAGGATATTGAAATTCCCTTCTTGTAAAAATACAGAAAAATATTTTTCTTTGAAGTTGCTTAAGATCATTTATTTCAAAGCCAAAGCATTTGAAATGTGTACATGGTAGGAAGCTTTCCTGATGACTGTTTCTGAAACTACTGAGAAGTAGTGAAATAGGGGGCAGCCACTGTCATGGGTAAAATTATGTTCTTTAAAAAGATAGGTTAAAAATCCAAATCCTCAGACCTGTGACCTTGTTTGGAATTAAAGTCTTTTTCAAAATGTCTTTGTTTTTTTGTTTTTGGAGACAGGGTCTCACTCTGTAATTTATGCTGGCCTTGAACTCATTATGTAGCCTAGAATGGCCTTGAACTTGAGGCAATAAAGGTGTGCACCACCACACCACTGGAAGTAAAGTCTTTGCAAATGCAATCAAGATGAAGTCTCACTACTTTGAAGTGAGCCCTAATCCAATGTCTGGCATTTTTCTAAGAAGAGATTATTGTCTATGAAGACCTAGACACAGAGGAGGATGACATGCAATGGTGTAGAGATGGGGGGGGTTGCAAGCTAAGGGACACCAAGGATTACCCTCAACCACGGAAGCCAAGAGGAAGGCGGGATTCTCCTCAAGACCCTTCAGATAGTGCATGACCTGCTGTCACCTTGGGCTTCCAGCCTCCAGAACTGTGGGAGAATAAATTTCTGTTGTTTTACGCCCCCCAGATCGTGGTAACTTGTTACGGCAGGCCTAGAAAAGTACAATAGCCACGAGGGTCCGAAGGTGTCTTAGATAGAGCAAGACCCACCCTTTCCTCCCTGGCTCTTCAGAGAAACATATAGCTTGAACCTGAAGACTGACTCAAAGTGAGCTCACAAATATGCCATTGTCATGCTAAGGCCATCTTCCAGAGTCACTGTGTCACTTTTTTTTTTTTTTAATCCCAATTTAAAAGAACTCTCAATTTTCTGAATTAACTCCCACCAACTACACAATACAATTTAATTAGAAAAGGAGAGACCCAGACAGAGAAACAATACAGGATCTGTGTTTCTGGGCATGAATTGATTCCTGGGCCCAAGAAAATGTTCATGATCTGGAGGTAGGACATTGACTACAAGACCTGTCTCTGCCCTGTACTTGCCAGGAGACTTGGAGAAGACATTTAAGCTCTATGAACCTCAGGCTATTCATCTATAAAAAGGGTCTATCATTCGTGCCCTGAATATTTCTTAGGGTTACTTGGAGATCAAATGTGAGAGAATGCAAGTAAGCCACTTTTATGTGGAAATTGCCTATGAATGTAAGGCATTGCTTTTACCAGCTTGACCTCAAAACCCAATCTGTTGGTGAGGGAGGGAGAAGATACTAGGACTGAATATCAGTGCCTGTTTCCTGCAGAGCACAGAAAGAAGGGATTTATTTGCCCAAGTCAACCAGTAAAACCAGGGGTCTCTGAAACTGAACACTTGCCCTTCATTCCTGCCTTCTCTCTGACTCCTACATTCCAACCTGCCCTACATACTTTCTTCTCTAAATTATTTCTATAATTGGGGAAATGTCTGCCTCTGCTTCTCCCTCCTCAAATCTTCTCTCTTTCTCTCTACCATTCTCTTCCCCTTTCCTTTCTCTCTCTCTCTCAAACCCCATCTTACCTTTGAAAAGTTTCCAGAAGAATGAATTCAGAATTCCCAGCTGTCTTGGGCATAAAGAACTCACTATGCACTTCAACAGAAATTATCTCCTTTGAAGAATCTCAACTTTAATCTCCTCCTAAGCAGGTTTTTGTGGTGTTAGAACAAAATGACACAATACTCTTCAAACTAAAAGCCTTTTTAAAGTAGCATCCAGAGAATCTTGCAACTTCTTTATAATTGGTTGCTTACTTAATTGGGTGGGTGATTTTTTTAAATAGTATTTGGTGATTAGGACTAATCAAATATTCAAGAATAATTGATTCAAGTTTTGGGGGGGAGGCAATTATCTCTGACATTGCTGTGATTTAAAAAATTACATCTTGGCTGGGTCCTATACAATGCATGTTGCAGTAGGGTTAGAGCCAATGAACACCTGAGCCACCAGCATCATGGCAGACTTGGTCACTGTGGGCAACCAGCCCAGAAAGCATCTTTCTTTTTCATCTGAAGCTTCTTGTGGAGCAACAAGAAGCTTGGCTGTTTCCAGAGGACTTGTATTAAGGCTGGGTGATGAGTATGGGAGAGACTGATGGGTTAGACTGAGTGGAGGAAATAATAATGACCATGGAGGAAATAAATAATGACCATATTTCCGTGGAGGAAATAATGACCATCCCAGACTGGAACCTCAGCCCCAGCCCTTATTAACTGTAGGACTTGGGAAAAGTGTGGAAGCCACTATGCTCTCATCAGGAGATGTGAGGATAATAATCCCCACTTCCTTGCCTCACCCACACAAGAAAATGAGTGTGAACAGTCTCAAAAGCAAATCACAAAACCCTATAGAAATGGGAAGGGCTATTCTCCACGCAGTCAGTGATGCTGGAGAAATAGGAATGGAGTTGGAGGAGGTCCCCTGTACTGTTACTTCTTTAACTTGAACTCTACATTGGCCCCCAGCCCGGTCCTTTCAGGATCAGGCCTTGACATCCCCACTGCTGTGGTGTGGGTGTGCTTTGAGTGTGCCCTCCAAGGCTTCCTGCACAGGAAGCTTGGTCCTCTGCATGGTGATGTCAAGAGATGGTGGAACCTTTAAGAGGTGGGACCTAGTGAGGTCACTGCTGGCTCCTCCCTGTGCTCTGGCTTCCTGCCTTGCCATGTGACCCCTCCCCTTCACAGACATCTGATCCTATTGGCACTGACTAGGAGGTGACACAGCCAGAAGGCTCTCAGCAGAGCTGATGCCATGCTCTTTGGATTCTGCCTCCAAAGCTATGAGCTAATCAATTATTTTTTATATAAAATTCCAACCCTCATGCATTTTGTTATAGTAATGGAAAATGGATGAATGCGTCAGCCAAATGAGATATTTAGACTGTCTGCCAGGCCCTCCCTGATTAAGTTTCTAATTTTTTTTTTTTTTTACTCTTTTAGACAGGGTTTCACTATGTAGTTTAGGCTGGACTTAAGCTCACTAGCCCAGACTGGCCTCTAACTGACAGTGATCCTACTACCTCAGCCTCCTCAGTGCTGGGATTATAGGCATGCACTGCCATACCTGGCTTCCTCCTTCATTGATTTTGCATGCTTGTCTCTCAACAGCACCTTGAGTCTGCTGCTCCTGAAGCTGCCCAGGTCTCCTTCTCTGAAGACAAAGCCTCAGAGGACCAGATGAGGCGTGGGGGGCCCTAACCTCCAGGATCCCCAGCTCTCTGCTCCAGTCATGAGCACAAATTCCCACCTGCTGTCCATGCTCAGCTGCTGCCTCTTGTGTGACAATTTCTCACGGATGGTGCAGATCACTCTTGCATTTCTGCTTTTGACCCAAAGGTCACAATAAAACAAGCCCTGTCCCCAGGGCACACCTTACTTCTGTCAAATCCCTATTCATTTCTAAGAGCTGAGGAAATGAAAGAGCCCATGCTCTGCCCCGGGAAGGAGGGACCCTTAGATCCCAGAACATCCATCCCAGCAGCAAGAGGTCCCTGCTCTGGGGTTTTGACTCAATCTTCCTCTGCAGGGCTGGAGAAACCATTCCTCAGAGGTGCTGTCGCTGACACCCAGGTCTCCCTCATCAGCACCCTGTCACATACAGCTGCTAAGGGGAGAAGCAGTAGGTCACAGTGACCCAGGAAAATTTGGAAACTAGTCTGCTGACAGCCTTTCAGAAGGACAGCCAGGCATTTTCACTCCTGCCAATGCCTGCATCCACCTGTAGCCCTCAGTGCAAACTTCCAGCAGGAAGAAAAAGCCCTTCCCCTCCACTAGGAGCTCTAGGCCAGCCTCCAGGGCACGTGAAGAGTGTCCATGGCCAGCTCCTCCCCGATCCAGTTCTAGAAGGTGGGTTTCATCAGGAAACTCAGAAAATCAGAACAGCTATGTTGGTCACACTGGGGCCTGCTCAAGGGGCAAGAACTGAACCTGGACTTAAGGATCTTGGAAATATAAGGTTTCCCATAAGCTCTTCCATTCAGCACATATCTGGTTCTTCCGGATTCTCAAGACAGGAGCTTGGGATGCATCCCAACTCCTCCCTCTTCTTCTGCTACCACAGGCCTTCTTTCAACTCTCAACCCCTCCAGTGCACTCCATCTTCTCCATATCGTGGGAGTCTATGCCCAGGTGTCTGGCCCCACTGTCACACTTGTCCATACCCACTGTCCTTCATTTGATCCCCCCACCCCCTGTAATTGGCCCCTCTTCAACCCATCCTTCCATTCTGGCCATGCAATGGGTTGTTAAACCCAAATCTGACAGTGTCACTTACCTATACAGACCCCCTGGGTATCTCTTTCCTCCAAACTCCTTATACCCAGGGCCCTTCAGGACCCAGCCACAGGGGGCTTCTCCAGGGACACCTGCTGCCATCACCCCTTCACAGTCTTTTCTGCCATACTACTAAGCTTCCTCGGCTCAGATGTCTGCCCTATTTTCTCTGGTTAACATTTCTGAAATCCAGATGGGATTGACATATACACTTAGTTACCTGCCCTTTGAAGAGCTGTTGGGAAGTCAATATAATTAACAACAGCTTGGATCAGAGGAACCAGCATAACAAGTGGCCAGAGAGACAATGTTTTGCAAGAGACAGGGGGAAATGAGGAGAGATTTGCTCTGGTATTTAGACTTTATCCGGTGGAGCCCTGGAAGAGAATGGGAAAGATCAAAGTTGTGTTTTACCAAGATCTGGCCAGAAGTCCTGTGAAAAATGGATTGGAAAACAATGAGAATGGAAGGAAGACAGGAGTGGGAACCAGACTTTAGAAGCAGAAATCCCTAGAAAACACCTTTGAGATGGATATTAAAGTAGTGACCTAGTTATGTACAGTGAGTACAGAACAACAATGGGAAAAATTTTCTGTAAAGAGCCAAATGGTAAATGTTTAAAGTTTATTATCCATTTCTGTCTCTGTCACAACACTATGTACTTCTGCTGGTGTAATAGCTCAAAAGCAGCCAATTTGTAAATGAATGGTTGTGTTCCAATAAAACTTTATTTATAAAAATAGGCAGTGGGCCAGATATGGCCTATGGGTCTTGGTTTGCTGGCACTCAGCATTTTCTTCACCAGAATTCTATATTAGCTAGGGTACAAGCACATAGAGTATCAGAATCTTCAGCTGAAAGTTGGAAAGTTTGAGTGCAATAAGGAAAACAACAAGGGATGCTGAGGCCCGCAGGGAACCCAACAGGAAGCCATCACCACCTACAGACCCACAGGGTCTCCATCTGTGGAGCTTGGGCGTGAGCTTGCACTGGGAGTGGAGTCACCTGGCAGAAGCTGTGGCTGGAGTAGTACATGGCCACCTTAATGACAGTGCCCAAACCAGAAAGAGAGAGGAACATTGGTTTTTCCCAGAGTTGATATCTGACTTATCACCCATTTTCATCCCTGTTTTGCTTGTGGTTGATTCTCCCGCCCTCAAGCCCTTCTGTACCTGAAACAAATGAATGTCTTGAAGATATTCCCAAAAGGCTATTCCATACCCCCGCTTAATAACTGAATACAAAGTCCACCCTTTTCTAACTAGCATTTTCCCCAACCCAAATCTCACATTGAATTGATTTTTGAGTACTCTTGTTGCAGCATACGTGTATGCCAAGCACAGCTACAGGTACCGTGGGTTATTTGAAAGTAATTAAGACTCAAGGAACTAAAAATCTGAATGCAGAGGAAGGAGGGTGAAATGTTGACTGGTC
Organism: Heterocephalus glaber; assembly: GCF_000247695.1. The sequence continues at coordinate 8,895,766 of NW_004624734.1, forward strand.
CAAGGGGAAGCTTTGAAGAAGTGTGACAACTGAACCACTCCTTGAAGGACGCAATAGAGTTCTTGCAGGCAGAGGAAATAGTGTGAGCAAGGGTCCAGGGCTTAAAGGGGCCTGCTATGGAAGAACCCTGGCTGGGAGAAGACAGAGCTGGAGCTGGCTAGACTGAGCACAGTGGCAGGTGGTAGCTGGGGGAGTTAGGAAGGTGGATGGGGCTGGATTGCGAAGGGCTAGAATACCCTGCCAAGACTATTCAATGTTATTCTATAGGCACAGGGCCTTGAACAGAGACAAATAACAACTAGGCCCTACACCTTGAATACTAAACTTCTAGTATTAAGATTGAAAAAACTCTGATCTCTTGCTTTGCCTGCTCTGACCCACTGAGCTTCACCTATGTCTCAGAGACAGAGCTTGTCCTCCCGGCACCCTGTCCTGTTCCAAGTCCTTTTTTGAGTAAAACTGTTTCTTCCAAATAGCTAAATGTGAATTTCAGATCTCATTTACCTATTTCTACTTATTGCCAGCCGTGGTGGGAAGATTTTCATGATGAAAAGTGGGAAGATGAAGTTGTCTTCTCCTTGGAGAAATAATCTGTAAATCACTCCAAGTTCATGCTTTGTGAGAAAAGTCACAAATTGCTGCCTGGGATGGAGCTAATGTACCCATCCACAAGTGACCTCACTTTCACCTGGGTGCATCCATTATTAGCTGGAACACTCCATTGATGTGGCCTTGGGAAAAGGAAAGGAGGGTCATTTACCAAGGTTACTATGAGGGCATTTGTCTTTTCACTTATTAAATAGCTATTAACAACTGATTAGGTGTCCAGCGCCAGGCAAGATGGAGGAGGTATACTCGGTGAGCTGGGAAATATAAATTCTGCCCCCCTAGAATGTCAGCTCAATGGAGCGGAAGCTTCATTTGTCGGATTCACTGCTCAATTGCTGGTCTTTCTAACAGTATCCAGTGAGTAGTAGGGGCCTTGATCACTATTTTCCAGATGAAGGAATAAATGAAAGAAAACTGTTCCTTTTTAATGGAAAGAATATCAGACACCTGCACTTGAATCTCAGACTCTGACTAGAAACAAATCTGTTTCTTTACCTCTACAAATGACTTTCTTAACCTAGTAAAATTTAAAGGTTTGATCCTAATAATGTTGAACATGTGCAGTTCCGTGTCACACCCTCATATATCTTCATCTTCCTGAATGAGAGAAACCCACCTAGTGAAAGGTTATAAATATCACGGTTTCTAAAATTTCACCATATACTTGATGGGCCTCAGATGATGCTAGCTGTTACTATAAAGAATCCAACAAGATAGAGACACTAATATATAGAAGAAGTGTCTGCTTTTGTTTACTTGTTTCTTTTGGTGTGGGTGTCAGAGACAGAGCAGGGACAGAATCCCCCATTGCTCGCTCTGCCACAGTGTACAGCACCAGTTGGGGGAACTTTCTAGGGTACCCTCGTTACAGGATCAGCAGAATGATCAGCAGAGCTGGCCAGCCACCCTGACTGCCCTCTGCTTTTTGGTCAAGTGAGCCCTCACAATGGCCAGCAAGCTGGCTCTCCCTGGGTAGTTATAGCACCTCAGACAATAGGCCCACAGATGTCAGTCCTGCATTTATCTGCCTGACAATGGCTCAGTTCTGCACTGCAGCATTATTCAAAGCCCACTTTGAAACACGTATCAATGCACTCCCACCCCCATCCCTGCTGGGAACTTTGAAAGAGGTCTCAGCACAGCCAAGCCGTGCTGTAACACAAGGGGGGTTTCCTGAACATGAGCCAGAGGCAGAATCTCCTCCATTACACTCAAAGTCAGGTGAATTTATAGGTGGGAGCAGAGGGTACACACACAGCCTGCCTTGGCTCTACGGTTCCAGTCAACGTAGGCCAAGGAGGTAGTTGGACCTGAGATGGTTTGCAATGTCCTGTTTAGATAAAAATGTCATCTTTCTCCCTCTGACAACTTTCTTTCTTGCCTGAAATGAAATAATTTCCACTCTTGGAAATTACTGGAGGTACTGGATTCCTAAAACTCTCTTGTGAAATAGTAGAAGTAGACAGGGCCCCCAACTTCAGAGACCTCACACAGAAATCTTGTTAAAACACAGCTTCCTGGGTCGGGGATTTAACTCAGTGGTTTTGCCACCAGCTGCGCAAGCGCAAGGACCCGAGTTTGATCCCTGGTACCAAAAAAACCCAAAAAACATAAAACACAGTTTCCTGGGCCTACCCTCTGACTCTCTCTGGAGAGGGGCCCAATAATTGCATTTCTAACAAGTTTCCAGGAGCTGCTACTGCTGCAGGTCTGAGAACATCTCCCTCCATGAATGGGGAGTAGGAAGATAAACCTGGGTCCCTGAAAGGCTTTGTGGAGCAGAATGGCCTCACCAGTCTAGGCCAGTCAGATTTTCAAATAAGAGACAAACAAACTCATTTTCTAGGGTTGCCCAATTTAGCATATGAATACAAAGGGTGCACAGTTAAGTCTGAATTTTGGATAAACAATGAATAATTTCAAATGGTGTATGGGACCTATTTTTGGTAAAATAGCATTATCTATCTGAAATTCAAATGTGATTGGCTATCGTGTGCGTGCGTGCGTGCGTGCGTGTGTGTGTTTTAATCTGGCAACCAGCTCTTTGTACTGTAGGCAGGTACAAGACTCAGGGCTATCCTGGATCTCACGCAGGGTCTGGAGCACCTTCGCTGTTTTGCGGTCCCCATGGCGATCACGGGAACCTTTCTGCTCCTTCTTATCTCTCCTGGACCTTAGTTCTCTTAACTGGGCTTGTGCTTTTCTCTGTACCAAAGTCCTGCTCTAGTAACTGTCCGGAAGCCCAGTCTCTGATAGAGCAGAAGTCATCATGGTCCAGAGACACTGGGCCCAGCCCCAACTTTCTCCTCCTGTTATTATTTATACTTGCGTCTCCCTTTTTAACCTGTGTATATCCTGAGGGCAGAGGCAGCCCTAAGAGCTAGCACAGGTCCTGGAAGAGAGTAAGTCACATCTGTGGTTTGAATGGTCCCCCAAAAGTCCATTGTTGGAAACTCTCCCCAGTTCCTATGCTCATGATGTTTGGAGGAGGAGCCTTTGGGGGATAATCAGAATTGGATGAGGGCATGGGAAGAGGAAGAGAGACCTGAGCTAGAATGTTATGAGGCAATAAGAAGGCCCCCCGTCAGATGTTGGCTCTGTGCCTTTGGACTTCCCAGCCTCCAGAAACATGAGCCCGAGAAACCTCTACTCTTTATAAAGTATTCCGTCTGTGGTATCCAGCTGCAGCAACAGAAAACAGACTAAGATAGCTACTAATACTGGTTTGTGAAGTAAACATTTGTGTCCAGCTGGCTTCCTGCAGGGGCTCCAGACTTACCTGCATAGCTGCTCACTCAAGGCTTGCATTCAGGCTGCACTGGCACAAGGAACTAACTGCATCCCTCCCCACCACTGTACCTACTGTAGTGCTGAACTTGGGAGTTACTGGGAAAACTAGGCAATAAGCAAAGGAGCGTTGTTTGAGGAAAAGGACCAAGATTCCAGCTCTTCCCCTTGGGCACCTCAGGTCAGCTGGGAGGAAATGGCAATGGAGCCCCTGTGACTGAACTCTCTAGGAGACTGGGTGGAGACAGCATCAAACATCCTACTCTCCCGAGATCAAAGGGGAACAGAAGTTTAAGCTCTAAAGACACAGTCCCGACAAGCTGTAGAGGGGTTGTGCCCCAGGATAGTGGTTGCAGAAGTGGCTTTGAAGGCCCCAAATGTGGGGCACTCAGGCCAGATCTGCATGTAACTGTCCACAGGCATGCCCTGCCTCACTCTGGGAAGAGCCACAGTGCACTGGGTGGGACTCACCTCTGCCAGCCCCAGGACCCAGAGCCACCCACATCCCCAGCACCACTATGGACTCTGTCCCCACTGAGGCACCACCTCAAGTTCATGGGCATGAGGTAAAGGCAGTCGGAACCAGACCTCAGCCTGGATACACAGAGGTACCTCAGAAGGATTTCCGGGCCTGTGCCAAAGTTGGCATGGAAAAGTGTGAGCTGCATGCTGGCCCCTGCGGCAAATCGTGACACCTTTTGCACTTCTAAGCCTGGGGAGCATGACATGCCCATGACTCCAGATTTTGTTCCTTCCAATTCTTTGATGCTGAACTTTGCTCACCTGCTGGGACTCTCCCCGTGGACTTGGGGTGCTGGCCACCCTTGACCTGGATTCCTCTGGCTGGCTGGCAGAGCCTCAGATGTCAGCCCACATTCTATCCATCTTGGGTGTCCAGTGCCCATTTGGCCATAAGCCACCCACCATACTGGCTCTGCTCAGAGGACCCATCCAAGAGCAGCAGCCACCACTCACTGCCACCTCTGCTCTGCCCAGGGCACGGCGCCAAGCACTCGGTGTACTTTTGTCCATTGTTATCCATTCATTGACTTCGTTCATATGGTTATATCTGGATTTGTCTCAAAAAGATTCTAAGGAAAATTTATTTTTCAACCTTCACAAAAATCCTATGAGGTAAGGATTGTAGCGATTCTTGTTTCCATTTTAGGGCCCATGAACTACTGCTTAGAGAAGGGGAAGAAACACAGCCAGTGGGAACAGCTAATGGCAGAACTGGGGTTTGAACATGGGTCATTCTGATTCCAAATTGTGTTCCTCTTTTTCTGAATAGACTTAAAAAATAAAGCAAGGAAACACTGATACACATAAAAGGATATAGGTAATGTAAGTGTAGGTTGTAAGGCATGACAATAAAATCCATCCCCTGTGTACCTGGCTCCCCTGGGATCACAAGACTTCCAAATGTTTCTTGGGACCAAGTTGAGCTGAGTGCTCTGTAGCCATTTGTCCTGTGACTGTCATATCTCCCTCAGTGGGTGTCACCTAAACATTCGATTAGAGAAACTGAGGTGCTGAGGTTCCCAACCAGGCATGGTTTTAGCAAGAGAATGTAGCAGATGGAAATTCAGCCCTGATTTCTGACCCTCAGAGCCAGAGGCTTCCACATCTAGCTGCTCCCCACTCGTCCAGAGTACATGTTCAGAAGTGTAAGTCTTTGAGCTCCATCCCTGACCCTGGAGATCAGAACTGCCAACCTGTGCCCTACGAATGCACTTTCTCCAAAACTCCCCAGGTGACACTAATGCAGCTGGTCCCCAGACAGGGGTGGGGAATAAATCTTGCACCTGCTGCACCAGGTGACCAAGAGGAATGAGGGTGGAACTACAGGCAACACTTACCTGACTTTGCTACTGACTTTGCTACTCAGAATTCTCAATGTCACATACAGCCAAGATCACTTACTAGGTGAGTATTGGAGATTTCTAATATCTGGTATTTATAAACTAAAATGAGTCCATGGCTAGAGTTGACTGAGGACTCTAATTCAGCATTCAACTGAGAAGCTGGCTGCCACCCAGCTTCTTGGCAACAGAGATGGCTGGGAATTCTGCAATTTGAGGGAAGGACTCACTTCACTAGCATCCACGGATGCTGTCTCCAGCTGACTGGGCTTTCCAATTGCTGCTGATGGTACGTTACGGCAAATTCAGCTCCAGCTGTCTCCATGGAGTATGTGGTGAGGGGTTTGGTTGGCTCTGTAGTGTGAATGATGCCGATTCTGCATCAACCATTTGGGGAATCCATAATTTCTCAGTAACTAAACTAATGTTATGGATATCGTGATTCGTATTTGAGCCACCCACATCCTTGTTGCCAACATAGATGTGTGCATGCACCTCCGACTGCTCCAAATTTGCTTTATAGTGTCACAGTATATTGTCACACTGTGCCTTTCCCACTGGAAATCGGGACTGCATGGAGCAGTGGACCTTGGGATCTTTCGTCCTGCCCAAAGTTGATCCCCAGTCAACAAAGTTTAAGAGCTATCAGCCTGAAGACCTCAGCTCTTTAAGCTGGGAGGGGCCTTGCACCTGAAGTCAGGAAGCCTCAGGGTTTGCTACGGCAGTGGCCAACCTATGGCACGCGTGCTGCAGCAGGTTGTTTGTATCACTGAAAGCTGTAAAAGGTTCGCCATCCCTGTGCTATGGTGTCTTCAACCAGCTGAACCCAAGAGGTCGTTTCTTTAGTTTTAAGACGAAGGTCAGGCACAGGTATAGTGGGTGCCTGCCCAGTAATGTGACATTTCATTTAGAGCAGCCCAAGAGCGTAGCTTGTACGTGTTAATATTGGATTATTTCTCTTCATAGTTAGCTGCCGCCTCACTTCACTGTTGCCATGACAACACCTCTCAAACACCGCTTCCTACTCTGAATACACAATGTAAACAATCTGCAGTTGAACATTTCCCAATTTAGGGGTTTGGAGTCAAAGCCCACAGGCCTGCCACTGGGAAAGAAGGTGAGCCACCAAGGTCAAGAGACTGGGAGGCTCACCAAGGGGTGCCTGCACCAGGTTATGACGGCTGGGGGGGATCATAAAACCACTCAGTAAGTACTCTGCTCTTTCTTTGGGGGGCATTTAGTATAGGAGGAGCTTGGAGTGATGTATAGGACTAGCAGGGACACTTGATATGAGAGACCTCAAGCACGGAGAAGCGAAGTGACTTTCCTAGTGTCACACAGATGCTGATAGAGTCAAGACCAGAAGAAGGGGTGGTCCAGGAACAGCAAATGCTCAGCCAGTATGTGCTCCTTTGCAGACCCCACCCCATGCTCATGGTGGACATTGCTGTGTGTCCTGGTTTTCTATCCATTGAGCCTGGACACAGTCATTTTCAATGTCAGCACAATGTCTGGTGGCCTGGCCAGGAACCACCACCCCCCGCCCCTCCCTGGGTGGTTCTCTCTGCTAAGGAAAGCAGGGACTCAGCCTGCATCCTGGGAACAGCACAGGAACCCACTAGCGGCATCACTGTTTTCTTTTAACCAAAGGAACTGTTTTTATTTCCAGTCCCTATGCACACATAGTAATGCACGCAACTTCCACATAGTTATAAACAAGGCAAGGAGACTGTCATTTTTTTAAACAGGAAAACCTCAGACCATTTTCTTTCAACTTCATAGCAAGCTTTAGTATCCTGTGACTTCTGAGTGAATGATCACTTGATTTTTGCGTCTTTAGCAATGAACCAAATGACACAGCTTTAAGAAGTTAAAGAGAGGTTTAGAGAGTGTGTTTGGGAAAGTGCCACCAGCAGATGCCCTACAGGATGGGGTAGTATTGGGAGGTGGTGGTGCCCCCCATAGCTGCTAACCAGGCTTCAGAGCAGAGGGAGGACAGGGAGCATCATTTGAAGATTTAAACAGACAGAAGCCCAAAGCCAGCCTCATCCCTAGTCTAAGGGCCCCATGGTTTGCTTCACTTAGACCTGAGAACTTGGCTTCTCTTGGTTGCAAAAGTATGTGCTGGGGTGAGGGTTTGCCCACTGTCTGCACTCGTAAGGACACCTCTCAGGTTTCCCCAGGGGTGCCAGCTGTGGCCACAGGCTGTAACAGCATGCCTGAGAGGCAGCGCCCCCGCCAGCTCCCTATTCTGATCCAAGTCTGCTGGGTCTCCATTGAGAGCCCCCAAGGCCCTCGGGGTGTTACCCACTGGAAAAAAGCCACAAGCATATCAGGATTCTGCGCTGCTATGACCCAAGGGGTCGAGCATTTCACCTAGGCCACGGACAATGCCCCTCCCACCCCAGCCACTGAGACAGAGCTGTCTCTGTGCTCTGTTCTTCAGTCTCCTCTTAGAAGACAGCCCCCTTCCTATGCTCACATCTGCCTTTACTGAGAAAAAAGAACTATGAGGCCAGAGCCTAAGCTCAGAGGACTGGCTTAACTACTGCCTCACTGTGACCCTGGGAAAGTCATGTCCCTTTCTGAGCCTCAGTTTCCCCATCTGTAAAATGCAGGAATTAGGCTATAATCAGTGTTGCTCAAAATACCAGTTCTATGCAGGATATTAAAGGATGATAAGGGCAACAGGATTCCAGGTGGAAAGAGTCTGAGAAGTGCCAAGTGCCGCAATTTAAATGGACACTCCACTGTGGGTGTTCTCAGAGGCATTAATATGCCTTACAGAGTTCCAAAAGGGTAAGCATGCAGGGTTTTCAAAATCTATTCAACCATAGAACCCCTAAACTATTTTAGCGTCAGCATTACAATTCTTCTTTCCTTGGAGAAGCAAAAAGAAATTAATCTTTGCATCTTTGAGTGTCTAAGTCTGTTTGATCTTTTAGCTTATTTCTAAAATAGAAATAGCCCTTGGTGAGGTCTTGGGGGTAGGTGAGGAACCTAAAACCAGGGGTTCTTGGAAGCCCTTAGAAGGTAAGTTGTGGGTTTGGGGGAGAAGTTTCCATTTCTCCAGAAATTATTTTCAAAGTGTAGGTATTTCATACACTGGCCTGGAGGACAAAGACTGTACCATCCACTGGATTTTCAAAGACATCTATGACCCCCAAGATGGTGGACCACTGCAGTTAATACCCCAGTGAGGTTTGGTTTCATGGGAATTTGTAGGCAAAAACATACCAGATGAGACTTTGATGTCTCGATGGGTGTTAAGGAAAGTGGGGGAACAGAAATGACAGAAAAAGGAAAGATGTGAAAAGCAAGAGGGATCAGCAGTAGCTCTACATTGGGCAAGACATCTCCCCCTCATTTCTCCCCTGGTCCCAGTGTGTATGCCTCTAAAAACCATCACGTGGTTCTTTGTTATGAAGTACGACTACTGAATATTAATGGTTTGTGGCAGAGAGAAAATTACTGCTGTATCCAAAAGTCTCCATCTCTTACAGGTCACCAAGGCTCCATTTATTAAATGATTGCTCAAGGGCACAAGTGTCCTGAAAGTATGTGTCTCCTCAAGGGCAGACACTTACTCTTGTTCGAAGACACCAGCATCTCTACCGTGAGCTCCCTCCACGCAGACTGGAGAGCCACGTTTCGAAGCTGAGAAGTAGTGGCGGGGACCCACCCCTCAGGACAGAGCACAGCCCTGCCCAGACAGACAAGGCCTGAGGTGACCAAGAGAAGACTCTGGTGGAACTAAGAAGAAGAGATGAGATGTCCAGATCCATAGAGGGTGATCGTGAAGTGAGAATTCAAAAGCAGAGTGCTAAAGTTCACCAGCCTACCCGTCCGCTGTCTTTTGATCACGGCCCTTTCAAACAGAATACTCATCATAAGTTTAGACATTATTATTTACCAGCAGCCTGAGGGATTAGAATTCTCTGGGCTTGAACAGCCTCATGCCTACTCACACGCATAACCTACAAGAGGACAGTTTTGGCCGCAGGCAGAGGGGAGGACATAACTATATTCTGTTTTCATGACCAAAGAGTTCTTTTCTGCCTCTCCTTTGATATCTTTGGAAATATCTCCTTTTTCCTAACTGAAATAGCTCAACCTTGTAGGTAAGGATTTGCCAGAGTTTGCTTTCAGAACTTGGGTAAAAAGGAGGAGGGAGAAGGGCTGGGGATTTAGCTCAGCGATTCCACCGCTTGCCTCGCAAGCATAAGGACCCAAGTTCAATCCCCCATATCAAAAAAAAAAGGAGGAGGGAGAAAGGAGAGGCCCTCAAAGGTAACCAACAACACTCATCAGAAATCCTTTAAATTAATTTAAAAGCTGAGTCATACAGACCCATAAACATTGCATAACAGCCATTTCAGTATTAGTATGACTTTGGGGGACACTTTATTATGCAACCCAGTGGTAAATCTCCTTTGGGCCTTTTTAGAAAATTCTCCCAAAGAGTTGCAGTCTGCTAATTTATTTTCAAATGAGCTGAGTCTGTGTTTATCCCAGCTTCCTGATTGGCACTTGGCTTCCTCAAAAAGATGGTGGACCATGCAAAGGTTGGGACCTAGCATTAAAAAAGAAGTTGATATTTTTAACCCTTCTGATCATATTAAAAGGTAGCAAAGGCAGAACCATCAGTTCATTCATCTGACAAGTGTTTATGGACAGCTCATAGGGGCAGGAGAGTGAGCTCTGAACTCAGGCAGATCTGAGCTTCAGGCTTCGTCTGTCTTTCTGGGTCGGTTTCCTGGTGGGGCTGAGACAGGAATGCTCATTCTTGTTAGAATGGTGAAGAGCAGGGATCCTGGCCCCACACTATCTGGCTTTGAGTCTCAGCTTTGTCACTTAGTAGCTGTGTGAGTTTGGCAAAATACTAACTATTCAGAGCCTTGGGGTCCTACATCTGCAAACTGAGTGTAACTGTACTTGCCTCACAGTGAGCTGTTGGCAGGATTAAGTGGGTTAATGGATGGATATCAAGTTCTTCTCCTGCCCCTTCCCCCTTCTCCTCTTTCTCCTTCTTCTTTTTTTGTGGTACTGGGGAATGAACCCAAGGCCTTTCAGCTCAGCTGCCTCCCCAGCCTATTTTTTATTTTGAACTGGGTCTCACTAAATTGTCTAGGCTGGCCTCAAACTTGTGACCCTTTTGCCTCAGTCTCCTAGATACACAGGTGTTCACCACCACACTCAGCTTTTCAAATGTTTTGGACACTGCTTGGCCCGGGGAAGAAATGATAAATGTGACCTAGAGTTCTGATTATTCTTCTGGAGGCCTCGGGAAGATGGCAGTTGGACATGGCAGAAACAGCTCACCAAGCCATCTCTTGTTCTCCTAGGCCTCATTTCCCTGCCTCCTTGAGCCATGGCCAGGTGGCTGAGTTGCAACCCATGAATGGAGGTGGAAGCAATGTCACCAAATCCAAATCTGACCCATAAAAACCATTCCCGGGGGGCTCTACATCTTTCCTCCTCTGCTGTTTCAGTACAGATAAGCTTGGTGACCTGGAAGCCACATATTGAAGATGGTACAGCCATCAGATGCAGGGAACTAGAATCTTTCAACAACCAGATGGAAATGAGCAACCTGCTGATTGTCACAGTTTGCACTCTATGTGGATGAGAAACTTCCTAAGTGTAAAGTCAGTGAGTTTTGGGGAGAGTTAGCAAGGCCCCACCTTAGGTACCAAATCCCATGGCTGGGGCTGGGGGTGGGAGGGGGGATGACCTTCCCAGAAGGGCCAACCTGGTTGTAATTATTTGGTTGTTCAACTCCAAGTTTCTGATGCTATCTGGATAAGGACCAAAGGACAGTCAGTTCTCTAGACAGGGACAAGAGCTCATAAGTCTAGCAAATGCCTGGTATCTGGCAAGCTCCCCGAAGACGGCTGCCCAAGCTGGCCACCTGAGCTGACTGTCTCTGCTTTCTGCACAATGGGGCAGCATTTCTGCCTGCATGCCACAGGGAACTACTCAGATTACCCAGGCAGTAGTAGCCCCGGTCCAAAATACATCATTTCAGTCTGCAGGGCTTTGTCTGCCCCTGTCTTCCCAGGCTCAGCCATCCCTACAGAGACAATTAGAAGGAATGCTGCCTCCCAAGTGGGCAAAGTGAAACCTTTCCCATTAAAACTCAGGACAAAACACATTGCCTGATAAAGCAGAGGGCCAAAAAGAGGCTGACCATGTGGCGCTGGCTTCTGATGGGGAAGAACTGGCAGATGTGCGCCTGAGACAAAGATACATCTGTTCCCCCTCATAAACCAGTAGTAACACCCCTTATGGTAGATTCTCCCTCTCTTTGATGAAAATCTCCACCATTCTACACGTCTCTCTTTCCATGACTTGGCATTTTCCTCCTGGTGCAGTCATCTCTCCACATAGGTGATGAGGCCCTTCCAGACTTGCAGGGAGGCCAGCGCTTTTGAGTCCTGAGCCACTAGAAAGAAATGACAAAATGTGAAAACTCAATAGCGCATAGTCACAGAAAAACAAAACCCACACTGCTCTCGCCTTCAGCAGTGCACTATGCTGAACACTGAGGAAAATCCATCTTTTGCACCATGTCATGGAGTCCACTATGCAAGACGAGGCCAATCCAACACAGAATATTATCAAGTGTCTGAACCGGAGGGACCTTCTGAGCCACCTTCTGAGCCAAGTCCCTTGTCAAATCGCCCCACTCTTGTCCTTGTGAGCCCCTCCCTGTCTTGTCGCCACTATCAGACTGACAGGACCAAGTGACCAGAGGGCCAGTGGGTGGAGGACACTCTGGGATCTGTACCTCGGGCCGGAAGCTTAGATTTGTGACCTGTTTCCTGAAGGATCTTGGACAAGTCACTTAGTCACAATTCCACACGTCTGGTTGAGGCTGATCTTGGCTGCTCTCAGGTACTTGCACGCGTCTCCTCAGTGTACACTGTGCTTGACAGACGAGAAGCACTGGCCAGAAACAAACTTCTGTTGTTTGAGATCAGTCGTCCCTGTTGTTACAGCAGAAGCTGGCCCTGGTTTTTGAAGTGTGGTCCCTAAACCAGACGTATCAGCTTCATGGAATGTGCTAGAAATGCAAGTTTTCAGCCCCAGTTTACTAAAGCAGAGGCTCTGGGGTGCCAGTCAGCGATCTGAGTTTTAAGAAACCTTCCGCAGGAGACAGGGATGTGCAAGTTTGAGAACTACTGCCTAGCCAGCACAGACTGATTCAGTTGTCTCACAGAGTAGACAGAATGCAAAGTCACAGAGAAGGTCATTCTGGCAAACTTCAAAAATCCAAGGAAGACACTGATTAAACAGTCAGGCTCATATGTCATAGAAAAGGATTCTTAAGAAAATAATATTGTGCCGATATCCATGGACTGAGCCATTCTACCAAAATGGCTAAAATTGGCCATGTAGTCCCATACTGTGTCAAGTCAGAAGAAAGCATATGGCTGAAAAGAGACACTCCAAGTCCAATGGCATTGGGGCTAGGTACCAAGATCTACTCAGGAATGCAATTCCCATTTGTGCCCATAGCCTTGCTCATTTAGAAAAATGCTCCTGAATGCTGTGAATCTGAAAGGCAGGTAAGACCCAATTCGCTCTTCCACAGGGTTAGTCATTAGAGCTGCAGCGGAGGCAGTGTGGTAATGGGCACTATTTAAATGTAGCAAAAAGTACAATTTCAAATTGCTTTTTAAACTGTCAAAGAAAAGAAATCCATTTGGGCATGTGAAATTATTCCAAGGGTTCTATTAACTGAAGCAGGTGAAAAATGTCAAAGAGGAGAAGAAATGTTCCATTAAAGAGCTAGATAAATGTTTCAAGACAAATACCTGATAACTCCTTTGACCTGCTATGGATTAAAAAATATCTATTTTCACCAGTCCTAGGTGAGCTTCATAAACAGAGTTTTAGGAAAGTATTGAATTCTAGAAAAAAAGATGCCAATTTCTTCACCGGCACTGCTTTAACCAGGCCGACCCAAACACTGTCTTGTGAACAGGACAACGGCCCATTATTATCACTTTTACTTTTCTCCTTTGACTTAAATTTGATGCCAAGGGCCTTTTCCAAGCAGCTTTGCAAGTAACATATGTAGGACTATTTTACGGTCTTCTATTTGTTATTGATGACTGCATCTGCCACCACCCAGTTAATGAGAAGGAAAGCAGCAAATGTGGAGAAAAGTGCCTTGCCAGGGGCATATTTGGTAGAGGACACCACACTGCAGAGTGGTCTCACTCAACTTGAAGCAGAAATAGAAGCCCAGGCTCTGCTATACGAGGCCAACCCTACCGCTGCAGCTCACTCCTCTAGGGGTTCCCACTGCAATTGGTTTTGTGTTCATACCTTCAGTATCTCTGTTGGTCTTGAAATGAAGCTGCTGGAAATAATTAGAGAACCTTCTCCTTGCCCTCTAGGCATCTCTCACCTGCGTCTCTATGCCACGCAAATACAAGCAAAGGGATCCCTGCTTATTCAGGCCAGAGGGAAGCCTGCAGGTGGTAGCGGCATTGAGACAGGGAACTTTTCTCACACTTGAATGTGCACACAAATCTCCAGGGGATCTTGTTCAAAATGCACATTCTGGCTCGGGAGGTCTAGGTGGAAATGTAGTCCACATGTCTCCCAGGCTCCCAGGCAAGGCTGCTGCAAGCACAGAGTGGCATAATGAGCAGTGAGGAAATATTGCACATTCTGCAAAACAGTGACTTTAGACCTCTGCTTTACAGCATTTACCTAAGGGTCTAGCTCTCATTTGATTTAGGGTTCCTTGAAAACAGAGACTCTTAAACATTTTCTTCTTGTTTTGTTTCCTGGCTGGCACTTGGCTCAGGGCCCGTGCATGGTGGGTATTTATTTAATTAAACAGACTTGGCCTTGTTCCAAAAAGGATTATAAGCGGACTTAACCCCTAGTAAACTCTAAATGGGCACGTGATGAGTTGGCCAGGAGAGGAAGTGAGGCCTGGAGTTCTTCCCTATAAAAGTCCCCTCCACCTGGACTACACCTTCCGTTCTCTTCGGAAAATTTTATTCCTGCCCCATTTTTAAAGCGGTTTACACCAGAGGGCCCATGTGAAAGGCGGAGGTAAAACAAAACAAAACCAGAAAGGCTTGCGAGGGCCCGAAGGCTCCGGAATATCAAAAGCTCAGGTCTGGGGGGGGGGGGGGGGCAGGGATACAGAACTCGCTCCGCCTTGTCGCGTCGCCGGGGTCTCGCAGGTCGGTGTCGCGTGTCCGTCTGCGCCATCCAGGTCCTCGCCAGCCCCAGGAGCCTCGCAGAAGCTGATCCCGGCGGGCGCGGGAGCCTGTTGGCTTGGTGCAGCCTGTTTGTTAGCTGTGCGCGAGCAATTAATTTTCTCACGCGTCTCCTGCCTCCCAGGGGTAGTGGTGCCCTGGGGTCGCCCTGGGGGTCGTGGGGAATCCAGACAGCAGCTACTGCTCTGTAGAAACTGCTGTTCCGAGGGTCCCCGTGCCATAACCTGTTTTCTCTGCAGCAGCCTGGGGCGATAAAGAAAGGACTCACTAGGCTCCATGGGGAGGAGGGAGAGAAAAAGAGAGAAGGAAGGGGATTTGAGCACGTCGGTCAGTTATGCCTAGCGGGGAAGGGAGGCGCACGCCGGTGGCGAGTGCGCCCTAGGGGAGGAGCGCACGTGCTGGAGAGGGCGGGGAGAGGAGGGCGTGGGAGGAGGAGTGGGGAGGCGAGAGCAGCTAGCGGGAGGCGCAGCGGCCTCGCAGACGCCAGCGACGGCAGTGGAAGAGTCGGAGAGAAAGTTCCTGGGGACTGCGCGCCCCCTGAGAGGGCCGACGTGGAGGCCGCGAGGGGCTGCAGGTCCCTTCGCGCCTCGGGCACTTGGTCGCCAGGGCTCGGCTCGCGGAAAACGGTGGAGCATAGTGGGCTGGCAGCAGTGGCCGTGGCTAAACTTGGAGGAGGCGGAGAAGGAGAAGGAGGAGGAAGAGGAGGGAGAGGAGGAGGATGCGAGTAGGCGCCGCGGCGCGGGGCGCGGGGGCGCACTGAGTGCTCCCCAGGGCTCGGTTGAGCGCGCAGGTAGCGACTCTAGTGCCCGTACTGCGCCAAGCCTCCAAACCGGGGCCGCCAGCGCCACCGTGCCGGCGTCGCCTCCTCTCCGCGGAGTCATGGTGCGCGCGGCGCGCACGCCACGCGCGGGACCCTGAGCTCCGACCGCGCGGGGCGCCTCCGCCCCCCATCTCTGCTGGAGACCTCGCTCCTCGCCGGCCTTTCTCACGGGCCATGAAGCTTTGGCCCGGAATCTCACGCCTCTGAGCTGCGCAGCTCCCGCTCCAGCTCCAGCGCCGCTGGGCACAGGCAGCGCTCCGAGCCCTGAAGCTCCGCATCCTCTCGCAGGGACGGCACTCGGGCGCCGAGATGGCGCTCTGCGGGACTCCTCGGCGGCGGCACAAAGTTCGCGGGCGGAGAGAGATGCTGCCGCAGCAAGTTGGCTTCATGTGCGCGGTGCTGGCCCTGGTGTGCTGTGCGTCCGGCCTCTTGGGCAGCTTGGGTAGGTGCTGGTACCGGCCCCCTCCGCCCCGGGTGTTGGGGGGCCTGAGCTGGGAAGCCGTGGGACAGCTCCCACCCGGTCCTCGTCAGGTGGGTCCCCAGGGCTCTCCAGTCCCCTCTCTGCCGGTAAGTAGGGCGCACCCCGAGGGCTGATGGACACTGAGCTGCGGCGCTGGTTCCGAGGGCTGCGCGCGATCCCCGGGGGCTCAGGACGCGGCTGTAGGTGTGGGTTACTGAGACGCGAGCCAGCACAGCCTGTGTCCCTGGAGGGCAAGACTCGGGGCGGGGGTTCTCTTGCTCTGGGTAGGTGAGACTGAGTGGTTCGCTTTCTGGTTCTGTAGAGCCCCAAGGGCTGTGCTTTGAGTACCTGGAAGATCCGGACTCCGAGGGTAGGAACTGGCCCTGGGTCTCGGTTCTCCCCGTTCCCTTCCCTGCCCCGGTCCACAGGGATGTGTTGGGTTTTCTGATGGATCCCCCCAAACCCTAAATGGACCGGGCAGTCTGTACCCGCGGGAGATTGCTGCCATGTTTCAGCATCGCTTCCCTCAACTCCTCTTAATCCCCACGGAACGGGAGGACTGATTTGCGCTGACCGACCGTCCATGCTGTCTCCTCCAAGAGGAGACAAGGTCTTGGAGTCCCCTAGGGTACTCTCCTTTCAGCGGGCATGGGAAAGAGAAGAAACTTACCCAAATGTCTGTTTGGGGGTGGGGGGAGTTGAGCCTACAAGTAACGTTCATTGCCCCATACTCTCACTGAATTAGATGCTACGAATCTTTTATTTATTTTTTAAATGTAAAAGACAAAACAAATGCTAGTCATTTAGCAACTGAGCCACGGAGGAACAGCAGAAGGTACTGTCTTGAGCAGATAGGCTCTTGGCATCTATGGACTATTTAGAGACATTTACAACCATATGTAAAAATCAGGTGGAAATTGATGAAACTTTTTAAAAAATACTGCCTTTCAAAGTCCAGACTTTGTGATGTGAGGATAGAGGATTAAAATTTCTCTTTCAAAAGAAAGCCAGAAAGTTTGTTTTGAACACCTTAATATCTGCTGCTTTGCAATTGGGCAAATTGTTTTTCTTCAGTTCCACACCACAAATAACAAAATGCCTAGAGGTTCCTAGGTATCAGCATTCTAAAAGAAGTACGCTCCTGAAAGTGCACGCACACCGGGAGAGGGAAATGAATACTGCGGAGGTCTAGAGTGAGGGTCATCTTTATTTGCTGGGTCAGGAATTCCCTTCAGGAGTTTGACTGCCTTTGGTGACGGACATCCTCACATCCTCACCTCCCATGTCGCGCCTTTCGGCCCTTGGGTCAGCAGCATCAGCAGCCCCAAGAGCTTGTTAGCATAGAATCCAAGTCCCACCCTAGATCTGCTGGATCAGAATCTGCATTTGACCAAGATCCCCTGGTGTTCCATGTGTCCATTCAGGTGGGAGAAGCCCTGGGCCATTGCTAACTTACCGTATGCTTGTGGTTCCTCCAAGGCTGGGCCACTTGAGCATGTTTACTGAAAGAGAGCTTAGTGGTCACCTAATTAAACCCTGTGTGGCACCTGTGAGGCCTGAGACCAGCTCAGTCTTATCCAAGGTCGGATTATATACTGACCCATCTGGGACTAGAAACAAGAATTAGATCCAAGGTCCAGACTGCTGTGAGTAAGCAGGAATCACTGTATGGCTTCCCTACAGGTGGCTCTAAACAGCCAAAGAGAGCTGTTGCTGACACAGCTAGATACACATACATAGGAGAGGTCATTGAGTATGCAGGTATCACATTGACTAATGGTGTCTCTGACTTATTTTCTGATCCAGGGCACAAAACAGTTTCTTCCAGCAGACATACTCTACAAGACATCTGGAGAAATAGAAAGTTGATGGCACCAGTGAATGGGACTCATACGGCTAAGAACTGCACGGATCCTGGTAAGAAGTAGATTCTTCTCCCCAGCCCATCCCCTTACTTCCACATTCTTTGGCCTGGCCTGGAGATGGTGCTTATATGGACAGCTCCAGCCGGAGGGAAGTTAGGTTTTAGGAAACAGTGAGAAAGGGTAGTCAGTCCTATGGCGTTGAGAGGCAACTGTAGACATTCATCAGCCAGGCTGCTAAGCAACACAAGTGCTTTCTTTACCCAACAACTAAGGTCACATTCAAGAGTTGACAATTTTTGTCTTTTGTTCTCACCACGCTCCTAAAGACTGTGTTTCCCCTGCTCTCTTGATTTTGTTGGTTTGCCAGTGTCTTTGTTTTCTTCCCCCTTTGCTCACTATACACATTTGGGGGAGCTCTAGGGGCAGCAGATTCAGCTGCTCTGGCAGATGGCACTTTGGGAGGACCCTCCAGGGTCAGAGCACATTGGACCAGCTATTGGGGGACACTGTGGGATGTGTGACCTTCCTCCGGAACCATAGTCCCTGAGGTGCCATGCTGCCCAGGAGATGGCGTCTGCCCTGTTCCTCTTCAAAAGTCTTTTAGCAGTCACTGGTTGTCGGGCGGGACCCATGATTGTAGGGAACAGGGGAAAGGGACATTACCAGAACCTCTGCAGTGAGTCCTAGTCTCCTGCGAGCCACAGCAGCACACGAGGAATTACAGGAAAGGTAGAAAAATGAGACTGAGAAGAAGCTGAGCTTTGGGTCTGATCAGTGCTGCTCTGGGCAGCAAAGACCCCAGCTTACTGCCCCTGTACATCGGGAGAAACAAATGTAACAAATGAATATGTAGATTTCAGTACTTCACATTGAGATAAACAAGGTGTAACGAAAGGCTGGGTGGTGGTGGAAATCTAAGACCAATGAGGAACTATGCAGATGAAGATTTGGTTCCTCCCAGGAACTACACCGATGAAGATTTGGTGTGGTCTTGTCCTGGAGCATCACAACATCAGGGGATCATTGAGATCTCAGTTGTGACCCGAGACCAAAATGGAATTATGTCTTGGAATGCCATAGCTGGCCTGTAGGTGGAAGAATTAGGCCTAATCAAATGGTTTTTCCCTAGAATTATGTAGCATTGCTCCCAACACATGATGATGCCTTGTCTGTTCCCCTGCCATAAGCAGGCTTCGCTTAAATAAATGAAGAAGGTTAAGGTTCTCTTCTCAGGAGGAGAGAGTTTCAGCAGGCAGGCCCCCAAAAGCTCTTCTACGAATTAAGTCTGGCTCCAGCACTTGGGGTCTTTATGAGGAGGATCCAGTGGGAAGATGTATTCAGAAGTGTGGAGGGAATGATGAGGTTTTATTATAGACAGCTTTTTTGCCAAGTTGTTGGCCAATCCCATAATTTTCTAGGCTCTCTGCTTTGTCTCCTGTGAAATGGGTGGAAGAGCACGTGCTGGCTCAGGCATCAGAAGAGCCTGGTAAGGCTCTGTGGGCTTGTGTGTAAAGATGGAACTGTGGGCTAAGGGAGCAGGTCTTGATGGCAGTCTTCATGTGTTTTATTGTCACCCTCTGTGAACCAAGTATGCCCATTTTACAGGGTAGGAAAGGTCTGGGGAGGGAGACACAGATTGCTCAAAGCCACAAAAGTGGTGAAGCTGGCTTTGGAACCAGATATCTCTTTGGTTCCTTGAGCTTATGAAGGCCAAGGTCATCCCTCAGAGCTGTCAGATAGTTTCCTGTACCATCAACCTCCCTCCCCAGAGGCCTTCTAAGAAAGACATTTGAGATGTAGAGGAGTAGCACCACCACTGTAGGAATCGCATGCTGGGATTCCCTGTGAACTTGGACGTCTGCTCCTGAGTGGCTCCATCCATGCTGGTGACCCCACAAGTGGTAGAGCCCTTGCTGTCCTTAACCTGGCCCAGCAGATCTTTCCTCTCCAGGGAGGTGAATGTACAGGCTGCCCTGACCTTGTCATGGTAAATAAGACATCACTGCTCTGGGGAAGGGATCGGTTAGGGGAGTTTTGGCCCTGTTCTGGTTCACTGGTGCTGTCATCTTGGGCTGGCCATGCCCTCTGCTGTTCCCTGGGTAACTTCTGCCCCATGAGCCTGAGCATGTTGTCCGAAACTGGTACAGCGTTTCTAATGCTACAGTTCTCCTGTGCTCCATCATGGCCTCTATATCTCCAGGGTCCTGTCTGATCAAAAAGTGTTTGACACACGTCTAAAGCAGGCAGGAAGGCCTGACCTTGTCCCTGTTATGGAGAGAGAAATGAAGGGAAATTGGCAATGTCTTTAGCAATGATTAACATTTGCATTATGCTTTGTGTTGGCTGTTTCTGGAATAGAGCCGGGCACATAGAAAGGGCTCAGTAAATACGGGTCAAATGAGAAGGAAAGTGCATGTTGCTATATCACATACTTCAGTTCTACTGTGTTTTTCCAAAGGCAGGGACACAAAGCTCAGAAGTTTAGTGCTTCCCGAGATCTCTTGGCCAGGAGGAGCCTCCTCAGTTACCTGTCATGCCCTCCCTACTCCCCACACCAGCCCCCGGTCTCCTTCCTTCCCTTCCGGCCTCCTCATCCCTGGCAGGTGAGACTCTCCACCCACTTTGCATTCCACACCAGAGCAGGCCCCTGTGCTGTGTGTCCAGCCCATGAGCAGGATGGATTGGGAAATGTGAGCAGCTGCCAAATGCAGCCCCTGTCGTCGAGGAGCTAGCAACAGAATGGAGCAGACAAGATCTCCCAGGTGATGATGATGAACTGCCAGCTCCCACTCAGCAGCCTTGCAGGAGGCACTTGCGGTGCCTGGAGGAGGGGAATGGCCCAACACAGTTCTGGTCTGCTGTAGTGGGAGTGGAGGAGGCAGCCTCTATCGCAGTAACAGAAGCCTCCTCCAACTGAGGTTAGTGGAAAAAAAGAAATTACTGGCGTAATAACTGGAAGTGTGGGATCAAAAGTTAAGACAGTGGTGTCCAGTACTCAGTTTTTCTCTGTTGTTGAACTTGAATTGTTCCAATGTGGGAAGATTAGGTCCATCCAAGGTCCAATCTTAAGTCCTCCCAGACTCAGAAATGCTGGGAAAGAGAGCATACCCAGGGCTGAGCTGCTTCTGCAGGGTTCTGATGGGTTGGGTTGTCTTGGTCCACATGAGCACTCTAGGCCAATTGCTTGGGCCAGAGGAGTGCTGGGCTGGCTTAGACTTGGGTCGCAGGGTCCACCTCTGGAGAGAAGATGAAGCCACCTACCCCTGCTCCAGAATTCCACCAAGGAATGGGTTTCTGGGCAGCTGGGGTGCAGGTACTCAGTTCTTTGTAACTGTTCACTGAGACTCCCATTCTGGGGTTGCTGCTATGGTAAAGGTGGGCCAGGGCTCCAAGTTTCAGGGCTAAGACAAGAGTGGCATCCCTTCTACCCAGCTGCTGGAGGCTCTCCCAGTCTCTGGAGGCTCCTATTTTACAACCATCTCCAACGGCTGGAGGCTCCTCATGCTGCTCTTCCACATACGTTCCTTAGGGACACAGGAAGTGAGAGCTTTGAGAGTCTGACTGTGTCCATGCCTCAGCCCCAGGTAGTGTCTGGCAAATGTTAGCACATATCTTCCTAAGAACCTCTGGGGTAGGGGCTGGTCTCATTCCCTGTGCCTCCTGGAAGTTCTTCTTGGCTTGAGAGAGGAGTAACTTCATTTCCTCAAAGCATGAATATGGTCCTGGTCTCCCCAGGAAACTCCATGTGGAACTCAGGCTCTTTGATCTGCCAGGGTCCTTTCTCAGACCTCAGTGGTGGTGTTTTGATCTCATCGTTTGTGTTTCAGCTTAAGTGCCCTGTCATCCACCCCTGGCCCAGTCCCCACCCCCACCCCCCACGATGACCAGTACCACTGTCTAAAATAACTTTGTTCTGCCAGCCCTTGAGAGCTACCTGCTCTGTGCCTAGAAGAGTCCTGGCCACACATGCAAATGGATCAAGAGCTTTATAGATAAGTTTTTCAATGCCCAACCCCTAGCCCCAGAGGGTCTGACCTAATGGGTTTAGGATGCCCCTGGGTATCCGTACTTTCTAGTGGCTCTCTAGACAATCCCAAAGGGAAGCCAGAGTTAGTATTTACTGGGCTAGAGCCCCGCTGCTCAGTGTGTCAGTGTGGTCGCCTGCTAGGAGTGCTGGGCCTTGAGTGCACACTCATCACCTGCTGGATTAGAATCTACAACCTAACAAGGTCCCCAGGTGATTCCCGTACACCCAAAAGGCCAAGAGGCCCTGGGTTGAATGTGCTGGAGACTTGGTAGGTGTTCAGTGAATATTTGAATGTTGGGCTGGGCTGTAGCTCCACGGCAGAGCACTTACCTAGCATGCACAGGGCTCTGGGTTTGATCCCCAGCACTAAAAAAAAATTTTTTTAATGTTTAACAAAAGCTAAAGTCTTGGTTTAATATAGCAATTTTCCTGCAAACCAATTAAAAAAATTTTTTTTGATGTAGGGAAGCTAAAAAAAAATTGCTTCATTTTGATGAGTGATACCTATGCAAAAATCATAATTAGTTTTTCCCCAGAGGTGCGAAGGCATGGCCTGGGTTAACATTAGGCCTTAGATGTTTGTTTTCATGGTCTGTGCAGAGCAAGCAATAAAATAGGAGGTGGTACCTGTGACCACATGTATGGAGTAGAAATGGGTAACAGTGAGTCAGTCATTGGGCACGATCTCAGCCTGGGCTTTAACAGACTTTTATTTCTCAGACTCAGTCCTGGAGGCTGGGAAGTCCAGCGTCAAAGTGCCCATGAATGGTGGTGTCCAGTGAATTCTTCTCCTAGCTTGCAGATGGCCTGCTTCTCTCTGTGTGCTCACGAGGTAGAGACAGAACACAAGCTCTCTGTCTTTTCCTCCTGTTGTGAGGGCACTAACCCTATTGTGAAGTCTCACCCTCATGATCTCATTTAACCCTTCTGTCCCTCCAAAGGCCCCACCTACAACACCATCACATTGGGAGTTAGGGCTTCAACCTCTGAATTTAGGGAAAACAGACATTCAGGCCATTGGCAGAACCAGTAAGTTTCCACTCATCTCTGGTGAGAGAGCCTAGAGTGTCTGTATACAGCGGAGCTTAGAACTTGGTGCATCAATACCTTAGTCTGCAGGTGAGAGACGCCTGGGGAGTCCGGAGGGTTCAGATGCCCCAGCTTGTGAAATAGAACCAGTGACAGATGCTTCCCATGGATGACTTTTGGAGCTTCTGGCAGTCAGAACCTCTGTCTAGAGCTTCCTTAGTGGCTTCCTGCTGGTCACTACCACATCCCCAAGACTTTGCCTGGTCGCCCATTCCAAAGTAGCCGTCTAAGTCACTGGCCATCAGGGCATCTTGTTCTAGCTCCTTGCTGATACCAGTTCTATCCATTGTTATACTGTTTGCCTCCTTCAGCTAGAATATAAAAGGCAAATGCCCCATTTGCCTTGTAAAACCACAGTCTGTCTCTGAGTTTTTCCATCTGTAAAACGGGATGCAGGGGCAGTAGTTACATCACTATCTAGGGTTGTTAGAATTACATGGAGTGATACCCATCTGCACTTTAAACACTGTTTGGCCCATAACACGTGCTTAGACTCTAGCTTCTGTTTTTATTATTTTCTCATCTGCTTACCCTAGGACTGATCACAAAGCCTGTGTACAGTAGGTACCGCACTGAAAAAGTATTTGTGGAGGAAAATTTAACAAGCAAATATTTCACCATTTATTCTTCTTCTGGAAAGAAAAATCTCTTGGTTTGTGGTTTTTGAACAAAAAATCTTGGGAGGATTGGGGATGATGGCAGATGCCAAACCTTTTGTAAACTTTGCTTTATATAAACCCTTCTTGCTTCTTCACAGGTGATATTTTACACTTACGCTATTTAACTGGGGTTAGCATGAATGACTTCTCCTGTTCTCATGCTTCCCCCCTATTGGAGATCGAATAAGGGATTCACCCTCCATTATGTTATTGTTGGTCCTTGGGTTTCCTGAACTGCTCCGTGTGCCATGTTTAAAAAGAAGAGGAAGAAGAGAGGGGAGATTCAGGAGGGATCTAAGTCCTCCTTTACGCTTTGCTTTTTTATGTTTGGGTTTCCTCTTCGCAGATGTGTCTTCGGAAGTGCCCGGTGGCTGTGTATGCAGCAGAGGGGGTGGGAGGAGCAGGCTAATGGAGGGGTCTGAAGGGGAGAGACCCCTAAGAGAGTCTGAAGATGAAGGTGGCTTGGAGCACTTCAGGGCTGGAGGAGACTCATGCAGACATTAGACAGTGCATGTTCTGGGATGCACTGGGCTCGCTCACCCCCTTGCTTTTCCTTCTGTACCAGGCTGAGGTACAGGAAGAGAGAGGGTGGCAGATCCAGTAGGATGGGATCTGGAGCACAGGAGCTTGCGCTGAGGCTGGCCCGGGAAGAGATGAGGCCAGCGGGTCTCTGTGGGGCCCCCTGCAAGGAGCCAAGGTGCAGATCACAAGAGCTCAGGAGGAAGAGGAGGACAGAGCTGGAGCTGCAAAAAGTACATCAGAGCCAGTGGGCGGGGAGGTGCTGAGGTACGGCAACTGCAAGACAGAGCGTCTGGATTCTGAACAAACGTCTGTTCGAGGGCTGCTTCAGAGAGCTTGAGAGACAAGCCGTACACCCCAAGTTTTCAGGTTGTTACATAAAGGCAAATTCTGAGTTGGAAAAGCCAGAATTGAACTGCATACTGTGGGCAGGGAGCTCAGTGCGTGTTCCATACAGCAAGCGTGGAAGCTCCAGCCTGGGCAGGGGCTCTGCTGGGCAGGGCAGCCTCCAGAGAGCCTGGGGAAAGTGGCACCAACCACTTTGGGGTGGTGACAGCCTGGCAGAGCTACCATCCTCACCACCAAGGCAGGCTGGGGAAGACGGCAGCCCTTTACCAGTGTACCTGCTCTTTCTGCTTTAGAAGGTGGGGTGGGATCAGGTAGATCTTGTGGCTTGGGAGCAAACAGTCTAGGTTCTTCTCTTGGATGTGCCAAGATCCTTCCTGCTGGCACTGGGGACTTTTTCCCCTCCCTCTCTTTCTCTGTCTCTCTTATAAGAAAACGAAGCCTGAAAAAGTATGAGGGTTTTCAGTAGCCAGAAGGGGCTCAGTTTATCTGTCTTGGACATAGTGGTTTGACAGTGTGAAGGCAGACGTGTGGGTTTGAGTCCCAGCTCACCCCTTGCTGGCTGTGTGACCTTGAATGCGTTACATAATCTCTAAGCTTCAGGCTTTCTCTTTCGTAAAATGTTAGCAGCCCTTCCTACCTGCCTTAGCAGGCAGCTGCAAGACTTAAACCGCATGATGTGTAGAAGTACTTAAGCCACACTTACAGCGCAGGGTGGCAGTTGTGATTCTGGCTGAGCCCAGCATGCTACTCTTAAGTGCTTTTTGTGTGTTAACTCACCAGCTTCTCATCATGACCCGAGAGATTAAATAACTAGTCCAAGTTCATCTGGCCAACACAAGCGGGCCACGTAGAGTGTGTACATGTTTGTGTTTAATTAATAGACTTCATTTTCCTAGAGCATTTTAAGTCATTACAAAAATTGAGCAGAAAACACAGTTCCTCTATTTTCCACCCAACCTCCCAGCAGTTCCCACTATTTTTAACATCTTGCCTTAGGGTGGTACATTTGTTGCAACGGATGAGCTAATATTGATAATCTTATTATTAACTCTTGTCCACAGTTGACATTAGCATTCATTTTGTGTTGTGCAGTCTGTGGGTTTTGATAGACACACAGAATAGTTCCACTGCCTTGCAAATTCCCTGGGGAACCAGGTTTTTAATATTTGGGTGGCTGAATCATAAGCCCATATTCTGATCCATAATTATTAATACATGGGGCAGAGAAGGACAAGTTAGAGAGGAGCCCTTCCCTGGCGTATTCCAACCTGCCAGCCCTCCCATGATCAGAGTATATGTGTCCAGCAGACACGGGTGTGGACCCACTTCTTGGTATGTTTCTAATACCAATTTGTTTGCAATCAAAAGTTTCCCCACCTTTTTCAAACTATCAGGGCCATCTGCTAGCAATCGCTCCTCCTTGCTGGGCCATCTGCTATCCCCAACTTGCAGATCCTTCGCTCTTAACGACACATGGGCCTCCCGCAATCCAGAGTGCGCCCACTCGGCTTCCTCTTGAACTCTGAGGAACGTTCCTCCCTGAGTTAAAAATGGAAATCATTAAGCATTGCCATGTGCTGCCTCGGGTGGAAAAGATCCAGCCGTTTGACTCAACACAAGAGGGGAACGCTTGAGAGAGGGACTTTGTATTTATCATCGGCCATTATCGAAGAGCCCATTGGCACATAGGGTTTCATTAAAATGGAAGAAAATCACTGTGCTGGAATAATTGACTTTTTCTCCTAAGAAAGCAGTGGCTGTTGCCTCTGGGAAAGGAACAGAAGATCATTGTGCGGCTGGGAAGGGAAGGCATCTTCTGCCCAGTGGGTCTTCCTTCTGCTGATGGGAACCATGACCAGTTGGTTTCTGCCCTGCCTCAGCTCAGTGCATGGCTCTGACCTGCCTTTCATAGTAACTGCCCAAGAAATTGAATGTAACACGTTACTTAAATGTCTGTATGCAGCGTCCTAGCCTGGGCTCTGAGCTCACGGGAACAAGTCCACACTGATGCGGAACATAAAATGGAACGGTGAAGGACAGGCCAGGGCTCAAATGACAGACAACTTGCCTGTGGAAAATACACAGTGGGGATCCCTCAAGGAGAGTGTTAGGGAGCAGAGTCAGGTGGTCAGTCAGGGCCGTGGTCCCCTCTGGACAGGAGGTAATGACCTCTGAACCTGGCCTTGAGGGAGAGTTGTGGCTGTGAAAGGTGCCTAAGAGATGCCACTGTCCATTTGAAAGGGCTCCCCAAGAAATCACAGAGTCATCCCTGTACCTGGAGGGATGCTTACTAGCAACCGCTGTGTCTTGCTCATTGGCTATCGGAAGGGAAAGAGAAAACAAACACTAGCTAGGAGCACCAGCAGGATGCTAAGTAATTAGGCTTTGGGGATTTATCACAGAGTCAGTGCTCAGGCAGGGCTACGGCTGATTGTAATTTTTTTTTTAAGCAGAAGCGGTGAGGATTGGGAGTGGCTGGAAAGGTGGGTACAGTACATGCCGCTGGTCCAGAAAGAAGTTGCACACTGGTCTTTGGTGGCTGCGCTAAGCCATGGTTAGGGCAGACAGCCCAGTTCCCTGGGTGTGCTTGGCTCAGTGACTGCTCAGGGTGGATTGCAGTTCTAATAATGTAGGTTGCATTTGCCACCCCACCCTGTCCCATGCCTTTGAGCTTTGTTTGCGCTTAGCTCAAGGGTAGAAGCTGGAGCCGGAAGTCAGTTCAGCTCCCAACTCACAGTAACTGGCTGCACAGACCCCCATCCTTCCTGTCAGGGAGCTGCACCCCACAAACACGGCTGTGGTTTCTCCGCTGTCCTGTCTGGCCTGTTGGTGCCTTGGGTGGATCAGGAGGAGTTGGGGGTTAGGATCAAGGACTGTGGAGTCAAAGCTACTGGGTTCCAATCCGGCTATGCCTTTACCAGTTCTGTGCTCCTGAACTAGTTTATCTTCTAATTTGAGGGAAGGGGCAAGCTTTGATTCATTCGTTGATGTGTTCCAGGCTCTGTGTGGGTTTGCGCATGAACGCATGCTTGTGATGGTCACACAGCACCTTCCCCGCAGGGTCAGAAGCTGTGTGTTCATCTGTGTAAAGTGCTTATGTGAGTGCCTGTCACATGGCGAGCACTATCCCAGCATTTGCTGCTGAAAATACCTCTGAAAGATAAATTGAACTGTAACTTTTTAGGATACGCATTAGGACTGGTCTCTGATGAAGGGTTGAAGATGAATTTTGTAAAGGCAGTGCTGCTTTTTTTGAGTGAAAGTGAAGAAGGGTTATCTGGAGCTTGTGTTTGCTTATTATTCATTGAAGACCAGAGGTGTTGACGATGCACAGTGCAGGGCTGAGCTCAGAAAGGACCAGCGCATGCCGGGGTGGTCCTCACTGTGTTTCTTCTAAATCTGGTTCTTCCTGTTGGTGACCTGGTGAATGAGATCTCAAATTTAGGGGGGAGGGTTTGTGCCCTGGCCCTGACAACCAGTGTGATTTTTATGCAAGTCATTTTGACTCCCTGAGCCTTGGTTTTCTGGCTGTGAAATGGGTATAATGATGAAATAGTTTATCCTGTGGGCTTCTAAGCATTAAGTACAGTGTGCTGTGCAAATATGATTTCTGTGGGTTGCATGTTGTAGTGGATACTGAACTCTTTGAGGAAGATCCCTTACATGGGACACAGAGAAAACGAGTTATTTGGGGACTTTCAGATTTGATCTTTTTATGAGTAAGATTTGGTGGAAGTATCGCTCCTAGGGAAAGACCCCACTGAGGGAAGGTCGATGAATGAGATGAACAGATGATGATGAACAGAGGATGAAGGAAGTCATTGACACCATCTCTTCACACAGTGCTGATGACCCCACCATTGATTCATCTGGTTTCCCACTGCAGATGTCTGATTTTGGTTCTGTTTTGCATGCCAAATTCAATGAGAGCTGGCCTGATCCCTTGCCAGCTGATTTGGCTCCATACTGTGGGTTTACTACGTGATTGTGGGATGCATATTGATCCAGCAAACCTGTCTGCTGGGTCTGTGAGGAAATTAAAACCAACTTTGGTGTAGACACTGCCTCCAGGGAGCTTCCATGCTAGATGAGAGGACAGAGATCTACAAAACTGGTCTGTAATGTGAGTACAGAGGAAGGAGTTAAGACTTCAATGTCAAGATCATAGAGGGCATCACATAAAAGGTGGTAAAGATGGGGAAGGGTGGCTTTACAGGACACTAGCAGTAGACCCTTAGGCGGCACCCTTCTGAGTGCTCTACATAAGTCACCTCACTGAGAAGGTCCTTGGAGGACAAGTGGGGGTGATGTCGTCAACTGCACTTTACAAAAAGCATGAGCAAGGCGTGGAGAGGTCAAATAGCTTGCCCAAGATCTCCTAGCTCAGAATTGGTAGGGCGGGGCTTTGAACTTGGGCGGCGTGGCTCCAGAGCCTATGACTCTTGGGGAGAGAAAGGTGAATGAACCCCCCTCCCAGCTGAGGGAGAATAAGCACTGAGTAAGTAACTTTGGGGCATAAGGTGTGTAGGTGGGTTTGGTCAGTGATTCACCCTGTAATGTAGGAGGGGACTAAGAGCCATAAACACCCGAGGCCTTTGTGTTCTACCTTGTGGGCCGTGGGAGCCGCTGATGGTTTCCCAGCAGTTCTGTGTTTTAGGAAGACAGCTCTGCTGGCAATGTGGGGAATAACTCATTGTGCTTCATAAGCGCCTCAGGGCAGAAGAAAGCGGAGCTAGAATGATGAGAGGCTACCACGAAGAGAGATTTAGGCAAAGGGGAGTCTTGTGCGGGGTGCCAGGGAATGGACAGAGAGAGGGAAATCTGTTGGATGACCAAGATGGGAGGTGGCAGTTGTCAGTTCTGATTGCAGATGATATCTATGCTCCATGGCACCACCATTTTCTGGCATGAGAATTTAGGAAGTCCCTTCCTTCCTTCCTTCCTTCCTTCCTTCCTCCTTCTTTCCTTCCTCCCTCTCTTCCTCTGACTCAGACCCTTCTATGGTGAGCCTCCAAGAAGAGTCTTTTTTGAGCATGGTGGCTGGTTTTGGTCCCATATTCTCATTTTGAAGTGTGCGTCTGATATACTTATTGAGCATGAAAGGCAGGGACTCTAAGGGGTTGCTGGGACCGAGGAGAGAAATCCCTGTCCTCAGTGGAGCTGGGAAGAAAAAGGTAGGCTTGGAATTGTTACCTGTAGCTTGGAATGACATACTCAGGTACCTAGCATGGCTAGAAGGCTGTACAATATTTACAGCGTTTGAGCTGTGCTGTGATGCCAGTGGTTATTTGCTGGTCAGAGAGGCTGGGTGGGACACTCCTGCTGGTGCGTAATAGTGAGCAGCTGCAGAAATAGTATGGGAAGAGAGAATGCGGCCAGATCAGGATTGAGGGAAGTGTTTAGGGTTCAGGCCTTTGGGCTCCTGAGACTAGATTGTGCCAGGTTTTGTGTGGTACTCCAGAAGCTGGGTTTTTGCCTGGCTTATAAGAGGTTTGAGAAGTAGAAAAGATTTCTCCCACCTCTAAGCACCTGGCAGTTGGGACAGAGTGCGTGTGTGTGTGTGTGTGTGTGTGTGTGTGTGTGTGTATGTGATTTCCACCCTCTAAAGCACAATATCAAGAAAGTGTGGGTCACTCTAATCCTTGTGGTCCTCTCCCATGTCACCGTGCACGTGCACGCATCCTGTTTATTACACTTTTTATACCAGCAGGGCTTTGTCCCTGTGGGAGTTTGCTGAGGCCCCAGTGCGAAAACAATTTGTATGCCTTTGGAGCAACCTTGGAGGCATTTAAACAAAATGCTAGGGAAGAGTATATGAATATAGAGCATTGTACCTAACATGGAAAGGAAAGGACATGAGGCCCTTGCTGCAGGGGAAAACCCATGCTCAGGGTCTCATCCTGGTCTCCTTTTCTGCCTGTCCCCCCTCCCATGAATTTGCAAGGAAGCAGCCCAGTGCCCCTGAAAGAGGAGCCATCATACCTCAACACACCCAGTAAAGTAGCTGCAGTCCAGCTGCCTTTGGTGGCCTGGCGGCATTGTGACTTTCCCTACTTGGAGAGAAACACCTGGCATGGAGGTCCCCTGATGTGATGCTGAAATGCCTTTATATTGCCAAACAAACTTCCTCATGAAGGCAGCTGACCTCACCTGACCATGGGGGCACGGACAACACGATGGCCTGGGCACTGGGGTAAGGTGGGACCCACCAACTCAAAAGATGTGGCTGAGAACCGGAAATAGGGGTCACTGCTCTGAGAAGCCTTTAGCCTGCAGAAACTCAGTACCAGACAGCAGTGGATGCTCCCCAGGGATCTACAAGAGTGTTGATAAAGGTGATTACTGGAGTAGATAGAATGATTTATAAGCAGGATTAGAGAAGCTGAGCGGCTCCGGCTGATTAGCTAAGCCTCCGTGAAGGAGGCTGTGTGAGGAGGAACACCTGAGGTGCTTCACCTGGCTGTGAAGGGCCACGCTCAGGAGATTGTGAGTAGAGCCCAGGGGCAGCACTCTGGTCCTAAACTGCCTCTGAAATGAACCGTGGCTTCTGAGTCCACTTCCCCAGGAAACTGCAGGGAAATCCCATCACCTCGGCTGTTTCAATTAGACAGGGCAGAAAGCTGGAGGGCTGATTTGAGAGAGATGCTGTACCAGGACGGAATGGGCTCGCTGCGTGATTTCATCTTTCCACTCTTTAATTTCTGGATAATTCTTGTGTGGGCCTCCAAGGGAGCAAGCCTTTGGAAGAATTGCTTTGAAATCTCTTTGATCGTTTAAACCTTGCTTATATTTTCCTTAGCTGGTGAAAATCCCGATGTAGTGTGGTGTGACAAGTAGCTAAATGACTTGCGGGCTTTGGGTGACCCATATGCATTAGGAGGAAGAAAGGAGAGGTAGGGCGGTAGGTACTTAATTTGCAGGCCAGTTGTACTTGGAGGATATTGTTGCTGCCTCTCCAGCCCCTGAGTCCACTGTGGGTACTTAGAATCACACAATCAAGTCAGGAGGGTGCTGTGGGCTCGGGGAAGGCAGCGTGTGACAGCGTTTCTTCATGGCTGTGCACACAGTCGCCCGAGTCCTTGTTAAAACGCAGGTGCAGGAAGTATGGGGTGGGGCCTGAGGGTCTGCACTTTTAACAACATCCCCCATGCTGACAGTGCTGCCTTCCCAGAGACTCTGATTAGTGACGGTGCAGGGTCTGCCTGTCCTGGGTTTGGGTCCCAGCTTGACCAGTAAGCTGGTGGATTTGGGCAAGATGCTTAGATTCCTCCAGCCTCGGTGTCTCCATTAGTGAAATGAGGTCCAGGCCTGACCTGGCCGGGATTCTGGTAATCACCTGAGATCATCCTTGTCGACTGCTAAGCCCCATGACCGAGGCGTAGCCAGAGCTCAGCGACAGAACGCTTATACTCTTGGAGGTTGGTCCAGCGTCCCCCAAACTTTTGCAAGGAGCACTGGTCCACACAGTGGTTTTCCCCTGCTCCTCATCTGCTCAAAACAGTGTCTAAGATCAGAGAGATTTGGGGAACACTGCAAACTCAGGCTTCTCTTGGAAATGCTTTGGGCCACAAAAACATATCGAAGGTTCTGAACTCTTCCGAAGTCAAGAGACCTTTGAGCTTTAAAAGTAATTTTTTTATTGTGATAATGTACCCAAATTTGCTATTTTAACTGTTAAAGCATACAATTCTGTGGCATTAAGTACATTCACATTGTCATATAGCCCTCATTAGTATCCAACTCTAGAAGTTTTTCATCTTCTCAAACTGAAACTCTGTTCCCATTAAACCCTAATTCTGCATTCTCTCTCCTCTAGTCTGTGGTAAGCACCCTTCTGCTTTCTGTCTCTTGAGAATTTGACGACTCCAGATCTCCCCATAAGTGGAATCACAGTATTTGCCCTTTTGCATCTGGCCTTTGCCGCTTAGCATAATGTCACAGTCCCTTCTGGTCCTGCGTCAGATCAGCCACCTGCCTGGGGGTTCCAGGCCACTCAGGGGACAGCGAGGTGGTCCTGGAGTGTGGGAGAACAAGGAGGGCCTTGGGTTGGTGGCAACCTTGGCCTCTAGCACCCATAAATCCACCTCCTGTGCACAGGTGTCTCTTGTCCCCATCTCCTTGGGAGGCTGGGGAGGGCCCAGGCTGCGTCCACGGGAAGTCACCAAGTATCTACAGACATCAGCTGCCAACATCGGGACCAGCACTGCCATGGCGGGCAAGGCTGACTGCAAATTCAAAGCAGTGTTTCTGATTTTGAGGCTGAGATTTTGTTTACAGAGGAGGCTAAGAGCACCACGGTCCTAGGCTTTCTCATGCAGGATTGCTGTCGCCTCTCCTTGTTCTGTAGCAGCTGAGAGATGACACCTCTGGCTTCAGTGTTCCCTGCCGGCTGGCCCTGGCTTGTACATGGCGCCCCTCCCTTGAGACAGGGATTTGTCTCAGCACGGTGTGACCTCAGGAGCCACTGTTTATGGTCTGCCAGTGCTGTCTGGCAGCTTAGATGGCCTGATCTCACTTTGGTTTGATGTGTAATAGTGTGGATGAATGACTTACAGAGCTGTAAATTATTATTTTTAAAGTATATGGCAGGCCTTGGAAAACAAGCCAAAAACGTATGTTTTTGTTCCAAATTAAATCTTCCAGTGTAGTCATCTCTCCCTAGGAGTGTGTGATCCTGATCCTGAGGTCTTCTGTAAGGAAGTCACCGACCATAAAGCAGTCAACCCCAGAGAGACCCACGCATTTTGCCACATCCTTCAGGCAGGTCGAGGTGCCCTCTGGGGGAATCTGTTTCCTGGGCCTCTGAGGTCAGAACCCATGGTGACCAGGCTGCACTTCCCTAGTAACCAGTCCCCAGCCAAGCCACGGAGCCTGGGGACAAGAAAACCCCCTTCTGGTTCCGCACATCTGGCTGCAGTGTCATGCGGGTTGGACTGTCCTTTCTTTTCTCTTGGAGAGTGTGACAAACATGGTTTGAACAAACTGGCAGAAATATCCCCAAGCTGGTCCATGCCATCGAGATCTGTGATATCCAGGGTAACAATCAAACAGCAGCGGAGATGATGACTTACATCCTTAACTCTTGATGGCCTTTAGCTGGGGATGTAGCTCAGTGGGACAGTGCTTGCCTAGCGAGTTCGAAGCCCTGGGTTCCATCCCCAGTGGCCTTGGCCTCCATCCCCCATGCAGACAGAAGATACAAGCTGTTTCCCCTTCTCTCTCAGGAGGGCTCTATGTGCTCATCTTTTGAGTTGGGTGTAAAATTCCATCACAAAGGGCAGAGCGGCGGGCCAAGGCTGCTGGCCATCCTGGATCTCATGTGTCAGTGTGGGCTCATGGTGTCCGGATGAGTTGGCCTTTGGTTTCTGAAGCTCTGCGAGTTTATGGATGGATCATCCAGCAGCTGGCTCTCTGGCCCTGGAGCCATCACCCGTGGCCTTTCTTAGCTCACACTGACTGCCGTGCACCTGCCTGTCCGGCTCCTCTTCCTCCACACTGCAGCTTCCCATTCTTCCCAGTTCTCATAAGAGACGGTGTTGAGTAGCAATAAGTGGCAGCTGCGACCCTGGAAACTACAAGGTGGATGCGAAGCCTCTCTGCCTGACATGGCTTGGTCACGGCTCACCTGTCCCCCTCATCTGTAATTGTATCTTAAGACTCACTTTCTGCATGCAGGCTGTGTCGTAACATTGTAGTCCTTGATATCTTCTTCAGAAGTTGGCAGACAAGTGAGGAGCCCTTTGCAGACTTACTAGAGATTCACCGAGACTCTCCATAGGATTGAATAATGGTTACTTTTGAGTTTACCTAATCCTGGAGGCCAGATTTTGGCAGCCAGCTTCTCCCTGACTCCCAAACGGATTGGTACAGCTCTCCACTCTACCATTCGTGCCACCTCTGGGGCTGAAGTCTGCTCAGGCATCTGCTCACTCTGTATTTACTCATTTGTTTGTTTATCCAACAAATCTGAGGGCCTTTGATGTGAGAAGCGTGTTGCCAAACGTAGATGAATGGAATGAGGCTCACCCCAAGGAGCGTACAGCACGAGAGGGAGGAAATTACATGAACCCGAGTATTAGAACATGCATCATAGCCAAGTAACTGCCACACGCGTGCACACATGTATGCACAGGTACACACGGGCGCACACACACATACACGCAGTCTCTGAAGCCAGGTGGAAGTCTGTTCTCTACTCCATAAACTCTTTCACGCCTAGACAAACCGCTTCAGTGCCTCCTCTGTGCAGAATACCACAGGTAGGAGGATTGGCTCCACAGGCCGGGATCCTGCATTATAACATGATGGGAAAGGTGAACTGTGAACCGCCAATAACTACAATGTGCTCTAGGGATAGAGAGAGATATGGATCTACATACTTGACAGGCAGGTGAAGCCAGGTCATGGTCCAGAGGAGAGAGAGGCAGTTCCCCATTCCCTCCTGGAGGAACTGGTTCTGGAGGTGTGGGTGACCTTTGACCTTACAGGTGGTGGGAACTCCCTGGCAGGGCTTTGGGGGAGCCCTTGCCTTCTTGTTTGCTTTATTTCCAGCTCATCCCAGAGAGGTAGGGGAGTAACTTCTGTGTGAGGGCATTCCAGCTGTTGACACTGGGTATGGGCACGTGACTTGCTTTGGCCAATGGCATGTGAGCAGCCATGGCAGCCACATGGTGCATATCTGCCAACTCTTTTCCCTTCTTCCTGAAGATGGAATGTCCTAGAGGGCACTTATCCTTCTGCCTGGACTCTAGAATGGGAGGAGAGGAGAAGCCATCCTTCAGTCACCAATTTGTGATGTGCAAGCACTGGAGTATCTTTCAGTGGTGGACTGGTGGGGCTTCTCCAGTGCAGTGTGAAGGGGGGGCCACCTGGGGAGAGGGGTCATCTTGGAATCAGGTAAGGGCAGGCTTCTATCATCCAGCGAAGGAGTTTGGATTTCTTCCCCCCTGCTACCCCACCCACAGTACCAGGGATTGAACCCAGGACCTTTGCACATAACTACCAATCTAGTCCTTTTTTATTTTTTATTTAGAAACAGAGTCTTGCTAAGTTTCTAAGTTGCCCAGCCTGGGCTTGAACTTGTGATCCTCCTGCTTCAGCCTCCCAGAGTCCTGAGATTACAGGTGTGTACCTTACGGGTGTGGGATTACAGACTGGGAGTTTGAATTTCTTACCGAGGCAGCCAGAGTGGCAGCCAGAGTTGCGGATGGCTTCTTGGCCAAGGATTGCTATGAAGAGGAAGGTGCTTCGGGACAGTAACTCCGACCTCAGGGGCAAAAGGTGGATGGACCTGGTTCTGTGGAGGTTTTCAAGGCTGTTTGGCCTCCAGGCCCAGGGAGAGGAGGGCAGAGACAGCAAGTGCAGCGAGGCCCCAGTCAGGGACTGGGTCTCAGTCAGATTGTTGGAGACAAGGTGAGTGCCCGAAGGCAAGTGGGAACAAGGGCCAGTGCCTTCCAGGGAGGACCTCGGCCTTGCTGGGCCCTCCTCATGCAGGGAGAAGGGGCTGAACCCTGCTGGCCAGCCTGTCCACACTGTGCCCTTTCCACAGCGCAGCCCTCTGCCAGCTCACGACAGACGCTGGCGGAGGCGGGGGGACAGGTCAGGCGGTGGGTGGATTTCAAGTTCTCTCCCTGCTTTGAAACCTCCTGAAATTCTGCTGCCATCCAGGCGGTCAGAGGTTGAAGGTATGGGGTGGAGGACTGTCCACGGGCACAGATGGCTGCTGGGGGTGGCCTGGAATGGGCCTATTGAGAGTGTACTGAGCCCCAGCGTGAAATTCAGCCCCCACATGGGACTTGAGCCCTGTAGCTGGCCCCTTATGGGTCAGAGGGGCGGCACTCACTGGCCACTGATCTCTCATCCAGCTGTGGCTGAGCGTGGCAGCTGTGGTGGGCACTGCCTGTGGCTGAACATGCCTCTGCCCCTTCCTGGAAGTGACCAGGGTCGAGTTACTTGTTAGCCCTACCAGGCCCACTGCAGAAGGGAGATGACACCCCTGAGGTGGGTTGGCTTAGACGGGTCTGGGGTAGTGGGAGGGGATGTTTATGGAGCACCTACTCCTGTGCCCGGCAGTGCTCTGAGAACTGGGGAGACAGCAGCGGACACAAGTCCTTGCCTGTGGGAGTTGTTGTTTTAGTGAAGAATAGAGGAGAAAATAGACATGCAAATAAGGAGATGTATAATGTCAGGTGGTAAATACTGTGAAGAAAAATATACTGGGATAAGGGACCAGGAAGGTTTGGGAATCTAAAAGAAAGTGTTTGGGAAGCCTCTCGGTAGAGTAAGTGAGGCAGGGCCTTGTTGATGTCTGTGGAGGAAAGAGGATTATGGGGACTTTGCACTTCCTGTTTCCAGCCAAGAGAACAGGACGTGCAAAGGGCCTGAGGAGACATGTGCTTGTCTGTGTTGGGCATGGCACAGTGTGACTGGAACAGAATGAGCTCTTTGAGCTATTTCCTTTTCCTTGTGAGGAAATCGAAGCTTTCTGCTTCCCATTCAGCTTAGGGTTTTGTAGCAGATGCAGTGCTCTGGAAAGTAGCACAGGAATATGAATGTCTGGTCATTCTGAGGCCCCAGGTTGTTGTTGGAGCCTCGGTGTTTCCATCTGTAAAGTGGGAATAGTCTTCCTTCCCTCTTCGGATGGCTGTGGGCAACACTCAGCCTCTCTGCACAAGTGCTCAGTAAGCACAAATCACTGAGCCCTGGGAGAGGGTGACCGGAGGTCGAAAGCAGAAGTGTCTCTCCCAGGTAACACGTCAGGGTGAAGTCTGCGGCCATGGGGAGTAATGATAACTGCTGTAACCACAACCATCTACTTTAAAAAATGAAAGGGTTTCACAGCTTCAGGCTGTGATTTGTTTGTGGTGGTGGCTGCTCGCAGTGGCGATTTCACTAGTGAAGAGGGAAAGTGACCGTGACGGCTGGTATTTTGAGCTGAGGCTGCGGTTCTCCATGGTGGCCACTGCTCAGTCACCTGCGGAGCACTTACAGGTCCTGATGCTGAAGCTAGCCCCAGACAGGCTGTAATCCCTGGGCGTGGGCCCAGTCTGTGTGGGTTTTAAAATTTCCCTGCTGATGAAAACGTGAGGCTGTGGTTAAAAACCAGTGAGCTGGGCAGGGTGAGGCCAGGGCCTCTCTTGCTCTGAACAGTCGGTGCATGCCAGGTCCCAGGGGCTCGGCCCTGTGCGGGGGGCCCGGGTGGGAATGACCCCAAGACCAAGGTTCCACTTTGTGTCTGGTCTACTGTGGTTTATTTATGCAGCTGCACATAGGTTTATGCTTTTAATCTTCTAAAAGCAGGCTCATAAAAATGAGATGCTTTACAGTTGGCTCTCCGTTCTTAGCGAGTGCTGAGGGCAGGCTTTCCAATGGGTTCTGATGTTAACCTCCTGTTTCTCTTTCCTGGGGAGTTAGCGGGAAGCCTCAGCCAGTGTACCAAAGGGAATCAGTGTGGTGCATTCACGATGGCATTCGGGGTCCCTCACGGAGCTTGGAAGGGGCTTTGTGAGTGCCAGAAGGTGCTGAATCTGTCACAGCCAGAAGGCCCAGCTGACTGGTGTGTCCATCCTTGACATACGAACTTACTAATGGCAAAAGGCGGAGCCAGGAGGACTGAATTTTCAGGGCAATATAGCAGCCAGGAAGGGATGATGCTTCTCATTAGATAGTGAGGTTCTCGTTCCTCATATTGTTTCTTTTATTGCTTTGCACAAGTGTTTAATGCTTAATTGCCTTTGATTTACTTAGAATTTTTAAAAATGTAGTTAGCCATCCCTATCTCATGTTTACTTGACTTCTTTTTCTCTGATTTAAAGCCTTTTAGAAAATATTTGCTTTATAAAAATACTTTTACCCTTTATTTATCTTTCGGGTTTCTCATATAAGAGAAATTGTGATATTTAAGCTTGTAAGTCTGATTTATTTCACTTAACATTATCATCTCAAGGTGCATCCGTTTTCCTATGAATGACTTAAGTGTCCTCCTACATAGCCGAGTAGTACTCCATTGTGTGTAAATACCTTGTCTTTATGCATTCATCTGTTGATGGATACACACAGGCTCCTTCCAAGGTTGACCTGTTATGATTGTGCTGCAATGGACACAAATATGCATGTATCCCTAGAATGTGATGCTTTTAACTCTTTTGGGAAGATAGCTAGACAGTAAATAGCTGGACCAAATGGAATTTCTAGTTTCAGTTTTTGGTTTTGTTTTGTGTAGTTTTGTGGAATCTCCTTAGCGGTTGTCCTCGTTCATATTCCCACCAGCAATGGAGGAGGGTTCCTTTCTCCCCCACAGCTTCACCAGCACTTGTTATTATTTGATTTCTTGATGATGGCCATTCTTTCTGGGTTAAGGCAGAATCTCAGTGTTGTTTTGATTTGTATGTCTCTATTGGCCAATGATGTTGAACATTTTTTTATGTATTTATTGGCCATTTGTGCTTCTTCTAGGAAGTGCCTATTCATGTATTTCAGTAGCCACGTTTTTGATTGGGTCTTTTTTATTTTGGCTGGGTCTAATTTTTTAAAATTTTTTTATATATTGAAGATATCAGCCCTCTGTCTGAAGAATTGCTGGCAGAATTTTTTTCCCATTCTGTAGGTTGTCTCTTCACTCTGCTGGTTGTTTCCTTTGCTGTGAAGCTTTTTAATTGGATAACAATCCCATTTGTTGATTCTTGATACTATTTCTTGTGCCTTTTGTGGTTCTGTTCAGAAAGTCTTTGCCTGTGCTGATCAACAATAGGAAAGAGGGAGATAGATCTTTTTCAGATGGGAGAGGGGTCCAGAGATGAGGGAGAGGGAGGGAGGGGAGGGGAGGAGCATAAAAAAAGATTTGAGATGTGTTACGTATGCATACCAACTCCACAGAATGAAGTGTAATCATTAGGCACCGCAGGCATGTACTAATACATAAAAACTGAAAAAATACTTTTAAAGAAAATAATTATGCCTTAATAAGTATCTGACTGGAAAAGAACTGTTCTTGTCATATTTAAGAGGAGAGGTGTCAGGGCTTCTTTTGTCACCCTGACTTCCCCAGGTGAGAGTCCGTTCCAGGGAAGAAGGACTTCCTCAGGGGTGAGGGCAGATGACATAGGGGCCAGGTGCTCTGTTTGCTGAATGTGTGAACTTGGGCTTCAGTTTACTTATTTAGGAGATGGAAAGGATCCTAGCCTTGTAGATCCCCAAGCAGACTGGATAAGCTAAGGCATATGAAGCACTTGGCATGGTGCCTGGTACTTAGTAAACCCGGACATGATGGAATTTTTACAGTGAGTGTCATTCTCCATCAGGGGTCAATGAACTCCTACCACAGAGATAGTATTTGACTATGCGAGGCTTTGTGGGCCATGCAGTCTTTGTGGCAGCTGCTTAACTCTGCTGTTCTAGGAGGAATCTGTAAACAAATGTGCTGCAATAAAACTTTATTAACTCCAGGCCACAGTGGTGCTCTAGGCATATAGTCCCTGGGACTGTCCTCTCCACCCTATGACTTCTGTGCTCTCTTTCTATTCTCTTCTGGGTTGATTTTCCCCTATGATTCACAGTTAGGAAAGGTGTCATGCCAAGGAACCTGAAATCGAACCAGGATGCCCATTTTTTTTTCTTCTGGGCCCTAGCCTTCTGATGTACATGAGGGAAATCCTTCTGTAGCAAAGTGTTCTAAGAGCCCCCTTTGGGGAAGGCTTTTTGGAACCCAGAACCAGCAGGGAGCGGAGCCCGGCTCTATCAAGGCGGGCCCATTGGTTACTGAGGACACTCCTTGCTACTTGGGAGTGAGACTCTGAACTAAGGATTCTGTGAGCTATAAGAATTTCATAAAAGAAATCATCACAAAACAAAAGGGAGAGCCGAGGACACCCTCTTCTGCCAGCTTTCTTACCCAGAAGCTGATGTACAGATTGCTGTTGACCTTCATTGTCCTGAATAATAACAGTAGGAAGATGTTTCTTAAGTTTATAGGACATTTTCTTCCTTAGTATTTTTAGGCTAAACATTTTATTTTGAGAGACTGTAGCCCTTTACCTTGCCTTATTTCTCCAATGGCAGTATTTTGAAAAACTATGGTATAGTATCACATCCAGGATGTTGGTGTTGATAGTGAAGATACAGAATATTTCCATCACCTCAGGAACACCTCATGTTGCTCCTGGCATTTTAAAATGTAATTTTATTGACTTCCATTGACTTTTAGGGGATTCCAGTAGGGTGGCCCACAGGCAGAGTGGCTCATTCATTTTAATGATTTGCTTTTTCAAATACCACCTGTGGCTCAGAGTCTTGTTTCCAAGAGCAGAATGTCTCAGCTTTGAGCCAAAGAGCTTTGTAATTAATTGTCATCCTAAGTGGCAGTTCTTGTGGGTTTGAGGATGAGTCACCACACTGGTCCCACAGAGCAGGCTTTCACCACTCTACCCTGCAGACATTGGAGCAAAAGGAGTCATTTGGGGCTGACCGTAGAGGTCTTTGTCCCTTAGAATCGAACAGCATTGTGGGCAACTTGGTGGAGTTCAGTAGAATGCACTTATACCTGTCAGCTACAGGCTTATGACTGCATTGAACCCTCT
Organism: Heterocephalus glaber; assembly: GCF_000247695.1. The sequence goes on from NW_004624734.1 coordinate 8,936,633, forward strand.
GAGAGTCTCTATGGACCGAGAGGATGTAGAATGATAGTTGTTGCTAACCAGCTTATGCCATTTGACCACATGCAAGTTAGTTTTCTGGAAGCTGCTCAGAATGACACAGCAGGAATAGTTGCTCCCCAGAAACTGGCTATCAGTTTATAAAGAAAGCAAGTTGCCAGTCGAATTGTGCCTCATACACATAAAGATAGATGAAACCCCAGCCCTCCATCCACTCAGGGATTCTGACCACAACTTAAGATAGAATCAGTAATATTCAGGCATCAGGATTCAGTTCACCATATAGTTGGGAGCAGGTACCCACAGCCTCCCCACTCAGTGAGGGACTCAGGGACGATTTGGGTGAAAGGCTTTGAATCCCATCCCTGAGGACACAGATGCAGGATTCTCCCCCTGGTCACCCAGGCTGGGCACAACCTCTAAATTGTCGTAGCCTATCCACGTCTCAAGTAATGCTGATAACTCAGTAAGAGCCCATTTCTAATATCCAGGATGCTAATTACCCAGTCATTAAGTTACCAGAAAACCCAATTGATGATGTATACTAGCAGAGGACCAGATGTTGGTGGAAGTAGAAGACTGGAGTGTGGCTAGTCATCATGATGACATTCTCCCTATGAAGGATGTTTGTGCCTCCATCGCATTCATTGTATTGAAGCCCCAACCCCTGTGCTACCCAAGTGAGTTGGAACTACAGAGATGCGCCACATTCTGAGTCAGATTTGAGTCTCTTTATTCAAAGCTGGCATCCGAGAGAAGCTAGTGCCTGGAAAGATCTCTTGGCACCGAGAAGCGGTTTGATTTCTCCTTTTAAACCCTGCTTTCAGTCTGGGAGGGCTCAAGGGGAGAGCAAGTGGAATTTTACAGAACCAGAACTATGCCAGGTTAGTGGGGGTAAGAGGAAGTTTCACACACTAGGTGAGCTACACAAAAACAGCTTGCAACTGCAGCAAGTTTTCTGCCAAGCAGGATGTGGGTTTTGGGTGCTTTGTCCAAGCACAAGCACACAATGGTAGTGAGGCTCAAGATGGAGTCAGGTTGGCTGTCACACCCTCAGTGTGGTGGCTCTGGGAGGCGGATCCTTTGGGAGGTTATTAGGTGGCAAGGGTGGAGCCCTCACCAATGTGATCAGTGCCTTTATAGGAAGATGCCAGGGAGCCAGCACCAGCTCTTTATCCATGGGAGGATCCAATGAGAAGTGAGTGCTCTGCAGCCAGGAAGTGGGCCTTCACCAGAACCCAGCCAGCCTGATCTCCTCCAGTACTGTGAAAGACATATTTCTGTCACTTCAAAGCCACCCAACATGTGGTACTTTGTTATATCTGCATGGATTAAGGTACCACTTCTGGGGTGCAGATTCCTGATCATGGAAGCCAACTAACCCTGTCCCTAGCACTTAGCTGAAACTATGTGTGCACACATATGGATGTACACACACACACACACCTTTGTCATATTTCTGACGCTGAAAGCTCAATATTAATGACATGTATCCTAGACGTGATTGGCAGGTCAGCCAGGGCTCTAGAATGCATTTCTAGCACCTATACACCGTGACACCCTGGAAAATTTTTAATTGCTCTGTGTCCCCACCATGAAATAGGGATGATAAGAGCTCTCTCAAGGGTTACTGTTAGAGCACAATGAAACTCACTTGCTGTTGTTATTAAGTGGGGAAAAAAATAAGCTGTTCAGCTTTCTTTCTGTCTTGGCTTGATTTTAGCAAGTCATGGCTCACAGAGCCATTCTGAGGGCTCCCTCTTATATGAAAGGGTTAGGCTTCATTTTAGTTAAGGGAGTGGAAATAAGAATGGCGGCTGATGGGGGTGATGGAGGAGGAATGGAACCCACAGTTGGTCCCTGCTGCCCAAGCACTACTATTGCAGGTGGTAGCGAACTTGAGTCCTGATCCCTAGGGAAAAGGAGGGGTCTGCCAGGGAGACCTTGAGCCATGAGGTCGGTATCTGGCAAATACCATCAGCCAGCAGTGGAAGAAGTCCACTTGCCTTAGCTTGTGATTCTGATTGGGAACCACCCACATTTTGATGAGGATTTCCTCGTGGTTCTTTTGAGACAACGCTGGAGAGGAACTGCGTAATTCAGGATGGGACTTTTATTTTTAAATGTAGAGTCTTTGAACAGCTAATACATGTACAGGATTCAGAAAAAAAACTTTTAAAGAAGATAATGTAAGATGGCATGGTGTCCCAGCGTGTTGGGAGGCTGACGCAGGAGAGTCTCAAGTTTAAGCCCAGCCTGGGCAATTTAGTGAGAGCTTGTCTGAAAAACAAAACCAAAATGCCTGGGGATGTAGTTCAGTGTGAAGTCTCTGGGTTTAATCCTTTGTACCACAAAAATAAAGAAAATAACAAAATAATCTCCCTCTCAGGTACCCCACCCCTCCCTCGAAAGCAGTGCTTTACATTTTTGCATACATAAGTCGAATAATCCTAACCTGGAAATCTGACGTCTGAGATGTTCTGAAATCAAAATTTTTAAGTACTGACATGATGCTCAAAAGTTTTGAATTTTGGTTTTGGGGCCCTCAGATTTGAGATGGTTAACTAGTAAAGTTTGTGCAGATATTCCAAAAACCTGAAAAACTTTAAAATCTGAAATACTTCTGATTCCGTTTTACATAAGGGATACTTACATACACATACACTGTGATTCAGAGATTTTTTTATGCTACAGTTAGGAGCATGACAGACATGTTGGTCTGTACCTCATTTTCTTGAGTGTTGAAGACCAGCCCAGGTCATTAGTAAAAAGTAGCCTTTCTGGGCCGGGGATTTAGCTCAGTGGTTTCGCTGCCTGGGCAAGGACCCAAGTTCATTCCCCAGGTACAAAGAAAAGTAGCCTATTTCTTCATGCTTTAATCTGCTACATTGTATTCTGTTGTATGGCTGGGCTGTGATCTACTTAACTGGTTCTTAGTGACTTGTACAATTCAAGTTGTAGCAAAAGAGGGCAGAAAACAATGTTGCACTGAGTGGCTTAGGGATGGAATCGCTGGGTCAGAGGGCAGGTGAACCTGACATTTTGACAAATGGCTGTAATGGCTTCACATCAAGTTTGTACCAGTTGGCCACTGCTGTTCCACCAGTCATAGATGAGAAGGCGGTGTTAGCAGATTTGTTGAGTTTGCCAATCTGGAGGGCAAATCATAGTATCTCAGTTGTAGTTTTTAATTTCACTTCTGAGCCAGGTTGGCCACTTGTTCCTATGTGAGTCATTCCTTTTGTTCCCACTCTCTTTGCTGTTGTGTCCTTTTCTCTGCAGACATTTAATCAGCTGCACCCTGCTTTGGGCTTGGTGTTGTCAGAAAGGGATCATGGTCAGGTTCATGGTCAGGTTCCTCAAAGGAAAGCCTAGCTTGGCCTCAGTGTTCATTTTCCGCAGCACCTGTGACCCAGGAGTGGATCAGAGCTCTGACTCTGTTTGTCCTGCCTGTACTTGCCACAGTCCTTGAGCAAGCTTCCTGCATGGCTGGCCCAGAGGAAGTGCCAATGTGCTGTCACAGTGCTAGTCACCCCCCGTCACTGCTAAGAGAACCTCCTGGTCTTCCATGCTCCTCCCATGAGCTCAGCCAAGGCGATCTGCCTGTCAGAACCCCAGAGCTGGGTCTAGGACCTTGGGGAGCTTATCTGCTGCTGGGGAGGTATGTCTAGCCCCAGGGCTGGCTCTGCAAGGATGCAAGTTCAGCCTCAGAAGACCCAGAGGGTAGGAGCTGCTGGGGACACTGATGATTTGGCCCTAGACCATGCTGTGAGTGGCAAGACCTTGGAAGAACAGGATGTGATGGCCCCTTGATGCTGTTGGTGGAGGGGGAATATGATCTAGGCGCAGCTAAGGCCTCACTGAGGATCTGCTGTGTGAGGCAGGGAGACAGGAAGTGGGGGAGAGGTTTGCAGACACAAGGGGCAGCTGGCTCTGAGGCCTGGAGGGGCAGGCAAGGCCAATTAGTTGGGAACAGCAAGGCAAGTGTGACTGGAGGATGGTGGGGGACAGGTGGAAGGTAGGGTACAGAGATGGGGAGGGCAGGTGTAGGGGATTTCCGGTTTCAGGTAGTTGGAGGTGGGACATTGGCTTGTGTTAGGACAAAGCAGAGTTGCTTCCTTTGTATCTCAGTCATATTTCCAGCTCTACTGGAATGCATTTGCTGGCTCATCACAGTCTCCCCTCAGTATCGGAGGAGCCACACTTGTCAGCTGCTGTAGACTTGAGCTATTCCGTCAGTGAAGGCCAGCTTGATGTGACAGCCATTCCTGGGGGAAGTGAGTTGGGGTCAGCTGAGAGGACTGTGCCCATTAGGATCCGGGGAGAGCAGTGTCTAAAGTCCATAAATATCTCCACAGAAAATTTCACTGCAAGAAAAAAAATCAGATATCCTGGTGTAAAAACAAAAACCATCCGGCTTGATTAAATTTTACACAGGAAACTTAACTTTGAAGAATGCATGTTGCATTTCAGCACCCAAAGAGATTTGGGCATCCATGTTCATAGCAGGCTTATTCACAGTGACCAAAAGATGTCCACTGGCGGATGAACAGACGGACAAACGTGTCACACACAAACGATCGTATGGTATTCAGCTTTTAAGAGGCAGGGAATTCTGACACCTGCTACAATATGGATGAACCTTGAGGAAATCCTGCTAAGTGAAACCAGCCAGTCAGAAAAAGACATAGACCGATGGAGGTGCCACATACAGAGGTAGACTATATGTTTGCACTTACATACAGGAGTTAGCTAGCGTAGTCAGATTCATAGGCAGCAAGAAGAATGCGGGTTGCCAGGGGTGGAGGGAAGAATGGGGAGTTAGTGTTTATAAGGTGCAGAGTTTCCCTCTGGGAAGATGAAAAAGTCTCAGAGAGGTGGATAGTGTGGTGATGATTACACAACACTGTGAATGTAATTAATGCCATTGAACTGTGCGCTTAACCATGGCTGTATCATAGGTAATATATGATTATTATGTAAGAAATACAATTATAAATTTATAATTTCCAAAAATAAAAATATGTAGGGTGCATTTCAAAACTGACTGGTGAATTAAGCTGGTTTCCAGCCATCTTCAGCTGCCCTTGGTGGGCGGAAGTGAAGTCTTGCAGAGGGAACTCCTTCAGTCCCAAGGCTCGGCCTTGGCAGGGTTTTCCTTTCAATAAATCAGCTTCTGAGGACCCGCTCCTGGCAGGTTTATTCTTTGAGGCTGCTTTGTCAAACAGTGGAGTAGAGAGAGGGAGATTACAGTTGATTCTTTTCTACTCAGAAACTCTCCTCCTCCTGAAGTTACTTGTTTCATTTCTACCTGGAGCAGACATAAAATGGAAAATACTCCATAAGGAACTAGAAAAGAAAAAAAAATAGGATAGTCAGATAGGCCAGTTAGATCCATGCAACTATGATAGTTTTTTTTCCTATCTAAAGAGCAAATGGTGGTGACCCATTTTGAAACATTTATTTTTGATTAAGGTGACTGTCTGCAATGATAGATATAATGCTTGTGGGGTCGGCTGTTGGTGAGCATGTGCTGAAATCCACTCCATGGAGGCCCTCATGGTCTGTGGGTGCTGGGGGCTGGGGTGCAGGAGGGGTGAGCTGCAGTGAGCACTGCATAGCTGGTTCCTACTCATCATGGTGCAGTGTCAGGCTCAGATATCCACTGGCCTCCCAGACTCGTCCCCAAGTTAACCCAATCCACATGGCACTCTTGATGTCCTCCTGCAGCCTGCCCCAGGCCTTTACCATCTCAGTGACATGACCAGCTGTCCAGCTGCATGGCCAAAGCTGTCACTGTCCTGCTTCCCCTCACATCTGTCTGGCTCATCTACCCCACAACACATCCCCACCTTCATCTGGAGGGCAGAGCTAGCCAGGGTGGCCAGGCCAGCGCAAGGGACCCCTCTGCTCCAGTCTCGACTCCAGGCACAGGCCAGCCCGAGTGCAAAAACCTTGTGCTCCCAGCCTGCCTTCTCCACAATCCAGGCCAGCCAGGATGACCCTTGCAAGCCCTTCTGAAATAGTCCTGGGTGTTCCCATGCCTGAAACATAAATGTCATTATAGCGAGGATCACAAAGTGAACTCTCCTGTAACGACCCACTGAGACCAAGTAACAGCCTGGCCAGAACCCCGGAAACCAGCTGACTCACCCCCGCAGCTCCCCCATAACCACCATCCTACCTGCACGTGATCCCTGCCTTGCATTCCTAAAGTAGGTAAAATTAGTTTGATTTTACCTTTAAAAGTAACTTCATGTTTCTTCTAAGAAACTTCATCCTTGTGCACTTGGTTGGCTGTAGCTGCTGCTCCCGGTTGTGACTGTTTCACAAATGGGACAGTGTAACAGTTCATCCATTTGCAGTTAGATTGCTGGATTTGGGGATGGTTTCTTCCTGTGTCCTCCTGCACACGTCCTTGTTCCTGACACCGGGCACACCTGCCTGCACTTGGGTGGAGTAATATGTAGAAGAGAAATTGTCCGATCACACTGCCCAGCAGTTTCCTAACTGTATCAATTTTATTCCCAACTGCAGGGCCTGAGTCCCAGGACCTCTGTAACTCACCCGCAATTTTACTGATGGCCTTTCCCCTTCTATCCTTGGGGAGGTGGAGGTAGCAGTATTTCACTGTGGTTACGTCTCCCTGATTCCTTTTTTAAGGTTGTTAAATTATTTTTTATATTGATGGATAATAATTGTACACATTTATGGGGGTACTGTGTGATAATTCAATACATGTGTTCAATGTGTAATGATCAAATCAGGGTGACTGGCCTGTCCATCTCCTATATTTATCATGTCTCTTCTCTGATTCCTAATTAGATTAAGTACTGTACCATTTTTACCCATCTCCCGGCCACTGGGATGTGTGTGAAGTGCCTCTTTATATCATTTGCTCGTTTTCCTATAGTCTCTCTATCTTACTGATTTGAGAAGTTGTTTAGACATTTTCAATATGAATTCTTTGATTTTTTGCTACAAATATCTCCCACTCTGTGACTTATCTTTTTCTTTTAAGGGTGTCTTTTGATGAGAAGAGAGATTTATTTCAATAGAGTCAAATGCATCAGTCTTTCATTAAAGATTGATTTTTCATGCTGATCATGAAGATACTCATCTCCTTGGTCTTCCAAAAGCTCTGTAGTTTGGCGTTTCACAGTTCACAACTCTGGTTTTGATTTCTGTGAATGCCACTTTTTCTGGTAGACCAAATCAAGTATCCTATCAATGTAGGGTGCTCTTTAAAACCTGGAAATTGTAAGCTGGATGCAGTGGCACACACTTGTAATCCTAGCACTCTGGGATGCAGAGGTAGGAGGATCATAAGTTTGAACCCAGCCTAGGCAACTTAGTGACTTAGCGAGACCCTGTCTTAGCACAAATATTTTTAAAAGGATTGGGAATGTAGTTCAGTGTGAAGACCCTGAATTCATTCCCCAGTGTCACACACACAAAATTTGACAAATTGTTATGTCACTATATTTCCCTTCCTCCACTTATTCGGGTGTATTAAATCCTCAGATGGCTTTGCATCTGTGTTAATTTTAGTTTTCAGTTGTGTTTCTCCAACAGGACAAACTCATTCCTGCCTCTGGACCATTGTGCTTGGAAGTCCGTTTCCCTGGAATATGCTTCTCTCAGAGTTTTTTTTTTAATATTATTTTATTGGAACATTTTAGGTATACAATATAATGACATTCATCATTGGAAATTTGCACCTTTACAGAGTCTCTCTTGGTTCTTATTTTTTTCCCTTCCCCTGCCCTCCTTTCAACCCCTCCATCCCTCCCTATTTACAAAGACTTTGTTTTTATTTTTCCATTTTCTCATATTAATTCCATTCCCTTCTTTCCTTTTCCCTACCACTCCTACTTCCCCTTCGCCCCTTTTCTTCCTATTTCACATTATCTGTTATACCTTTTAGTCCTTATTTACACTTTCAGTTTCTCACACTTGAGAAACTATTTGGTACTTATACATGTACATCCTATTTATTTCACTTAAGAGTGTTGCCTCAATGTGCATCCA
>NW_004624734.1:8949253-9131462 GCF_000247695.1 Heterocephalus glaber
TCATGTCTTGCACTATGAGCATAATCTCTGCTGTTATCTGAGAAATTATTTCTGATTTCATTTTTTCCAGATCCTCTTTTGTTTCCAGTTCAGGGAGTCCAGGTAGTTGAGTATCAGAGTGTTCCATCTCATTTCTCTTTGGGGTTGCTGTAGGTGATCTGGAAGTCTGATTTTGAGACTTGTTTATGTGTCTTCTCATTTCATCATGAGGGGAGGGGCAGGGTGTGTGTGCTGTTGGTCCCCCTGTGTGGCTCACCTCCTTTCTGGTGGGAGCGGTGGTACAGTGGCCCAAAAGCTCCTTCCTCTGTTCTGGGAGTGATGGTACAGTGGCCCAGAAGCCCCTTCCTCTGCGCTGGGGGCATTATTATGGCCTGCTGTCAGAGTTTTGCTTGGTTGTCTCCTTTGTATCTTTCCTGTTAATATCACTGCCAAAAGCCTTCCCTGTTTACCCACTAGGCATACATCCACTCTCTATTATTTTCTCTTCTTCTTTAAAAGCATTAATCCCTCTGGATTATTTTTTATTTAATTTATACCTCTCCTTCCACACTAGAATAGCAGTTCTCTGAAAATAGAGATGTGTTTGTCTCTGCTATATCCCAGGCTTGAAAACAGCCTAACTACTAGTAAGCACTCAGTCACTGTTGAATTTCTTTAAATGAAAAGTTCTGTGAAAAAATAGCCACTCAATGCAATAAAGGACTTTTGTGTTGCTTGTTGTGAGGAAGTTTTGTTGTTATTGTTGATCAAACGTTTACCTAGTACTGACACATACCAGGCACTGTTTGAAAGTGCTTCCAAAGTATGAGCTCATTTAATTCTTATAAGAACACTGTGGGGTAGATGTTATTGTTCTCGCCCCCATTTTGCAGATGAGGAAAGTGAGGAAGAGAAACATTAAGTACCCAAGGTCACCTAACTGGGACTTGGAGGGACTGAGATCCACACCCAAGCACGTTCAGGGGAAAAGTGAGGTCGAGTTGAATGAACAAATGAACAAACACTTTATATATATTTTAAGGGAGGAAGATATTGAAATACAACTAACGCTAAAATTTGGGTATTACGGCAATTCTGTTATAGAGGAGTATTTTTAAACATAGCTGATTATGTCAAATAGTTTTCTATCCTGACTGTCTGCTTAACCTTTGATTCATAAACTATGTTTTATCATCTCGGGAAAGATTACTTTTCCTAATTGCATTACCCTGTAGAGTGATTATACTATGAAGTAAACTAAACTGTTTACTTGAGTTGTTTGACTTCTTGGCCGATTCTTTTACTATTATAAGTAAATTGTGTCAAAATAAGTATCTTCTGCTAAAAATATTTACAGTAGCTTCTTAAGGCCATCTTCCTGAAAAATGGAATTACTAGGGCAGTGTACACACATTCTTAAGGCTTGATCTGTCCAACTCCTTTCTAAAAGAGTAGTTTGCCATCTGTGAGATACACAATTTCTCATTTTTAAACAAACTTTGGTGACCCATTTTTAATTAGAAAACTCCATTACAAGTTAGATAATTGGTGCTGTGAATTTTTTGTGTCCTCATTAATTGCACTTTCTGCATGTAAAAGCAAGGCTCTTTATTAGTCAAAGACTCATTCTGCTTCATTTTTAGTTTTATAACTTCTGATTTCTGTGAATAGCTGGCATGTTTGTTTCATGTCTGAGGATTCTGTGGTCATCCAAGCAAATGTGTATCGTGTGTTGCCCACCAGACCAAGGAAAGCTGACCAGATTCTGAGCTATGTCATGGCTGCTGGGGTGGGCTTAAGCTTGGGGTAGGGACACCTCAGAACTGGTCCTGGGTATAGGGCTGCATCCCCTTCTGGGCTGAGTCCACCAACTTTGAGATCCCTAAGGGTCTGGACACAGTTTCTCCTCCTGTTCACAGTTGAACTCACAGGGAATGTCATTTAATTTCCCCCCAGTCGCCTGCATTTTAATGGCTTCTTGAAGAACCCAAACTTCTGAAATCTAAATGGAAAAAAATCTAACATAGAGGGGTTTTCACTGGTTGGTGGAAAAGGTATTTTGGACAGAGATACTTAAGAAAGCTTTAGCCAGGGATTTAGCTCAGTGGTTCCACCACCTACCTCTAAAGCACAAGGTCCCAAGTTCAAGCCCTGGTACAAAAAAAAAAAGAAACCTTTATATTTGTGTACTGAGTACAGCGCTCACCACCTGGATACACTGATTCTCCTTCCCCATTTGATCCTTGAAGAAGCCTGGTAGAAATAAAACCACTGTATCATTTTATAGATGAATCCACACCCTGTTTGGCTGGCGGGGAGGTGGCTTCATGGAGAAGTTAAGTGTGCACCTGCTGGACTGTTGGTTGTCACCTCCAGATGTGTACGCTGCCTGAAGATGGTGATGTGTGTGATGCTCACTCATTGCACACCCTGCATCTGACTCCAGTAATTTTCTGGAGCGACCCAGCTGGTAGGCTGCAAACTCAGTCTCTGGATCTGCCTCCTCTCAGAGTTACAACTACACAGAATCTCAGATCTCCAGCTCAGCTGCATGGTGCTGTCCTCGCATTTCAGAGGTTGATATATTCTGTGTTCAAATGAAATTAGAACAAAGCAGTCAGGTCTTTTATACGCACTTTTGGAATGAAAGGGAACATTTTTAATGTCCAAGCAGAGATGCTGCTCCTGGAGCCTTGGTTCCAGGTCCCGGGTGTCAGGATGTGCAAAGCCCCAGATGTCTGTGGCCAAGATGAGCCCAGGGCCACGAGTATTGCAGAAAGTATCCGTGTGGTTAGCACTGTTCCCCACATATGCCTCAGCTCAAGGACGTTGACTGATTATGTAATAGAACTTTTTTTGTTGTTCAAGATAGCATTTGAAAGTGCAAAAATGTTCCCTGTACTAGCTAAAAAATTTTTTAAAAAATAATCTTGAGCTTCATGTATTCTCCCTGGAACACAGCACATGGGAACAGAGAAGCCAGTTTGGGGGAAGGAGGAGGCAGGGAAGAGGGAGGTGGTTGCTGCATTAACTTTTTTGAAACCATAAGATCTCAGCTGTGTGAATTTTTGGTTGCCATCCAAGGCCCTTAATGAAAATTAAAGCCAGTGAAGCTCAAAGTAGAAAGGAAAGGAATGAAAGGGGAGAGCTTCCCAAGGAAGGCAGCATGGCTAGATTTGTTCGGTGAAAGTCAGATTGGGCCTTTGCTGGGTATGGTGACAGCAATAAAATAGAATGAAGTCCTTGACTGTGTGCTGTCGCAGTGTGGGGGGGCACAGTAAATAAATGCTGTGTGATTGGGGGTCATTCAGGGGGCCAGAATGGCTGCTCCTGGAGCAGGGGTGTCTGTAAGGGGGCAGGTGGCTGGCGTGGGTGTGAGTATGACAAGCTCAGCTGTTGGAGATTTACGTGGAGGCCTCCATGGGTCCTTCAAGGAGGAAGGTGTCTCACTGGTGGTCGGAAGGGAAGCCTCGGAGATCAGGGGATGGGGACTGGCTGGCTGTAGGGGCAAAGACCCCATCTTGGGAAACACCCTGTTACGGGAAGAGCACCCCGAGCTGGGCCTGGAGCCCAGGTGTTCATTGAAGTCCTGAAGCGGCTCATAGCCTGGGGCACAGGGTGGTCAGAGCAGGTGTGGTTCCCTAACTCAGTGCTAGGGGCTCGAGGCGTGGGATTTTAGGTCCTCCCTTGCTTGGTCCAAAATGTGCACTGCAGGCTTCAGCTCCCTTGTGCAGCCCCAGCTGGGTCCAGCCCTGGTGTCTGACCTCAGGCTCAGGCCTCTTCTGTCTCCAGGCTCTGGAGAGGGAGCCTTAGACCTCCGTTTTGGGGTGCCTAGATGGCGGGGACTTAGCACTTCCTGTCTCCTGATTCTGGATCCCAGGTTCCATGCTCTCCCACTGTCCACCTCCCACCACTGGTTGAGCCACTCAGGCCACTGGGGGTTGAACTGAACCCCTCTGAAAATTCCTGTCAAGTCGCTAAGCCAGTGCATCCGCCTGGCTGCTGACAAAATTGGGCACTCATAGGAAGGATTGGGGGTCACAAAAGAGAAGGCTGCTAGCTTAGACGCCATCAGGGATAAAGAAACTTTGGCTGAAAGTGGGGGGAGTTAAGCCAGGCACAGTGGTACATACTTGCAAGCCCAGCACTTTGGAAGACTGAGGCAGGAGGGTTGTGAGATCAAACCCTCCCTGGGTAACTTCGTGAGATCCTGTCTCAAAATAAAAAATAAAAAAAGGCTGGGGATGTAGTTCAGTGAATAGGCTCTGGGTTTAATCCCCAGTATTAAAAATTAAAAAGTAAGGCACATGTTCTCTGAAGTCTTCTAGCCCCAGAGCAGTGCTGGCGTGCCAGGTCACGCATCTGCTTGTCCACAGCTGCTCCTTTGCTGTGTCTGCAGGGTTTTCTGGTGCCTGGCTTCGTCCTGGGTCACATGCTTTGCAGAAAAGGTTTTGCAGAACGGACGTGCAGAGATGCTGCAGCTCCAGGCAGTGTACACAGTGCCATTGATAGTGAGTGAGTCAGCAAACATTGGGCACCTGCTGTATGCCAGACACTGCTGGGCACGCACAGGAAGAGACACTGGCCTGGGAGGACTCTCACTGGTGTCTGTGACCAAGCCCTGAGTAATGAAGCTCAGAGTGCAGCCGTGGGTTTTATCTGCTAACCAAGAGGAAGAGAGAAGCCAACCCCAGGCAGGGAAAGCTCCTTCCACTCTCAGTCATTCAGCTGCTTCCCTCTGGGTGGTGCTGCGCTGTGACATGGAGTCCAAGAATCATACACACTGCCCAGCTCCTTCCCGTTCCATGCCTTCAGGACTGGCTTTTCCTACCCCAGTCAGAGACACCACTGCAGGGACATGAAGATGGAGCAGCCAGCTCAAAGCCCCGACATCTGCAGCCTACAGGCAAACCTTTTCCCCGGGCTGTCCCCAGGCACGGTCAGAGGCAGTGGCAGTGGCCACTGTGGCCCAGCATCCCTCAGAACTCGGTGACGATGCGGGATAGCGTGTGTCCATCATGTTGACCTCCTGAAAGTCCTCACTGTCCACCTCCTGCCTTTGATTAAAAACTCCAGGATTCGCCATCGCCTGGAGGTAGAGAGGGAAGTTCTCAGCCTGTGATCTGGAAGCCCCACTGCCAGGTGCCATTGGTCCACCCCTGTATGACCCCAGCCAGGCTGGTCCCCTCGATGCTGTGTCCACGTCCCCCTCGGGTGTCCTTGCCTCTGGCTTGCCAGCATCCTCTACCTGGTGGCTCTGGGTCCTTCAGTACGCATCGGATGCGGCATCTCCATCAGAAACATTCCTGACTTGCTCAGGCGGAGTTATTCTGTTTTTCCACTACTGCTTTTGTGACATAATTAGATTATAATTAATAGTGTCACACCATTAGCTTATCATAATTAGCTGTCTTTCCAAACAGGCTGGGAGTGTCTCAGCTCACTGCCCAGCCAGTGGTTGGCACGTTATGGGCCCAAACCTCTGTCAATGAACTGAATGAGGCTCTGCTAGGCTCCTGGGGGCAGGGGGGGTAGGAAGGATAGAGGGAGGGGGGGTGCCATGAAGGGAAGGAGGTGGGATGGCTGTCCTTGGCACACACCTATAATCTCAGCATTCTGGGAGGCTGAGGCAGGAGGATTGCAAGTTCAAGCCCAGCCTGGGCATCTTAGCAAAACCCTGTCTCAACATTTTTAAAAGGTGGTCGGGGAGACTGGGGACATAGCTCAGTGGTAGAGCATCTCAGGGTTCAGTGCCATAAACACAAAAAAAGGAGGGGTCAGAGAAAGTGCAAATAGTTACCCATAAACACGCAGGATGAACACAGTGTATACAGTCAGCAGCAGCTGCACGGGACAGAGGAAGGAGATGGGATGGTGGCTGTGGGCACAGAGAGGTGACTTGGGAACGCGCAGCCCCGTAGAACACAGCTTTTCCCTCTCAGGGCCCACCGTAGTCACAGCAGTCAGGGAAGCTAGGGAGGAAGGAAGGAAGGAAGGAAGGAAGGAAGGAAGATAAATTAGATCCCTCGGCCAGAAAGCTCTCCCTGTCTCTGCAGGGCTGGCCCCTGCTCCTCCAGGTGTTCCCTCCGTGATCACCCAGAGCCTCTCCATGGGCCCCTCTGGGCCACAGGCTGTGTTAGTGACCAGGACAGGTGGCTCCAGTTTGAGAGCATCCAACCAAGTCTCAAACCATAGCCCGCACTGACTTGGTGCTGAGTGAACACTGACTGAGTGAAGATCATCTCTTGCTCATCTCCCTCTGCCTGAGCCCGCTCCTCACACTCCTAAGTGTGCCTCAGACTCTTTCTCCCTTTCTTGCCTGCCTTTTCCTTTGACTCCTCCCACCCCCTCCTTACAGCTCAGCTTAGGTAGCACCAGCCCCCGAAGTCCCTGGACACCTTGTCTGGTATGGACCGTCGCCTCTGTGTACAGCCAGGCCATTCGCCATCGACATTCTGGAAGTCTGCAGACTTCACTGCCTTCACAGCCTGGCCTGTCTTCGGGAGTCCCAAAGGCCAGGGCCACATGCTTGTCCTGGGCACATGTGGCCTGGCATGTGCTGGGGCTGAAAAGTTTCATTAAACTGAAACTCACCTCACCAGGCTGTTGGAGGATTGGTGACTCTGGGCGGCAGGGTAGCTGGGCTCTTAAGGTAACTACAGCAGCCCCGAGCCTTGTGCTGCCTTGTCGGGGAGTGGAGCTTTCTGAATGAGCTCTTAGCTCATGGTAAAGGCCTCATGTCTGAGTGGGCCAGCCCAGGAGGACTTAGACTGGCACCCTACAGGTCTTTGACATCCGAGGACATGTGGGAGCCTCTGGGTACTGGTCATGCTTCTCTGTCTCGGCTGGACACTCCCCGGGCTCTGCCTAGCATCTTAGAAGATCCCCTGGGTGGTGTGTGCTGACGCTGAGGACCCAGGCAAGTCAAAGGCGACAAGAACGACCCGACAGCTCAGGTTCACAATTACTGACTGTGTTGGCTGCTGTCCTTGGAATCACGTGTGTACTAGTGCTCAATTCCTACAGCAGGTCTAGAGGAAACAGAGGCAGAGAGTGAGAGGGTCTCCAATTTGCTCAAGGTCACATGGTGTAAGGGCAGTAGTGGGATTGGAACCAGGCACTTGGCCCCGAGCCATGACACGTCTAAGCATCTACTGTGCTCCAGGGGCAAATACCAATAGTAACATTTGAGAGCTCACTGGGTGGGTGACAGGCACAGTAAAAATCCTTCACGCTCATAAACTGGTTTAAGCTGCCCAGCCTTTGTGGTGTAGGTCCCACAGCACGCCCATTTTACAGCGGAGGAAGTCAGGCCCCTGAGAAGTCAAGTAACTGCAGAAAGGGGGGGTGGGGGGAAGACTTGCTTTTTTGAGCAGGGTGCGGGGTGCTACCTAGTGCTGGCTCCCTTGGCCTTCCCTGGTACCCCCATCTGAGAAGCAGGACCCTGGGAAGGAGGTGAGACAGTGCGTGGGGAGGGCACGGTCCTGCCAGCGTACTGAGCCCACGGTGGAGGGCAGGTGGCCCTGGATGGTGAGGTTGGGCTGCATCCCTGAAAGCAGAGGAAGCTGCCAGGCAGGTGCTCGGGATAAACACAGCTCTGGTCTTGGAGCAGACAAGGTCACAGCAGGCTTTTTGAGCCAGAATGGTTGTGGAGCCAGGGGTGGTGGGGAACCGACCTCGCGTCCTGCAGAGGAGGATCTGTTGATTGATGTTGGATGTCACTGGTGCTATGCATGGGGCTCCCTGGGGACGGTGGCATGGAGGGTGGAATCTCCCTGCTCTGAAGTCGTACCTCTTTGAATCATCTCCTCCGAGGCTTAGAAATAGAACAAGGGAACCGGTGCCACCGTGGAACATCTTCCCTTGGGTGACAGATGCCCGCTGACGTGGTATTAGCCCTCGGCCAGCCAAGGGATGGGGAGCCTGGTGATAATCCTCACCCTATTTTTTTCTGTAGGTTTTCACAGTTGTTATCTTTTAGACATCTGAAACAACTTTGGAGTAGGCAGGGAAAGGGGTGTTTACTTCTGTTTCTGTTTCATTTCAATATTCAGAGAGCCCAAGTAACTTGCCCAGGGTTACACAGCGGATACGAACCAAGCTGGGAAGGGCTGGGCCCCGTGTTCTGGGGTCAGTGCCTTGCCAGCCCTGCATGGCTGTGGGGTGGTACATTCCTGGAAGTGGAGTGAGGGCACAGGTGGATGCCCTGCTGCCATCGTTTGTCACTTCAACACCGACCAGTGCTGCATCAGGAAGGGACATGCACCTCTTGGCTCGAGGCTGGGGGTCTGCTCCACAGCACTCGCTGACCATGAGAAGGCAGAGTGTGCTGCAGCACCAGGGTCCAAGCCCTGTGCCATGCAGGGCTAGAGATCAGAGCTTATCCGTCCCGGGTGCTGTGGTAACTTTGCACATGGCATGGACATCTTCGTGACAAGCGAAGCAGATGAGGTCCACGTTGCCCGATTACTAAGAAGTAGGGCTGGGACTCAAACCCATGACCTAGATGTACGCTGGACCTCGTGCTTTTGGCAGAGTGAGGGAACAGTTTTGTGATCCCAGGGACAGCCCCAGCCTTGCTTGGAGGATGAGATTGGAGGTAGCGAGCAGAAGTGCTCTGCCCAAGAAATGAATGAGGTTGAAGGGGAATGGAGAAGAGAGAAGCTCTCTGGCGCAGAAGCAGAGGCGACTGAAGAGGCAGGAAGCCCCTCCAGGAGCTAGAGGACACATCCCGACGGGGCGGCCGTGGGGCGTGCAGCCTTGGGTTGTTGGTCTGCACCGTGGCACCAAACCTCCGACCCCTGTCTGCCCCTGAGGGCTTGGAAAGCTTCCCAGGGGAGGAAACAGAGGAGGTGACATCAAATGTGGGGCCATGTGGAGGAAGAGAAAGGCTGATTTGCTACCTGAGTGTTGGAGAGTAGGGAATGAGCATGCAGGCAGTGGAAACAGAAAGGGGGATGCTTGGAGAATCCTCAGAATGTATTTTTGAAAAAGTTAAACACAGAATTCTCATAGAAATAGCAAGTGAGAATCTGTTAAGGGCTTAATGCACTGATGAGGGAAGCAGCAGGGGCTAAAGCTGGGTCCAGGGGAGATTTGGGGAGCACACGTGTCAGTGGGACACTGCAGGAGTGAGCATCCCATGGGGCAGCGACAGGGATTACCTCTTACTTCTTCAGACGGGAGCCAGGGCAGTTTACCAATCTCAACTAGTTAGCTCTGGCTTCACCTAGACAGAGCTGCAGTCAGGAGAGAGTCATGGAGGTCACGTCCCCCAGGGAGCCGAGCAGCCTTTTGCTGGACTTTAGATGGGGCTCCGATGGGACGCTAGATGTCCGTCGGCTTCCCTGTGACTTAGGTGACTTGTTTCCTACAAGCCTCTGGTGACATCTGGAGGAGGGCTGCCCTGGAGTTTCTGCTAGTAAATGGGTTTGGGCTCCAGCCATTTTGTAAGAAGTAGAGGACACAGGGAAGCCCATTGTAAAAACAGTAAAAAAAATCTTTTTGTATTTTGTTTTTAATTAAAGTCCAGAAAGAAAAGAAAACAAAAATGTTCAGGCTTTTGGAAGCAGAAGTGTGAGCAGGAAGGGAGTCAACACTTGAGAGCTGGTGAAGGTCAAGGCCTCCCTTCCCCTCTCCCAGTCAGCACAAGCAGTATATCCTCCATCACCCCAACTTTGGCAGAAAATAAGGGTTTATGAGAGAGAGAGAGAGAGAGAGAGAGAGAGAGAGAGAGAGAGAGAGAGAAAGAGAACCTGAGGTCCGTGGAAGAAAGGGATTAGAAGAAAGTGTTGTATGAGAGTAGAACTGGAATCTGCTTTACCCCACTCAGCTGGCTGGCAGCCAGTTCTAGACCCACTCAGGACACCTGAAAGCTCTTCTCTGGGATCCAGTCAGCCTGAGAACAGGGCTTTAACGACCCTGCCTCCACCTGATCCCCCTACCATGAGCCCTCCAGCCACCAGCCCGGCTCTCATGCCCAGAGCTTCCAGGTAGCCTTTTGTGCTGCCTACCTGAGACCCAGTAGCCAAGAAATACCAGCCAGATGACTGAGGGAGGCCTTGGCCCCCATGAGTCCAAGACAAACAGAAGAAAAGCAACTTGGAAGCAACCCACTCTTCAGGGAGGGAGGAGAAAGCTGGGGGAGGCATATGTCCCCCAACATACGAAAGCAGGCGTCATGTTCCCGTGGAGTTGTCTCGCCGTGATCATGAGGGGTGGTCATCAGACAAACCCACGTGTGGGGTGGTCTACAAGGTACTGCCTGCAGACTGCAAAGATGTCAATGAGAAGAAAAAGTTAAATCTCCTTTAGTGCAAAGGAGATGGCAGAGATATACCCGCAAATGCAATGGTTGGATCTCAACCTGGGGATGATATGCATTTGTGGAACATGTTTTGGGGATAATTAGAGAAATCTGATTGTGAGGTCTGTGTAAGAGATGTTATATCAAGACTAAATTCCTTGATGATCATGACAGTGTTGGGGGTAGGAGCTGGATTTCTTGACTCTGGCGTGAGTGACATGGTGGCTACAGGACCATTCTTTGTCGAGGTGCTGTCCTGTGCATTGTGGACTTGTTCAGCAGGCTCCCTGGCCTCCATGGTGCCTTGACACTGCTCCTTTTCAAGTCTTGGTGGGTAAAAGTGAATCCAGAATTGCCAAAGGTCTCCTGGGGGGTGTGTGTGTTGTGCAGATTTGCCCTCGGTTGCGATCCGCTGGTATGAAGAATATTCTTTTTTTTCTTTCTTTTTGGTACCAGGGATTGAACTCAGGCCGTTGTGCTTTTGAGGCAGGCATGGTGCCACTGAGCTAAATCCCTAGCCCTAAGAATATTCTTGTTCTAAGGAGAGAAAAAGTCCCAAAGTATTTATGATTGAATTTCATGATGTGAGAAATCTACCTTCAAATGACTCAGCAAAATGAACGTGCCATACAGAGAAAGTGACTATGGCAAATATGAATTGATGAATCCAGATAAGGAGCTGTGGGTGCTGGTTATATTACTCAAACTTTTCCTTGGCTTGATAAGTCTCTAAGTAAGTTGATCTAAAATTGCAAAAGAGAACCCATAGGATTTAAGCATAATTGAAGTGAAGAAGGAAAAGAAAATGGTTGAGATAAAATTGCGACAGTTTCCCTAATTGTGAAACAAAAAAGGCAAAGAGGTAAGGACAGCAGGTGCCTGGACTGGCTACATGTTAGCTGCGTGGCTCTGGGGACAACTTGCCCCGGTGGGTTTCAGTCCCTCTGTCTGAAAGTGGAGCTGCCTCCTGCAGGAATGTACAGAAGGATGCTATCTTTACGATTGAGTGAATTTCTCTGACACGTAGGAGAATCCCTACTGTCGGTGAATAGTGTTTGTGTGCTTTTTGCTCTGGTTGCATTCATTCACATGTTTTATGTATTCCTCTGAAAAACAGTATTTGAAACTATTTGTATAAACATCCATGCTTTAAAACAAAAAATGGGGAGAAGAGGTTAAAAAATTAGAGGAGAAGATCAAGTCTAACATCGGAATAGTAAGAATAGTCGAGAAAGGGAAGACAAAAATGGAGGGAAAAAAACAAAGATAATAATTTGGGAACACGAGGAGTGTATTTTGAATGACAAAACCATTAAGCCTCTGAAAAACTAGGTGAACATAGGCCTCCCTTAGGCTTCCCGTTGTGGAACTGTCCTCAGTGTTGGAAGGGTGTCCAGAAGAGCAGGAGGACGAGGTCGCACAGAGGACCCATGACGGAGTGGCACCAGGCTTCGCTGCAGCAGTGTGGACCCTGTGAGGCCACAGCGTGAGCCTTGGAGACCTGGGAGTTGTCCCCACCTGGGAGCCCCAACCCAGCTGAGCCACCAGTCGAGTCTGAAAGCAGAGAAAGACATTTCCACGTGTGCAGGACTCGAACGTGTCTCAGGATCACTGCGGCTCTGCACGCATCTGCCTTTCTCTCTGTCCTTTGGTCTCGCCAAGTGACAGTAGGCAGGACTCGGCCAGGAGCCTGGGCTCAGGCTCCCACCCTCCTTCCGAGTGGCGTCTTGTCTGTGCCATTCTGCAGATGTTTCCTGACCACCCCTGGGCTGGGCTCTGGGTCTTGCCCTCACCAGACTCCTGGCCCCATAGGGAGAAGACCCTGGGGTTCTAAGCATTTCTTCAGAGCTGTGACACACGCTTGCTTCTTCCTCTGCAGCTTCTAGACTCAAGCTGAGTCTCAGGAAGTGTCCAAGTATGGGCTGTGGCCCTTCCCACCACCCAGACTGTCCCACCTGTGGATGCCTGCATGGAGAACAGAGACATGAGTGCAGGAGGGAGGGCAATGCAGGTGATGGTGCAGCTCAGCCTGCAGCAGTCGGGGCTCAGACCTGCATCTTGGAGGTGGGCAGGAGGGAGCCCAGAGGTACAAACAGACTCTGGAGGGCTGTGGGGCAAGGGGTTGCTAGGTTGTTCAGGTTTCCTCCCGGCCCCTGATACTCCTGGGACCTGGGTAGGAGGCGTGTGAGTGTCACCAGCCTGATCCACCTTCCACCCTGTCTCTCTGTCCCGGGCCAAAGAGTACAGCAGGGTGCAGGGAGGCCAGCCTCTGACCTTGACCAGTGACTCTGACCTTGACCAGCCACAGTCTGCAGGAGTTTGCTGCTGGCATCCTGATCCTGACCCACAGAGAGGAGAATGCATGCGGGTCCCTCCCTGGGCACAGTGGACATGTCCTTGGAAACTGGTGTCTAGGGGACTGGCCAGAAGTGAGTGGGGCTTTGCTCATCTGGCATCCCCATTGTCACCATGGCACATGCTGACTCTGTTGACAGTGCAATGACAGAGTAGGGCTGTGACAGCAGCAGAGACGCCTCTTGCCACGAGCTCATGTTCTGCAGCAAGCCGAGGATCTGGCTAATCCCTAGAGCCTTCCTCAAGCCTCCTGGCCCTTCTTCCTGCACTCTTGTTGCTCATGAGTGGCTGGGAATGGCATCCACCTGTGGGTTTTAAGGAGATGGGTGTTTGGCACATGCATCAGGCTCCTGGGAACAGAAGGGGTCATCATAATCTTTAGGAGAAATGGATATTTAGAAGGAAATGGTGGCTCTGGGGGCGAGAGCTTTGTCCAGTCTGGGATGGTGTCTGGGTTCTGATCCCTCGTGGTGGCTGCAGCCCTACTGGGTTCATCCTCTGTCCCATAAGCACTTAGAAGACGGGTGCTTTCAGGCCCCGAGAGAATGATTTCTCATTCCACTCCTTTTTATACATCAGAAGCGTAAGAGTTTGGAGGGGGTCTGTCTCCCTTCCAGTAGGCACTGGGACAGGGACAGTGTGCTCCTTGGGTCTGCATGTCACACACCAGACTTTTCTAATGAGAAGAACACCCTCCCCTTAGCTCTTTCTATGCTTAACAGTGTTTAGCCTTTTCTTTCTTTTTGAAAAACACCTTTTATTATGGAAAGTTTTAAATGTAAAATCAATGGTAATAGTGTATGTAATAACACCCCTCATACCCATTACACAGTTTCAACAGTTGTCACATCATAGCGGGTTGTCTGTGATCAATACCCGTTCTGCTTACCCTTCCTGTTGTTGTTATTCTGACAGAAATCACATTTACCGTATTTCATTCATAAACACAACTGGATGTGGTGCTGCACCTGTAATCCTAACACTGTAGGAGGATAAGGCAGGAGGACCACAAGTTGGACCCCAGCCTGGACAACAACTGAGCAACTTAACAAGACTTTGTCTCAAAATAAAAGTAAGAAAAAATGGCTGGGGATGTAGCTCACTGAACAGGCCCTGGGTTCAACCGCTAGTACTGCAATCAATAAATATGTACACACATACTTACATACTTACGTGTACGTACGTATTTCTTTTTTCTTTTTTTTTTTTAAGTTCTTTTATTGGTACATCTTAGGTATATACAATTCATTTACATTTATCATTGGGTGCTTGTACCTGTACCTGATGTATCTTGGTTCTTATTTTTTCCCCATTACCTGTGTGCCCTTCACCCCCTCCACCCTTCCCTATTTACATAGATTTCAATTTTTTTTTTCTTTTCTCATAGTTTTTCCTTTCCCTCTTTTCCTTTCCCCTTCCCCTCCCTTCACTCCTTCATCTTTGGACCTTTTTTCCTATTTCAAATTATCAATTATTTATTTTAATCATTTTAACTCTTGTTTACACTATCAGTTTCTCACACTAGTGAAACTATTGGGTATTTACACATGTGTGTCCTATTTATTTCACTTAGGAGTATGGCCTCGATGTGCATCCATTTAGCTATAAATGACTCTAGTTTCTCGTTCTTTATGGCTGAGTAGTACTCCATTTTATTAAAAAACCCCACATCTTCTTTATCCAGTTTCCAGTTGATGGGCACTTGGGCTGTTTCCAAGCTTTAGCTATTACAAACTGTGCCGCTATGAACATGTACTGCGGTCAATAAATATGTACACACATACGTACATACATACATACATATTTCTTTTAAAATGCCATAGTGGCCATTGCTGCATACAATTACTGCATCTTGGAAATTCCCTGTTAATTCAAATTAGACCTGGCCTCTGCTGCCTGCGTGGATAGGGAGGCCATAGCCAGAATGCAGAGAGAACCCCAGAAAGTTCTTTGCCTTTGCCCTTCTCACTGCCCAGATCCTGGAGATTAAAGATTAACCAGTTTGGGGGTCAGATGGGAGTGTTTGGGGCCTGCGTGACTTTGTGATTTTTACCCTGCCTTTCCCCTGTCAGTCCAGCACTGGACCCCAACAGCCAAGCAGGGCGCCCTTGTGTTGACCAGTCCCCTCCTGGTTGGGGAGCGCTCTGTGCCCTGCCTCCTTCCCGTGGTGGAGGGGAGCAGCTGCCGCACCTTACATGAGAACACGCATCCTCAGGGGAGGGAAATGACTCATCCTGAGGTCCCCCAGGCAGCAAGAGACAAATCCACGATCAAACTGAAGGTCATCTTGAAGAACACTTTTGTCCAGCCAAGAGCATAAGACCGTCAGACCCTTGCAGAGAGCTGATCTCTGAGAAGGGAAGGTTCCCTCTGAGGGATGGCCAGACCTGAGGTGGCCCACAGGCAGATGCCTGTCGGTGGTGCCTAGCACCTCTCACTCGCTTGCAGTGGGCTTGGGGACTCCAGACAACGTTTTCCGCAGCAGTTCCCCAGCTCTGCCTTCCCCTCCTTGCCTCCGCCCCACCAGCTCTGGCTGTGTTTCTCATTGTGTTCACCATTTGAGGTCTGAGTCAGAATGTTAAATTTGTGCTCTCGGTAGATTTAACATTAAAAAATAGGAAATAAGAACCAAGAGAGATTATGTAAAGGTGCAAATTTCCATGATGAATGTCATTACCTAAAATGTACCAATAAAATTAATTTAAAAAAATAGGATGTTTCAGCATCCTATTATGCAATTGAAGTTCAGGGACCTCTAAACATGGTGTGTGATGTTTTGCAGTTTGCACACTTGACCTATTTTTGTTAACAGATCTTTAATTCTCTTTAAACATTTGCTCCTCTCTTTTGGTTTTTATTAAATTTTGAGACGCACATGTATTTTTGAGCCCTGTGGGTAACAAAATGTCAACAGATTAACGAGTACATTTTTTTTTCATTGCTTGTGACTTGCAGGTTTACAACACCAATCTAATTCTGATTAGAAATGAGGTTTGCCCCTCCCAATCTTCACCCCCTGACTTCTGATTGTAAGATGAGGAAAATGGAAGAAATAAAACCCATGATCAGGTTGGCCTTCAACAGCGCCAACATTTACCAAATTCTTCTCTGGGGATTGGGACTGGTGGGATGGACTCTGGTTTAACCTTTTACTCCAAAGTGAGCTGAGCATCTTGAGAATGACATTCAAGAGCTAGTTGGGAGATAGCAATTTCTAGCCACTAGGACATTTGTGATTATTTTTTTAAGTGTTGGGATGGATGCAGACCCTCATCCTATTGCTGGTGGGGATGTAAAATTGGTGCAGCCATCAGGGAGAACAGTTTGGAGATTCCTGAGCAAGTTAAGTATGGAATTGCCATATGACCCAGCAATTCCATTCCTAGGTATCTGCCCCCAATAAGTGCCCAAACAACACTTGTACACAAATATTCATAGCAGTATTATACGTGATAGAAACCAATGTTCATCAGCTTTTAAATGGATAAATTAAAAGTTTGTATGGCTGTACGGTAGAATGTTACTCAGCTATGAAAAGAAATGCAGTACTGATGCTTGCTACAGCACGGATAAATTTTGAGGAGAGCATGCTGAGTGAAAGAAGCCAGACATAAAGAGCATACATAGTATGGTTCCCTTTATACAAAATGCCCAGAGCAGGCAAATGCAGAGACAGGAAACAGATGGGTGGTTATCAAGGGCTGTGGGGAGCTATGGAGGGTGTGAGGGGGAGAAATTGGTTAATGGGTACATACTATTGTTTTGAGATGGGGAAAAATATTTTACAACTACATGGGTTGGTGAATACTAAATGTCATTGAGTTGTACACTTGGAAGTGGTTAATTTTGTCACATAAATTTCACCTTCATTAAAAAGAGAAGAGGTGGTCTGGAGGTATAGCTTGGTGGCATGCATGTGCTTAGCATGCATGGAGCCCTGAGTTTGATCGCCAGCACCAGAAGGAGAGAGGAGAGAGGGAGAAAGAGACTGAGATTCTCATAACACACCATTCATTTGTGCTCACCATGAAGCTGGATAAAGGAACTGGGCAGGGCCCGCAAGCGGGTGGTCCACCAGGGCAGCACAGTGCAGTGGCAGAATGGGCTTTGAAAAGCAGCAGATGCGACATGAGGCTGTGAAGCTGCCTCTCGCCCGAATGTGCTTGCAGGCCACAGAGGAACGGACACGGCAGGCTGTTTGGAGGAGCCTGGGCAGTGCTGACCATGGCCCTGACCCTCTGCCTGGGGACAGTCTGGTCCGTGCCTGCCCAGCGCCTGCTGAGAGGCAGCCAGCATTCGAGGTTAGGCAGCTTTGCGTGCTGGGATTATTCTCCCAGCCAGTCCCCGGGTCTGCGAGCTAAAGCTACTTCAGCTCAGGTGTGTACAGTCTTTAGGCTCCTGTGATCAAAATCTGAGTTGGTGATTGGTTCTCAGCCACCTCCTAGCGACCATTTGGCAATGTCCATAGCTATTTCTGGTGTCGCAGCCTGGGGTAGAAGAAGGCGTTGACACAACCTGTGACGCACAAGGCAGCACCAGTTCGAGAAGTGTGGCCCAAGATGTCCCCAGTGCAGTGCTGGGAATGCTTATCTCAGGGAGCCTGTGGCCCTGGCACCCCCACCAAGGGAGAGGCCACTGCCTCCCACAGTGCAGCTCTCCCGGGGTGACAGACAGCTGTCAGAGGAAGCCTTGGGCGAAGTGACGGGGAAGCAGAGGATAGGAGGTGGCACTCACTGGGTGCACTTAAGGAGGAGGAGCCTGGGCGGAGAATGGCATGTATGGCTCACTAACTGGGAGGATGCAGGAGACTGGGGAGGGTGGAGAGGAGAGGTGAGGCCTTGATTTTGACAAACAGGAGGAGGACTCTGGAACACACAGCGGAGTCTGGCCTCAGGGGAGCAGGTGCGCCTGGAGCCTGCTGCTTTCATGCCTCATTATCCGTAGGACGCATGGGGCTGCTGTGGGTAGCGAGCCCCCTCTTGCCCATTGCGCTGTAGAGTTCCGTGCTGCAGATACAACAGTAATTGCTTTGTCTGCTCATCAGTCTGAGCATTTAGTTTGTTTAGAGCTATTACGAATGGTGCTTCCCTGAGCGTCCTTGAACCTGCTTTGGAGGGTCATGTGCGTAATTTTTCCTGAGTGCATAGTAGAATTTCTGGGTTACGGCAGTGTGTGTGCATAAGTCATAGATATGGCCAAGTAGCCTTTTGGATTTGTTTTTGTATTTTAAAACTTTTTAAGTGCCTATTTGTAATACAGAATAATGATGTTCATTTTTGGGAAATTGGTGCATGCGTATAACGGATCTTAATCATTTTCAAACCCTTTACTCCCCGTAATTCCCTTCCCTTATTTCCAAGAGCCTTATCTTCCAGTTCCCTATCATCTCTGTTTTATTTTATTCTTTTATTTATTTACACCTTAGATTTCTCATATAAGAGATTGCATGCTATATTTAACTCTCTCAGCCTGGATTATGTGCTTAACATGATGCTCTCAAGTGCCATCCATTTTCTTGAAAATGGACATGATTTCTGGTTTTTTGTTTGTTTTTTTTTAGTACCAGGGATTGAACTCAGGTCCTTGCGCTTGCACAGCAGGTGGCGAAACCACTGAGCTAAATCCCCGGCCAGATTTCTGCTTTTTATGGCTGAAAATATATACATATATATATATCTGTATCTCACATTTTCTTTATCCATTCATCTGTTGACAAGCATCTAGACTGTTTCCAGGGCTTCACTGTTGTGAATTACATCATCATAAACTCAAGCATGCATGTATTGCTATCATATGATGCCTTTCTTTACAGAACATACCTAGAGAGGTATAGCTGGATCAAATGGAATTTCTATTTTCAGATTTTTGAAGAATCTCCATAGTGATTTCCATAGTGGTTGTAGTAATTTACATTCCAGCAATACTACAGAAGGCCCCCTCAGCCTTGCCAGCATTTGTTGTTTTCTGTACTCTTGATGGTAGCCATTTGGATTGGTGTACTGTGGAATC
Organism: Heterocephalus glaber; assembly: GCF_000247695.1. The sequence goes on from NW_004624734.1 coordinate 8,967,903, forward strand.
TCAAAGTCAAGTCGTTTTGATGTGCATTTCCCTAATGGCTAAAATGAACATTTTTCCATGTATTTATTGGCCATTTTTACTTCTTCCTGGGATTCGTGTCTGTTCAATTCATTTGCCCATTTTTTTTATTGGATCATTTGTCTTGAGGTGGTTTGATTTTTTTCAAGTACTTTATGTATTCTAGATATTACTCCTCAGAAGCATAACTGGCAAAAGCTTTTTCTCCCATTCTGTAGGCCGTCTCTTTACTCTGATGGTTGTTTCCTTTGCTGCGCAGAAGCTTTTTAATTTGATGTGATCCCCTTCATTGGTTCTTGATGCTCTCTCTTGTGCTGTTGGGACCACAGCACTTCCTGTTCAGGAAGTCCATGGCTTCAGGTGTTCCCCTTATGTTATTTTCCAGCAGTTCCAAAATTTCTGTTTTTCTATCTGTAGGTCCTTGTTCCATTTTATTTGATTTTAGTACAGTATGAAAGATAGGGATCTAGTTTCAACTTCTTCAAGTGGATCTCCAGGTTTTCCAGCACCGTTTGTTAAAGGGACTGTCTTTTTTCTCCAGTATAAGTTTTGGACCCTTTATTAAAAATTGAGTGGCTGTAGGTGCGTGGATTTGTTTCTGTGTGTTCTGTTCCATTCCATTGGTCTACTTGTCCGTTTTGTACCTGTGCCTTGGTGGTTTTGTCACTATAGATGTGTAGCACAACTTAAAATAAGATACTGTGATCTTAATAATAATAATAAGCATTGCTGTGTTTTGTTCAAGATTACTTCAGCTAGTCTGGATCTTTTCTGTTTCTATATGAATTTTAGTATTCTTTTTTCCCAGTTCTGTAAAGAATATTGATATTTTAATAGGGATTGCATTAAATCTATAGGTCATTTTTCGTAATGTAGGCATTTTCACAATGTTAGTTCTTCTGATCAAGAACAAGGGACATCAGGGCCAGAGATTTAGCTCAGTGGTTCTGGTGCCTGCCTCACAAGCATGAGGTCCAGAGTTCGATCCCCAGTACCAAAAAAAAAAAAAAAAAAAAACAAGGGACATCTTTCCATTTTCTAATGTCCTCTTTAATCTCTTTCTTCAGAGCTCTTTTAGAGCTCTTTTATTTCCTTGGTTAGTTTGATTCCTAAGTATTTGAATTTTTAAGCTGTCATGAATGGGATTGTTTTCCTGGGTTCTTTCTCTGTGGGCTGTACAGGAATGCTGTTGATTTTTCTGTGTTGATTTTGTTCCTGCCAAGTTGTTTTCCAAAGCGTATCACTTTATGGTCCCATCTGAATGTGTGGGAGTTCTCATTATTTCTCATCCTGGCCGGCATTTCTGTTCTTGTACTGTGTGGTGTTAATGTGTATGTTCTTCAAGAACAGAGGCTGAGTGCCTTTTCATGTGTTTACTGGCTGCTTGGGTATCTTCACCCTGGGGTGTAGCTAAGTCTTTTGTCCAGTTTTCTACCAGATTGTCTTTCTTCTGGTTGATTTGCATCTGAGGTACTCTGTCAGATGTCTGTACTATAGTATTTTATCTCCTTTACATTTCATTTTCACTCTCTTATTGGTGCTGGAATGGAGTTTTTAATTTAGTTAAAAAATTTTGAGTCATAACGTGTACATCTTTAGAGGCTACAAAATTAGAGTAATAAGCACTTCCACCTCTTCCAACATTAGTCTTTTTGGGGGGATCCTGGGGAATGAACCCAGGTCCTTCACACTGAGCTACATCCTCAGCCCTTCTTTATTTTGTATTTTGAGATAATTGCCCAAGCTGGGATCAAACTTGCGGTCCTCCTGCCTCAGCCTCCCAGAGTGCTGGAATTACAGGCGTGCACCACCTGCCTGGCTCATAATTCATCTTTATGTGTTGGGAATCTCATACTTTCCTAGTCACTTTGAAATACATCATAGAGTGTTTTAATCCATGGCAATTTTCAATTTTAATAAATGAAAGTTAATGGTGACAGCAATGAAGCAACTGTCTTAATTAAACATGGAACAAAGTGACTTCGAGGCACAAGAGAGGAAGTCCAGGCTGTGGCGAGTGTGGATTTGAGGGCATGAATGAAGAGCACCTCTCTGGTTTTGTGGGGCAGAAGATGACAGGAGTGGATACCGATTGGAACCTTGCATCTTTCTTTATTGGGCAGGTCCCAAACTCTGTATAAAAGGTGGGTGCCGTCTGCCTACTTCTTTGGGGACCCACTGAACTCACATGGGTGAGGGGACTCTTGAAAGTGATGTTCTCAGGGGTCCCATCTGGCTGAATAACTGGGAGGGAAGGGATCAGCCTCAGGTGGGGTGGGCTGGGGACCATGGCGTCAGGGTGTGGCAGGAAGCCCTACCCCTCTCCTTTCCCCGGGCCTCCCCTTCCCATCCAAGGCCTGGAGGTAAAGGAATCTAGGGAGAGGCGGCTTCCAGGATGCTGGCTGTTCCCGGGGTCTGGGCAGGTGTCTGGCCCAGGCTCGTCCGCACGGCCGCCTCGCCTGCTTTCCGCTCCGTCCAGCGCCACTCAGCTCGCCTCCTGTCACCTCGCCAGTGCACACCGACCGGCCTGCCCAGGGCCTTAACCACACTGTGCCATGCAGTGAAGTTCTTCCTGCCACACTACACCACTCAGGCCAGTGCCCGTCTCTCTCTGTCCTTCGTCCTCCCTGTCCAGCTGGGCCCCTTCTGTGGCACTCAGCGCCCCTGGGGCTGGGTCACAGGGTGCTCCGGGCAGGGACCACTTTCCAGCCAGCACTAGAGATGAGGACAGAGACTTCACGGCTCTTGCTGTCTTGCCTTGACCCACCAGCCCTGTACGCAGAATCTCCCCGGGAAGCCCCTCTGTCCCTTCCTGGCTGAGGAGGCCTACGGCCTTTCTGGGCAGGACAGGGTCGGTGGAAGGTGGCTCTCGGCATCTGGGCAGATGCAGCCAGCAGCCGAGACTTGGCTAAGCTGGTACTAAGCTGGGATTTTGTTTGCAGCACCCGCCCCATGCAGGATACTTCTCACTTGTCTGAGCATCACAGCGAGCGTCCTGCCGCTAGACTCTGGGCCTCCATGGTGACAGCTGTGCATTCACCACCTTTGTGGGCTCCTGCTGCTGAGGCAGATGTCATTTATCGGCTCCAGGAAAGCACTGGTGGTGCCTGTCCCGGGTCACACGGGGCCGGCCAGCACCAGGACACTGGGCCTGCAGGCCAGGGCTCTGTGGGCTGCTGGGGACCAAGATGGACCAGTGGGCACCAGCCAACTGCAGGCAAAGCACAGGGCGTTGACCCCTCTGAGCCTCAGTTTCCCCTCATGTGAAAGGAGAGGTACACTTCCTCCCAGGCCTGTCACAAGGCCGCAGAGAACAGCAGCCTGGGGAGTGTGTACACCCAGGAATACGTGCGTGGTCTCAAAGTGGGGACAGAGGTGCCTGCCGGGCCCGGATGCAGAGGTCCCTGAAAGAAGGGTCCATCGGCATCTGCAATATTTTGCTTGATTTTCATGCAGTTGGGCTGGCAGTTCCCAAGCACGCCCACACATCAGAATCACCCAGGGAACAGTAAAACAAAAATTGAGAAGCATTCCAGCTCTGCCCTCCTCACCCAGGGTCAAGATGTAATCATTCGGGGTGCAGCCTGGGTAGCAGGGGTTCTTTGAAAGCATCTCAAGTGGATCTCAGGTGAAGGACCCACATTTATGACAGTCATGTGCGTTCGTTATTTCTTCACCATTCCGAGAGCTATAGAAAACCCCAAGATTTGTTGGGTTTTGTTTTGTTTGGTTTGGTTTTTTGAGACAGGGTCTCTCTATGTAGTTCAGGCCGTCCTTGAGTTCACTATGTAGCCCAGGCTGGCCTTGAACTTGCATCGATCCTCCTGCCTCAGCCTCCCAAGTGCTAGGATTACAAGTGTGTGCCACCATGCCTGGCTGATGGGTTATTTTTAAATCCACATAATTTCTATTTGCAGTGGATTAGCCAACTTTCTAGCTGTTGGTACAAGCACCTACCACATCTTAATTCTTTGTTTTCCCCCTTCCCCTTCTCCCCTCTAACCCTTGGGTCTCTTCCTGTATGGAAAAGATCTGTCTTACTACTTCCTATCATCTTGTCTTTTACTTTGCTCTTTATATTTTGTGTTTCTCATATAAGGGAAACCATGCAGTATTTAAGCTTATGTGTCTGATTTATTTCACTTAACATTATAGTCTCGAGGTGCATCTATTTTCTTAGGATTATCCTTCTTTATGGGCAGAGTTGTACTCCATTGTGCATAAATACCACATTTTCTTTATCCAGTCATCTGTTGATGAACATACAGGCCTCTTCCAAGATGTAGCTATTATGAATTTGTGCTGCTATAAATATGAATATATAATATGATGTCTTTAACTTTTGGGGGGAGATACCTAGAAGAGGAATAACTAGATTGAATGAAATTTCTAGTTTTAGTGTTTTGAGGATCTCCACACTGCTTTCCATAATGGTTATACTAGTTTATATTCCCACCAACACTGTAGAAGGGTTCCTTTTTCTTGATGCTATTGTGAAAGGTAATTTCTCAATTTCTTTCTCAGTGAATAATTTATTATCAGTGTACAGAAACACTGTTGATTTTTGTATGTTGACTTTGTATCCTGCTACACTACTGATTTTGATTATTAATTCTAGGAGTCTTTTGGTGGAGTTTTTTGGGTCTTCTATGTAGAGAATCATGTCACCTGCCAATAATTTAACTTGTTTTCCTGTACATAGCCCTTTTATTTCTTTCTCTTGTCTAATTGCTGTGGCTAATGTTTTGAGAACTATATTGAACAGGAGTGGTGATAGTGGACATCCTTGTCTTATTCCTAATTTTAGAAGGGAAACTTCCAGCTTCTCACCACTCAGTATGACACTGGCATTGGTTTATCATAAATGGCTTTTATCAGACTGAGATAAGGCCCTTCTATACCTATTCTCCTCTGGGTTTTTATCACGCATGGATATTGGATTCTTTCAAAGGCTTTTTCTGAATCTGTTGAGATGATCATGCAATTTTTTTTGTTTGTTTGTTTTTGGTACCTGGGATCTAACTCAGGTCCTTGCGTTTGCGAAGCAGGCGGCAGAACCACTGAGTTAAATCCCCGGCCCGATCATGTGATTTTTGTCCCTGTTTCTAATTATAGGGTATATTTCCTTTATTGATTTGCATATATTAAATCATCCCTGCATCCCTGGGATGAATTCTACTTGGTCATGGTGTATGATCTTTTTGATGATTTATTGTGTTCTGTGTGCCAGTATCTTGTTGAGGGTTTTTGTTTCTATGCTTGTTAAAAAGATTGGTCTGTATTTCTCTTCTTTGGTTGGGTCCTTTCTGGTTTTGAAATCAGGGTAATAGTAGTTTCCAGGACTTTGGGAGTGCTTGTTCCCTTTCAATTTCAATAAAGAGTTTTAGGAGTATTGGCGTTAAGATCTTCCCTAAAGTTCTTATAGAATTCAGTGGTAAATCCATTGGAAACTGAGCTTTTCTTAGTTGTTTTTTTTTAGTTACTTCTTTAGCTTCATTGCCTGATATAGAATTATTCAGGTTTTTTTCTATCTTCTTAGTTCAGCTTCAGTAGTTCATATGTATCTAGAAATCTATTAATTTTTTTGGAATTCTCCATTTTATTAGAATATCGAATCTCAAAATAGTTACTAATAATCTTCTGGATTTTGGCAGTCTGTTGTGATTTCACCTTTTTCCTTTCTAATTGCATTGATTTGTGTCTTTTCTTTTTTGATAAGACTGGCTATGGGTTTGTCTATTTTGTTTATTCTTTCAAAGAACCAGCTTAAGGTCATTGTTTCTTTGTATAGGGTCGGGGGCTATTGTCCTGCTCTGGTCTTTATAATTTCCTTCCTTGTACGAGTTTTGGATTTGGGTTGCTCTTGGTTTTCTAGGATGTTGAAGTGTGTCATTGAGTTATTTATTTGGACTAGCTCTGTTTTTCTGTAGGCATTCATAGCTATAAGCTTCCCTCTTAAGACTGCTTTCATTGTGTCCCATAGGTTCTGGTATGTTGTACTGACATTATTATTTGATGCTAGGAACTATGTCATTTCTTCTTTGATTTCTTCTGTGACCCATTGATTATTCAAGAAGGTATTGTTTAATCTCCATTCATTTGCATAATTTCTTGTCTTTCCAACCCCTTTCTGCCCCAGGGCCTTTGTAGGTGCTGTTTCCTCTTTCTGAAACACTCAGTCTAGGTCTTGGTAGGATGGATCCTTTGAGTCATTCTGGGCCCAGCTTAAATGTCATCTCCTCAGAGAAGCTTTCCCAAGGTTTCAGTCTCAAGTGGCCCCTGCCACTGACACACCCAATCACATCACCCTTCACAGCACCAGAACTGCTATAATTACTCCATTCATTTACTTATTGCTGATTGCTCTGTTTTAAAACGTAACCTCTTGAGATCTGGCCTAGCCTCTCTCGTTCACTGCTGGTTTCCTTTGCCTGGCACAGTGCCTGACACATGGGAAGCGCCCACCAAGTGCTTCTTGAACAAAGACGGGGTGAATGTTAGACCTGCCTCTTGGGTGTCTGCAAGCCCCTGGTTGGATTGTGCCTGGTGAGGCCTCTCACAGTGCCTGGCATTGGGGTGGAGGTGTGGTTGGGCTGCTACATATTTTCATCAACTCTTCATACAATGAAGCATCTAAACTAAAAAGAGCACTCTGTCTGGCTCTAGGTTATTACAGAGGGAGGGAAAATAGAAGTGGGTCACGAGATAGCAGCGCACAATTCCAGTTTGCAGTCACATAGATACAGCCAGCCATCTGACGCTGAGGGTTCTGCATCTGCAGATTCTACCAATCAACTGAAGCTATTAAAAGTTGTGTCTGTACTGAATATGTACATTTCTGTGTCACCATTTTCTAAAAAATACAACTATTTGCATAGCATTTACATTGTATCAGGTGTTACAAAGTCATCTGGAGATGTTTTAAATCAGGCAGAAGGATGGACATAAGGAGTCTGGAAATCCTGCACCTCTTCTACAGGGCCTTGCACGGCCACAGGGTTTGTCCCCAATCCCCCTCAGACACCAAGGGACAATGGTGTGCTATTAAAAAAGTAAATACATAGACCAAACGTTGAGCGACTGTGTTGAGGGAATTTCATTTTTTTCTTTGTGCTTGTTTGATATTTTGAAAAAATTTTTATAGTGAAGGTATATATCGTCCAACCAGGAATATTGAATTTTAAAGTGAGATGTATATTTTTTCAATTTTTTGGTGGGTAAAAAACTCCACTACACATAGCTCAGTGGTTTCGCCGCCTGTTGTGCAAGCGCAAGGACCCGAGTTCGATCCCTGGTACCAAAAAAAGCTCCACTACACAAAAGGATATATATACATATGGAAAAATTGTATAAAGATGTGTGTGTGTGTGTATATATATATATATGTATATATACATAAAGATGTATATATACCATAAGCATATACCTATATTCACAATACATATATCTATATAAATTTTAGTAGTTCTTTAATAGATATTTAAAATAATTTGTGTATAACATTAAATATAAGTATATGTATAAACTGATGAACTCTTGCTCTGAGACACACCAATCTTAGCGTATAACTCCCCACTCTGCCTTAGGCAAGTCAGTTAAACTCGCTGAATCCCAGTGCCCCCTCTGTTAGAAGTCCCCACTCTGCTCACTGGTATTTGCAGTGCCACCGAGGACCAGGTTCGGCTCTTCAGGCACAATGCCTTGCTTAATTGTTTAATCCTCCAAAAGATAGATAGAGACAGAAGCGGGAGGGAAGCAAGATGAACTGTTGTAATCAGAGCAGCAGGGCATGGAAAACAGGCCAAGCCACCTCCTCCTGAGGCCCCACAGGGAGACAAGGAACCAGCAGCCCTGTAAACCCATGGTAGAGAACCCCAAAGAGAAAGCCACCAGCTGCTGGGAGGCGTGGGCTGTGGTCCCCTCTGCACCCGACCTAGCCGGGTCCTGCTGTGGGCGCTCTGCCCCCCAGTGGCGGACGGAGGAAGTGCATCCCTTCCAGTCTTGGTGGGCTGCAAAGAGTACTGGATGGAGAGTTAGAAAATCAGTATCGCGGACCTCTCTGATAACTCAGGGGCAGAGAGGCCATCGGCTAGTATCTCCGCTTTGGCTTTTCCCGCACCCGCCTGGACCTGGCCCCCGCAGGCCTGTGTGGCTACTGCAGTAATCCGCTGGTTGCCTGGCCCTCTGGTCCGCCATATCCATCCTTCACGTGGCCTGACAGTCGTCTTGGCAACCAGCAGAAATGTTCCTGACACTTCCACATGTATGGACCCCTGGGTCATCACGGCAGCAGAGGAGACCTAATGTTTACTGCGAGCCTGGCCCCTGTCCTGTTCTCTAGCCTCACTCTGGGACCCTGTGCTGCTCATCTTTCTGCATAGACCCTACAGGGCACCCAGAGGAATGAGATTCAGATGTGGAGCTAATGCCCCGGAAGGCAGCTCCGGAGGGTTGCAGATTCAGCGTGCGCTTTCCGCCTCCTGGGACTGGTGCTCTGCCTCAAACACAGGTCTGCAAGGCCTTCGAACCCCACGCACATCTCCCCTGTTCCAAAGCACTCCCTGTTGGCACCGCAGGTGGTCTGAGCTCCCGCTATACTTAAGCCACCCCTGACGCCGGCTGCAGGCTCAAGCTGAGGCCAACATCCAGGGTTCCCTCCGGGCCTCCCTTGCTGTACTGAGGACTCACTGAGGGCAGAGAGAGAGAGAGAGAGAGAGAGAGAGCAGGAAACTGAGACTGTGTCCACCTCTGAGTAACTGTCCCTGCCCCAGCAAAGAGCTGACACAAAACGGGCTCAACGGTGTGGACCAGGGAGCGAATGCCAATGTAGAAGATGAACGATGCTTTCCTGAAGCCTTTGTCTTCTGGAGCCTCTGGGTGCAGAGGCCCCTTCTTGACCCACTCTCAGGGCCCTGCACTGGCCCTGACGGTGGCCAGTGTGGCTAGACCCCACATGCAGGGCGGGGGAGCGCGCTTTCAGCAGAGAGCAGTGGCTCCGAAATGTAAGCCAAAATTAGGCTGGAGTAAACCATTTAAGGATTCCGGCTTGATGCCAGTGAGATACGAGTGGAGTAAACATGGAACGAAATGAATTTTTGATCACCACCCGGGCATTGGATTTCTGTCTCACCTGGTGTTTTGTTTTTTTTCACCCCAACTGAAGCATGAAATAAGTACACTCAGAGTTCCTCAGAGGAGCCTTGGGCAGGGGCTGTGGGGGAAGGGACAGTGGAAATTATCAGCGTAAGAAAGGAAGTGACAGGCCTCTGAGCAGAGGTCTTTGCCTCTCCTCGGTAATTAAAATTTACTTTAAACTTCAGGGCTACATTGATCAAGCCTGAAAGGCGAGGGCTGCACTCTACAACACAAAACCTAGCAGAGAGCCGATGTGGTTTTCAAGGAGGGTTAAAGGAGAGCGGGTTCTAAGGCCCCATTCTGATTTCTGGACCATTATCAGTGTACGCAGGGCCTGCTCTGCACCTGCCCGGGGGGCTGGGCCTGGGAGTGGACTGGGTGAGAAGCACCTGCTGGGATCTAGGTGTAAGGACAGGTAAGGAGGGCTCAGGGCTGCAGGAACAGCAAGTTTAGAGCCCAACAGGCCCATCCTGGTCAGGGTCCAATCTTAGGGGTGTGCTTCCCATGCCCTTGCAGGGCCTGGGTTTGACTCCTGTGACCCTGCACTCCCTGCACCTCAGTTTTCTCAGCCAGGCGGGGGATCCCAGCGGACCACCCCAGCAGGCTCACATAGTAGAATGCATGCTCAGACATTGCGCCAATACTGGCAGTGATCCAGCTGCAATCCAGCTGTAAGTATCAGGGCTTCCTGGGAGTCTCCGTTCCGGTGGGGAGGGGGTAGCTTTTAGCACAGACCCCCACAGATAATAAACTCTCGGATGCCGACGGGATGGGTATCTGCTATAAGCCAGCGCGACTGGTTACAGTTACTCCTCCCCGCAGCCAGTGGGGCAGTTAAGCCAGCAAAAACCAGAGAAGCGCTAAGGCCATGATGGAGCCCGTCCTGCTAAAAGGGTTTGTTTGCTGTGGCCATTAATCCATGTTTCGTGTGTAAGCAGATTATCTGAGCAGATCGCGGCCTCCTGTGTGGATGACCTGCAGCCGCTGCCCGGGCTGCTGGCCCGCCCTTCAAACCCTGAGGCTCAGTTACTTGTGGTCACATTCCAGGTGGCCCAAGATGGTGACATGGGGAAGGGGTCCTATGGCTGCGAGAAAGTGTCCTCAGAGAGTTCAGGTGCCCGTTCATGTGGACCTTGGCTCCCCAGGGGCTCGGGCAGGGAGCCCTGATGTTCCCCTGGCTTGTTTTGCACGCGGTGCCTTGCGAATCCATCTTCAGCCTCATAGACGGACATCCCCCAGCCCCTGCCCATCCCAGAGAGGAGAGAAAATGGCAGGAGCCGGGATGGATACCAAGGGGTTGGCCAGGCAGAGGTCACAGCGGGAGTGCCCTGTCCCTGGAGAGGATTGTTTTTATCATTGATAGGGTTTAAAACTGCTGGCCCAGGAAGACCGTAAGTCATCCAACTTTTATTACGGTAAAATATATGTAACGTAGGATTTACCCCTGTAACCATTAAGTGTGCGGCTTGGTGACAGGTGTATTCACACCGTGGTGCAGCTCTCTGTATCCTCCATCTTCCGAATGCTTTCATCTTTCCAAATAACTTTTGTACCACTAAACACGACCCCTGCCTTCCCCCTGCCCCAGTCCCTGATAACCACTATTCATTCCACTTCCGTCCCTGTGATCTTGACTCCTTTGAAGGTCTCAGGTAAGTGCAATCATGTGGTATCTGTCCTTTTGTGAATAGCTTATTCCACTTAGCATGATGCGTCCGTGGCTCATGTGTGTCACGGTATGTTGTCTCATGTGGCAGGAGTCCCTTTCTCATCCAGGCTGAGTAGTATTCCATTCTCTGCACACACCACACCTTATTTATCCGCTCATTCTGTCTTCAGTTTCTTCCACCTTTCAGCAGCTGTGAATAATGCTGCTAAGGGCATCGATGTACAAGCACCTGTCAGATCCTACTGTCAGTTCTTGGGTTTATACCCCAAAATGGAGTTGCTCTGTCCTGTGGTAATTCTGTGTTTAATTTTTAGGGAACTTCCATCCTATTTTAAAACTCTTTGTATGCAGGGCACTCTGTATTGCTTGAACCTGGTGCTGACACCCCGGCCTCCCCTTGGGTTCCCGTTCTCGTATTGTGTCCTCCATTGTCACCTCTTAAACCATGGAGAGACTGCAGAGAACCCATGCATAGGATTTACATCTGAAGTGGAAAGATTTGTCACCTGGGACCCACCAGCGTTCGTCCTCTGTACTTTGTCAGCACTGCCAGTGCCTGCCTCCAGACTTGCTCTTTGGTTGAAGACTGGCAACACCTGCCTCAGGGTTGCACTGTGCTGCCCCATCCTTCCTGGCTGCTGAGCCTCTGTACCTGCACGGTCTCCCTGGCTGTGTACTTGCCTCCAGGTACTACCGAGGAGCAGGAAAGGGAACATCAGAGATGTCATTGCGTATCTGTTCATCTGGGGCAGTTGGTCCCCATCCCAGATGATTGGTCCCTCTGGAACTCCTGCTGTCAACCCTGAGGGATGTCGAGGCCAGCAGTGTGCAGGTGTGTGGGGCCAGAGCTTCAGAACCCAGTGTGGGGACACACATGACACCTGCCCAGGTCAGCCTGCACACTCCTGGAGCGGAGTGCACCTCTCTGGCCCAGAGTTCAGGGTCGCATTTGCCTTGAACTATAACTCATTGTAGGGGCGTGCCCGGGGCCATTAAAGATAGAAAGAAGATGACAACCACCAGAGGAGGGGATACAAGGGAGGCAGCAAAGGTGGTGGTGAGTGTGTGTGTGTGTGTGTGTGTGGTGTGTGAGTGTGTAAGTGTGTGTGATGAATCCAGGTCAGCCCTGAGCTGATCATCAGTTTTTCTGGGTGATGGCCCCCGGAGTCCTTTGTGTTGTCTCTCAGTTCTGACACATGTTTGACATTTCCCACTTTAAGCATCAGGATGAATGTAGCCTTTCTCTCCATCCTGCTGTTGGAAGGAAACTAACCTTTCCTGCTCGCCTCTTGTGCATGGGTGCTTTCCCTCTGTCCAGGCCCTAAACGCTTGCAACACACATGCAGTGGGTGTCATTATCCCATTTTATGGGTGAGTGAATTGAGGCTCCTTCCATTTTTGCTGAGAGTGCCTTAGCTGAAACCTTAGTTCAGTCTGCTTCCCAAACCACTTGTTTTTCCTGGGGACTTGCTGCTCCTGGACAGATCGTCCCAGCCCTGGGGGTCTGTACAGCTTGGGCCGGCTCAACTCCTGGAGTTCCAGCCCCCCGGTTTCCCCTGAGCCTCTCCCTCTGGCTTTGCCGTCTCCCTTTCCTGTCTCCAGTAGGTCCTGCTGCAAGGACCCGGATGGAGATGGCCATGTGGAAGGGGAGACTGAGGCCTGGCTAGGAATGAAGCTGCTAGTGACCTGGCCTGAGTCACTCCTCTCCTCCGTGAAGCCATGTCCCTGCGCCAAAGCTGTGCCCTGAGCTTCTTCCCCCTCCCTCCACCCTCTCTGCCTCCTCCCTGGCCCATGTCCCCGGGCTGCCACCACCTCATTAGCAGCACTCATTTCCTGTGTCTTCCCTGGGCTCCTCAACTTTGCTGCTCAAATCCCCTCTCCCCCTGGGCCCCTGCATTCCCTGCCGAGTCAAATTCCCAAGCACCCTCTTGTTTTCCTCCCTGTCTTGTTTGGTTTTGTAGCCTGTGCCTCTTCTGCTCAGTTGGTCTGGTGCCAGCTGGTCCCTTGCAGAGCAGAAGTGTCCTCCCTTGTCCCATCTGCTTTGCAGAAATCTCATCACGTCACCACCTGTGCCTTCTCTTGTCCCTCGTCTGAGCCACCACTGCCACCCCAGTCCCAGGTCTCCATTCCCTGGGGTGCCCTTCACGCTGTCCCTTCTGTTTCTTGTAGCCTCAGTCACAGAGTGAGAACATTTGTCTCCCCCCGGACCCTGCCCACAGCCTGGAAGGTCCCCAAGCATAGCAGGCTCAGCTAGAGTCACGTAGAACCTGGACGCCACCTCCTCCTCCTCCTGAGTCTCCTCAGCTCCAACCTTCATCACGCTTCAGACACTTTCCCTCACTTCTAACCCTGCCCTGGTCAAACCCTTCCCCCAGTTAGTTTCCCCCCGAGTTGAGGCCTGACAGTATATTTTATTGAAACGGTTTCTGAAACTGCTCCCTGGCCAACCGCCCCTACTCCCTGGCCTTTCTCTATCAGTGTACTCCCACCTTGCCACCCAGCCGGCCAGCGGCTTTTAAGCAAAGTGCCATGGCACCAGCTCTCCCGGGAGGCCTCGAGAGTCCTCTTCTAGAAGCCTTGAGAGGAGGGGAGAGTGGTGGCTGCCAGCATGACAGACCCCTGTATTCTGGCACCTTGGCACAACAGAGGTTTACATCCCCTTGTGTAATGCTACAGTGTGTGTTCCTGGCTGGCAGAGGGTCTTCTGCGTGGTCATACAGGGACCCAGGCCCCTGCCCTCTTGTGTCTCAGGCTTCTCTTCAGCTCAAGGTCTTACACAGGCTTCCAGTGGGAGGGGAAAGAAAAGTGGTGGAATAAAGTCACCTGCCTCCCAACTGCATGTCACACTGCTGGTGAGAGCTGATCACGTGGCCCCAGGCTCTGGCCAAGAGCCTTGAGGAACATTCCCGCCTATCAGAACACCTCAGCAACACCTCTCCAGGGAAAGAGAGCGCCACAGATAATGCTGGTGGACAACTAGCCACGTGTGCCATCCAGAGGGTAGAGAGACACCTGCCATTTGCATCAGGCTTTGAGTGTCACCTCCGAAAACACAGCTTTCATTGAGTTGCATCTGCAAATTTTATGTCCCAGCCCAACCCCTGTGCCATCCCCAGGAGCTGGGGTCTCAAGTGTGGGTCATGACTACCTTGAACGCTGGGTTTCTCTACAGTCTGCCAGGTGAGCCCTGCGGGGCCTGGAAAGAGACTGTCTGGGTCACCATGGTCCCCACCCAGGCCCTGAGTGTGTCCATAGGAATGTGGCAGGTGGTAACCGGTCATCTTTGGGAGATGTGGTACATGCACACTCTCCTGCCACAGGACCTTGTCACCGCCCTATCAGGTCCCCTCCTCTTGAGTCTGGGCTGATCTTGGTCACTTTCTTGACCAATTGAATGTGGTACAAGCAACATTCTAGACTTTGGAGAATACATCGTAAGGAGCCCTGCACCTTTCGTCTGGATGTCCTGGGGACTCTCCCAAAGCTGCCGCGCTCTGAGAAGCCCAAGTGACATGGTGTTCTCAGTGGACAGCCAGTGGGCAATCAGCCGAGCAGAGCCCTCAGAGGACAGTGACCGCAGCACCATCTGACGGCTGCTGCTGCATATGACTCCACACATGGACAGCGCTGACCCCAGCTCCATGTTCTGAGCCACCTGCACTGCCCACGGAGTCCCCAGCCCAGGCGGCATTGAACCACCTGCTCTGGCTGCACGAGGACCCTCGGCAGGAGCCTTTCACAGTCAGCTCTTCCCGCTTCCTGCTCCCTTCTTCTCTTTCACATTACTAGAAACTTATCACAGTCTAATCTTTTAGATAAAAGGCAGGAGTCTTGGATTTAGAGGTTAGTGTGTAGGAAATGATTATGCCTTGAGCTGAAAAATATATTCTCATTTATAATCTAGGGTCGTTGAAAGATGAGACAGTAGCAGAAAATTTGCTTGCCTTCCTCCCAGGCCCTGGGTTTTGTCAGCCTGTTGGGAGCCCCACAGGGTTTATCTGGGGATCCCTCAGCCTATGACTGGTCTCACAGAGGTCTGGCCCTGATTATTGTACTCTGGGGGCTATTTCCCAGCATAAACATCTCTTGGATTCACGTTTCTGGGTCTGGTGGCCAGAACTGGCCCCGACACTATTCCTCAGTCAGGGCTGGAGGCTGCTGTGCAGGCCCCACTGAAAACCAGCATTGTGCTTCAGAACCTTCCGGGCCTTGCTTTGGTGTGAGTGTGTGTGGATGTCCCCACTGCGTAAATTCATGCATTGACACTGCATCCTCTGTGGTGGCATTGAGAGGTGGAGCCGTTAGGGAAGTGAGGGAGTAGTGTCCTTATGAAAAGGCTGGAAGAAGCCTGTTTGCCTCTGCCATCACAGGAAGACACACGGAAGGCACCGTCTATGAGAAATGGGTCCTCACCTGACACCAAATCTGCTGCCTTATCAGGGACTTTCCAGTCTGCAGAGCTGTAAGCAGTACATTTCTGTTGTTGATAAATTACCAGTATAAGGGATTTTATAATAGCAGCCTGAACAGACTACGGCCTATGGTAGTGTCAGAGACCACTTTTGGGGGTAGTGCAAAGGAGGTGACAAAGATCAGAGAGGGTGACAGGATTGGTTAGGGTTGATTTCCTGTCCCTCTTGTGTGGAATCCAGATTGTCAGTGGGCAGCACCTTTTCTGAGGAACAGGTCTCTGAGGAACACTTGCTGCCTGGTGGTTCTGAAAGTTTCTGTCACTGTCCTCACATGGTTACCAAGTGTCTCCAGCAGGAATGGTACAGGGGACCGTGAATCAAGTGGACATTGCCATCTGAAAGGGGCCTGGTGACACACTGAAGGAAATGGTCACAGCATCTGACTCCATCCAACAAGACAAGCTGTTAATAGAATAAATGCTGTGATCTCCAATTTTCTTTTATTTTTAATTCTCATAGTTTATCACCCTCTCTCTTTATTAATTAGAATGTTTTTCTTGGCTTGGGGAAATCTCATGCATTCATAATGTTTTTAAAATGCAGAAGAAATATAGACATCTGCCAGCAGTTAAATAGCAATCCAAATGGGAAATTGCCTCAATTGTAATATTATTGTTTTTACTGTAACATTTCATCTGATGTAAAATTTTGTTCAAAACACTCATAAGGGAGACTGTAATCAGGTGGTGTTATTTCAGTAGAAATTCTGATTATTCTTCAAATAACTTTTAAAACTACTCCAAACCATACATGTCTGGTTGATACATATGTCACGTAAGATGTCAGCAATACCATTTAAATGTTCTCTGTAAATATTAAAATGTTAATGGTGGATAAAGTAGGGGAGAAAGTAGATCATCCTCTATTAGCCCAGGCTCTTCTGCTCTGAGCAAATTTCCCAGCTCCCCCAAACCAAAGACAAAAAGATTTCCATGAAGAGATGCTTTGGGTCACTTCGGGTCACTCAGAAGCCAGAGCAGGTTGTGACGGGACAGTGTGACAAGGGGACAGACACTCACAGGTTGCAGGTAGGGTCTAGGATGCATAAGCTTCCCCGGCAGAGCTCTGAACTTGACTCCAGGTAGGTTTGTAAATTGTCATCTGGGTCTCTTTGGAAGTGGTAATAATCTGTCTTTTTGCCAGACTTTTACAGGTACAGGTTCTGGGTATGCTGGGTTATGAGTTAGTCTTGGCTACGTTATTGCACTTGGCTTGTGTGGACCCCGAGGCTCCCCAGTTTGCTTCGAGGAGCTGTGAATGCTCACAAAAGGTGACTCTCAGCTGGGACTGAAGCTGGACCCAGAGACTCCAGGGTCATCCTAATAGGCCAGAGCTGATTGAAAACAAAAATAAAAATATTGTTCCTCGTGGCAAGTGCTTACTATAGCTAGTTCCAAATACTTCATCTACAGAAATAATTGAGGGTTGCTAGTTACCTAAGCTTGCTTTGCTAAGACTTTATTTGTAAACAAAAAATTAGTACATTTCTAGAGGTTGGGGACCCTAATTCAGAATTTTGTAAAAAGTCTGGATTCCACTCAGTCACTGTCGGTGCTGCCCTGTCCCATCTGCCCACGTCGACTTGCAGAGCTGGAATCCCTATGACTTGGCAGCAGCATCTTGGTTGTAGTTTTTCATCTCTGCTCTTCCTGCTTTTCTTCTATAAGCAAATGACTACTTAGTTTCATTGCCAGTTTCCTGTGATGAGGGCCGTTTGCATCACAGGGTGAAGTTAGCCATTTTGGGGTTTTTGGCCTATCATTTGCTGCACATTAAACTGAGACTTGTGTAAATGTTCCTTTGACTGAGTCACACTCCCCATTTTCCGCCCCCTCCTCTCACAGAAAGCGATGAGTCCTCTTTGTCTCAGAGTCCTTTGTCCCCTGGGAAGAGGAAACAGAGGAGGTTGGGTGTCTCTGAGTGCTTCCGTTCCTCCTTCATGGTCAACAATGAAAAAAGATAAATTTTAAAAATACGTGGTTTTGCCTCCTGCTGCGCAAGCGCAAGGACCCGAATCCAATCCCCAGTACCAAAAAAAATTTTTTTTAAATTTTAAAAATCTGTGATGTGGGAACCTTTGGTACTCATCAAAGATGAGGGAGTGGGAATCGGTGTGAGAGGGAGCAAGACCAAGGCCGAGCGCAGGAATTTGGCTTTCTGCACCATCCTACAACGCAGTGGCACAGTTTACAGTGCGCCCGCAGCTTCTTCACTGTACCATTCTGCTTTCCAGGTGTCGCTAGCTCTTTATCTGTGATTGAGTAGACTTTATACAGAGCATGCATGATTTTGTATTCTCCTTTTGCATTTCTCTCCTTTGTCCTGTGTCTCGTCTGAATTTTTCCTCATATTTGCAGGACTGTCTGTTGTGTTGCGAGCTAATGGAGGCATTAGGGTAGCTTTGGGGGCTTGCTCCCACCCCTAAGGCTTACTGTAGGCTAAGGGTTATAGGACACCATCTCGCCGGAAGGTTGCAACCCGTAGACCCTAATCTGAGTCTCTGGGTTAGTCTGGTAAGAATGTATAAGGTAGAAAGTGTGTGTTTTCTTCTTTGTCTCCAGCTTTTGCCAGCTGGATTATAAAGTCTTAGCATAGAGGAGCACTCGGTAAAAGGGAACAGCGTGCCTCTTTTGCCATGGTAATTCACAGTCAGTTCTCAGTTGCTGAACCGTTGAGGGTGGTGTGAAATCCATTGCAGCAGAGAACCCGAGATTTGCATTTGGAACGGGAGCTGTCTGTTCTCGGAGTCTCACAGAGAGGGAGCGGCCTTCTGTGCCCATGGCCTTCTGCTCCCGCCTGGCTCCTGGCCAGGCAGCATGGGGAGAAGGCCCTGAGTCACCATGTGGAGCGACCATCTGTGACTAATGGAGCAAGCAGGGCCTGGAGTTATTTGGGTTGCTGTCTTCGGCTGGAAAACGAATCTGTAATGAGCCAAGCACAGCTTCCTTAACTCCCAGCCCAGTGCTCTTTCCCCTGCTGGAGGAGGAGGAAAGAAATTTTTTTGTAGGAGAATGGTTACCAAAGCCTTGTGGAGGAGAGGGTCTTTGGTCAGGGCTCGAGGGGAATTTGTTATCATCATCATCATTATTATTAGTAGTATTGGTGCTGGAGATTTAATTCAGGGCCTTGTACTTGCTAGCATTCAACCACTGAGCTGTCCCCGGCCCCCAAAGATGAATAGATTTGTAGACAAGGTGTCCCTGTGTTGCTCAGGCTGGCCTTGAACTCCTGGGCTCAACCAGTACTTCTGCCTTGGCCCCAAAGTAGCTGGGACTACAGGCACGCACCTCTAAACCTGGCTCCGGAGAGGCGTTTACATGGGCTTGCTGCAGGACGTGCAGGTGACAAGTGTGTGGAAGTCAGAATGGACAGGGGTGGTATCCAGACGAGCAGGGTCGAGGGAGGCGTGCTCTTGAGATCCCCTCGCAAGGCTGGAATCACTGGCCAGGGCCAAGTTTCAGGAGGAATGCAGACTCCACACATTCTTCTCATGACTTAGCATCGCAGGTTGGGATGTAATCTAATAAAACAAGAACCCACCTACGAGACAGGCTCTTCTTACCAGTGTTCTGCTTTGCATCCTGAACACAGAAGCAAAGGCCATGTTAACATTTAGGATTTAGAGAATAAATGGAATTTGTTTTCATAGTGTTCTTGGATCAGGAAACTTTACGCAGGGCAGCAGGAGCCCATACTGACCCTCTCAGTGACTTCACTGAGAGCAAGCCATGAAACCGAAGCTGAGCCCTGCCTGCCCAGCCCTGAGTGGATGTGATGTCCTCTCGGGCCCTGGGCGTGGGGCTGGAAGGCCATGCCATCTGCACACCAGTGGAGGTCTTGTTTTCATTCTAAGACATTCCTGGGGCTTTGGCAGCAGAATGAGTAGAATCTGTATTTCTACAAGAGGGGATTCATCAGACTGCCCCCCAGGATCACAAGGCCGAGCAGCTCTACAGTGGCCGTCTGCTGGCCAGGAGGCCAGGGGAGTTGCAGCAGCTCAGCCCAGGGAGAGAGAGAAGCCCCTGGAAGAGACAGGGCCCCGGGTCAAGGCTGACGGCCCCAGAGGGCGCAAGGCCCAGCACGCAAAGGTCCTGGAGTTTGCCGTCCATGGACAGCAGCAGCAGGTGTGCTGGAGAGGACACAGGGCCCCTTCTCGGTCCCCCTGTTCGTCCTGGCCAGAACTCAGTCACTGAGCCGAACTCCAGACTTCTCTGAAAACCCCCCAGACACACCCTGAGGAGTGCTTTCCTGGGCCCCTAGGCAGCCCCCCCCTTCACTCAAGTTGACACCCGTGGGGGTCAGGCTGCGTGCTTCAGCTCTATTGGGTCTTCGTGAGAAGCCCTGTGGTGACCAGACAGGTTCTTTTTTTTCTTTTCAATTTTATTTTTTACTAGCCCACGTTGGCAGTGCATAGTGATCCATTCCCTGTGGGGAATCGACACATGGACATAACACATCCCAGTTCTTTTTTCATCCCCTCCCCTTTCCTCCCCACTTCCTCCATCTCTTAGTCCTCCTCCTTTTCGTAAAACATCTCCCTGTTTCCTATCATCTATCTTTTATTTCTGTTCTTTATTTGTATTTCGGGTTTTTCATATAAGAGAAACCATGTGATATTTAACCTTGTGTGTCTGATTTATTTCACTTAAATGGTTTCAAGGTACATCCATTTTTCTAAAAAAGACTCACCTCTCCTTCTTTATGGCAGAGTAGTACTCCACGGTGTGTAAATACCACATTTTCTTTAGCCATTCATCCGCTGATGGACATACAGGCTGCTTCCAAGATTTAGCAGTTAGGAGCTGTTCTGTTAGGAACATGAGAATGCATGGATCATTCTAATATGATGTCTTTAATTCTTTCGGGAAGAGATACCTTAAAGGGAAATAGCTGAGTCAAATGGAAATTTTTTTTTTTTGAGGAATCAACAGGACTGGTTCTGTGCCGAACTCAGGTGAGTCCCACCTGACACCAGCCATGGATGCGAGGGGTATGACTGGCTGTTTGGCACCAGGGCCTTGGTGCAGAGTGATGGAAAACAGGGCTGTGGCTGCACTGGGTGGAGCTCAAAGAAGGGACGCTGTCGTCCTCCGGGGTAACACCCTCCCGTCCCCTTTGCCAGAGTGGGATTTCCAAGGCCAAGGACCACGTGAACTTAAATCTGGTGACACACTCTGTGGTGACAGTGTTTGCGGAGGACCAAGCATCCGCCTTCAGGGAGATTCGAGCAAGATTTAGGGTCTTAATTAACAACCTGAACAGCCTGATCCTGTTGAGCCTTGTTAAACAACATTTAATTGCCAGCCCTCCCGTGTGACGCCTGGGCAGAGCCCCACTCCTTTACTCAGTTGATCTCAGAATGCATTTTTCATATCGTACCAAGTTCTGACCCACGTTCTCAGAAGGAGAACATGTCGTTAATTTCATGCACACTGAGTCAAAAATGTCACTCTGTGGCACCTAAATTGCCATCATCTTGCTTAGGTAGCGAAGTCTCGCCTTGTTCTTGACACCTGCTAGGTGGGGACAGAGTTCCCACTTGGTGTGCAGGATACAAACGGGGCAGATTATCGGCTCACAAACGCAGTCTTCCTCGTCTCCAACAAGGGATGAAACAAATATAACTAAAAGAAATTAGGAAATGACAGTTGGGCTTCCACCAAATTTGTGTAGAAGATAACTTTGTGTTACTGTTCCTTTCCATACGCAAGGTGCTGCCTAAGGAAGAAAATTTTTCATAGTGTGGACTTTTCAATTGAATTTTGTCCGTGTTTTGACAGAAAGTTGCTATATTTCTTTCTGAGTAGCACTGTGTGCTTTTTATATTTATTTGCATTTTGGGTGCTGGGGGTCCATCCTGCATGGTAGGCTGGAACCCTACCACTAAGCTACATCCCCAACCCCATTTTTATTTTGAGACAGGGTCTTGCTAAGTGGCCCAGGTTGGCCTTTGAACTTGTGATCTTCGTGTCTCAGCCTTCTAAATGCTGGGATAACGGGTGTGCACCACAGCACCCAGCTGTGCACCTGCACTTACAGTGGCTGTCCTCGTCATGACAGTCCTGAAACATCTCGGGTTCCATGTCTGTTGTCTAAATTGCTGCCCTTTCCCAGGCGCCCATCCTTGGGACAGCTGTGAAGAAAGTGCTGGCTCTCTGTGTCCCTAGGGGACCCCAGACGGAGAGCCGTGTGCTTCAGACACCGGAATCTGTCATCCCTTTGTAGGTGAGTGAGGCTAGAAGCACACAGCAGCATCTCAGTGTGTCTGCTGCACAGGAGTCTGTGTCCCCTCGTGACATCCGGCACGAGTGTCCCACAGCTGCCCGCAGGGGTGACTCAGGGACTCACCTTCAACAGGAGGGTCAGGGCCGCTGGGGAAGGACCGAGAGTTGAGAAGATGCACCTGCTTCCGAAGCACTTTGGGTCAGAAGTGACCTCCGAAATGAGAGAGAATTGTCCCTCATCTTCTGGACACAGTCAGGGTATTACGCTTTAGGTATGAAATTCCCCCTTGAAGTCTCATGTGTTCGGAGGTGGGGCTTTGGGAAGGTGATTGGATCATGGGGATGCTGTAAACATCCTGGATTAATCTCTTGATGAGTTCATAGCTTAGTGTGATATTAGGAAGTGGAGCCAGGTTGGAAGAGGCTCCTGGGGGCATGGTCTGAAGGGATTTTTGTCCCTGGCTCCTCCCTTCTCTTTCTGCTTCCTGACTGCCATAGGGTGAGCAGCACTCTTTCCCATTGCCTTTCTGCCATGCTGTTTCTGCCTTGGAGCCAGCAACCATGGACTGAATCCTCTGAAACTGTGAGGCAAAATAAACCTCCCCTCTGTTAAATTGCGATGTCATATATTTTCCCAGCAACAGGAAAGTGACTAATACAAAAAATTGTACCAGAGAAGTGGGGTAATTGCTGTGACTATACCTGACCACGTGGCTTAGAAGCATTTGGAATTGTTTTGCAGGAGGAGTTTGGAAAGCTTTGGAGATGTACGTCAGAAAAGTTTTAGAATGCTGTAAATAGCACTTGATAGGTGATTCTGGCTGGAGCTCAGAAGATGCAGACCATAAAAGCCAGACTCAAGAAGTTTCCATTGGGAACAAGGACTCCATTGGCATTTGGACTAGAGGCCGTGTGTGTTACACTCTGGCAGAAAATTTGTCTTCTTTTTGTCTATGTCCTGAGACTTTGCAGGAGACTGAGATTAAAGGCACCAGACTACTTAATCTGACAGAAGAAATTTTAAGGTAGCTCAATATTTAGGCTGTGGCATGAGTACCACTGGCTGCTTTAGCCAGATTTATCATGAGATTAAGGAACAAAAACCAGGGCCAAAAGCCAGTGGCCAGAAAAGAAGTGCCTGTAAAGTGTGGGCCAAGGAGATTATTGTTGCTGAAAAGATTAGTATTTTTGAAAAGCTGCTAGGTGTGGTGGCACACCCCTGTCATCCCAGCCCTCCGGAGGCTAAGGCAGGAGGATCACTGTGCTTTCAAGACTAGCCTGGACTACACAATGAGACCCTGTCTCAAAAAAAATTACAAAGCCAAATATTTTGCCTTAAGATAACAGGAAAGATGGCTTGAAAGCACCTCAAGAAATGGCCAGGCCTTGCATATCTGCCCAAGGGTGTAAAAGGATAGACTTCTTTGAAAGATTTTGTTTTGAGGAGAGTGCCCCAGGGCACCTTGCTCATTCAGGGCTGCTTAGGGAAGCAGGCATCCAGCACTCAGCCATCCAGGCACTTAGAGAGTGCTGTAGCCGTGGTCCATGAGGACAGGCTATTGCTCAAGCTGGTGGCAGACTTTGGCATCATCCATGTGGTGCTGGTTTTTAAGGTATGACACATGCAAGAGTTGTAGAGTCAGGGAGGATTCAACTCAGCTTCCAAAGGAAGGCCTGGGAGGCCAGGCAGTGTGCTCCTAAAATGGCAGTGTGTGAAGCTGTAAGAGTGAGGCCAAGAACAGTGTATAGAGCCACCGGGGGCTGCTGGAGGGTTGTATGTGGGCAACACCCAGCAAGACCATAGGGGTGGAGCTGCTCAAGCCCTTTGGAGCTCAGCCCTCACCACATCCTGCCTTGGGTGCTGGACATGGAGCTACAAGATTTAATGTATGCCTTGCTGGGTTTTAGTCTGGCTTTGGTCCAGTTCCTTTCTAGTCCCCTCTCTCCACTTGAGAGTGAGAATATTTGCCCTATACCATTTTATATTGAAGTATTTAACTTTCTTTTTTATTTTTATAGGGGCTCACAGCTAAGAGTTTACCTTGAGTCTCAGAGGAGACTTTGAACTTGGACTTCCTGACAGTGCTGGAACCGTTAAACTTGGGCAACTTTTAGAGATGGACTAAATGCATTTTGCATAATGAGATGGACATGAGTCTTTGGGGGACCAGGGGTGGAATGTTATGGTTTAGGTCTAAAATGTCCCCCAAGTCTCATATATTCAGAGGTGGGGCTTTTGAAAAGTGATTGGATCATGGGGCATGATACTCCTTAGTGGATTAATCCCTTGGTGAGTTCCTGGTTGAATGCACCATTAGGAGGTGGGCCTGGTAGGAAGAGCAGATCACTGGCGGTGTGACCAAGCAGGGTGTATTCTTGTTCGCAGCTCCTCCATTTTCTCTCTGCTTCCTCGTTGCCATGGAGTGAGCAGTTGTCCTCTGTCACACCCTTCCACTATGCTGTGTCTGCCTTGGAGCCAACCATGGACTAAATCCTCTGAAACTGTGAGCCAAAATAAATCTTGTCCATTAGGTTGTGGGTGTCGGGTATTTTGTCCCAGCAGTGGGAAAGTGACTAATACACAGGGCCACCTTTGAGTCATATTTTGAAGGAGGCATCTCTCATCTATTTCTTCTTTCTTCTACATCCTTCAAATACTCTTTTCCACAGATTCTTCTGAACACTTTCATTTGGGCCCTCCTTCCCCACCCTCCATGTACAGACCCTGTTCCTACATTATGAGCCTCCCTTTTCTTCAGCCAAACCATTCATTTCAGTGCTGCTAATGCCCAGTGTTGAGGTAAAGTTGACGGGGCTGATAAATACTAATATGATACTGGCCGACTGCTTTTTCTCTGTGGAAAATAATTGTATAAAGAAAACATTTGAACAAGATTCATTCTGGGCTTACCAGAGCCTCAGTTCAGTGACTGTGTTACAAAAGAGTGAGTCTTACTGGGCGTGGTGGTGTACACTTGTAATCCCAGTGCTCTGGGAGGCAGAGGCAGGAGGATCACAAATTGTAACCCAGCCTGGGCAACTTAGTGTGACCTTGTCTCAAAGAATGAAAAAAGGGCTGGAGATGTGGGCCAGTGTGAAAGTTTTCAGTTCCCCGGTACTGAAAAAAAGAAAGAAGGAAAAGAAGACGTGAGTCTTGGGCATTTAAACAAATTAACTAGAAACAGTTTTTAAAAACTGATACTGTCCTTGTGCTTTGGGTCCTGTGTATGTCTGTCTCCGTCGGTAGATGGGCCATTCAATAGTGATGACAGACCCAGGGATTTAGCTCAGTGGTTCCACTACCTGCCAGCAAGTACAAGGACCAGAATTGGATTCCCAGTACCAAAAAAAAAACCAAAAAGGATCAATAGTGATGACATCCTGACCAGGTACAGCCTCAACTTCGCCACTTACTGTGTGACTTTGGGTGAATTACCGAACCTCTCAGTGCCTCTTAACGCAGCTCTTGTAGAAATTTCCCAGTATCCCAGAGTCCTGAGTCTGCCTTCCAACCGGAAGCTCTCCAGAGAAAGGACAAGTACATTTAAGGTCAGGCCTTCGGGGCGATGTTTGCAACGAGGTCAGTTTGAGCCATCAAGCAGAACTTTTCTGTCCGCCCCTGACTGCTGGTCAGGCAGAGGTGAGGGCAGTTCTCCTCCAGCGTGGGCCTCATCCAGTAGTGACGTCCACTGTTAAGGGTCGGAGACAGCATCAGAAGCACAGCCACAGCAGAGGGATTCAGAAGCTTGAGTGCACGTTATTTTTCAGCCAGGTTTGTTAGGAAATGATCTCCCGCGAGAGCCCAAGGGCAGAGCTGTCTCAGGAAACTCTCGAGGCCACGCATGCACATTGCTGCTGGAGTGGAGGGCTGGGGGAGTTTCATATCCACAAGGGGAGGACGAGTCAGGATGGAAGAAAAAAGGTGGTGACTAAATTGACTGGGGATTAGAATCTATTATTATATGTGTTGTGGTTAACTGGAGTCTTCTGGGTTTATTTGTTTAAGGAAATGTCTTCCTTCATTATTTACTCGATTGTCCCAGAATAGCAAACAGTGAGCTCCCCCGTGGCAGAAACTGGCGAGCGCTCCTGTTGCTGCGTTTCCCCTCTGG
Organism: Heterocephalus glaber; assembly: GCF_000247695.1. Next base: position 8,993,533 of record NW_004624734.1, read on the forward strand.
TGGGCTGGGCACTGATGGCTTCAAGGAGTGAGGAGTGGGCCACGGTGGAGAAGCCCACTGTTGAGGTAAAGCTAATGGGCCCATTTATACCACCATGTAATTGGCTGGCAGCTTTTTCTCACATCCCTGGCTTGGAGCCGAGCCTGGCCGTCTACCTTTCTGGCTGGATGGCTGCAGAAAGTTGCATCCCCTTTTTGAGCCTCGGTTTCCTCATCTGCAAAATAGGGATAAGGAGATCTTCCCTCAGAGTTATCTCGGATGAAGTAAGATGATTTTACAAATTGTGGCTCCCTCGAGGACTGTTTCACCTTTTCCTTTTTCTGGAAGCCAGCCAATCTATACATATTCCCCCTACAAGAAGTTTCTCCATGGCACATTGGGCTAGAGCAGGCCTACCTAGCTGGCCCTTTCCTTCAGTGAGACAACGTGGGGGCTTTGGGCCCAGTATCTGGAATCACTGACTGGGAACAGAAGAGGCAGGGAGCAGGACCTGGGCCTCAGGGCTGGGAAGAGGCCCCTGGAAAGGCCCAGGATGGGAAGCGCTGGTCCCCCCAGTACCGGGAGAGGTCTCAGTCTGCAGGTCTCTGCATCCTGACTTCGGGTAGTGCGGCACAGTGTCATCAGCAGCTTGGGCCACAGAGACTCGAGGCACTGGCCGGAAGACCAGACAGGGTGGTGGGTTTGGGTCAGGCACCCCGCTGGCCTCTTTCCTGCAGAACTGAGCTGAGCTGGCCCATCAGAGGCCACGAAGCCCATGGGTGTGGAGCAGCCACTGTCAAGTGTGGAAAATGCCAAGGTGATGAGTGATGTTGTTTTCGGGGCTGAGTGATAGCCGCTGATTTTGCCCTTTCTTGATCAGGCTCCTGTGCTTTAGAGCTTTCCCTGAAGGAAGCACACATGTGGAAGGCACACTGGGCACATCGGCATCCTCACCTGTCCCCAGCATCCAGGTCGAAAAAGTCTCACCAGCCCCAGGACACCCCTGTCCCTACACCCCAGGCCAGGTACAGGGCAACCACTCCCTGACTTGTAGCACCAGAAATCTCAGGGCACATTTGAAAGGTGAAAACTCTGCTGGCAGTAAAGTGTAACAGTCCTTGGGTCCTTGGTCATGCGGCAGCACCAGTGGAACCTCATGTGCTGAGCCTCGGAGAGGGGAGGGCATACACTCCCCAAGTGTGTGGATTCCCTGTCCAGTGCTCTTTCTAGCCTGCCATTCATCAGCCTCTCTGCTCACACTCTGCGGTAGCTCAATGTCAGGTTGGCCATTCTGGAGCCTCTGCTGGGAATACAGATCTGGGGTCCCAAGATACACAACCGTGCCCCCCATATCCACCCCACCTGCACCCTGGGGTTCAGAGTAGAGCATCTTAGTGAGAGCTCCACTACCTGTTTGCCCCGTGAGTTGCTGCTCAGCACAGTTTCCATGCCCCTTTCCTAACCACCCTGGAGACCAGCTAACTCCCTTGCTTCATTTTGGCTCTCACTGAAAGGGATTTCTAATCGGTACCCCCGAGCCTGCTCTCTCCTGGCCTGAGCCTGGCATGGTTGTTGTGTGAGACCCGCGTCCGCAAGGCTCATGGTTGCTCTGAGCCCTTGGCTGGTGAAGGGGAACAGGAAATCCACTTTGCCTCCCAGTGTTTCTTTGCAGAGGTTTCCCTGTGTTTGGTTCCCTGTGCTCAGAGTGTTTGGTTCCCTGGGATTATGCGCTCTCATTTCTTGCAGCAGCAATTGAGCATCTGCTGCGTGTAGGAGCTCCACCTAGAGGTCAGTAAAGGCGAGACTGTCAGGTCATTCTCTTAAGAGAGGCGCGATGGCACACAGCCTTCCAGGGCTTGTTCTAACAGCAGCTAAACATGTAAGGACTTTGGGCTGAAAGTGACAAAAACCCAGCCTGGAATGGCATGAGCCTGAGGAAGGGAATGAGAATAAGAAATGATCGGCTCCTGAACTGAGAAGTCCAGAGCTGGGTTTAGGTGTGGCTAGATCTAGGCATCAGTGGGTAGCATCAGGATTGGCCTGCCTGGCTCTCTTCCATGCTAGGTTGCTTCCTTCTCTTTAAAAGGGGGCCCTGAAAAGTATAAGGTTGCAATGTACTGTACCCCTTTCAGGTTTAGCAGAAAGAGAGCTGTTCCTATCCCAAAAGGGTCCACAAAATGCCTGGAATCCACTCTGACTGGACCATTTGCCTGTATGTCTGAACGAAACTCTGTGGCCCAAACTTCGTAGGCCAGAGTAAGGGAAAGATTGACTTCACCGAGGAGAACCAAAAGGTGCAGGTGTTAACTCAGTCACCTGCCGGAGCACTCAGAATAGCCACTCCAGGCTGATCTGGCCCTGAGTCCAGCCAGCCAGTATCCGGCCTGACACTTAGTGTTTTCCTCCAATGTGAAAACAGGCTCCTCTGCCACCCCCTGGATGGCCGTTTATACCTGACCCTGCCTCTCCATCCTGTGTCACTGCAGTAGCCTCTGCCCAAGGTCCCTGTCCCTCCCCCCACCCCGAGTGATGCTTCTAAAGCAGGACTCAGCCAGCCCCAGCCCACGGCTGGAAGCCAGTGTCTCACCTGTGTTGAGTACAGCCCACACACTAAGAATGGTTTCTCCATTCTTAAGTAATTGGGGGGAAAGATCCTTGAAGAGTAATATCTTGTGATCCATGAAAGTGATATGAAATTCATATTTCAGTAAATAGAAATCAGGTTTTATTGGCTGTTTATGTCCTATACAGGGACACTTCCATACCTGAGCTGTTTATGATCTGGCCCCTCCTAGAATAAAGTTTGTTAACCATTGGTTTAGAGCCCTCTAACCCTGCCCTGTCATTCCCGGGCTCAGTGATCTTCTAGTGCTCCGTGGTGTCCTTGAACACAGCAAAGTCCTTATCCTGATACTTAGTGTCCTGTGGTCCAGTTGCCCCATGTTCCAGTCTTTCCTCCCAGTGTGGCCTCCCCGCCCCCCGGAGCACCCTGGGTCCTGGATGTGCAGGATTCCTGGTCACCTGGGCTTTGTCTGTCCTTCCTGCTTCAGCACTGGTCAGTTCCCGGAAAGCCCCCCTTTCCTCTTGGATGCCACCCAGGACATCATTCCAAGCCCAGCACGCCCCCTGAGTTATCTTTTCTGAGTTGGAGTTCATGGTCACCTCTGCTGCATTCCACTCACGCTCTGCTTTAGCTTCTCCCAGTAGCATGTGTGATGTTGCAGTCACTGTTAACCACACGTGTTTCCCCTCCCCAGCAGACTGCAGACATCGGCTGATTCATCCACATTCCCTTGCAGCCCTAGCACAGATCTTCCTGCTCGATGCATAGCTCGGTGCTTCTCAGAAGGAATGAAAGTCAAGGTCTAGGCTGGGGGTCCCTCCTGTTCCTAGGACATTTGCTGGTTTATGGGGATGCAGGCTTTGGAGAATCTGAGCTGGTGGAGAAAAAAAAGGATCAAACCAAGGCAGAATAAGCGGGGACACATTGGCATCCCACACGGTTCATCTCCACAGGCTGGAGACGTGGCTTGAAGTTGACCTAATGAGACTTTAAGGAGAGGATGGGCAAAGGGGGAGGGGTGAGAAGCACAGAATTGTCTTGCACGTTCCTAGCTGCCCAGTCAGGGTGCAGAGTGCTTTGAGCAAGGAGAATGTGCTTTGACACCATGAGGACTCACAGATCAACCCTAAGTGAGCTGGGACTGGTGGCGCACACCTGTGATCCCAGCACTCTGAGAAGCTGAGGTGGGAGGATTGCAAGTTCGAACCCAAGCTTGGCAACTTAGTGACTCAGTGAGACCCTGACTCAAAATGAAAAACAGAGAAGGGCTGCAGATGTAGCTTCAGTGTCAAGGTCCTGGGTTCAGTGCTGCAAACACATGTGTCACACATACACACACGCACACACACACACAAGTGAAAGAGAGCAGGAGTTGAAGGTCTTAATGCCGAGGAGACAGGGTGAGCCAGGCAGCAGGGTTCAGTGTGCAAAGACAATAGCCACCATTTTAACTTCTTTCTTTCCCCAGATCAGGGGTTCTTGACCTGGCCCCCGTTGGCAGGTGGGGCTGGGTAATTCCTGGTTATGGAGGGCTCTCTGATGCCATGGCGGAATTTCAGTAGTGTCCCTCATCTACCCACTAGATGTCAGCAACACCCGACCCCAGCTGTAACAACTGAAAATGTCTCCCCAGAGGTCACAGACGAGGTGCGACACACAAATCTGACTGAGAACTTTTCCTCTCATAAATGCTTCCCCTGCTATTCCTTGGTAAAAGCCCTGTTTCTTTATTTGACCAATATTCTTGGAAAATACTAAAAAGTAAATCCCTAGAAAAATGGCTGCACACTTTGTGGTGGCCATGTCAGCTTGGTTGACAAGGGTTTCGCTGCTTGTTCTCTTCCGGGTCCTCGTCCTGTCATGAGCGGGCCACAGAGACTCCCCCGGCCACTTTAGCACAGCCCCAGACTCAGATTGGAGGATAATCTCTGCTTGTGTGGATATCACCATGGGATTTTTTTTTTTTTTTTTTTGGTATCGGGGTTTGAACTGGGCACCGTGCACTTGAGAGGCAGGCGCCGGAACCACTGAGCTAAATCCCTGGCCCATTGTGGGTTTTTATTGTGATGCTTTCGACATGTTTGTTAGCATCTTTTAATGTGATTTTTTTCCTTTGAGCAGATAGACGCGTGTGAGAGGGCGGTTGCCAGACTCACTGTGGAAAAGAACAGTTTGTGTCTTGTTGGAAGGTGGGTCATTGCCACTGCCTTTCCCTATCCATCTTTTCATGAGTTGTTTCACTCCCTGACCGTTTTCCCAAGCCATTGGCTTTGGCACCAGAACTCAGGCTCCCTGCCGACAACTCCTCTGCCACCCCTCGCTGGAAACGGGGCAGATTATGTTCTCCATTCGACCCCTGGGAGTTGCTTAGCTTCTGTCCTTGTCGAGCGATCATCCTGGGAAGTTTGACACCCTTACCTATGTCCTATGGTTCGGAACAAGCTCCTAAGTGGTGTGAAGAATGCATGCCTGAAGTTCTGAGCCTGAAATTCTGAGGAGATGCAGAAAACAATCTTCCACCCTTTCTGGGAAAGCAGAGCACTGTGCATGTGCACATACGCATGGCCCAGTGAGGGATGCACCAGCCATTTTGCTGTCGTCACCATTTCTAGCCTTTCAAGCTAGCTGTGAGGTGAAGTATGCTTGAAGAAGAATTCACAGCATTGGGTAGGGAAGGAGAATAAGAGAGAAGCTGGTGGGAAGAAAAGAAGTGTTTCCCTGTCTTAATGTGGCCTTCTTTCTTACCTCTCTATGCCAAAGGCCTCATTACTAATACAATTGAGCTGAGAAGCCATGTACTGTGGTCGGGCATCTTACAGATCATGGCACAGCCTCCTCTCACTGAGGGAAACTGAAGCCACTCTGCCCTGCTAACACTAGTGTTACTGAGGCCAGGGCTGAATCTTCCAGAATCTCACTCCAGTGCAAAGTCAGACTCACCCATCCTATTGACCTTGATTTTGTTGATTTTTTGGAAAGTTGGGGATGTGTTCAAAAAGACTTGAGGGAGGAACAGGCCACAGTAAAGACTTAGTGAACTAATGTGCATCTCCTATTCTGCCTCTGATGCATCTCCCACGTCTAACAAGTGAAGAACCTCCTCCTACCTCACAGTTCTTGTGTGGAAAGCAAGGAGCTAAGGAATTGCCTACAAGCTCATAAAGGAGCTTGTATCATAAAGGATATCCTTTCATATCCTATCATAAAGGATAAAATTCAGACCCGGCTAACTATTGGAAGTGTTTTTGACAGCTAGAGCCAAACACAACCATAAAGGCTGGGGATATAGCTCAGTGGCACTGTGCCTGCCTGGCAAGCACAAGGTCCTGAGTTCGATACCAGAGTTAAAAAAAAAAAAGATAACCATAAGTACAGAACCTAGAACAAATGATGTAGACTTTTCATTTTTCTGAGATTTTAGGAAAAATATTAGTCAGCTTCCCTGGTGCTGGACACAATTCCTAACACTCACAGTCTAAAGGAGGAGAGGTTTAATTTGCTCATGGGTTCAGTCCATGGTTGGCTGGCTTTGAGGCAGAGACATGGTGGAAGAGTATGACAGAGCAAAGCTGCTTAGTTAATGGTGGCTGGGAAGCAGAGCAGGGGAAAGCACTAGAGAGGAAGGACCAAGGACCCATAGATACTACCCAATGTCACGCCTCTATGACCCAACCAGACACACTCAGCTTACTAATTAATTGGCTGCTTACTAATCTCCTAGGTGTCTCTTAATCCAATGAAGTTGACATATCAAGATTAATGGTTGCAGAGATTATGTGTCCCAGTTACAACCACCAACCCTTCAACAAGTGTTTCATTGCTGTGTGAGGCACACCTGGAAACCCAATAAGCCTGGCAGCTTCCTCATCTCTACCTGTGATTTTGCTTCACTGTTGGTTGAACTGTGCAGCCAGATGGTCTGTTAGAATCATAGACACTGAGAAGGACCACGCATACGTCCAGCTGGGGTCCATGTGGAGTTGCCATCTCCATCTGTGCATGCAATTCTGCAGAAGGAGAAGTTGCTCTGTCCTTTCTAGAAAGTTCTTAGGGGCCCCCTCAGTTGTACCTGGTGAACTCAGGCCCTGTCTGTGCTTGGTCTTGCCCAGGGACTTCTTGCCTTGTGGCTCTTTGGGACCAGGAAGAGCTGGGTGGGGGAGGAGGCAGGATTATGCCAAGGAAAGAGATGGTTATTCAGACTTGGATGTGAGGTCAGAGATGAGAGGGCTGAGGTGGGGTGACCCTGACTCACAGACGTGGTTCCAGGTGGCAATAGAACCCTGACATGCCTCCGTGAGCTCTCCATGAGCTTTTCCCCTCACCAGACCTGGCCTCTGGGTCGTGCCTTATCTTATGTGTGGCTCCTCACATCCCATCCTCAGCTTTCTGTAGCCCAGTGTAACACCCAGAGTTCTTCAGAGAAACAGGATGAGAGGTACACGCAGGTTTGTCCTATGTCACCTCATGGATATACAAGTCTGTAAATCCACAGAGATAGGATATGCATGTATATGTGTGTTTGTCATCTTTCCATCACTATAATGAAATGCCTGAGGCAATTAACTTATAAAGAGAAAATGTTTAAGCTGGGTATGATGGTGTACTTCTATAATTCCAGTTACTCCATAGGCTGAGGCAGGCAGATCACAAGTTCATTCAAGGCTGCCTTGGGCAACTTAGCAAGACCCTGTCACAAAATAAAAAAATCTGGGGACATAATTTAGCACTAGGGTACTAGCCTAGCACACAAAAGGGCAGGCATTCGATCCTACTAGTACTACCAGAGACAGAAAAAAAGAGACAGATTCAGAGGGAGATGAAGTTTACTTAGCTTATAGCATAGTTTTACAAGTTCCAATCCCAGATCAAATAGCACCATTTCTTTGGGCTCTGATGAGGTTGGCACATCATGGTTGGTACCCATGGCAGACGGACTCCTCACCATGTAGGTCAGGAAGCCTGAGAAGAAGAGAAAGAGACCTATGACTCCCACCATTCAAGGGCATGCCCCCAATGACCTAAAGACCTCCCTGTAAGCCCCACCTCTTAAAGGTCCACAGGCCCTCCCAGTTGTGCCACTTTGGGAACCTAGCCTTTAACAGACGGACCTTTGCAGGATTCTCAGCCAAGCCATATCTCTGTGTATGCGTGCTATGTGTGCACGCATACGTGTGTGTGTGTGTGTGTGTGTGTGTGTGTCCACAAAGAGATTTATTTTAAAGAGTTAATTTACATGATGAGGAGACTGGCAAACAGAATCTGCAGGGCCATAAAGTGGGTTGGAAACTCGGGCAGGACACTGCAGTCTTGAGGCAGGATTCCTTCTCCCAGAAACCTTAGTTTTTGCTTGTAAGGCTTTCGACTAACTCTAGTGGAGTTGAATTCACACCCACGTTGTCAGGAGTAGTCTCTTTTACATAAACTAAACAGATTGGAGATGGGAGCCACTTGTGTACAATACCTGCAGAGCAGTGCCTAGATTTACATGTCATTTATAACTGGTGGCTGCAGCCAAGCCACGTTAGCTCCAGAAACTGCCCACCCCACAGCCCAGCCCTCCTTCAGGGCCAGAGCAGAGCAGAGGAGTAGGGAGGAGTTTTCCAGCCTTGCTCCAGGACTCTCTCCGGGTAGTGGGGGCCTGGACCGCTTGCTCTCAGCAGATCATCTGCCTCCCTCAACTCCAGGAAGAGAGATGTTCCTGAGACCCAGCCCCAAGCTGCAGCACCTGCCTCTCCCCACACATCCCCACCCTGCCGAACGGAAGGCTGCCTGGCACTGGGAAGGACCTAGTGTCTGTGTGGGATCCATGGAGGTTCTTCCTGGCATGTTGCCATTAGTTAATTTGAACTCGCTTGGCTAATCGGGCTTAAGTTCTACTCCAAGTCACTGTGTTCCTAATGAGTAGAGTGACAATCTTCCAAATTGGGGCACTTGTGAGAGGGAAGGGGACACTTAATTATGCTGGACAGCAGGTGTGAGTCGGGACTGTGCCCAGAAACCAAAGCATGTGAAAGACCTGAGCGTGGTTGTTGCTGTTGTTCTGGAGAGCTCGTTAGCACTGGGTGTTTTCAGTGCCTGTGTTCGGTGAGCAAGTCCACAGTGCCGAGCGTGGCTGCAGGTTAAGCTGTTTCCCCGAGGTCCCGACCCCTGGTACTGTGGAGGTGCCCTTGTTGGGAAACAGGGTCTTTGCAGATGTGACTGGTCAAGAGAGATCAGATGGCTTTAGGGTGGGCCCTAAACCCGACTGTAAGTCACTTATAACATAGAGAATGCTGTGTGAAGACAGAGGTAGACCATGGAGTGACGTGGCTACAATTGGGAAATGCCAGGAACTGCCAACTGCTGTTAGAAGCTAGGAGGAGGCATGGAACAGATTCTCCCCAGTCTCTAGAAGAAACCAGCCCTGCTAGCATCTTGGTTTCAGACTTCCAGAACTGTGATGGGATAGGTTCCAGATGCTTTTAGCATGTGGCACTTCGCTGCGACAGTCCTAGAAAAACCTTTGATCACATCCCTAACCCAGGTGACCAGCATGTGCTGCTGGGAGCACATCATGACCAGCAGTGGAAACAGCTCATTCTCATGCAAGCACCCTGCAAGGAGTCCCATTTCTGGGACTTGTCACAGCCTGCTGGCCATATGGCCTTGCCAGACAATGAATAATTGTCTCTGCGAGTGGATCAGACAGCTCCAGTTAACACAGCCCAGGTTCACACGGTGGCCCTACCTGTGCTACCTGAGGGGAGACAGAGTGAGTGTGTATTTTTCCATGTGGGGCTTGGGCCCCTGAAAATTGGGTCCCATTCCTGTCCTCGGTAATGGGGAGATGACTCAGGTGACTAGTGTTGTTCCCTGGAAAGCAGAGTGCCAGTGACACAAACGGTACCTGAGAACAGTTGCCATGTTGGAGCTCCTGCTGCCTCCCAGGCGCCTGCAGTTGACCTCTGACCTCTGGATAAACTCACCTTTCCAGGAGCAGCTGCAGGGGTTGGGCCATCATCCCTCCAGGATCCTCCATGAGGAGGAGGCACAGGAATGGCTGTCGTGTGTCCTCTCTATGTGCGTGGCTCTGGTGCCAATCACTTGCTCATCCTCCTCGAGGACAGGGAGACAAGGACGCCAGTGGTGAGCTCTGGTTTGTTGGTAATGACAGCCCCTTTCCTTAGGCTGCGAGACACTCAGTGGGTGCCTCTTCATTGAAGTGTAACTTAAATACAATAATATACACAGATTTGAAGTGTACAGTTTCAGTTTTGACAGATGTGCATAACCCTGTAATCACTACCTGAGTCAAAGAACATTGCTTTTTTTTAAAAAAAAATTAAGTCAGAGTAGTTTACTTCATATACAAGGACTTGATTACAGACAGGGAATGTTCCAGGTTCTTTAGGACATGCTGTTTGAGATAGTCTTTTCATGACTAAGGCCAGTGTGTCCTGAATCCTTGTGTTATTTCTATCAGGGAGGAATTTCTTCCAGATGATTTTTGCATTTGCTTCTGGTTCAATGGGGAGAAGGGCATAGGGGTTGAAGAGATATCATGGCTCCCCCAAGATGGCAACTTTGTGAAAAGAATTGTTGGTACAGCTGAAGGGTAAGGCCAGTGACTGAGATGCATGGTTGTGGCTGTCCTTGTGTTTGTGGTTGCCTTTGTGTGTGCATGCACGTGTGTGCATGTGTATACTAAAGCTAAGACTAATACATGGTCACACTTTTTTTTTTTAAAAAAAGGTGTCCCATTCCCAAGAACAACCATTTATATATGAGTCCAAAACTCAGTCCCTAACAATATTCTGTACTGCCCCTTCCCATATATCCCAAAGATGATTCTTATAATAGAAAAACCTCAGCCTTAAAGAATCTGTTGTTACTCACTACTTACTCCAAGCTAGAACTTTGGAGTCTAGCTTAACTTTCAAGCATTCTTCCCTGGTCTAGATGGGTGTAAGTAGATGCTCTGGACAGGAAACAGGTGGAGAGGAGTGAAGGCAGGGGGAAGACAGGGTCATGCTCAGCCATCTGTCACAGGCACAGCGCCCAAGCCCCTGCCCCTCATGGGCCAACCAAGGCAGCGACACTAGGGTCTTCCTATCTCTCTCCTTGGGCCACTTACACTGGTGTGGGCAGAGTCCAGACTCGACATGTACTTCCCCACTTGGGCTGAACGTTTCATGCCTACGTGGTACTTTTTCTCAACAATATTCTGAGCTTTTTCTCTGAGAGACAGCAGCAGAGTAGATGGGACTGGAGAGTGCATGTTAATGCCTTTTTAATTGCTGGGCATTTTGCCATCATTCTCCTGAATTGTACCAAAGCCATGTTTCTTCTCCCCTTCTGATTCTTCATCTTCGTGCTTCCTTTGAAGGATGTTGAACATACTGCTACGGAAGAACTTTCTTGTTTCTTCTCAATCTTTGCCAAGTGTTGACCTCAGAAAATAACCCATTCTACACATGTACAGAAGGTGAAAAAGAACTCAAAGAATTTCCAGGCTGTTTGTGTGTCTGACGTTTTCTGCCATCGACAGACTAACGACAGAACTGTATTCCTTCAACTCACTGAAACGGGCAGAACTGAGCTTTAATTCTTTTTTTTTTTTTTAAGGTAGCAAGGTTTTACATTTATTGAAGGTAGGAGAAAAAACATGTTCTGCAGAGCAAGTTTGGGCCAAAAAAAAAAAAAAAAGGAAAGATGTACACTCCAGAGCGTGAGAGTTGCAGACAAACCACAAGTGATTTTGTATGTTGTGTTTTGTTGTTTGTGATAAACATTCTTTCCACCTCCGGTGTCTTTAATTACCCTTTGAGACAATACTCTACAGTACTTAGGATGCCCCAGGAGGTCAGGGGCTTTGTCACTGATGGAGTTCCAGAATCTGGAGCAATACTGGGCCATGTGAGCATTTGCAGAAAGACCAGAGCACAATCTCACGACTGCTTGGCCGCTCGCCTCTTTCTGTGCAATTGGTGGGGTCTGCTGTCTTAGAATTAGAGGTTACAAGTGCTGTCACTGGTATGGTCTCCCCATGTTACAAATGACATCTTAGAATAAATTCCAAAGGAAGTGTTGTGTCAAAGAGAAGAAACTTATTTTGACTCTTGATGTACAGTCAAGTACTCCTGAGTGATAGATTATCCAGATTTCAATCTTGGTTCTGCAACTTACTGGCTGTGTGACCTTGAGCAAATGTACTCTTTTCCTAATCAACAAAATAGAGCTAATAGAAGTGTTGTGTTTGGGTCTGGAATGTTCCCGAAGGCCTCATGCACTCATAGGCAGGGCTCATGGAAGCTAAGAGGATTATGGGGTGTGTAGCTGACTTCCTTTTAGGAGGTGGGGCCTGGCCAGAAGAGAATGGCCACTGGGAAGTATTCATCTCCCTCCTCAGCTCCTCCCTTCTCTCTCTGCTTCCTGGATGCCTTGAACATCTCTCCTCCGTCAGGCCCCTCTCCCATGCTGTCCTGCCTTAGAACCCGCCATCTGTGTTCTAAAAATGTGAGCCGAAATAAACCTCTCCTCTTTTAAGTTGTGGGTGTCAGGTTCGCAATGACAAGGACGTGACTAAGACAGTATTTCATAGGCTCACTAAATGACATACTGTGTGTAAAGTCCTGCGTTAGTCAGCTTTCAGTCACTGTAATGGAATACCAAAGGCAACGAATTGGTATAGAGAAAAGGGTTATTTTGGTGCACAGTTTTGGGGGTTCCACTCTGTGATCAGTCAGCCCGTTGCTTTTGAGACTGTAGTGAGGCAGCATGTCATAGTGGGGACACGTGATGGGGCTCATCTCATGGCCAGGGAACAAAAGAGAGAGAAAGGGATTGGGGTCCCATATCGCCTGTGAGGGCAGGTCCCAGTGACCTAAGGACCTCGCACTAGGTCCCACCTCCTCATGGGTCACCCTGGGCTGCAGCCTTTACCACAGGGACCCCTGGGAGACACTTACAATCCAAACCATAGCAGGTTCCTAGACTGCTTGGCACGTGGTAAGCCTTGTATATGTATTTGCTATTTACATTTTATACCTAGAATAATTTGTCATCCTAAACAGTTGTACCTGTTTTTCCAAATAGAAATGGCTTGTCAGCTAGGCATAGTGGTGTACACCTGTAATTCCAGCACTCTGGGAGACTGAGACACGAGGATCACAAGTTCAAGCCCAACCTGGACAATTCAGTGACTTAGTGAGACCCTGCTTCAAAAAAATATAAAAGGACTGGGGATGTAGCTCAGTATGAAGGCCCTAAGTACCATAAAATCCCAAGTACCATGAAAAGGGGGTTATCTTAATGGTCCCTTTTGATAAACTCAGTAGAATTGTGTATCACCTGTCAGTGAGTCTGTTGTAGGAAAGAGTCTTGGTTCCTAATTCACTTTACATATGGAGCACTTGCCTTGTGGAATGTTCTAGCTGGATGTCATCTGGTAGAGGTGAGGGCAATACAGGGATCAACAAATCATCGCTGTCACCCTCTGAGAGTGCTAAGCCTGGTACAGAAAAAAGACCAGTAAGACACAACTAGAGTGTACTGCTGATTGTGGAAGTGGAGACCACTGAAATGAAAACAAACACTGACACTTATCCAGAGTTTATTACGGAAGGAAGTCGGCTCCCATCACTGTACCGGGTCAGAGAGCAAGGGGGAGCTGGTGGAGTGAAGAGGAGGCCTCCAGTGTACACAGATTGGAGGGTGACGGCATGCGGAAGTGGGGGCAGTGAACCGGAAGCAGGACACTTCATCTCATTGGGTGGGGAGTGTATTCCTGTCCTAAGGCTGCTGTAACAATCACAAATGAGGTGACTTAAACAACAGTGACTTATTCTCTCCCAGTCCAGCAGGCTCAAGTTGGAAGGCAAGGTGCTGATGTGCGTGGGTTTGTTCCTCCTGCATTCTGGAGGAGAATCTGTTCATGCCTCTCCCCTCCCTGGCTCCTGGTGGCTGCTGGCAATTCTTGGTGTCCCTTGGCTCCTAGATGTGTCACTCCCATTTCTGCCTTTGCTGTCCTATAGCCTGTTCTCTCTAGCTCTTTGTGTCCTCTCCTTTCCATATAAGGATGCCCAAATTTAGTACGAGCCACTTACTACATTTTCAAAGACCTTATGTTGTGTTCTGTCATCGACTGTACTGTATCCCTCCACCCCGATTCATATGCTGAAGCCTTTATTCCCTCGGGTGAGGATATTGGTGATGGGACCTTTAGGGAGATAGCCAACATTAAATGAAGTCAGAAGGCTGGAGCCCTAATCAAATAGGACTGGCACCCTTGAAGGAAGAGGAAGAGACATGGGGAGTGCACACGCAGCCAAGGTGGCTGTCTGCAGGTGGGCAGGGAGACCCCACCAGAAGCCGAGTCTGTCAGCACCTTGATCTTGGAATTGGAGCCTCCAGAATCATGAGAAAGTCATTTTTTTCCTGTTGCTTAAGATACTCAGTCTTTGGCATTTTGTTTTGGTAGCTCGAGAAAATTATTTAACACCTTATTTCCAAATAACGTCATAGTCTCAGGTTCTTGGTGGTAAGAAAGGAGGCCTGAATTTGGGAGGACAGAATTCAGCTCACTAGGGGGCCTCTTCAGCTTTCTGTGGTTGGTATGGTAGTCATCTGTCACTATAACAAAATGGCTAGGGTAATTAGGGTACAAAGAAAAAAAGTTTATTTTGGCTCTTGATCTTGGAGGTTCTAATCTGTGTTGGATTGGCTCCACATTTTGAGCCAGTGACAGATGAGCACATTATGGCAGAAGCACTTAGCAGAGCACAACCACTCACCTCATGGCCAGGAAGCAAAAAGAGAGAGAAAAAGAAAGAGCTGCAGGGTTCACAGTTCCCCTCAAGGGCGCAACCCCAGTGATGAGGGCCCTCCCACTGGGCCCCACCTCTTACGGAGGCCAAACCTCTCAATAGCACCTCCCTGTGGACCAGGCTTCAGCACATGAATCTTCAGGGGCATTCAGTTCCCCAACTGTAGCAGCTGGTCTTGAGTTGGAAGTGGGAGCCAACAGCAGCAAGGCTGGTGTCCTTGACCAAGCTGTGACCGTCGAGGCCAACAGCTGTAGAGGTTGTGGTCCCCTGCATGGCTGCTGCCAGCGCTGCGGGTCCGTGTTCTGTGGTCCTGTCCGGGCCATTGTCCACTTATACATTTAGGCTCTTGTAGGTCTGTGGCTCACCAGCTGTGGGGCCGAGTAGAGCAACTGACCTCTCTGGACAACAGTGTCCTCCCGTTTCACATGGGGGCTCAAGGACTTTTCATGGGGCAGCGCAAGGATACTGGGCATCAGATAGGGAGAGGTGAGGATGTCGGGAACAGCCAAGAAACCACTGTTCCTGTGACATCAATGAGCCCTCGTCCCCTCCTGGGTGGCGAACTGAGCCAAGTAATACCTGGGGCCTGGTCCAGTTGTAAAATTCCATGTGGCTGCTCCTGGAAAGAACAATCCATGAGGCTTCTGATCATTGTTTTGTTTTTTTTTTGCCGTGCATAATCTCTTTAGGAATGTACTGAAAGAAAGATAGGATTTTAGACTCCTTTTCATGGTGCTTAAGCCAATGATTTAATGTAGTTATATCTACTCCTGTTTGGGACCAGGAGAGTGATGGGGTAAACCCAAGACATGCCAGCTGTTCCCCATGAAAGGTATTAGATTCTTAGCAAAGTTATTTTAAATCAGAGAATTAAGGAGGAAAAAAAATCACAATTTTTTGCTTTTGGTTTGTGGTGCCTGGGTGGTTTCTAAAACACATACATTATATAAGTTGAAATGATAGAAATTTGAAGCTATTTAAATGACTTCCCAGCCTTGCTATCTAGTTTTCCTAGTTTCAGAATATACGTCAGGGCTTAGAATGAGAGGTTATTTTTAGCCAGGGTAAAAAGCAATTTGGAGGCAGTTTCTTTTTAAAAAAAATTCAATTCACAGTTTATATTCTGTAAAGAGAATCAACTAATTGAAAGGTTCAAGAAAGATCAGAATTTTTACCAGAAAGCACATCTGTGTTGACAGTGCTCTGTCCTCGGAGAATCATTGTGCACTGGCCGAGGGGCAGTTTGGAAAGAGCCAGGTTGGGCCCGCAGGGCTGGACAGGCAAGGTTTTGGGGGGTTATCTTCTTCCTGTGTTGATAAGCTGTTTGGATGCTGTGTTGAAAACAGACAGAAGGAGATTGTAAAAGGATTTGGGATGCTGGTTAGGAAGTTTGTGCAGTGGCATAGAGAGAGATGCTGCAGGGTAAGAGACACACCAGCAGCTGTGGAATTGCCAGGCCCCAGGGAGGGCTGGGTGATAGGGGGGCAGGTGTATCAGTCCATGTTCATTGTTGGACATAGAAGCACCCTCAGTAATTTACACAGAAAGGCATTTAATTCAGGGAATTAAATGCTCACAAATTTTCAGGAATAGCCAAAAGAGTGGTGCCATGGTCTGAATGTTTGTTCCCCAGATTCCTGTGGGGAAACCCAACCTCCAAGGTGATGGCATTAGGAGGCAAGGCCTCTGGGATGACTAGGTCATGAGGTCTCTGTCTATGTGATTGGGATTAGTGCCCATATGAAAGAGGTCCCAAGAGCTGCCTGTTCTCTTCCACCAAGAGAGGACATGGAAAGTGGGACCTTGATCTTGAATGTCCCAGCCTCCTGAAGTGTCAGAAATGAATTTCTGTTGTTTATAAACCACCCATTTTAGCCTATTTTATCATTACAGCCTGAATGGACAAAGACAAGAGGGAAATGGAATGATCAAATTCAAAAACATCCCACACAGAAATAAGTCAGGGGGTGCCATGGCAAATAGAGCCCCTCAATATGACTCTGTGGCCTTGGTTGCCCATGGAAATGGCATCAAGAAGAATACTGTGCCTCTTTCCTGCCCTCAAACCATACAGGTTGACAGAACCCAGTTTATGGTCAGAACCATAGCTGCAAGGGAGCCGGGGCACCTCAGAATGAGAAATAGGGCTGATATGTATGACCAGGGCCTAGCCTGGCACTCATTGCCAGTGTCCTCCATGGGAGGATTCACAGAAGATGTTGAGATGGATGTTGAATGCCTCTTGCCTTGTTCACCCATCTCATGTAGTGAGGGAGCAGGAAGTATTGAGGATACCACTGGGATTTCTTTCCTGCTAACCAAGATTGGGGTGGGCCATTCACTGAAGATGGACTGCTTCTAAGACAGCCAAGGAGTGATGTTTAATTGGATGCTGGATGTGTTAGGTCTTGAGCTCAGCAAAGTATGAAATTTGGGAGAGATCTGTGGAGACTGGAAAGTCAAAGCCAGGGAAAATGAGTAGAGGGAAAAGAGGGTTGGGGACAAGCCCTGGGGACACCAGCATTCAGGGATTCTGCAGAGGAAAGGGAACCTCTGCATGAGACTGAGTCAAGGAAGGAGCAAGAGGGGTCAAAGAAGCTAAATGGGAACATTTCAAGGTCAGCTTCCACAACACAGATGAATCCCTGAGCATTTTTCTAAGTGAAAGCTGCCAAGCAGAAGGGCTACATATGACATGGTTCCATTGGTTGGACATTTTGGAGAGGGGAGACCATGAGGAGAGGAAACGTGGGAGTGCAAGGCCCTGGGAACAGGGAGGGGTCAACTGTAAAAATGGATAGATGGATGGATGCATGGGTGGGTAGATGGATGGATGTACAAATGGGTGGGTGAATGACAGTTCCATTCATTCCTTCACACATACATTCACTATTTTGTAAATAAGAAGTGATCAATTCTATTAAGTGTTTCAAAGAGACCAAGGGAGGTGAGTGACAGGTTTCCCAGGATCCATAGAGTGATTGATGCCTTAGATCTCTATGTGAATGTTTCCTGGGTGATGGGTGAAACTGACCTACAAGATGCTATGTCCACCACTTCTTTCCAGAGCAGAGTTTCTTGCCACGAACCCTGGGGCTTCCAGGAAAGCAGGCCTTGGCCCCGAGAGGCATACCTATTGTGGGTAGAAGCTTAGCCAAAAAGAGCCTGGTATTGGTTAGGCCCCAACTTAGCTGCCTCTCTCACCATCCAAAACTGTCTGCAAGACTAGGTGAATCCTTTAGCCACTCAGAGCTTCTGCTTCCTCATCTGCAAAATAGGGACCACAAGCTGCTCAGGATTGCCTAGGAGATCCAAGGGCTTTGAAAAGTTAGTATCGCACCCTTTGCAGCTTGACATGGGTGCCGCTGTCTCTGTGAGCTTGCTATGCCGCACCTGCCTCCGCCAAGTCAGTCACTGCTGCTTTGGTCTGCTCCTCACCATCACGGCCAGCTTGTCTATCATGTGTTTACCTGTCCATCTGCACTGAGCCAGACAGGATGTAAGTACACATCCATGAGACTCAGCACCTTGCCTAGTACCTGTACATAGTAAATGCTCAAGAAACACACATTGATTGCTACTCTTTCAGGATCCAGGTATTTTCTAACCCACTGCTTTTTGAACACCTTTGGTGCCCTCTGAAAGTCACATCACCATCTTAGATGAAGTTGGTCAAGATGCTCAGAATACACAGAATCTCATTTGATGGTTCCCCAGTGCCTGCAGAATAAGTACCTCACAAGTACTAGGTGAATAAATGTATTCATTTTGAGAACTAGCAACAATATTCACAAAACTTGTAAAGCCTCTAAGAGACATCATTAATTCAGAACATCATCTTATGTGCCTTTTTGTATGTAAACAAACAAAAACTGCAATGTCACCAAGCATGATGTCATATGCCTGTCATCCCAGCATTCTGAGAGGCTGGGGCAAGAAGAACACAAGTTGGAGCCCAGCCTGGGCAACTTAATGAGAACCCTCCTCAAAATAAAAAAGGGCTGGGAAGATAGCTCAGTGTGGAGGTCCTGGGTTCAGTTCCCAGTACCCAATCCCCAGAACCAGGCTCCAAAGGCAAGAACCTTAAAGAGAGGGCTCCTTCCTCCGCCCCTCCTCCATCCCCTTTCCCTGTCTCCCCTCCGGCCCCAGGATCTGTAGGGTTCTAGGATCATCCCTGCTTCCCTGATCTCAGCTCCACCTGCAGATAAATCTGTCCCTTCCCTACACCCCAGCCCTGGATTTCTGCAGTTTAAAGGCTTAGGAGTGACCCCCAAAAGCCATGTGTGTGCCCTGCTGAGGCTTCCCTCCTCCCCAGTGGGGATTTGGGCAGTAGAGATGCGAACATCACGCACTTGAACACAGCCCAGGGCTCCTCACCTCAGCAAGCGGTGGGAGGAGCGCAGAGGTCTCCCTGGGGACATGGAGTGACCCTGCTCCCGCTTGTGGCCTGGGTAACCTATTACTCTCGCTGTGTCTTGCTTTCTTTTCCCCTCGAAGCCACTTTTGTTTTCTCTCCTGTCCTCACATGTGAGCCGTGGGGACAGGATGCTCCTATATATTGACAGTTCTCTGACTTACCTCATTTAATCCTTACAGCACTGGGCCTGCTGTGATCCCCACTCCTAGGTGAGGGAACACCCCTTAGCTGTTAGCAACATGCCAGGGTCACAGAGGCCAAAGGGGCAGAGGCACCTCCTGAAGCCTCAGTCCGTCTGCTTCTGTGCTGGACGCATGACTTGTCGGCAGTTCCCAGTCGTTGCTGTTGGTGACAAAGGTGGAGGGACAGGGTCCCCCCACAAACCTTGCCAGGTTATGGAGGCTCCTACCTTAAAGATGTGGGTGGACTGGGCTCAGTCCAAGCCAACAACTGGGGAGAGCAAGTGGCCCTTTGCCTGCTGCAGCCTTTGATGTCCATGCCAGGACGTGCCACCCACACTGAGGACGGCTGTGTCATCACACTGAGTTTTTGCAGCTATTGCCACTGAAGAGGCTGAGAACCAGAGAGGTACAGTGACTCTGCCAGACAAGCTCACAGGTAGTTGAGCCAAGATCCCAATCCACAGTGCAGCATGATTTCTGGTCTCAGTGTGTAAGGCTGTTCATTTCCCTCTCTGAGCCTCACCTGAAAGCAGAGACATGTACGGCTACAGCTCCTCCCTCTTGGGTTTGGAATGTGCTAGGAATGTGAGTGAACACCGAGAGTGGAGAATCATAAGCAGCTGGGAGCCCTGCTGGTCACCTGCAGTCTTTTCTGGAAAAATCAAGGCCGTAGATGGTGTCTGCTGTCCTCCATGGTCACCCAGCATGCACTCCAAGGTCCAGAGCAAGGCAGCAGGGCTGATAGAGGAGTCTGTTCCTACCAAGGACAGAGCCATTTATAACCCACACCCTTGGTCTGCTGGAGGCCAGATGATACATCCTCAGTGGCAGAGAGGCAGCACGACTTGATTCTTACCCTAAAGAATTCGTAAGATTGGATAAATCACCCGCTCTCGAAACACTGGTTTGGAGATCAGGAAATGTCTCAAATTCTCCTGGCAGAAGTGTCTATTGATCGGCAGAAAACATCCCAGACAGTTCCATTTCTCCTGGAAACAAGATCCTGGCCACAAGAATGCCAGATCTCTTTATAATTCTCTATCTATGTGCAGACAAACCTTGAAGCAAAGCCTGCCCTTGAACTGGCAACAGCAATTCTGTTAAAGAAGTTTGATTTTTTTAAAAAAAAAAGAAGTGACAGAATCTATTTTTTTTAAGAATCTATTTTTTATTAAATCCTTTTTTTGTTGTTGTTGTTTTGGTTTTTTGAGACAGGATCGCATTATGTAGTCCAGGCTGGCCTTGAACTCACTGTGTAGTTCAGGATGGCCTCAAACTCACAACGATCCTCCTGCCTCAGCCTCCTGAATGCTGAGATTACAGGCATGCACCACCATGCCTGGCCTCATTAAATGCTTCCTGTTTCAAAGTGGGAAAATTTTCTGGGTGCCTGAGGAGCTGCTGTTTTCTCTTTTTTCTTGCAAAAATCTGATGTTTAAAAAAAAATTTTTTAACTCCATAGAATGGAGAAACTATCATTTTCAGAGCTTAGCATCAAATTATATTTACAGAGAAGGGACTTCTGTCCTGAACATTTATTTAACAGGCATTTATCAAGTTCCTATTACCAACCTGGTGGCATCCCAGGTACTAGACAGTTGGGAAGGGTAAGAGCATTCTAACAGGATGAGATGATCTAGATTATTATTTTGGTTAGTATTTTACCGTTGGTTATTCAGTTGATTAAGGTTTATTGAGAACCTACTGAGGATGCAGTGGAGAACCAGGTAGCATGAATCCCTGCCTTCTGGAAGCTTCCAGCCTTTCTGGAGTGATACAGACCAGTAGAGGTCTGGGAGTGTCTTTCTGGGGACTGTGGAAATGGTGTTCATTCATGGAAGTGTTTCTCCATCGGTCATCTCAGGAGGTAGGGCAGGTGAGAAAGCATCAGTCCTCCACTACCCATGGGTGTTCTGAGGCAGACAAGTTGCCTAGAGCTGCTAGGAGCTACAGAGATGATACTGAAACCGCAAGTGTTTGATTTCACTCATTTCCACATTCTGGCTATCATGGATAATGTGGCTGTGGGCATTTGTGCACGGATTTTTGTGTAGACATGGGTTTTCACTTACCAGGGATACGTGTTTAGAAGTGGAATTGCTGAGTCTTGTGGTAACTGTTACTTACTGATGAACCCCCAAAGCTGTCCCATTTCACATTCCCACCACCAATGGCTGAGGATTTTATTGTCTCCACGTGTTTGTCAAGACTTGTTATTGTCTGATTTTTGGGTGATAGCCATCCTACTGAGTGTGAAATGTTATTACAATAAGTTCCCAACTTATGAACATTTGAGTTGCAGACTTTCAGAGGTGTACTGTAGAAGATTCACAAGGGCACTATATAAGACACGCATTGTTGGGTTATGAAAAAATCCAACTTAACCACATTCTCCCGGAACAAGACTCATTCCTGAGTCAGGGACTTACTGTATACTATTTTCAAAGCACAAAGCTTATCTAAAACCTGATCCATTCTAAGGTACTAGACTATGTGAGTAATTCAATAAGTAAGTCCCCAATTTGCAAACATTCGAATTGTGAGCTTTCACAGATATGAACGGACCCTGCATTACAAACATTTGTAGATGCAAACAAATCACAGAAGCATGTGTCACAGTTGCACTGCTGTTTGCTTACCATGCTCAAAAGTAAAAATAATTTATTTACCATATTTGTGAGTGCGTTTGTTTTTGTAATACTTTGTGTATTTGTGTCAAAGGTGTGTAAGACTCACTTTGTCAGACTTACAAATGAATCTAAGTTGCAAATGTTTTTCTGGAACAGAATTCATTCATAAGTCAGGGATTTACGGTATCTGGCAATGTTTTCCTAAGACTACTGGTCTACCCTGGGCTGGGAAACAGCTGCCCCTCTTGCTGCTCAATCCAGGCCGGTGGACTCTCACTTCTCAGTGGACTCCCAGAGCTCAAGTGAGATTTGTTCTGGGACCTCGACACCTAACACTCTGCCATCTCTTCTTGTCTTCCAGCGATTCACGAGTTCCCCACGGACCTGTTCTCCAATAAGGAGCGACAGCATGGAGCTGTCCTGCTGCATATCCTCGGTGTAAGTAGTCTTTGTGGGTGTGACATTATTTAACTTGGTGTTGTGAACCCTGTCTGTGTGGTGTGGCAGAGCCGTAGCACATCTGAGATTTGTTTAGTGTTTGTAGCAGCTCTGGGAGGAGAGCAGATGCTGACTGGTCCACTTTCTCCGCGATGTTTTTGAGATGTTAGGGGATGCCCAGTGTCACGTGGCTAGTGGCCCCGAGCCCACACAGAATGGTGCTCTTTCTTGTGCCTCATTTACTGCTTGTATAAAATAGGGATGTCACCTCCTGTTCCAGAGTATAAACATGAGTGGATGTGCGTCCAAGGGCATCAGATATCATATGGCGCATAAGTCCTCCATGTTTGTCATGATTACCACAACTGCCCTCAAACTGTACCACTGCACTGTAACTGCAGCTGGAATCTTTGATGCGCTTCTAAAACTTCCCTCAGTAGTCAGAGAGACCCTAATGACGTGTGGTAGAGTTCAGTAGCAGTTCAAAAAGGAGTTATAGTTGAACCTAAATTACAGGTCTCCGGACCCTGATAGGGTAGACAAACTAGCCCCACCCAGATCCCCCCCCCATGCCTGTTTTTATAAATAAAGTTTTATTGGAATGCAGCCCTTCCCTTTCAGGGCTGTGGGAGCCATAGTGGCTTTTGAGCTTCAGTGCCAGGAAAGAACAGTTTTATCAGAGACTAAGTGACTCATAAAGCCAAAGATATTTACTTTCTAGTCCTTTATGGGAACCATCATTGGACTGTACTGAATGGTGTGGGAAAACATCTGGTCCAGGTTGATGTTTCTACTTTGGATCAACCATACCACAATTCCCAACCACCCAGCACTGTCTATTGTATATTTAAACCCAACCAAGTAACAGTGTTTTTAAAGAGATAATCAAGAAAGTGGAATCTGGAATTCTCACACAGAGAGCAACAATCAGAATAATGAATGTGTGAATTTTTAATTAACAGAACAAACCACTTATGAAAATGCAGGTTTAGAATAAGGGTCACAGGCATATTTTAAACTACAGGCCTGTATATTTTTTTCTGTAATGAAATCATTATCTCCCTAGAGTCTCTGGCTTTACCCTCCTTCCCTTCTCACTAAGGGAGAGTGAGTTTGACTGATTGGTCCCATAGTCCCTTGGCCCTGGCTCCTGAAAGTCTTGGCATAACTGTGGCAAAACTCTTCTTGTTGGGCCGGGATTTAGCTCAGTAGCACCATGCCTGCCTCACAAGTGCAAGGTCCTGAGTTTGTTCCCCAGTTCCCCAAAGAAAACCCCTTTTCTTGTTGACTCCCTCAGAGATTTTACAGGAACCTTTTAGAACAGGAGTTACCAAATATGCCTAGAGGGCCAAATGCAGCCCACTTCCTGACTTTATAAATAAAGTTTTATTAAAACACAGCCATACCCATACAAGGAGTCCTCAGATCCACATTAGCAGAGTAGTTTCAACAAAGACCTTTTGGCCCACAAAGCCCAAAGTCTTCCACTCTGGCCCTTCATAGAGAAAGTTTGCTGACCTCTTTAGTTGGCGGGAGAACTTCAGCACAGAAGCCGTTTTGTCTGCAGCCCTGCTAAGTTGTTCATACTTTGCCTGGGAGGCAGTGTTGTGGGTATAAATTCACATCAGCCTCCCAAGCCCTGGGGTGGGGTCTCCCAGTTGCTCACTCCCCTTACATCTTCACCATTTATTTCCTTTTTGCTCTGGCCCAAAAGATAATGAGTCAAATCTGGGGACAGTCACTCTTGGACTTTAGGAGACACCTGCCCCAGGTGCCGTGGCCAAAGATACTGTATCTTCTACTTCACTTCATCACAGTTATAATTCATGAAGTTGTTTTGGTTAAAACTGCCTGGCCTTTCTCTTTTGCGAACAGGGCATCCGTGACCTTGTTCAGAGTAAAACCCATCTCCTTCCCATGAGCCCTAACCCTTGCCCTTCCCTCCAACCTGACATTCTCCATTCTCTACCTCCCTCACGCTCTTCCTCGTGCACCCATGATACTGCTGTTCCTCAGAGCCGTCAGGCACACGCTTGCCTCAGGGCCTTTGTACTTGCTGTCTCTGGATTGTTACAGGCACATCATTTGCCTGTTTGTGTTTGTCGCACACTAAGGTAAGTCACAAGAGTCAGAGGCTTTTCCTGGCATCCTCACCACTGTCACCCTGCCGCCTACAATAGTGCCTGGCACGCAGGACGAGCTCACTGAAGCTGGGCTGGGTGTCTGGAGAAATGACAGAACAGGCAGAGATTCCAGCTAGAAAACCATTTTAAAAGTACCAATAAAGAAACTGAGTCCTAGAGATGGATATGACCTAGCCAAAGTCATAGGGCAAGTAAGCCCAAGAGTCGGTGCACACGTACCTCCCAATGTAAACAGGCTGTGTACTTTCCCATGGGCTGACAGCCGACTTCCGGCAGGCCCCCAGGCTGGCCCTCCAGGGACTGGAGCTGTTGGTTTCAGCAGGGCATGGGTGGGTGGTAACAAGGAAACGGTGCTCTCACTACAGGTAAAGTGGGCACAGCAGGGTGATGCGTGTTTTAGACTTGTTAAGTGGTCATTTGAGATGCTTTCCCTCTTTGGCCTTTTGAAGGCAGACCCTGGTACTAGAAAAGAAAGCTGCTTCTCTAAGAAAGGACAGGAGAGGTAAAGTGTGCCTCCCGCTGTCACACTCTGGTCACCAGTGTGTGGAGGACGATTTCCCACACACCAGGAAGTTTGTAGGCGGACACCAACCGGGTACCCCATCATTCAGTTCAATTTAGATGCCATCTACTTGGAGGCAGTGCCAGGCCCAGCAAGCTGAGGCTCAGTCCCACGACTGCCTTTGCTGGAGGCCTCAGTCACAAAGCCATGTGGTCACACTGGCTAACTGGCTACAAACCGGGGTCCCTGCCTGCCCCTCCTCAGGGTGAATAATGTCCTAGAGTGGCTCACAGAACTCAGGGAACACATGCTTAAGTTTCCATGTGTTGTAAAGGATGTCACACAGGTACAGGGTTATGGCCAGGCGGAAGAGACACACAGGGCGAGGTGGGGGAGAAGGGTGACCTCCATGCGGTCAGCTGTCCAGAGCTCTTCCAAACCTGTCCTTTTGGGTTTTACGGAGCCTTCATCCTTGGCCACAGGTGACCAGCTCAGCCTTCAGCCCCTCTCTCCTTCCCTCTCCCCTCCCCCAAGTCCCAAGCCTCTGATGCTGCCTGGGCCTTTTGGTGACCAGGGCCATCCCACAGCTACCCAGGGGATCCAGCCACCTGGCATCTCGTCAGCGTGCAGACTGTCTTACCACCCCAGAGATCCAAGGGCCGCAGGAGCTGTGTGCCGGGGACCCGGAACAGAGACCAAATTTGCATTTCTTTTTGTTGTTGTTGTTTGGAAGGCAACCAGGCTCAGACTGTATTCACCTGGGTGCAGGTCGACTGAGGGCGAGCAACCTGTCAGTGGTGAACAAAGAACAGGCAGAGATTTTTATAGGGGATCGGGAAGGGGTCTGGCACGTACAGGGGTTGGAGCAAATATTTGTGGTCAGGGTCCACCCAGCGGTCAGGGCAGATGTGTGGGTGTTGTCGGTTCACTTGGCACCAGGAAGACAGTGTGCTGGACTTTGTGGTCTTTTCTCCTTTCTATAACATCCATTCTGTGTTCTGTGTGTGAGGACATGGCACACCTGTATCTAGGTGGAGACAGCTGGACGTATACCTGGTCTTAGCCACCTAAGGAGGGGTGTGTCCTCGCTGAGGGCTGTGGTTTTTTGCATCTGCTAAAACTGTCCGTGGGTGCCTCGCCTGGCTCCATGTGATCAGCACTGTGCGTGGTGCTGTAGTAAACGTGGGTATGTGGGTATCCCCATAGCATGCAGGCTTCAATACCTCCTAGGCATCCGAAATGCCGAGTTCGTGTTCTCTAAACTCGAAGAATGAATTCTAGGTACAATGGAAGTTAGGAGTAGGAAGAATTTTTTAAAAATTTGTCTTAGTACATGTTTGTAGTACATAATGATTACATTCATCGTGGGGAATTGGTACCTGTACATAGCAAACACATCTTAATTCCTTTTACTTCTTCTCTTCCTCTCATCTCCATTATCTCTTAGTACCTTTTCCATTTGCAAAAAATCAAGCTGTTTCCTATTGTCTATCTTTAACTTGCTCTTTAAATTTTTTATACTTTGGGTTTCTCATATAAGAGAAACCATGTGATATTTAAGCTTGTGTCTGACTTATAGTATTTCACTTAATAGTATGGTTTCAAGGTGCCTCCATTTTTCTACAAATGAGTCATATTTATCCTTCTTTAGAATAGAGTGGTACTTCATTGTGTATAAATATCCTATTTGGGACCCCTCCTGTCTCCCAGGAGCTATTCTTACTCCTAATTCTTATTCTCCATTCTTATTCTGCAATAAATTTTCCTCCTCTTAACCTCTGTTGTTCCGTAGACAAACGCAGCATATCTGACATCTATCATGATGGGAGTAACATCTATTCCCCCTATATCCCCCTTTCTGTCTCTCTTATACAGAAGCTGTCTTTCTCTCAATAAATCCTTCCCAAATTTGCATTTCTTACTAGGTCACAGTACCACGGAAAGGAGGAATCACAAGCCCGTGTGGCCTGCGTTTTAGTCCCCACTGCTGCTCAGCAGGCTGTTTCTCTTCTCTGGGCCTCGGCTTCCCTGTCTGTCGGTGCAGAGATAGCGACCACATCCTGTCCCTGGCATCTGTGCAGGCAGCCCGCTTGGGTGGCATGTCCCCTCGGTGGCAGGGCCCACACCAACCCAGTCTGTCTCATTTCCTTCTCAGGCTCTGTACATGTTCTACGCCCTGGCCATCGTGTGCGACGACTTCTTTGTTCCGTCGTTAGAGAAGATCTGTGAGGTATTTGGAAGGGACTTGGGGACCCTTGGCAAAGCCCCAGAATGATAAAGGACAAGTGGCATGTAAATGACAGGGCAAGAGGGCCAGGTCTTGGGTGGGGAGTGATCTGGACGCAGTGTTGGCCCACAGTGGTGCTGAAGCCACCTAACAGCAGAGAGGGATGGTGTCCTCCCCCAGAGCCTGGCAAAGGAAGCCACTGCCAGTATGAAGTCACCATCCAGAATGTTGGCATCAGTGTACCATGTGTGCCAGCCCTGGCATTTCAGTCCTGGGGACGGGAGCTCTGACTCTCTGTGAGCAGCTGGGCGACACACTTGTCATGGCAAAGAAATCCAGATGCAAGAGCCAGGTGTCCCACAACCCTGATCTTTTCATATGGGGCCCTGGGCACAGGCCCCAGGGTGGCCTGGTGGGCTCTTGTTGAGTCAGGGATCCAAAGATGGCAAAGTCCCTGCCATCGTGCTCCAGCAGGGAAGCAAGTGTGGGCACCACATGCCCTCATCTTCTAATGTGTGTTTGAATAATGGAGGATAAAACAGGCCAGGGTCCAAGGGGGAGCAGCTGGCTCTGGGAAGATGCAGGAAAGGCTTCAAGGGGCCATTACTGAGTCAGAAGCTGGAAGAGTGAACAGGAAGTAGATGGCTCAGGGAGGGACAGGGGCTTCGGAGCTAAGGCCTGGGGGGTGGGAAGCTTGTGCTCAGGCTCAGGGAAGAGAGGCTGCACCTCTGCCCTAGACATGGGCTCAGTCCACTATGGCTTCCTGCATCCTCAGCTCCTCAACCACCTAGGTGTCCTGTCCACTGCCCCTGTGTCACACTCTAAGGGCCTGTGGTCCCTTATGTTTCAGAGACTTCATCTGAGCGAAGATGTGGCTGGAGCCACCTTTATGGCTGCGGGAAGCTCGACTCCAGAGCTGTTTGCCTCTGTCATTGGTAAGGCACAGGCTCCAGGGAGAGCCCACACTCGACACCCACACCCGCAAGGACATTTGTTAGCTCTGAGCCCCGAGTTTCTTGTCTGTAAATCCCGAGATCCAGAGGGGCAGAAAGTAGATTGGTGGCTTCTCAGGGTGGAGATGCTAAAGGGTGTGAGGTTTCCTTTGGAGATGATGAGGATGTTCTAAAATTAGGTCCTGATTTTACTTCCATAATTCTGGGAACAGACTAAGCCCTGGACAGTATTCCTCAAGCAGATGAATTTTATGGCATGGGAATTGCATCTCCATAGAGCTGTTTAAAATATGGGAGCATTGGGGGGGCTGGTTCCTGAGGGTCCCTCCACCTGGCTGGTTTTGCCCTTTGCACTCGCAGTGCTGTGGTTGACACTAAGGAGGACCTGCTTCCCTCAGAGTGGAGACACTGACACATGGGCGGCCAGGCCATGCGGCCAAGGGTGTAGGACTCATGTCTCTCCCTTCCTTCTTCTTTCTCTCTCTTTTATGGTGGTACTGGGGGTTGAACCCAGGGCCTCTGCACTGAACCACCCCCCCCTTTTCCATTTTTTCTATTTTGAGATAGGGCTCACTAAGTTGCTCAGTTGCCCACCCTGAGCTAAAATTTGTAATCCTTCTACCTCAGCCTCCCAGAGTGCTGGGACTACAGGTGTGCGTCTCCATGCCAGTTTCCTGTCTTTCCCCTTCCAGGTGTCTTCATCACCCATGGGGACGTCGGGGTAGGCACCATCGTGGGCTCTGCTGTGTTCAACATCCTGTGCATCATTGGCGTGTGTGGATTGTTCGCCGGCCAGGTCGGTGGATGACTTCTCGGCCTGGAGGGCCAGTGCTTATACTGTGGGAGACAAGCTTCTCAGGAGAGGTGGCCCTGGGGACACAGCTGAGGCCAGGCCAGTCACTCCTTTGCACTGACTTCCCCTTCTGAGCTGGTTTGCTCCTGGCGGAAGTGGAATTAATGTTCCCTCCCCTCCAAAGTCTGGAGGCCTGAGGGGCACAGACAGTGTCAGTGACCTTGGCTAGTCCCAGGGCAAGCTTTCATTTGGTAGTGACTACTCACCAGTGCCACCTGTAACCTCGTCCCCAAGGAGAGCAGCTTTGGCCTCCCACAGGCATGAACTTGGCTGTTGGTGGTGCCTTGTTCCGTAGCCTCAGGTCCAGGGAAGGACCTGACCTCAGGCAGGCAGGGTCATGGTCAGGCCCTGCCTCTCGAGGTGGCCAGCTCATTGTTCCCAAAGGGACAGGTGGCACCTCTGATTCCCTCCTCAGCCGCCTTCTGCCGCAGACGTGCCTGATCCTCACCTCAGAGGATTAGGGCACTTTCACTACTGCTTGAGAACAGTATTTGGTTCTTTCCTCTTCCACTAGTATCATGAAGGTCCTGGGGTGGCCCGGGAGGACCCGCATCTGCAGGGGTCTAGGTGGCAACTGCACACTTCCAGCCCCCGCCAATAGCAGCTGCTGCCTCTGCTCCGCAGGTGGTCCGTCTGACGTGGTGGGCCGTGTGCCGCGACTCCGCGTACTACACGCTCTCTGTCGTCGTGCTCATCGCGGTGAGTTGCCCCTCCCGCCCCAGGTGGCAGGTTGCCCAGCACCCTGCAAAGGCACAGAGCCCTGCCCATCTCTGTCCCTGACATTGTGTCAAGCACTCCACAGTGAAGTGTGCCAGCCCCGCCCTGGGGTCACAGTGGCCAGTCCCACGTGCCCCTCTGCCTCCTCTTTGCCTCCCTGTCCCAGAAACTCATAGCTGACATCTTGGTTATCAAGCAAACCCAGGAAGCAGCTTCATGGCACAAAGGCCTTGGAAAGCACACACCACATGGTCCATGTGCTGACCCCAAGCACTGTGCTCCTCTAAGTCCCTTCCAACCCCCTTGTAGGCCACTTGCTCTTCTGCCAGACCCAGGTCTCAGAAGAGCTGTCTGGGTTCACTGTCACTGGCGAGCAGGAGTGGGAGGGCAGCTGAGAGTCAGCAGGGAGGGCAGCTGGAAGCCAGGCAGGAGCCAGAAAGGGAAGTTCCCTGAGGGTCCCTGCATGTGTGGGGGTGACCTCGTGGCACGTGGCAGTGAAGCGCACTGCCAAGGAGCATGTCATCCACAGGGGAACATCTTTGACCCAAAAGAGCTTTGAAGTGGTGGCATGAGGGCATATGTAGATTTTAGGGTAGGAAATAGATCATTTCCCAATCTCACCAGACATACAGCCAGTTTATGTGATAGCCATCCCCGTGTATTTGTTAGCTACTGCTGTGTAGTAAATTTTCCCCAAACATAGCAGTTTAAGACCAGCAACACTTATGAGCTCCTGTGGGGCAAAAATTTGGGAGTGGCTCAGCTGGAGCCTCCAGGCCAGGGTCTCTCACAAGATGCAGTCAAGGTGTCAACCCAGATAGAAGGATCTCAGGGCCCAACATGGCTATTGGCTGGCCTCAGGCCTCAGGCCCCATGCTTCCATAGTGCTGCTCAGAGATGACTACCCTCGGATTGACAGTGAAAAGGCCCCAAGGTGGAAGCCACAGTCTTTATACCCTCATCTCACACATGATCCCTCCATCGCTTTCACTGCATTCTCTTTGTTAATGGAAGTCATCAGGTCTGGCCCACATTTAAGGAGGCATCAATGCCAGGCAGTGTGGTCAATGAGCCATCTTAGGGATGCCTACCACATCCCAAATTAAAAATGATAGGTAAAATAATCTACCTAAAGACAATGTCAAAAAATCAATACAGGACCCTAACTGTACCACAAGGGAGAAATACATTTAATTTGTAGTAAAATAATTCGTCTTGGGCCGGGGATTTAGCCCAGTGGTTCTGCTGCCTGCATCGCAAGCACAAGGTCCCGAGTTGAATCCCCGGTACCAAAAAAAAGAAATAAATAAAAGAAGCAGCTCCTGTTTTAAAATATTAATAATTATTATTATTAATAATAATAATAATAATCCATCTTTCAGTACATAAATGTTTCAGCATGAAGATAGTAGGAAATCCAATGAAGCAATTGCTGCCCCTGTACAATCTCGGAGCCATTCGACTACAAATGCAGACTGATGTCCGCTGGGTTAGGCTTAAGCCCCAGGTGGTCCTGACATCATGACACGTTTCCAAAATATTAAATGACTCCTGCAATGATTCTGAATAGACCAAAATGCATCCATCCTTTACTTCACATGATAGTAACCTTACTAGCAAATTCAGCACTTCCTAAAGTTCTGTAAAAATACTTTGATTTATAAATTAGAGACAAGTTTAAGGCCCCAGTCATTGTTTTTCAGTTGCCTGAACATTTATCAGGACATTTAAGATTTGTGCCAAATGCCAAGAAATTCATGCACAAGAACTGTCTCACATGCCTCACACTGAGTCATATCTCTGTCCTTCACTCTCTCTAAATGCCAGTGGCCCTCCTTTGGGTAAAACAGCTAAAACTGTCCCTGTAAATGCCCCTAGCTTCCCCAGGGATAGTCCAGTTCTCTGTTCTGTTGAGTGTTCCTTCAGAAGGCTCAAGTCCAGAAGTTGCCTGACTTGGTGACTTGCTCCGAAATGACTCCCTGAACCAGCTCCTTTGTGTGCTGCCCGCTGTGACAGTTGGGAGAGGAACAAGTCCAAACAATGTTCCCTTGCCTATCCTGGCACCATATGTTGGGATCCTTGTGTTTCCAAGATCAGATTGATGGGAACAGGCTCCCATCATTGTCCATCCTGGGTGATGCTGGGGTGGTCACAGGAGTCCTCCCCCAACTGAAAAAAGAGTATTTATCTGTGCTTTGTAGGAGTTGTTGAGTGTATTGTTTTGGGTACCAGGGATTGAATTCGGGTCCTTGTGCTTACGTAGCAGGTGGTGAAACCATTGAGCTAAATCCCCAGCCCAATGTTGAGTGTATTAATTAGGGTTCTCCAGAGAAACAGAACCAATAAGCAACAAATGGATGGATGGATGGATGGAAGGACAGATGAATGATGAGGACAGATTTGTTTGGTAGTTGGCTCTTGTGATTTTAGGGTGAGAAGTTTCATGAGACCCTCTCCATGCTAGAGACCTAGGGAAATCTGTAGCATGGCCTAGGCCAAAGGCCTGAGGACACAGGGGTCTGCAGGTACAAGTCCTGGAGTCCCAAGACCAAGGCCCCTGGAATTCTGAAGTTCAAAGGCAAGAGCAAGAAGGTGCTCAGGCTCCTAGAGCGAGACAGAGAGGAGACAGAGGGCAAAAGCACAAGTAGAGATTCACTTTTCTTTTTCCTCTCTCCACACCCTCAACTGATTAGACAGTTGAGTGAGGGCAGGTCTTCCTTACTCGGTCCAATCCAAATGCCAGAGTCTTCCAGAAACACCTTCACAGACATAGGCAGAAATAATACTGTACCGACCTTCTGGGTATTCCTTAAGTTAGACAAGCTGACACCTACATTTAATTTTCACAGTGAACAATGCCGGTGTCCCCAGGATCACTCCCCTTCACTTATACAAGCTGGATCTTCCCCTTTGGAATTCCCAAAGGAGTTACCTTTTATTTTTAAGAAAGCTAACCCCCTACACACACACACCCATATGTATAGAAATAGGTTTTCAGTGTTTGAGGTTCCTTGATTTTAGCAACTCTGTCCCCATAATGAGGGGAGGGTCCTTCCAGATTAGTCCCCAGAAGCAGCTCGAACTGCAGGACAGCCCAGGTTCCTTCTCTTGGGGAGACCCCACTGGGCCAGAGCCACAGCTGCAGCCCAGCTGGCCTGGGTTCCAGCTGAGGACAGTCACTGAGAACTGGAACGAGAACCCTGCTTCCTGTAACACACAGCACAAGGCCACTGTGAGTTGGCTCTGGGTGTTTTGGGATTTGCATTGTCCTTCATGTGGAATAAATGTGTCTCCCTTTGTTTCTTTTGTCTCCTAGTTCATCTATGATGAAGAAATTGTGTGGTAAGTTTTTAAAGTTTATTTCACATTGCTTTTTTGTTGTGTTTGCTGAATCTTTTCTAAAAATTATTTTTATAGGGCCAGGGATTTAGCTCAGTGGCTCAGTGGCTCTGCTGCCTGCCTCGCAGGCGCAGGGCCCTGAGTTCGATACCCAGTACCAAAAAAATATATATATTATTTTTATAAACTTAAGCTTATAACTTGAGAAAGGGTATCATCTTGAGAAATCTTGGCTTCATCCTTTCAAAGTGAGAAAAATTGTTTCCCTCTGCATCCCCACCCTGCCAAATGCCAAGATTTATTATAAAGCTAAAATAATGACGGCATTGTGGTATTTTGCACAGAGGTTAACACAGCTGATGGAGACCCCAGTAACGAATGTGCCTATTTGGGGGATGGGGCGGTGGCAGAGGTCAGGGTGAGCAGTGGCTGGGGCTGGGGTTGTGTGCCGCAGAGACGGCTGGCGGAGCAGACAGAACAGCACACATCGAATCTCCCCTCCTGCCTTATATGAGAATCAATTTCAGGTGAATTAAAGGTCCATCAAAATCAAAATTTTAATTTTCTTATTTTGGGGGTCCAGGGCACTGAACCCAGGGTCTTTGCCCTAAGCTACATCCCCAGCCCTTTTATTTTGAGACAGGGTCTCACTGTATTGCCCACGCTAAGCTCAGATTTATGATCCTTCTGCCTAAGCCTCCCAGAGTGCTGGGATTACAGGTTTATGCACCCCTCCCGGTTTAAAAAAAAGAAATTTTAGAAGAAAATATAGGGACTCTTTGGCCTTTCTTTTCAGATTATGATACATGGTGGATTAAGTATGGTTATTCTGTAAATATTTCATTATACAATTTTGTTTTATTTTTTCATAGAAGTAAGGATACTTTTTAAAATTTTCTTTATATTGTACTACATTAAAATAAAAAAATTTAAAGAAAATATAAGAACTCCTTTTTACGACATCCACGTAGGAATTAATTCCTTAAGATAAAAAAGCACAAACCTCTGAGAAACAAGTTGATAGTGAACTCTCTTCGGAAGCACATGAATACATCTCATGTGCTATACAGTTTGCCTGCTCCTGGCTGTGATGGAGAATCTGCACCTGTAGGTGATTGCTTGTGGAAATACTCAGATGATCGGGCCACGGTGTCAGCTGAGTGCTGTGCACCCACAGAAACCTGGTTCTGGTCTCATCTGGGCCCCTAGCCTACTGCATGACCCCGTAAAGCCTCTCTACCTTTAGTCTCGCTTTCCTGAAGTGCAGAGGGAGTTGAGGTGGTGGTTCGATGGTCCGAAGGCTCCGTGGTAGTAAAGGAAGCACTTCCGATGACTGTCACCCACACGGGGCACACAGGGGCTTCAGTACACATCTGTCAGATGAACGAACAGGCTCGGGCTGTGGTCAGAGGCATGGACACCCTCACTCGTGGGATGAGCTGCATTTGCAAGAGAACAGCAATAGCGCTTTCAAGAAAAACCTCCCTCACCACCAACTGTGAGGCACATGTGCCCCGAGCTACCTTTTCCTGGGGACTTGGGCCCCTTCTGCTGCACCCACAGCTTGTCTGGCCCTGACCAGAATTTCCAGTTTCTTTAAGTCTCCTTAGAGTTGAATCTCCAAAGCCCAGGATTGGCAGCCCTGGTTCTTCCTTTTGCTAGGTCTCTGGGATGTAGGGGCTCTCCCTGAGGCCTGTGAACCCCAGTGTTGAGAAGGGGCCCTTCAGCCTCTCTCACTCAGTCTCAGTGGCAAGGCAGCCTCAAGCTGGGGTACCACATTCATTCGCCTGGTCCAGGGCGGGACACTGGAGCCAGGGAAGGGAAGGACATCCAGCCCTCACCCGCCCTGCACCATTTAATCCCAGACTGACCCCCCCTTGTCTCTTCCAGGTGGGAAGGCCTGGTGCTCATCATCTTGTACGTGTTTTACATTTTAATCATGAAGTAAGTGCCCTTTCTTCTCCATCCCCATCCTGCCCCTGTCTTTGCTTAGAGCAGGGAAAATCCTGTCTGATCTCTGAGTCCCTCTGGAGCAGCCCCTGCTGTCTGGTGGAACTCTGCTCGGGGTAGCCAGCGTGGGGGACAGATGATCAGACACTGTTTTGGAGGTGCTGTCTACAGCCAGGCGGGAGAGTCAAGCTGAGTGGCCAGTGTGTGAAGGTGATGCTACTCCCCAGATGAGTCACCAGCAAGGGCCTCGGTCCCACTGTGCTCTGGGAAGCTTCCCCATCTGGCAGGGTAACCACTCCGATTCAGTACCACTGTTCCAAAGGCCAGGCAGCTTAACTTCTCAGGGCCACTACTTTGTCCAACTACAGGGGCCCCCACTCATAGTCCTGGGGACCTGGACCCAAACCACCATCTCACAGCTCCCACAAGGAACCTTAGTCAGCCCTAAAGAGGAATGCAATTCTGACCCATTCCTTGAAGTATGGATTGGATGGATGCATGGATGGATGGGTAGACGGACCTTGAAGACACCATGCTAAGTAGAAGGAGCCAGTTAGAAAGGGCAGCTACTACATGATCCCATGTGCATCTGGTATCTAGAAGAGTCAAGTTTATAGAGCTAGATTAGAGGTCACAGAGGGGGGTCGGGGAATGAGGGGTTTTGATCAGTGAGTACAGAGTTGCTGTTTGGGGTCATACATGTGTCTTAGAAATATTAGTGATGGTTGTACAATAGTATGAATGTAATTAATGCCACCAAAGTGTACCCTTAGAAATGGAGACTAGTTATAGCAGCAATTTTGGTTATATATTATTTTCCACCGCAAAACTATCCATGGACTAAGCCACATTCTGCTTTCCCTTCTCCCTCATAGGTAGGTAATTAATGAAGAAAGAGCACTCTGGGTGTTAGGAGAATCCCCATATTTAGATGTTTTCACAGAACACTTACTGTGTTTTATTAAAATGGGTGGTAAATGTCACAATGCAAGAGAATTGTCCTCAAGCAGTCCCCTCTCTGAGTGTCCATCAGTGAGAAGCCTCCCAGGGGCTCATGGTATTGGCTGTGAATGATGCAACCCATGTGAACAAGAGTCACTGCTGGGGA
This sequence comes from Heterocephalus glaber, assembly GCF_000247695.1. The sequence goes on from NW_004624734.1 coordinate 9,029,339, forward strand.
CGAGGGGACAGGCCACTAATGCCTCCTTTGAGCCTGTCCTTTAAGGTGAGCTGAACGCCTTTCATTAGAACAGGCTTATGACCTACCATAAATAGGACTCAGTCATTTTCTTGGGCAAAAGGACTCTGCCGCCCCCAGGAAGCCCCCTAATAGCTCAATAGGAGCAAGTGTCCCCTGCACATTGTTCCAGGGTTCCTGTAAGGAGACCCCCACAACCTCTGCTGAGAGCCTGGACCATGCCAGTTCCACAGGCCAGGTTGAGGTGCAAGATCCACTGGACAGATGCCACCCACCTGGTCCAGGGGGACCCCCTCCTAACCCCCTGCCTCACCTGACTTGCAGGTACAATGTGAAGATGCAAGCCTTTTTCACCACCAAAAAAAAGAGCATTGCAAATGGCAACCCCGCCAGTAACGAGCTGGAAGATGGTAATGACTTCTATGATGGTAGCTATGATGACCCTTCTGTGCCATTGCTGGGGCAAGGTAAGGCTGAGCAGACAGGAGTGGGGACATTTGTCATGGAAGCCACCTGCTTCCCTTTCACACACACATGTGCACATGCACACACACTCCTACACTGTCACACTCTTACTTTGGTCACAATCACCGCAAAGGAGGAGGGAGAATCACAGTTTAAGATTGGTGTCTGTTTAGCTGTTGGAAGGATGGAGGGAGGCTACAGCAGGAAAGAAAGCCCAGAGTTACAACTGTGGGAATTTGCCCAGGGCTAAGAGGCCTTGCCTTTTCTAACGATGTTGCTATGGAAACTTCTGGCTGGAGGTAACATCAAAGCTCTGTCCTCATCCTCAGTCTCCAGGCAAGTGGCTCTACAGCCACCACACCAGAAGGAGAGCAAGGACTGCCAGCTGGTGGATTCTTTCAGGAAACCACTCTCGGGCTGGGGATGTAGCTCAGAGTAGAGTGTTTGTCTAACATTCATGAGGCCCTCGGTTCAATCCCCAGCACCACAAAATAATTTTTTTTTAAAAAAGAACCTACTGTCACTCAACCTTATCATTTGGAGTGTTTTCCCTGTAAAATTTAAAAATGCAGAGCCCACCCTCTTGGCAGGAGAAGGGGGTGCAAAGTCCTTTCCCCACCTCGCTTATAAAATATCTTTTTATCCTGAAATGTTCTTAGTGATCACGTAGCTCAGCTCGCTAGATCAAGGTGCTGGCTGGTTTCCAGGGAGCCTTGCTCACAGCCTGGGTCACCTGACCCTCAGCTGCCATGTGTCCCAAGCTGGTCTAGCTCAGAGAGCTCACCAGAGGACACACAGCCTGCCCCAGGCATGACTTGGGTTGGGACAGGAAGGTGGAGGCGGTACTCAGTGGGTTGAGCTTCTGGGAAAACATGCTGTCATCATGGGGCCCTCTGTACAGCTGCCCTTGGCTTGGACACACAACCTCGTGGTGTCACTTGATGGATGGCACCAGGACAGGGTGTCCCATGAGTAGGTGTTATGGGTTCTGCCTCACAGAGCTCCATGGGCTCCTTCGTTCTGAGCCTATCCATCCCCAGGCAGCCCTTTTGACAGGGCTGGTTCTACAGAATGGATCCATAGGGCCTGCAGTATTGCTGGTGTCCTTGCCCTCCGAAATGGAGGCTCAAGCACTGAGGCTCCCTGGGGAAGGAGCCCGCTACTAACACCCTCCTTCAGTAACCCCCTGGCATCTTCGCCCCATCAAGAATGCTGCCCAGGCTCCACCACATGCTAATCATCTCTAGCAATCTCTGTCGGCCTCTGACTCCTTAACTCTCCTCCTCTTCTAAATTGTAAGTAATCTGCTCTCATGCAAGCAATAACACCTGCATTTAAACAATAAATAATCCCACCACGAGCCCAGCCCAACAGCACATGCCTCGTTGGAGGTTAGTGTCCACCTCCACAAATGCATGGGCCTCCTGGCTGTGTCTTCTAACCCACACGCCTCCTGTCTGCTGAGCCTTGCTGCCTGTGTGGTGGGGGTGTGTGTGTGTGTGGTGTGCAGTGTGTGCATCTTCGTGCCATTAACTCTTGCATGGGTTTGCTGTTTGGACCTTCCCGGCTACCTTACCACATGGGATCCGATAACCAGTGCTCAGGGTCAGCCCCATAGAGGGGACATCACTGCCTGTGTCTGTGTACTGTGTTCATGAACAATTCGGGGTTTCTGGAGGCCGGCGTCAAATCCCTCAGGACACCAGCACTCAGCATGTTTGGGAAGGTGGCAAAGAAGAGATCCAGGGCTTGGAGTTCTGTTCAGCCTTGTGAGGAGAAGGAAAGGGTCAGAGAGAACACAGCCCACCCGGTATGTCGGGGTTTGTCAGAGCAGCCACCGCGCACCCTGGAATAAGCAGGCTCTTCCCCTGGGTCTCTGTTGCCCAGTGTAGGGCCTGGGATCCGAATCCTCCATCTCACTGCTAGCATTATAGAAAATAAAGTCAGAAGCAGCATTGGGAGGGCAACCCCAAGACCAAGCAAGGGGCCTAGGGGCAGTTTAGAGCCAGTGCTGTCGACTGCTTCACAGCATTTTCGATTCCTGGGGACCCTGGTTGATTTGTAAAGTTTCATCTGAGCTCCTGGAAAAAGGTCCCGCCTTGAGGTGAAGGGTGCTGTCTAAATGGCCAGCACACTGTTCTGTGAGGCTTAGGTGAGGAGCAGAAAGGCCCTGACCATCAAAAAGGCTGGCCCAGAAGAGAGGGAGGGGCCATCAGTTGATGGAGAGGTCACATGTCACACGTCTGCCTGTGACGGTCCTGTAGCAGGGGATGAGCTGGGCTCTGTCCAACACGTGGGGGTTGCAGAACCAGTAATCCACTTTGAAAATGGGAGGAGCTGAAGCCAGGCCTCCAGACCTTCAGGCAGCCATGAGCTTCTGGTCCCGGGCCCTAGACATTCACAAGGCAAGGGGAAGCCAGTGGTCCCAGGCCTGGGGTGCTGTCCTCAGAGAGCTCAGCACTAATCATGGCGTTGTGCTCCATAGTGAAGGAGAAGCCACAATATGGCAAAAACCCCGTGGTGATGGTGGATGAGATCATGAGCTCCAGCCCTCCCAAGTTCAGCTTCCCTGAGGCCGGTTTGCGCATCATGATCACCAATAAGTTTGGGCCCAGGACCCGACTACGGATGGCCAGCAGGATCATAATTAACGAGGTGAGTCTACAACACGGGAAGAGCCAATGGCTGGGGATGGTCCTGGCTTGTTAGACCTCTTCCTTCATCATTTCCCCTGCACCTGCTTCAGTCATGTTAACCCCAGAATGTTATGAAGATTGTACCTGGAAAAACATCTAAAGATAGCTATCTTATACAATCTGTGTAAGATAAGATATCTTATACAATCTTCAGTTGACTGCTACTAAGCTAGAGCCACAACCCTCCCCATCACCACCGTTAGCCTTGCACTCCTCCCATAATTCTGTCTTTGCCCAGCTAATTGGACTCCAAGATGACCTTGCATTTAATCCTGCTTAAATAGCAGAATGTATGGCTGCATGCCTGGGTCTGGGTCTCAGGCGTAGGTCCCTTTGTTCTGTGGCAGACTAAGTGCTGTGGACTCTGTAGAAAACAGTTTAAAATTTTCCATGCTGCCTTACACTTTGTGCTGTAGGGGTCCCTGCCAAAAGCCAACATGCAGACAGTTAAATGGTCAATGCCTTTCTTTTAGAGCAATAACAGGATTTCACTTTCAGTGATAATGGCCTTTCTTCCCATAACCACAGGGACAGGTGCTGGGCACACAGTTAGAGGCTGTCACTGCCTTGGGGCTCATCTGCTGTCCCTTGGTTTCCTGCAGAAGTGATGAGAAGGGATTTATGTGTCCATCATGTGATGATCATTGCCACAAGGCTTCCAATTGATCCATAAATAAGCCAGATAAAGATGAGCTGAGCCAGTGGCCTGCTGATTTATTGGCATGTTAGCAGAAAGCCACAGGCCAGGCAAGGAAGAGCAGCCTGGGGTGGGTGGGACAGAGGTCGCCTTTAACAGCAGTCACTATGGGATGGAGGGAAGTAAGGGGCTGGGTTCGGTTGAGGGCATGCACCTTGGAAACCAGTGCCAGGTCAAGGACATCCACAGTCCTCAGAAGGGAAGGACATTTAGATGTGATCCAAATGGCCAGCAACCCAGGGAGATACCCAGTGACATTAGTCTTCCAGGGAAATGCAAACTAAAACCACAATTCTGATACTGCTCCACACCCACCTAAGTGGCTAAAATGTAAAGCCCTGACAATATCAAGTGTTGAAAGGATGGGAAGTAATGGACGGGATTGTTCTAAAAACCTGTAATAATGAGAGGCACATGGGGAGCCGGGTGACTGTGTGACACTGTATCAGCAGTCCCCGTGTCTGTCTTTTCCTGTCCACGCAGCGGCAGAGACTGATCAACTCGGCCAACAGTGTGAGCACCAAGCCGCTTCAGAACGGGAGACACGAGAACATGGAGAATGGGAATGTCCCCGGGGAAAACCCCGAGGACCCTCAGCAGGATCAGGAGCAGCAGCCCCCATCCCAGCCACCACCCCCGGAGCCGGAGACAGTGGAGACTGTCTTCCTGTCCCCCTTCTCTGTGCCAGGTAAGTTTGGGGGGCTGCCAGGCCATGGAGCCAGGTATCAGTATCCTCATTTCTCACTGGAGTTAGCCTTGTGGGCCCAGTGTCGTCTGGCTGCTGGCTTCTTGGCGACCTCATCTTTTCTGCTCCTTCTGTGTCCTCTGCCCCCGTCACACCAGCCTCCTCACTGCTGCTCCCAGACACCAGCTGTTCTCCTGCCTCAGGCCCTTTGCACTGCCCTTCCCCTGAGCATACTTTCCCCCGTTACCTGTGTGGCTCATTCCCTCACCCTCATGACTCTTCTTAAAGGTCACTCTATCAGTGTGGCCTTCCCAGATCACTTTATTTAAAACACTTTATATTTCCTTATCTTGCATGTCTCCCCCAACTAAAATGCCAGCTGCACAGAGGCAGGCATCTTTGTCTGTTTTGTTCACCGCCACACCCCCGTCACCTGTGCCTGCACACAGTAACTGCTTAGCAGGTACCTGTGGAATGTATGAGCTCAGGAGTTCACGTAGGAGAAGATCCCAGGATCCATGAGGTCCTCCGAAGTCCTAGACAGGAAATAAGGTCTTCAGATCCTGGGTCCCTGTACTGAGTTAGGTCTGACTTAGAGGTTCTTTCCTGGTGTCCACCATACTGAGAGGCAGCAGAATTCAAATCCCAAATGTGACGTTTTTCTGAAAAAAACCCTGTGTTTAGCATCAGGCTCACTGAGTACCTGATTTGGGGGTCTGGAGGGTTGGAGGCTGCACCTCTCACCCAGCCTTGGAGGGTACCCCTGACTCTACATGGACAGTGTAGGCATGCCATGCTGGGGCACTGCAGCTGTCCTTTGGGGTCACCGGCTTCTCCAGGGATGTCAGGGACACTGAGAGCAGAGGGAGTCACCTTCTCCAGACCCCGAGTCCCCAAGTTGAGTGAGCTGTTTGGACACACAGGTGAGGGAAGAGTTCCACAGGGCAGGGTCCTGGGTGGGCAGCAGGTCCCCCAAGAGAGCCAGTGGTGGGGACATTGAGCAGGGACAGCCCAGGTAGCTCCCGATACGGCTCCTGATACGGTAGTTCCTTCCTGTGGTTCCTGATGCTAGCCCAGTTCCTCTCCTGTGTCTGCGTAGGGCTGAGTAAAGGGACTCGAAATGTAACCGAGGTCACCAAAGTAGTCTCAGTTCCTTGGGGCATGGAGATCAATGCCAGGGAAGGCCGAACCATGCCCACAGCAAGGGGGGTGCAGACGGGGTTTCAGAAACAACCCAGCCAGCCGGTGGGTGAAGAGGTCCAGGCTGCCGTGTGAAGATGCGCATGCGTGTTCTTCAGCTCTGCATCCCCATTGCCCAGGCATGGGGCCCAATGGGATCTCAGCTGCCACCCTCCACTGTCACCCTGGTCCCATCTACTGCCACCCTGGTCCCATGCTGCCATGGCCAGGCATCTACAGGAAAACCAAGGGAGAGGTCAGCTCCTGCTCTATAAAGTGAGACCACCAGGTAGAAGGATGTCTCTCAGTATGCTTCCATCCTGGAGTGTGGCAGGAGTGGGTGAGGAGACCCCGGGCCAGCCACCCTCCTTTGTCTTGGGATCTGGTCCTCGTCAGAGACAGGCTGTAGCATCTCCAGGCAGGTCATCTCCCAGGGTGGGGGTGCTTAGAGTGCAACTATCTTGCAAGGGTGGGGATCTGGTGGCCCCGTCCTCCTGCTCCCAGGCTCTCTGCTCTAGGGAATCCTCCTCTAAGGCTGCCCTTCCTTGCTGTGGTTGGGGTTGGCCCATCCTCCTCCCCAGGCCCAGGCCTCTGGGATGGTCCCCTGTGCCCCATCATGTCCGTCCTCTCTGAGCCAAGTGCAGCGAGCTTCCTTCCTGTCCTCAGGAACAGGCCAGGGTTCCTGTGTCCCAGGGACAGCTCCCTTTGTCCTGCAGATGTGTTTCTAGGGTTGCCCTTGGAAACCACAAGTCACTTCCTCCTCCCAAGTCCTGTGGGCAGAGCAGCAGGTGGGAACAGAGTGAGGCAGCTGCTGTTTCAGGGTGTACAGCAGCCGGGGGCAATCAGAGCAGCCTAGGCAGAGGTTCACAGGAAGTCAGAGCAAGCCAGTGAGGCTTCGTGGCCAGAGAAAGTCCCAGGCCCTTCCCTAGCTGCCTTTTCAGCTAATCTCTGGTTCTGGATTCATGATGGCAGGGGATATAGGGTGACTCTGGTGTGTTCCTTAGGGGTGATGGTGTCCTAGGCCCCTAAGTGGGATCATAGCACCAGGGAAGGAGCACCAGGGACCATGGCCGTGGGAGAAGCCATCCCAGGGGCTCACTGGAAGCCCAGTGAGCATCAAGGGGTCAAGGAGCGGGGTTGGGACAGACCGATGTCAGCTCTTGTGTTGCTAGAGGAAGCCTGGGGCACTGGCTCTGGAGTCCAGAAGCTCTGGATCAGAATCTCAGTTCTCCAGCTCCCCAGCACCATGGCCCTAGGCCAGCAGCTTCACCTCCCTGAACCGCCATTCTCTATCCATGAAACAGGGGTGATGGCACATAGCTTCTGAGGTCGCTGTGAGTGGTCCGTCCGATAACCTGAACAATGTCCCTGTGCCCAGACATATGGCAGGTGCTCTGTAAATGTTCATTTGTACCCAAGTGCACCTTGGCCACATACAGTACGCAACTTCTTTGGTCTGGACCACCAGCAGTGTCCTGGAAAGGTCACAGGTGTCAGAATCTCTGGGGACCTCTGTGGCTGTCATTCCAGGGGCCAAGGGGAGGAAATTAGCAAGTGTTGAGCATCTGTTCTGTGCCAGGCACCGGGCGCCAGGTACTTTGCAAGCTCAGGGTCTCTTGGTCAGTAAATATCCAGCTATCAGACTCTGTTCCGGGCTTCCGGGACCTGAGGGGAGCAGGTTAGGCCACGGTCAGCATCCAGTGGCTCGCTGGCTGGGAGCCACCTGGTCTGACGCTGGACTGCTCTTCCCACTTGGGGTCCCAGAGGTTGGGAATCAGGCTTCCAAGGGAAAAGGAGGAGCTTTGTCTCCCATGGAAGCTATGGACTGCAGCCCCGGCTCTGCCCCTGGGCTCAGTGTGGGAAAGCCCCTGGCACAAGCTGTTATTTGTGGCTGACTTACAGTCTGGGATGTCCTGTGAGTACTCGGAGACCTCTCCCTGGCCCTCCAATATGACCTTCCTCTCCTGCTCCTTAGTGAAAGGAAATCACACTGGGCTCACCAGGATGCTGAGCTTCCTGTCCCCTATTGTTAGAACAGCTAGGACCCACTGGGGGCCTGCCTTGTCCCAGGCACAGGGCAAAACAGACTGTTCTTATGGCGCTCTGAGTCAGCCCACTGGGGCTATCATCGCAGAATGGCCTGGGCTGGTGCTTTAGCAACAGAATTGATTTTCTCCTAGTTCTGGAGGCTGGGAGTCTGAGATCGGCTGCCTGCGTGGTCGGGTTCTGTTAAGAGCCTCTTGCTGGCTGTGCTCTTACTGGCTGTCTCTGTGTACGCACCTGGAGACAAATCCAGCGAGGTCTCTCTTCTCTCCTTGTAGTGATTCGGACTCCTTTTATGACCCCATTGAACCTTAAGTATGTCTGAAAAGCCCCATCTCCAAATACAGTCACCTTAGGGGTTAGGGCTTCAACATACGCACTAGGGTAGCAGGGTCGCAGTTCAGTCCTTCGCAGGATCTCTGGGGGCTTCTGGGTGCCATGCCCTGTTTGAAGAGTTTTGTGTGTGTTCTGTCACTTAAGCCTCAAAATAACATGAGATGGGATGACGATTATCTTCATTTTACAAAAGAGGAAGGAAGCACGCAGAGCTGTTGGATGACTTGCCTGTGGTCGCCCAGTGACTAACTGGAAAGCAGTTTCCGCCTGAGTGGCTCATGCTAGCTCTGGTGCTGCCTCTGCACCCTCGGCACCTCCATTTACTCCTCACAGCTACCTTGTTAGGGTGTAGTGCCATCATCCTCACTTCACAGAGAGAGAACCTGAGGCTCAGAGAGGCAATGAGGCACCCTGAGTCACACAGCTATGACACGGGAAGCGACTGTTCGCCCTGCACTACCCGGACTGTGGCTGCCATCAGCCTCTGTCCAGGAAGCCAGTGTCTTCCAGCTTGTACACAGATAACTGTGAATGTGCTAAGTCCACTGTGTTGTGTTGAGTCAGGTTGAGGATCCTGGGGGCTTGGATGGTACCACTCACCCATCTCTTCCTGTATTATAATAAAACCCAGAACTGGCAGTCAGGAGATGTCCTTCTCCGCATTCACTCCCATCTTCCTCAGGCTTAGATGGCTTCTAAGAGTCCTGCTGGTTGGGAAGAGGGTGACTTCTAAACCTAGGAACCGGGTAGTACAGAAATGGGACCCTTCACAGATCCTTGTACCTTTCTTTCCTCTCAACTGGGAAAACCATAGAGAAGCTGCACTTTCTGTGGCTCATTGACATCTTGCAATTCCATTCTTGACTCTGTCTGGCCCTAGCCCGAGTCACACAGCACTTAGGGTGGAAATGACCTTGTTTTTGCTTCAGTTGTGGCAGCTGCCTTAGAGATTGCCCTAGACATTTCATCAACTGTGTCACAAGCCGAGGTCAGCATTTCAAAGATGCACAGCCAGTTACTCTTCGTATCACTGAAGTGTCAGTGCTCATATGAACAAATGTTGGCTGAGCATTTTTTACTTTTTGATACGATGGCGTTATTGTGACATAATTCCCTTAGAGTATTATTCATACCATTCTGTGCCAGAGTGTGACTCCGTGGTACACAGATTGCACAGTGAGGAAGAGACTCTGGGCTCCACCCCCAGTACTGTAAAAAAGAGAAGTTGTAAAGTCTACAGTTCGGTGGCTTTTGGTGTGTTCACAGTGTTGTGCAGCCATCACCATAATCAATTCTAGGACATTTCTGTTCCCTTCAAAAATCCCATACCCATTAGCAGTTCCTCCCTTTAGTTTCTCTGCCCTTTCCCCAGGCCCTGGCAACTACTAAACTACTTCCTGTCTCTTCGGATTTGTCTACTCTGAATATTTCATAGAAATGAAATCATGCAATATGCGTCCTTTCGTGGCTGGTTTCTTTCATTTAGCGTGATATTTTCAGGGCGTATCTGTGTGGCAACAGGTATTGACACTTTAAACTGGCCCAATACTGTCCCGTTAGGTAAATATACTACATTTGACCCATTTATCAGTGGATCGGAAATTTGGGTTGTTTCTACTCTTTTGGCTTTGGAAAGAGCTAATAGGGCATTGTATAGAGGGAGGCTCAGAATGTTTTATCTCAAGGAAAGCAAGATCTCACCAAGTTCTCTGTGGTTAGCAGTTCTGAATACCAGAGTTAAAGGGGATCTTGGGGATTTTTAAGCTAAGCCTCTTTATATTCCAGAGTGGGAAACTAAAACTGGGAGAAGGGCAGTATGAATGCCCAAAAAGCATTTCCAAGCAGACAGAACCGGGCCACCTGGCCTGCAAATCTGCTCCATGAGGCCCCTCCAGCCAGGTCAGGGAGGCACCCACTGGGCCCATCCAGGACCTGCGACCTCTTAGGTGGCGGTGACAGGAGCCACATAGCTCCCTTAGACTAAAAGGAGGACTTATTTAAAAATAAGCTTCGGGGTGAGTTGACTGCAGGAGCAAACCCAACAGCCTCACAGCCCAGAAAGGCAGCCCCACTTCACCTCCGTCCTGCTTTTCAAATGAAAGAACCTGCTTTGAATCCAAACATTTGAATCTGGGAAACTTCTTCACAGCCTCTGCAGGCCCCTAGAAGGAGGTTGCTGTGGAGTTGCTGGGGACCAGCCCAGCCTGTCTGCTCCCATGGAGTTGGAGAGACATTGAGGAAGAGCAGTAAAGCCTCTTAGCGGATCTCTGAGACTAAACTCGAGGCCCGAATAGGGACGCAGGCAGCAGCTCGGGCCTCTTAGTGATGCTGCAGAAGGACAAGGTACCTGAAGCTTCGCAGAAGCAGCTTTCTCTGTGCCCTGCTGCATCTGCAGACTGGCTGAGCATCCTCTATCTGTGCTTCAGTCTGCAGACAGCCCTGCTAGGGTGCTGGGGGTCCCCTCGGTGAGGAGGACGGGGCTCAGGAAGCCCCACATCAGTGAGTAGCCACTGCAGGCAGGGCTGGTACCCAGGTTGGCCAGACCCCAAAATGTTGCCCTCTGATCAGTTCCTTTGTTGACTTTGGCCAAGAGGATGCATCCTGGTCTGGAACATCCACGATGGCCTGGGAGGGGCGGCAGGAAGGAAGGGGAGGAGGAGGCCAGCTGCCAGGTCAGGGGGCTGGGTGAACAGCAGACCTGGAGGGCCCACCCCAGCTTGCTGAACGAGTGAACCCCAGAGCCGCTGGTGGGGTGGGGGTCAGCAAGCACTGGGATTCTCTGTGTTCCTGGTTAATTCTCCCCAGGGTGTCCAGATTCAAGGCTGGGCCTCAGAGTCAGGACAGTGTGCCCTGAGCGGGTAGCTCTCTTTCATCTTCCCAGCTCTTCACAGAGGGGCGGGGACAGTTACTGCTGTCTCACAGATGGGGAGGTGGAGGCACAGCAAGGCTAAGGGTCCCCTTGGTGCCACGCAGTTGAGAATGACAGGCCAGGACCGTGCTCCCTGTCACAGCCTTGAGGTCCCGGCCGTGGAGTATGATGGGGAGACCAGGCCGACGCTGCCTTCTTCCAGAAGGCCTCTGTGCTGAGCGGGAAGGGAAGCGTTTCCTAGGTCATCAGTGTCCCTTTCTACCCAACCCTGTCAGCCTGCTGTGTGTGGGCCCTCAGCAGGGCCGGCTCTGACCTGGCTGATGCCCTCTGCTTTGTCACACCAGGGCTGGCTGGCTTCCCTTCCCCCCCAGTCCTCAGCGTGCCAGCTTGGTTGAACTGCAGAGCTTGACCTTGTCTACCTCCTACTGGGCCCTCCTCCCACTCTTTAATGTCCTCCAGATCAAAATCCACCCTCTTACACCCCAGCCCAGAGCTTGACAGTGTACATGCTCAGCAAGCGGAAGTTACGGGGCATCAGAAGGCACCAAACTTTGAGTGCTTACTCTGCACCAAGTACAGTTGGCTCATCCCTGTGCTGGCTTCTGTTCAGTCTCACAATAGTGCTGTGAGGTTGAGATTCCTGTTGGCCCCATTTTTCAGCTGAGATATGACACTGAGATATGGAGAGGTTAAATACATTCTCAGGGTCACACAGCTGGGGTTTGTCAGCTGGGATTCAAACCGGAAAATCTAGCTGATCACAAAGGAAATCGATTTGATAAATCTAAGATAAAAGATACCACAGAGATGTAATAAAAAGAACTAAAGATTATTCTAAAGTTCATTTGCCCACAAGGATTCAAAGACTGGAAAAACTTAAATAGTTCTCCTCTTCAAGAGGATTTTTCTAGTCGAGCATGATGGTACACGTCTATAATCCCAGCATCCTGGGAGCCTGAGGTAGAAGGATCACAGGTTTGAGCCCAGTCTGGGGAATTTAGCAATTTAGCAAGTCTCTGTCTCAAAATTTAAAAAATACTTTTAAAGGGCTGAGGATGTAGCTCAGTGCAGAGGCCCTGAGTCCAATCCCCTACACCACTAAACCAATCAATCAGTCAGATTTTTCTTTTGAGATCAAAGGTCTCTAATCTGACAGTCAACACCTGCCAGCCAGCGGATAGCAGAGGCACTTCCATGGGCCTGGGAACTGTGGGTCTTAGAGGTGGACAAGCAGAGTGGCACTGAGGACTTAGGCCCACAATGGCAAATCTGTGGCCCGAGTACCGCAGGGAGCACACAGAGGCCTCTCTTCAATGACATTGCAAGTTACATGAGCAGGTTTTTTTCTAAACTAAAACCTCAGGAATCAGGTTTTATTGCAGTGTTGGCACTTTGAGATAGATAAGTGGGTTTTGGGTTGCAATTTGGGCCCTCATCTCTGAAAGGTTCCCCATCACTGACTTGGATTTTGAAGAAGTGCATTCAAGACCTTTTACTACCCCGCATTGTCTCAGATGCTTAAGTAAGTCATGGAATTTCACCAAACCTGTTTCCTTACCTATAAAATAGGGACCCCCCCCACCCCCAAAAAAGAGATATGAAATGCAAAGAGAGTATTTGCAAAAATAGCCTCTATCATGTGAGCCACAACACAAACATTAGGCAGTGACGAGCTGTTGTTCATTAATCCAACTTTGACTGTGGTCCATTCCACACCTTCCGCCCTCCTCACAAAAGGCAGCCCAGCACCCACTAGCTGGGGAAGCAGGGTGTGCTTGGGGCCCTGCCGCTAGCTTCCCATCAAGTCTGGGAAGTTCATTAACTTTCACTGGCCTCGTTTTTCCCCTTTATAAAATAGAGCTTACCAAGTGGGATTTATTCCAGGAATGCAGGTTTGAGACAACATATGAAGATCAGTCGATATCATACATCATGTTCATGGAATAAAGAACAAAACCACGAAATCATCTCATTAGACACAGGAAAAGAGTACAACACTCTTTTCTGATGAAAATTTTTTTTAAAAAATCAACAAACTTGAAACAGAAGCAAACTTCCTTAACCTGATAAAGGGCATCAATGAAATACCTACCACTACCATCATGTTTAACGATGAGAGACTGAAAGCTTCCCCCTAGATCAGAACCAAGACAACAGTGTCACTATTTCTGTTCAACATTGTGCTGGAGGCTCTAGCTAGGGCAAATGGGCAGGAAAAATTAAAGGCTTCAACAAAGAAAATGTAAAACTTCTAAGATTATTATTAAAATTATGTGATCTTAAATGTATAGAAAACCCTAAGGAACACACACACACACACACACACCCCTATCAAAATTAGTAAACTTTCAGGATACAAGACAGAATCAATATACAAAATTCACTTTTATTTCTATACATTACCAATTAATCTGAAAATGAAGTTAAGAAAGTTCTACTTACCAATGCATCAAAAAGAGTAAAATACTTAGGACAAGTTTAATAAAAGTAATATAAGACTTGTACACTTGAAGCTATAAAACATTGTTGAAAGAAATTAAAGGTATAAATAAATGGAAAGATGTTCAGTGTTCATAGATTCGACATAGTCTTTAAATTGATCTATAAATTCATGCAATCCCTATCAAAACTTAAGTTGGCTTTTCTCAGGAGCTCATATGGAAATGCAAGGGACCCAGGATAGATAAAGCAAACTTGTAAAAGAACCAGTTGGAGGACTCACATTTCCTGACTTCAAAATTTAACACAAAGAGCCGAGATTTAGCTCAGTGGTGCCCCTACCTGCGTTGCAAGCAGAAGGTCCTGAATTCGATCCCTGGTACCAAAAAAAAAAAAACTTAACACAAAGAAAACAATAACCAAAGCTGTCTGAAAGCTGGATGTGTCAGCACACACCTGTAATCCCAGCACTTGAGACAAGAGGATTGCAGTAAGTTCAAAGTCAGCCTAGGCTACACAGTGAGTTCAAAGCAGCCCAAACTACATAGTGAGACCCTGTCTCAAAAAAACAAACACTGGCGCTAACATAGACACATGGATTAATGAAATAGAATTGAGAATTTTGAAAGACACATACCTTTAAGGTTGCCTGATGGGGGGGGGGGTACCAGGGATCGAACTCGGGACCTTGTGCTTGCAAGGCAGGCAGCCACTGAGCTAAATCCCCGGCCCAAGTTTGCCTGATTTTTGGCTAAACTACCAAGACAGTTCAGTGGGGGAAAGGATAATCCTTTCAACAAATGGTATTAGTACAACTGGAGAGCCATATTTTTTTAAGTGAAATTGACCCTCCTACTTCATAAAACAAACAAAAGTCAGCTCAATATGAAAAATTTAATAGCTTAAATGTAACAGCTTAAATATTCACTTAAAATACAAAACTCTTTTAAAAATGTATAGAATTCATGGCTTTCGATTAGAAGGCAGATTCTTAAGTGTCACCAAAAACAAGCAAAAAAGAAGAAATAAAAGCCAGGCACAGTGGTTCATGTCTGATCGCAGGTGCTCAGAAGGCTGAGACAGGAGGATCATGAGCTTGAGGCCAGCTTGGGCAACATAGACACTGTGGGAGGAAGGAGGGAGGGGACAGATGGAGGGAGGGAGGGGAGAGGAGAAAGAAATGAGAAAGGAGGGGAGGAAGGAAGGGAGTGAGGAGAAAAGGAATGATAAGAGACATGAGTTACACTTTACCAAAATTTAAGACTTTAGTGATTCATAGGACATTATCAAGAAAGAGAAAAAACAATGCACAGAATGGGAGAAAATGTTTGCAATTCATATATCTGAAGTCAGCATCTAGAATATAGATACAAAATAGGTCTTACAATTCAACTGTAAAAAGACAACCGAATTTGAAAATGGACAAAAGATTTGGTAGACATTTCTCCTAATGACCAATAAGCCCAGAAAAAATGCTCAACATCTTTGGCTAATAGGAAAATGCTAATTAAAAACTCAGTGAGATACCACTTCACAGCCTGCAGAACGGCTATAATAAAAAAAAGATAGACAGTATAACAAATACTGGCCAGGAGATGGGAAAAGAAGAACCTTCATACATGGCTAGTAGAAATGTGAAATGTTATCATCGCTTTAGAAAATAGCCTGACAGTTCCTCAGAGAGTTAACCCAGAAATTCCACACTTGGTTATATGCACAGGAGAAATGGGAACTGTGTCCACACACACCCTTTATTCCAGCATTCATAGCAACACTGTTCGTAATTGCCAAAAAGTGGAAACAACTTAAATGTCTGCTAAGTGATGAATGGATAAGCTAATATAGTATATCCAAGCCTGGGGATGTAGCTCCGTGGTAGAGTGCTTACCTAGCATGTGCATGTGAGGCCCTGGGTTTGATCCTCAAAACTGCAAAAACAAATTATATTTATGTGTGTGTGTGTGTGTGTGTGTGTGTGTAAAGATGTTTTCAGCTGAAAAAAAGGAATAAAGTACTGGTATGTGTAACAATGTGAATGAACTTTAGAAACATTATGCTAAATGAGAGAAGCCAGACACAAAAGGCTGCATTGTGTGATTCCATTTATATGGAAAGCCCAGGAGAGACAGAAAACAGAAAATAGAAGCTATAGGGGTGAGAGAGTGATCGGCACCGGGTTTCTATTGAGGGAGATGGAAATCATCGAAAATTTTATATTGTTTATGGTTATTCAACTTTTGACCGTACAGTTTAAATGGGCAAATTTTATGATACGGTAATTCTATCTCAGTTGTTTTCAAATGGAGTTAATAGAGAGCCATGGTTCTCAAAGTATGATCCAGAGCCTGGTAGCCTCACCAGCCCCTGGGAACTTGTTAGAAATGCAAATTCTCAGCGACCTGTGGTGGCACAAGCACTGTGGCAGACTGAGACAGGAGGATCACAAAAGTGAGCCCAGCCTGGATGACTTAGTGAGACCTTAGTGAGTCTCAAAATAAAAGGGCTGGCAGGACTGGGGAGTTAGCTCAGTGGTTCTGGTGCCTGCCTCGCAAGTGCAAGGACCCGAGTTCGATCCCCGGTACCAAAATGAAAGGGCTAGGGATGTAGTTCAGTGCGCAGGCCCTGAGTTCTATTTCCAGTACTAAAAAAAATACAAATGCACATTCTCAAGCCAGGCGTGGTAGTACAGCCCTATAATTCCAGCTACTTGGGCGGCTGAGGCAAAAGGAACTCAGGAGTTCAAGCGCTCTCTCTCTCTCCCTCTCTCTCTCCCTCTCTCTCTCTCTTTCTCTCTCTCTCTCCTCTCTCCTATTTTTTATAAATGCAAATTCTCAGACGCTCATTCCAGAACCACCGCATCATCAGCCCTGGGGATCTAACCTCTCCCCCGAATGCTGCCTTCCCCCGCAGTCAGAAGCAGTCCTCTAGGAGATTATTCTCCAGGTGGTGTGGACCCTCCTAGCTCCAGGGCCCTGGAGATCTATAACAGCCAATGACATAGACACCCCCATATACCCTGCCTTGATTGGAATGTCTAATTAGTTAACTGTCCCAATTAATCTGCAGTTTCCTTCAGCCGCGGCATCTGTTCTTACTTTGTCCCTTCAGTAGCATTAGCCATCTGTCTTGTTCCAGCTCGTTTTAAGTACTTTCTGTCACAGAAATTGTAATGTTCTGCTTCACAAGGGGAACTGGAGAGCTTGGCGGAAGAAACGCCAGCAGCCGCCCTTCACCCCTTCTCTCCTCCACGTGTGCACAGCGGTCAGAGTCTGGGATGAGCGTTTCTCCCTGAGGTGGCACCTAAAGGGGTGGAGGGGACCAGGAAGGGCTTCCTGGAGCACTGGGGGCGTCTCTTGGAAGGACGTTGTCCTGTCACCGCTCTGGCCCTCACCCCTCTCTCTTTGTCATATGGAGCATGCGTTAGTGCCGCTGTTCTAGGGTCAGGGACCCGGTCAGGCAGCTGTGAGTGACCAAGCGCTCATCTCAGCAGGGCTGTGCACGGGGCTTGGGCAAGGTCACCAGACACTGCCTCTTGGCACTGCTCTCCTTGTCACTCCCTTCCGCTGCCATCCTGCAAGATGCTTTCATCCCATTGGGCGCCATCAGGTGCAAAGAGATGGTGCCGCTGAGTGGAGGATTGTGCTCTTTGTGTAACAGAAAACTCAAGTGCCAGAGCCTGAAACTCGAAAGATTTCTTTTGCTCCTATAATGAGATGTCATGGTCAAGGGACAGCATGGCTTTCTGCCATCTGTCTTCAGCCAGTAGCTATGGCTGGTTGCCAAGTGACTCCTCAGTTCCACTGTATCATCATTCTAGGCAGGAATCAGGAGGGACAAAGGGGAGGAGGCGCAGGCCACACAGTCTGTCTCCTTATCAGGAAGACTTATTTTTCTAGAAGGTGCATCAAATAGATCTCCACTTCCATCACACTGTCTAGCTGCCCAGGGTCAGCCATTCTTGCAGGTGAGCCTAAGAAATTAAGGTTAAGACCTACTGTCCCACACAAAGTAGGGTTCTGTTAGTAAGGAAGAAGTGGCCATCTTTTCCTCGCGGAATCCCCAGGGTTAATCTTACTGAGTCATGCATCCACCCCAGAACTTGACTAAACTCCACCTACAGCAGTGCCTGCTATGAAGAATGAACACATTAAATTCTTAGCCAAGCTTCAGTCTTACACCCCCCCATAGAGCAAAACAGGTGGAGTCAGTCCTGCCTAAACCACATGAACTAATGTGGAACGGAAGGTTGGTTCCCTAAAGGAAAATTAGTGTGCAGTTACCATTAAAGGACAGTCGATGCTGGCCAGACAAGAACAATGGAAGCCCACCATAACCCAGGACTGCTCAGTCCTGGAGAGACCAGATCCCATTAGCAAAACTTTATAGACTCAGAAGTCAGGTGATAAAGTTAGCAGTATAGAATATGTCACAAGTAGGCATATGTAATAAGAAAATATGTCCACACTTCCCCATGCTCCTTCTGCCTCCTGACCAGCCCTGGGTCTTCCCCACCATGGCCTCTTGCTTCTGGATACTGTGAGCATGGACACATGTTCCTCCACAATAGTCACTTCCGTGTCTGTGTCTTTCCAGACCCAATTCAAGCAACTTTTAAAGCTTAAATGTGGGTTTGGTGAGATAGTGTGTATCTGAGCACAGCCTTGGAAGTTGAGGGTCTGAGAGGAGTCTTTAGGATCTCAGTAGGGCTCAGAAATCTGTGTGTTTGCAAGCCCAGGGTGATGCTGGCATTCAGCTAGTTTAGAACACAACTGATTTCTTCTGGAGCTTCATTTTGCAGATGAAGCAGTCAAGGCCCAGCCTACTGGTCAGGGCTCCTCAGAAGACCAAATCCTAGGGCAGGAGGATGCTCAATTAAAACAAATATGAGATGCTCTCATATCAAAGGGGCATATGGAAGAAGCCCTTCCTTCCTGCCTCTATCTTCATAACCTTTATACTTGGGACCCTTTGGTTACAAGTAATAAAAACCAGCCATTGTCTGCTTAAGCAGGAAAGGGGGTCTTGAGAGAAAGTTATAGAGGTGTTTCCTGGAGCTGGTGCAGGTGGGTGTCAGAGCTAGCTGGGTCCAGGAAACATTCTGTCTCTTTCCTTCTTCTGTTTTTTGCCCCTCAGACCCACTTCCTCTCCTCCTCCTCTCTTGATTTCACAACCAAGAGAGATAGATGGGGACACACACACACACACACACACACACACACACACACAATAGGCCTAAACTTTAGAATAGACTGTGGTTGACTCAGACTGATTAGCACACCCCCAGCCTCTGGCCATTCACAGGCAGAGTTCAAATGGGCTGTGTGTTCCTTTTCTCTCATTTCTGAGACAAAATACATGACACCCAGAGTTAGAGGGGAAGGGGTTTATTAGGCTTATAGTTCTTAAAGTTTTCAGTCTGTAATAGGCTGGGTCCAAGGCAGGGAGGACAAAGAAGCATTGAAGAGGAGAAACAACATGGCACAAGGTAGCAAAGGCAAC
Organism: Heterocephalus glaber; assembly: GCF_000247695.1. The sequence continues at coordinate 9,048,265 of NW_004624734.1, forward strand.
AAAAGAGAGACCATGTCTTTCTGCCTCTTTTGTCCCATCCAGACTAAAATACTCACTCACGTGTAGTGGATTAGTAATCACACGCCCTTAATCTCAGCATCGCACATTCCAGATTCAGCCACCTCTGACCGAATGGAGCTTCGAGGGGACATCCAGACCCAAACCATAACAGGCTGCAAGAAGATGGCCCTCAGTCAGGGGAGCTCGGTCAGCACTGCTGAAGGTCTCACTGCATCAGAACTCCTGGCCCCAGTGGCTTGAATCAGGACAGTGTTCCCAGGCTGTCTGCGCCTCTTCACTTCAGCCCTGTGCAATTAGGGTCTCTAATTTCCCGTTTCGGTAGTGTTTCCTGGTGATGTTCTGGCCTCTTGGCAGAAGTTTAGGAAATACCTCATTCCATCCACATAGTACATAGGACTCCTTTGCTGGGAGTGTGTTTTCTAACAGTGATTTTTGCATCTATTATAAGTGGTTTAGGTTTGTTTCTTTTTCAGCTGCTCTCTTCTGGGTCTTGTCCTCACATTCCAGGGAGCCTTTGTAGCCTCCCATGCATTTAATTAGTTCTGAGTTCTGCCACGAGTCAGGGATTAGACTAGAGGCTCTGCTGTCCCACAACTGCGGAAGGATCCACTGGGCCTGGCTGTGAGGGGCTGGCAGTGTAGCCACAAAAATAAAATCACCAAGAGCAAGGGAGTGATGGCTGCACCTGAACCAGGTCGGTATAAATGCACTGCCTCCATAATAAAAGTGAGATTCTTTTACGGCATTGACAAATACAGTGCTGTCACGTTCCCATGCCCCCATTGGACTATTGTCACCTCCGTTTCAAGGCAGGAAACTAAGCTCAGGGGAAATGCTTGCCTGGTCCTCACAGCTGAGAAATTGCCTGGACTTGAACCCCAGGTCAGACACCTGCGCTTTGCTATGGCCTGTCTCACCCTTGCCCTTTGATCACTGAATTTCAACATTTAGAGCAGTTATGTAACAGTACAGTCAACAGAATGCCAAATTTCACAGAGCAGACCTAGGAACAGGACAGGGTATCCCCTCCCCAAGAGCCATGGCCAGCTGTGTTTGCACCCAGCCAGGAGAGATGGAAAGGTAGGTTCCAGTGGTAAGGCCATACATAGGTCAGTGGGGCAGACTTTGAGTCATTCCTAAACATTCTTAAAATGCAAGGTGTTTGCAGAAGGGAAAGGTCACTGTGGGCTGGCTGGGTTCAGGGCTTTGCAGAGGAGTCAGAACAATGAGGGAACAAAGGGGGCCAGAGTGGGTGCCATGGATGTGTCTACACCTTGGCCGTGACTTGGCCACAGTCATAAATAATCCACACACATACACACGCGTGCACACACACACACCGTGATCTATGGAAACGAAACAGGTTTTATGCACTAGCATTTACCTGTCCCTGTGAGGGACGGCTGTAATATTTTCTATTTCTTTTTAAGAGAGCACTAGTTGCCATCCACTTCATCGATTTCCTAGACCACCAGTGCATCTCAGCCCACAGTGAGGAGCTCAGCTGTGGACAGGGTCCATTGGAGGAGCATTTCTAGGAGACAGTGGCAGCCCCTGATTCAGGCCACCTGGGTAGGGCCAAGATGGTGGTGGATGTCAAAACCAACCAGACAAAGACAGCGGATGCAAGACATCCTGTCTGTGAAATAAATTTGTCCTCCTGTTGCGTTTGCATATATCTACAAAGAGGTTCCTCGGCCTGCAAGTATGCAGGGTCACATTCCCCAAAGTGGATTTTTCCCCTTTGTACAGAGGTTAGTTCTAGAAATGCCCTCAGCCTTCCCTGGAAACCCAGAGGAGTTGGGATGTGGATGGGCAGGGGACAGCCGGGGACTTTGAACAAGGCAGTGAGGCAGAAAACCTTTCTTCCATTGGGCAGGACACGGAAAGGTGTGTGTGCAGAAAGATCCAAGAAGATGTTTTTTAGATGCAACTTCTATGTTGGATACACGAATTGATTTGTCAGCTACTAGCTAACCATATTCTCTTGGCTCATTGTAAGCAGACTGGGTTTTTTTTTCTTACTAAATGTACTTTTAATTATTTAGGAAAATAAAAAGCACAAATTTACAGAGGTAAAACAGCTAGTGCCAGCCTATGTTGCAATTTTAAAACTTCATATACCATAAAATCCACATAAATGGTACAATCCCTTATAAATGGTACAATTCAGTGTTCTTTTGTTCACAGAGTTGTGCGATTGTGATGAATATATAATTCCAAAACATTTTCATTATCCCGGAAAGAAACCCCATTCCCACCAGCACTGATTCCACATTTCCTTCATCTTCCCCTTTTCTGGCTGCCACTAATCTACTTTCTGTCTGCATGGATTTGCTTGTTCTGAACATTTTTGTGCAAACAGAATCAGTTTTTTCAAAGAATGAAATTTTACTTTTGTTGATACTCTACATTGTTTTTTCCTATTTCATTTATTTCTACCATGATCTTTCCTTCTTTCTGCTTTTTTTTAAAACTTAATTTGCATTCTTTTTCTTTTCTAAAAGAAGAAGGTTAGGTCATTGATTTCAAATCTTTCCCTTTTGTAATACAGGCATGTACAGTTACACATTTCTCTGTAAGCCCTCTTTTCTCTGCATCCCATATGTTTGGGAAGGTTCCATTTTTGTTTTCATTCATCTCCAAGTATTTTCTAATTTCCCTGGTGATTTCTTCTTTGACCCATGAGTTATTTAGAACTCTGTTATTTAACTTCCACATATTTGTGATGCTTCCAGTTTTCCTTCTGTTGTTGATTGCTAATTTCATTCCACTGAGGTTAGATAACATACTTTGCATAATGTCAGTCCTTTTAAATGTACCAAGTCTTGTTTTATGGCCTAACATATGGTCTGTCCTGGAGTATGTTCTGTATGCACGTGAGAAGATTGTATACTGCTTCTCTGTATTATAGTTATGTCGTTCTTTTCCTCTCCTCTTGTAACCCCATTGCATATTTGATCTGTGGAGAGTACCCTCAGCTCTCTGAAGTCCTGATTACTTTTCTTCATTCTTTTTATCTTTCTGTTCCTTAAACTGGAGTGTTTAAATTGACCTATTTTCAAGGTTGTCAATTTTTTTTCTGCTGCCTGTTCAAATCTGCTATAGAACCCCTGTCATGAATTTTCTATTTTAGTTATTATACTTCTTAATTCCAGAATTTCTGCTTGTTTTTTTAAATCACTTTTATTTCTATTTCTATTGATTTTTGGTGAAGTATGGTTCTCATACTTTTGTGTTTGAGTCGCTAAAAACTCCTTTGAACATATGTTTAAACAGCTGATTTAAACCCTGTCTAATAAACACTACATCTAGTCTTCCTCAGTAGGAGTTTATTGACTGTGTATGGGCAATACTTATTTTGCATGTCTCATAATTTTGTTAATGTTACTGAAAGCTGAGCAGTTTAAACAATGTAATGTGACAGTTACAGAATTCATATTTCCCCCCTTACTAGGGTCTTTTTTTTATTATTGTTGTTATTTGTTTTATTTAGTTACTAACTGGAAAATCTGTACTCTGGTGTATGCAGTCACTGAAATCTCCACTAGGTTACCCTAGAGTCAGCTACAGGTTTCTTTTTGGTACTAGGGATTGAACCCAGGCCTGAGCTATATCCTCAACCTGTTTGTTTGTTTCTTTGTTTGTTTTCTTTGAGACAGGCCCTCTCTGAGCTACTAAATTGCCCAGGCTGGGCCTGAACTTGCCATTCTCCTGCCTTAATCTCCCAGAGTGCTGGGATTACAGGCCTGTGCTGCCACACCCAGCTCAGCTGATGACTGAAAAGAGATTTCTTCAGATGCCTGGATCTAGTCATTCTCCCAGTCTTTACTAAGAGGCTCTGTGTTTGGGGTTGCACCTTCAACTCAGTGCAGACAATTTGCAGCTCTTTATCAGGCTTCCCCTTTGTCTAGTGCAGAGCCTCTCGGCCACCACTGACACAGCCCTGACCAGGCAACAGGGTCTCTAGATTCCCAGGAGCAGGAGGGACCTTTGCAAAGGCCCTGCCAGCCGGAACTTTGTTCCACAGCTTTTCCTTCTTGTATTTCTGGTTAGCCTACCATTTGTCCCAACTGTGATCTTCCACATCAGGCAGCATAATTTAATCATTGCCTCCGATTGCTTTCCACAAACACCCCACCCCTAGGAAAAGACTCTTCACACTGGTGAGCTCCAGGTCAGGCAGAATCCATCTTGAGAATGGAAGTGGGGACTTCCAGGCTGAGTAACAGTCATTCTGTGGAAACAGGCATCCAACATGCTTTGCAAACGTAGGGCTCATAGAGCCTTTTTAATTTTTATTTTTATTAGTACATGTTTGCAGTACATAATGATTACATTCTTCAGGGGGAGTTTGTACATATACATAATACGGCTTAATTCTTTTTATGTCCCCTTCCCCTCCTCTCCTTCCTCCTCCCTCCACCCCTTAGTCCTCTTCCCATTTATGAAAGATCTATCTCCATTTCTTGTTATCTATCTTTTATTCTGCTCTTTAGTTTACTTATACTTTGGGTTTCTCATATGAGAGGAACCATGAAATAGTTAAGCTTGTGTGTCTGATATTTTTCACTTAACGTTATGATCTCAAGGTACATCCATTTTCCTACAAATAACTCAAATGTGCTTTATTTATAGCACAGTAGTACTCCTTTGTATATAATTACCACATTTTCTTTATCCATTAATCTGTTGATAAACATATAGACTGCTTCCAAGATTTAGCTATTCTGAGTTGTGCTGCTATAAACATGGGTGTATGCATGTATCACCATAATACAATGTCTTTAATTCTTTCAAGAAGATAGCTAGAAGGGAATAGCTGGGTCAAATGGAATTTCTATTCGTTTTTTGAGAAATCTCCATACCGATTTCCACAGTGGTTGTTCCAGTTTACATTCCCACCAACAGTGTCACATAGACAACCTGTAGAGGCTCTTTATCAGCCGTATGCACAGAAGGTTTGGAAACATGAACCAGAACTGACTCGCCCCTGTCTGCTTCCTCTGGTGGCTTCCAGGCTACCTTTTTCCCTGGCACGGCAGTTCTTGGTTTTCAAGGCTATTCCTAAGCAGGTGGGAGGGAAGGGAAAATGAGAAGTTAAGATGCGTAGAGCTCCCTGGTCTTACTGAGATCCAGCTGATTTTCTTAAATAGACTTCTCAGATTGCCATAGCCTGTGGTTAATTTCTAGAATTCTGAAAAAGGAGATTGTGGCCATTTTTGTCACTGTCCCCATTGCTTTTACACCAAAGAGAATTGTCCATTCTCACCAACATCACCAGCATCCTGGTCCTGAGTCCATCCATACACACACATACTCTGTGCTTACTAAGGACGCCACACTTGCATCCGGTGGCTTAATGAGGCCCCTTTTCCTTGTGTGGATTTCCTTGGTAGGGTCCAGTGAGATGGCGACCACCAGCCAGGACACCACACTTTAGTCTTGAATTTGCTGCAGAGTGACTGTATGACCTTGGAGCAAAGGAGCTGAGCTTAGCTGAGCTACTGTGTACCAGGCTGAGTGCTGAGTGCTTTATGTATACTGTATCTTCCTTGCACCTACAGAGATAATACCCCTGTTTCACAGATGAAGAAACTGGTACAATGTGACATTGAAAGAGATAATGTCTCCATTTTACAGATGAAGAAACTAACAAGATACAGTGTACTCAGCACTGTCCTGCATGTGGCAAATATTCTGTATGTCTTTGTTCTGTTGCTCTTCCATTAGTGTAAACTTTATAGACAGAGGAAGAAGTACAGTGGGGGTGATTGCTCAAGGTCACTTGAATTGCAGCCCAAGTTCATCTGATTCCAAAGCCCACCCATTGTCCACATCCCCACTGCAGTTCCCCTGCTCTAGGTCTTACCTTCCTTATACTGCCAGATGAAGGATTTGAACCGATGAAAGTCATCCAGTCAACAAACACAGACTCAGTTGTCTGCTTCCATAGAGGTGACATAGAGGTCTGTAATTCTGTGTTGTCAGTTGCTTGGAGTCACATCGGTGACATTCTTTTGTTCAGCCTGACAGACGAACCAGTGGCAGACCAGCAGATGTGTAACCCAGTGTCTTTCTCTCCCCTGCCACCCTGCTCCTCCCCTGTCCCCTGCAGAGGCCAGAGGGGACAAGGCCAAGTGGGTGTTCACCTGGCCACTCATCTTCCTCCTGTGCATCACCATCCCCAACTGCAGTAAGCCCCGCTGGGAGAAGTTCTTCATGGTCACCTTCATCACTGCCACACTGTGGATCGCCATCTTCTCCTACTTCATGGTGTGGCTGGTGAGTGAGGAGTGGCGGGTGAAGGAGGACCTGGGCTCAAGGCACCGTGGGAAATTCTGGGCCACCTTGGGCAAGTCGCTGGCCTGACTGACTGCAGTTTCTTTCTCTGGGGAAAGGGTTCTCATGAGGATGCATGGCGCCATGCTGTGTGCACTTCTATAAATGCCTTTTTATCATCACAGTAATCTCATGAGATAAGTATTTTATTGCCCCCATTTTACAGATAGGGAAAGCAATGTGTTCAAAGTTACCCCACTAGCGAGTGCTAGAGGTGGGATGGGGTGCAGGCATTGGCCTCCTGTCCACCATCTCAGCCACTGTCCTGAGCTGGTTGTCACTTGGGTGTTGGAATCCTCAGATCCCACTGGGCAGAGGTTTTGCAGGTGGAGAGGTGTTGGTGAGGCTTCTTGTAAGCTCCTCTGGCCATGCCTGCCAGCTCCTGTTCAGACCTTTTACTGGCTGGGCCAAGCTGGACCGGGCCATGCAAGTCCCCTCTCCCCTGTGCCTGTGATCCACCCCCAGGGCCCCTCCTCCTCCTCATCTTGAGTGAGGAGGAAGAGGGGACACGGTTACAGCATAGCTGTGGGTCAGGTGAGTGTGAAGGAGACCCCACCAGCCTTCCCTGCCTCCGTGGCTGTCCTTGAGCCACTCCATTCTCCTCCTTACATCTGACCCAGTGCTGAGATGGCTCGAGTTCCTGACTTGAGAAGCAGCCAGGCCAGGGAATTCCCTAGAGGCACTCAGCCCCATCCCTAGCTCCAGAGAAAGCGTGCAGTGTTGTGGGGACAGAAGGGCCCTGGGGGTCACATGAGGACAGATCTGAGCCCTGCTTCTACCTCTGAGCAGCCGTGAAACCCAAGCAACCAACTGCCTGCGCCAGGGTGAGCCCCTCTCTGAAGCAGGGTGATCACTGACCTCCCAAGGCCACTGGAGAAGGGAAGGGGAGCCTCCAACATGGCAGGTGCATGGCGAGGCCTAGTGCTGTGCCCAACCAGCTTCAATACACCTTCCCCATTTCCTCCATGAGTGCAGTGTGTGTGTAAGTGTGGGTGGTGTGAGTGTGTATGGAGCCATTTTGCCAGTATCGGGGAAGAACTGAAAATAGTTACTATCCAAGCTCCCCAGCAAAAGATGATACAGATAATAAAAAGCACACCCTAAATGCATTGAATTTGCCCACCTTAGTTCTTCTGAACAGAGGCCAGCCCATCTTTACATTTTAAGGAAACTATCCCATTGTTCTTAGTAATGTGTGTTCCCAAATAACAGCAAAAAGAAAAGGTATTTCATGACATTTGTGTAGATATGAGAATTAGGAAGATCAATTAAGGAATGTGTGAATTCTTTCTTCTCTAATTATTGAAAATAACAGTAGTGTTAAATCAATTCTAATTAGCAGTGAGGTGGGACACTCCCATGCACACTGCTTTGACTTACAAATCCCATCAGGCCTGGAGTCATAGGAACCACTTACTGGGGCACTCTGACCCGTGGATTTGAACTTCAAATGGCCTCAGTTGGGGGACTAGCATAGACTTGACAATAGAAATCTGTAAACAAGCTGGGCATGGTGTCACACACTTGTAACCCCAGCACTTAGAATTAAAAACTTGTCAACCACCCCTGGTTGGCTTGTGCAAATCCCTTTTGTGAACAGTGTGGACCAAGCACTGCTGGATCCATTGTTGTTCTTTGCCTTCAGAGTGTCTCCCCCCTTTTCTGGCCCAGGGAAATCTCATCAGTGAGCTCAGACTGCTGTTGCTGAGCTAAGCAGTGTCTTAGATCTTCATGGATGTCATCAGACCCCTCTGCAAACTTCCTGCTAATAGACAAGTATCTAGTCATACATGCTGGCTGCAAGCCAGGGCTGAACTTTGCACCTAGGAAGTGTAGTTCATCTGGGACTCCCTGAGCCCTGTGAAGTTGATTGCCCTTATTTTATTTGCCCCCATCGATTGCAAGCAAATGAATGCAATAGAAGGGAAATACACTGCTGTGAATATCTGGCACAGCCAGGCCAGGTACCTTACATTTTCTTATCTCATCCTTGTTAGGCCCATTTTACAGATAAAGGAGCTCAGAGAAGCAGGCTCGCTTATCCAAAGTCACATAGCCATTTGCTGGGATCTGAGCGATCGGCCAAGATGAGAGCAGCTCTAAACCATTCCCCATCTCTAGATGAAGAGAGAAGAGGGGTGCTGTGAACTGGAAGGGCCAAATGCTTCCAGAGCTTTCCATCTGGCTGCTGCTCAGGTCCCAACTATCTCTCCAGTGTCAGCCATGTACATGCATCATGATCTTAAAATGCCTCTGTATCCTTTGATCCTGGAGTTCTATCTTTTGGGATTTATCCCAAGGATGTAGTAGGATGAAAGGCCAAAGTTGTATGCACAATGGAGAGGCTGGAACTCCCGAAGTAGGATCGGAAACATTGCCAGGAATCCCTGCTCCATTGCTTCCCAGCTGTGTGCCCGTGGGCATTGTTACTAAGCTCTTGGAGCCTCAGTTGGCATAATTAAGGTGCCTCCTCCATAAGTGGGTAGTGAATAATCAAGTACATGAGATTATGAGAGCAAGACTTTGTAGAATGCCTGGCACACAGTAAGTGCTCAACAAATGTTCTTACAGCGATACTGTAAGAATAAAGAAACCGTCTAAAATACACAAGAATGTAGGATTGGTGAAACCTTTATAGAAATACAATGAAATGTAATTATCAGTTTAAAATATGTTATAGATGAAGATTCTGGATGGAGTGGGACTCACGATGTATAATTACAAAACAGATACTGATGGTATAAACTAATGGCATTTTTTTCTAACACATACCAAAAGCAAGGTCAAGCATACAGTCCAAAACAGTGATTTGCAAATGAGTTTCCAGACCCACAGCGTCAGGGTGCCACTTCCCAGGAACTTAACAGGAATGCAAGCGTTCACGCCTCACCCTGGAAATCTGGGGGCACAGCTTGGCAGTCTGCATTTTAACAAGTCTCCCCTGAGACTTTCTGTATTCTCAAATTTGAGAACCACTGGCCAATGTGAAGTGTTTTTTCTTCTCCGTGGGTCTTGAGAAATGGTCATTTTTATTTTCATTTTATTTTATAAATATTTTCAAATAATAAACACATGTTACTCATGTCACCGGGGGGGGGGGCACAAAAAAATGTTTTAAAAACCATATTCCAGATTTTTCTCTTGGTTACCACATTCAAGTTAAAAGCTCACAGGGTACAGGAAGCTCCCAGGGGTGTTCCATTGTGAGTTCACTGGCCCGCCCCCCTCTCCTGCAGGTGACTATCATTGGATACACACTCGGGATCCCCGATGTCATCATGGGCATCACTTTCCTGGCAGCGGGCACCAGTGTTCCAGACTGCATGGCCAGCTTGATTGTGGCAAGACAAGGTAGGGACCGTGCCTCAGCCTCCACAGCCATCAGCATCAGCCTGCTGACCCCTCATCTTCCCCACCAGCTTGGTGGCTGGGTTGTGGCTCCTCTGGTTGGCAGTTGCCAAGTCTGCCATGAGGGAGATCATGACATCTAAAAGCATCGTGTGTTAGAGTCCATCTGTGGAGAAAACACTACTGAGACGAGATGAACTTCTCCAGATCTTTGGAAGCCTTTTCTCAGATGGTTGTCTAAAAATGAACACATCCTGAGATCACCAGTCAGTGTGAGATTGAACAGAGCCCAACCCCAGACTTCAAGTAGCAAATGATCTGAGACATGTCCCAGACTCAGGAAAGCAGAAAGAGTCTCCTATAAATCCAACTATTCTCCCATTCTTCTTATGACTTCTAGAAGATCTGTAATCTTTTGCTTTATTTAGAGGTTGAGCAGGATGAGTGGGAATTTACAGTCTTTGAAGGTAGAACAAAAGCCATGAAGAACCTGGCCATGACATGCTACTCCTTTTCTGCCAGTGAGGTAGTTTCATGGCAGGCTTTGCCGCAGATCTTCTGGGAAGAGGAGCATCTGAAAGTCTGGGTGTGGGGAAGGGCAAGTCATGGGCGGAGACAGGAGAGGAGAGCAGCAAAGGGAGACAGACTGGCTGGGGCCTGAGAAAGAGCTGAGGGGAAGGGAAGTGTGTGGAGATGTCGGGCCCTGGGCAGGTGCCTTACAGAGAGTGGGGACAGCGCTGAAAAGAGTGGAATTTAACTGGGTAACCTTGGACAAGAGTGTATTAATTTCCTAGAGCAACCATGACCACTAGATGGCTTAAAGCAACAAAAATTTACCTCTCAGCTCTGTGGAGGCAAGATACGGACAAAGCCTCCCCCTGCAGGGTGAGGGGAGGAGCTCCTGGCCTCTTCCAGCTCCTGTGACTGACTGCCATTCCAGTCGCTGCCTGTCATCCCATGTCATCTGTTCCTCCCCTGCTGTGTGTCTCTGTCAAGACTTCCTTCTTCTTATGGGGACACCAGTTGCAGGATTGAAACCCACCCTAATTCGGAGTGACTTTATCATAATGTGTTGATATCGGCGAAGACCCTGTTTCCAAATAAAGTCAGGGCCACTGGTTCTTGGCGGACATGAATTGGGGGATTTCTCGTCGCAGTACAGTGAGTGAAAGGAAAGCTGATGCACACTGAGGCTCTGGCTGATGTTCAGCAGTGTGAACTCAGCAGCTTGGGATCAGTCATGCCAGCTCCAGCTGACAAGTTCATCCCCAACTGGAGGGACACAGTGGCAGGCCAGGAGGGTAAGAAAATGTGCAGTTTAAACAGCTAGTGAGGGGGAAGGTCGAGATGCAAGAAGCTTAAAGGCTTCAGGGGTCCCAGTGAGATCAGTGAAATCTCTTTTAGGAACAAGGGACAGGTAGGGTTCTGAGGCAGGATGCCATCTTAAAGTGGCCACAGGGGGTTGTGAGTATATGGAGATGGAGGAAGCATGACTGAGGCTGGGAGAGGGGTGGTATAGTGGTCATAAGGGTGGCACTGATGTGGCTAATAAGAGAGTCCAACGGACACGGTTAAGATTAGACAGCTTCCTTATGACAGAGAGCACAGAAACTTTGCTCAGAAACCACTGCACAAAGCAGGAGACCACGCAGGAGCTCTGAGGAGGTTCTATGCCCCAGACTCCCTGCCAACTCTCAGTTCAAAATGTGGCCCAGGCAGCACCGACCTGACCTCATGTGAGAAATGGACTCTCAGGCCCTATTCTGGCTGCACTGAATCAGCATCTTCAGATTAACTGGATCCCTGGGTGATTTGCACACTCACTGAAGTTTGAGTCACTGCCCTAAGAGTCCTCAAAGGACCACACAGCTGCCATGGCTTCTTGTGCAGTACAAGGATTCCATCAGCCTGAAAAGTTTATCTCCTTTTGTCCGTGGTCAACCATCTTTACCCCTTCACCCTGACCTCCTCTCCAAGTACAAATAGCTGCTCCGTAGTTGCCATGTTTTGCCAGACTGGAGCCCGGAAGGGACCAAGCTGCAGAGTGTGAAGTTGCTCCACAGAGCGCCTGAGGCAGGCAGGGAGGAGGGAGTCAGCCCACCTGAAAGATGTACATGCTGGGGTCAGCAGACACCAGCAACGAGGACAGGATGAGAGGAGGAGGTGGCCTGGCACACAGGGAGGACAGATGCAGACAGAGATGGGCCATTCATCTCCAAAGCTGGCTGGAGTGGTGCTGAGCTTTGCAGCTACTGAGGCGATGTGATGGGTGTGTGCACGTTTGTGTTTCAGGCCTGTCATCCAGCAAACACTTGTGTGTGTGCAGCTGAAGACAGGCATTTCAAGTAGCACAGATTTCAGCTCTCATGAGATTTATGTGTATGGGTTTGCTCTCTACTTTCTAATACACCTCAAGTGATCGAGCTCTTCCACCTGTGTGGCTAGCCTGATGCTGAATGGTTGGGCAGGAAAGGGAAGGATGCTGCATGGCTCCAGCCTCTGAGATGGTCTGGCAGGAGAAAGATAGTTTACCCTTCAGAAACTACCAGAATATAAGATCTGCTGCCCTATTATCACAGCGAAGCTCATGGGTGCTGTTGCCTGGCCACAAATATGCGTCATGGCTGGGTCCAGACAATGCTGGACCAGGTGTCCTGAGACTGAGCCACTTGCAAACAGTGTACCCTCGATCACCTTCTGCATGAAGATGATGTCACCACCCTCCTTGGTGTAACTGGAAGGATTAAATGGGGCAAAGCACGTGGTGGGTCCTCAGAGAATCTGAGCTGACAAACCTGGCAGGAGAAATAATGGAAGGCCCTGTATTCATTCACTGAGGTTGTACTTACTGCAGACTGGGTGGCATAAATGGCTAAGATGTGTCATCACATAGTTCTGAAGGTCAGAAGTCCAAGGTCAAGGTATAGGCAGGGCTGGCCCTCTCTGGGGCTGGGAGGGAGAACCCTTCCCAGGTCCCTCTCCTGACCATCTCCTTGGCTGTTTTTATCCTCACTTGGGGTCCTCCTGGGTGCTGCGTCCAAATTTCTCCTTTTCACAAGGGCACCAGTTGGGTAAGTGGCCACCCTAAAGACTTCATCCTTACCCTTTATCTTGTTAAAGGCCCTGCCTCCAAATACGGTCACATCTTGCAGCATTACAGTGCTCTGGGACTTGCACATTGAATTTTGAGGCTCACAGTTCAATCCATAATGGGGCCCTTTAGATTTCATGAAGGGCACGGATCTCTGACCTCACAAAATGGTCTTAGAAATGTAGGGTCTATGAAGCTGGACTTCTGTTCTAAGCAATAGCACTGATAAACAGTTATAAGGAAGAACACTGGTTTTCAGTGACCTGCTCTTGATGAAAGAGATATGTTTGTTGTCCCCCCAGGCCTTGGAGACATGGCAGTCTCTAACACCATAGGAAGCAACGTGTTTGACATCCTAGTGGGACTCGGCATCCCGTGGGGCCTGCAGACCATGGTTATTAACTATGGATCCACGGTAAGTTCTTTTTACCACATAGGGAAATGGGATAGAGGCAGGTTACATAGAATAGCGGGATTTTCCCTGTTCTGGCCCAGGGATTTGGCACCTTGGCACCCTCTTTCTTTGACAGCTACCAGGACAACCTATGGGTGGCCCCAGGAGGGAGGCAGTGTTCACCAAGGGTTGGTCAGTGCCTTCCAGCAGCTGTCCCTCTTCTAGGCCAGGTCCTCAGATGAGCAGAGTCCAAACTGGAACCCACATTGTCCTGATCCCCCCCAGCCAAGCGCTTACCTAAGAACCCCCATATCTTCCTGACGAGGGGATGAGAAAGCTGGAGCATGCTGGGCTTTCAGAGTGGATTGGCCAAGCAGCCCTGAGACTCACAGGCATGTGCTTGATTTTCCAGGTGAAGATCAACAGCCGGGGTCTGGTCTACTCCGTGGTGCTGTTGCTGGGCTCCGTGGCGCTCACCGTGAGTCTTTACTCTCCCAAATTAGAAGCCTCTTGCATGCTGTGTGGCGTCTGACCCTGCCTCATCCCAGGCATGACTCCAGACATTTCCCCATCCCTTGCCCTTGTCAGTGAGGGACACAGCCAAACCCAGTTTTGCCAAGAGCGTCTGCAGGCACCATAGCATTTTTCCCTGCACAGAGAAGATGTCACCAGGGGAAGTGAATTCCCTTTTTTTTCTTCTTGGTGCCTGGCCCAGTGTTTGCTGTCTCAAGTGCTAGTGGGAGAGAAATCTCCCCCTTCCACCTGAGCTGAAAGTGAGGGTATGATGGACCTCAAGACCACCTGACAATCGTCAAGGCCTCCTTCCTCCCTGTGCCTAGGTGGTATTATCATCCCTGTTTCGAAGAAGTAGAGGTTCTGTGCCTTGCCCAAGGTCACAGAGGTGGAAATGTTAGGACTCGCACCCAGGTCAATTTGTCTTTATAGCCCTGTGCCCTGCAGAGGTAACCATGGCTCAGCCCTGGAAGCCTGATTCGGGGACAAGAGGGAGGGAAGTGCAAGGGAGCAGGCCCTTCCCCAAAACCCAAGCTGCAGTTTGCCAGGAGTGGGCTACAGGAGCCTTGGGAAATTTGCTCAGAGAAAAAGACCACAGTGCTCTGAAGCAAAGGGCACGACCATTTCGTCCCTAGAGAAGGCCTGGGACTTGTGAGCCCTGAGGAAGTGGCCTGCTGCCTGGGGAGGGTCAATGCCACGAGAGTAACTTGAGTGTGCCGGGGTCAGTGGGCCTGCATGGAGACTCATCCTGCTGTTGTCAAGTCTAAACGTTCAGGGCTGATTCTGGTCAACCTGAGGATAAGCCTGGCGGGGCCCATTTGCACTTGTTCACACTATGCAGGAAGTTCTAAGGGTGTGGATGCACATGTCCATTTTTAGTCAAAAAGCCCTTGTTGTTTGTTGGCCCCCCAAGCCGAGCTCTTGAACTCTGTCCTCCCAGGTCCTCGGCATCCACTTCAACAAATGGCGACTGGACCGCAAGCTGGGCGTCTATGTGCTTGTCCTCTACGCCGTCTTCCTGTGCTTCTCCATAATGATAGAGTTTAACGTCTTCACCTTCGTTAACCTGCCCATGTGCCGAGATGACAAATAAGCAGAGTCGCCTCCTCGGGAGCTGCCCTGGGCACCCGTGCCACTGGCGACCTCTTCTCTCTCTCCTTCCCCACCACAGGTCTGTCCTGCCTCAGCAGCCACCGTCTGTTCTTTAAGAGCTGGAAGGAAGGGCCGTTGTGGTCTTTGTGTGGTCACAGGCCACCTGCTGGGCACCTGTGCCACCTTGGGTCCTGCCCCACTCGAGGCAGGTTTGGGGGTTCATTTGAGCTGAGCAGCTCCTCGGACCCCTGAGCTGCCAGCCACAGAGATGTATGTCTCATCTCTGTCACGCTGCAGTCAGAGGACCTCTGCGTACAGTTTTCTTTCTGTCACACAGGCAGCCTTGGAATGAGGCAGGCAGTGAGCGTGAGGTCTCCTGGGGCAAATGCAAAATGGGACAGTTGCTCTCAAGTGTCCCCTGTGGGCCACGGGGTGAGTCCCTTAGACAGCACATGCCACCAGCTGGCAGCTCTTGAGGTTTGGAGGAGGCAAGGCATCAGCTCGCTGGGGGTTTGAGACCATGATGGCTGACTTTCCACTCCTTTTTCTGGAAAAAAAAAAAAATGGAAGAATGGAAACTTTTTTTTCCCCAGCAGAAGAGAGAAAAGCAAACAAAATACTCTTATCCTTTTTATTGATGCATTCAGAGAATGATTAATTATTATTAAAAGTAAAATGTCATATAGATCATCATACTTGAAAAATATCATTCCACACAAAAGGATTTTGACGGGAACCAAAAAAGTAGTCCTTGTAAAAAGTGAATCCTGTGTGTATCATCCTCCTTTGGCTCTAAGACTTTTGGTTTGGAATTTAGAAAGAGGTGAAAGACCACCATGGAATCAGGTGCTAACTCAGAGACACAGTAGGGTAAACTGCAGTGTTTACAGCTAGACATCCCAGAACATTCCAGACTTTCTGCGTGATGCAACACACTGTCCCTTCGAGCGTGTTGTTTCTTTGTTATTGCACTGTTTTCAAAGTCACCTTGGAGAGACCCAGTTGTTTATATGCCCAACAAATTTCAGAAGTGATGGTTCATGACAAGGAGAGAGATTTCCTGAAACACAGCAGATTGCTCTCTGGCTAGCTGAAGGCAAGTATGAAAACCATTATCTTAGAGTGTTTAGAGCTAAGTTTCTTGAACCTTATAGTTTGCAACACATAAAAATGGGGGGGTGGGAGTTGATTCAAAAATAGATAGGAAATATGAAATAATGTTAAGCTGCTTCATAGCTCTAAAATATATATATATATTTAAAGATTTATGAACATAAACCATTCTTGGGTTCTAACAAGAAAGCACAAATTAATTTTATATGGAGTGGGTTTTTTTTATTTTTTTAATGTTTCTATTGCAAAAGTCTATCAGATCTGATGCACTTTTAATATTGAGATATTTTGCACAGAAGGAGGTATGGGACTGACCCATAATGATGTGAGAAGAAAGGGTTTTAGTGATTCACCCGAAATTGCTTTAAACTTGGTGATGATGAGTCGAAATCCAGTAGCTAATCCCTTCCTGAGACGCAGGGCTCATGAGCCACTTTGGAATTTATAACTATGCTCTTTAAGGCGTCCTGAGTTTCCAAAGGAGGAAGTGTTCAAGCTTGTGTCTCTTAAGTCCCTGTAAGCATGAACCCCCCCAAGGGACCTCATTCCCACCACCAGGCTTCTCTTCGGGGTTCACATCAGTGTTAGTAGCTACACCAAGTCAAGGCTTTGCTTTTTGTTCCTCTCCCTGGATATTGGGCTCTGCAGCCTTCAGATTGGAGTAAGAGTGATTTTCCTAAGAAATTAGCTGAGCAGGAAAGGAGGGAGCCTGTAGATGCAGCAGTATGAACTGTAGTTTCATAGGGTTTCAGAGCCACCGGGGACCACTGTGTGTGCTAATAGCTTAGGTCACCTGGTACACACACACACACACACACACACACACACACACCTATTTCACAGACTTATGCAGGTTCTGAGTTCTTTCGTTTCCGTTTGGATTTTCCTAGCCACCCTGTGATGTAAGTAGGGATTATTCCAGTTAATAGGTACAAGTTTAATCTTGGTGAGGTCAAGTGGCTCTAGTTACTGGCCAGTAAGTAGCAGAGCTGAGCCAGGCACCAGCCCAGTGCCCTCCTAGCTCAGCCAGGGCACATGGTCAGCCAGTGTGGGGTAGTGGGTGTGGCTGCAGAAGGCTATGCCTTTGCCCTCGTCTGGGTCAAAACTTTATCAAGTATCTAATTGATTCCTGGTTCTCCAGGTCATCTCCGAACATCTGTCCTCCAATGTTCCTATTTTTTCCTGTAAAAGACCAAAACCTCTTTTTAGTTATGGCATGACACAGGCCACATGACCTCTGAAGAATTCCCTACTGGTTTTCAATTCTCTGAAATCCTTGTATAGCTTTCAGAGAACATTTCCCAATTACCCTCATCTTCTGCAGAATCCATTTGAGGTTATAAAGTATACTGCAGTTGCAGTTAGAGGTTTAAGAAATTATATTTTTAATATATAGTATACTCCTCTCGGCTAGTTTCCTTTGGACTTCAATGTGCCAATGTAACTTCCTTAAAGGCTCTATGCATTTATTATAACTAGGAAACTATATGTACACATTAGTCAGAAAATTCTGTTTTTAACTAAATATTTTTCCATCAGAAGTTTAAAGGATTCCTTGATGATTTAGGCCTTCATTTTTTAAAACAATACTTTCACCATTACGCAAGATTACTTCCTTTATTTTATCCCACAGCTACTTAGCTCATTAGCAAGGGTAATTACTTCTGCTACAAAAATAGACAGTTAAAAACTGCCTGTAGCTCAGCTGGAAAATGTCTCTAGAAGCCGGAGCAGGTGGTCCCTGGCTATTTCTGATTGGGAATTTACCTCACCAGCCTGAGCGCAGTGGTGGACGGTGCACAGTCCTGGGAAGCTGGCCTTGGGGATCATTCTGGGTTAGCGGCCCTGACAGACTGAAAGCTAAGGGCACTGTGGGCAGGTCAGCCTTGGCCCCGCCCCAGCCCCATCCTTCCCGGAACTCAGTCTCTCATCTCTGGCCCTGTGCTCGTCCGCCTTGTCTCCTGTGTCTCTGCCTTGTGCACAGACCTGGGCGCCCTGGAGTTTCACCTGCTCGTTACCCCCTCACCTGTGAGGGCAGCCTCTTCCTTTTGCCCAGCTGCCCCCAGCCTTTGCAGACCCGGCACTGAAAAGGCACAGACCTTCCGCAGCCAGGTTGAACCAGGTGAGGTCCATATCCCACCCAAGGGCATCCTGCAGACCTGACCAAAGACCCCCATCCTGGGCTGCCCCATCCTTAGGTGCTGGCTCTTCCTTGGTGGTGAGGCCTCGAAGCCTGATCCTAGCTGCTGCCACACCTCAGAGCACTGGAGCCCCTGCAGGCGGACTCAGAAGGGCACGAGTGCATCCTTGCACTGTACCCGTCTGTCCTCCTGGCCTTCCTCCTCCTTGAATCCTACAGCCCCTCCCTCACCTTAATGTGGGGGGAGGGCCAGGGCAGGAGGGACCAGGAGAGGGTCATTCATTTCCCCTGGGAAAAGCAGGAGAGGAGCCCAGAGCCTGGCTGAGGCCGCTTTCCGCTTCCTTCTCCGGTGTGCAGTGGGCTCATGGGGCTAAGACACTAGTCCAGCGGGGTCCTGTTACACCTTTTGGAGTTTTCCCCCTGGGAGTCAGCGGCTGAGAAGTCTGAGAGCTCCACCCCCACCCCCACCCCCTGAACACCTCCAGGCCAAGCACTTGATCTCTGGGTTTCTTGGTCTCTGCAGCTTGTCGCATGTGCCCCTCAAGAGTGCCATCTCCCGCCAGGCCTTCTTAGGCATGGAGAAAGGGCCCGATCTATTCTTTAGGTGAATCTTCCCTCCCCAGCTGTCACTCATGGGAATGAGAGAGGCCCGACCCACAAGGCAAGAATGAGGGTTCTGTGGCTGCCTGTGTGGGCCTGTGACTTGCAGCAGAGGAAGTCCCCGAAGGGCACACAGCACAGGGTCCAGAGTGTGGCAAGGGAGCTCCAAGGTGGTAGTTGCTTGACAGCTGCACGTCAGGTCTGGTGGCAGAGAGGAGAATGTGTGGCTCATCTCGCTACTGCCCATTGTGAGCAAGTGGGTGCCCCTGTACAATTGAGAGAAGGGGCCTTTCTTCCCCTTCCGCCACCCACAGGAGCTGTCTTTTCAGGGAAGCCAGATGAGTGGTAGAAGAGCTTTGAATGTTTTATTGGGGGGGTGGGGGGAGCGGTTAAAAATCTCAACAGCAAATGGCTTCCAGGTTGCAATTGTCTTTGCTGAATCCTCAGACACTTCCAGGCACACACTGCCAAGGACATGTGCTCTGCTTTGTGTCATGTTTTACCTGTGTGTTTCTAAGACACTTTGTCCACTGCTGTGGTGTCAGTGTCCAGCTGTCCAAGTTGTGTATCTTCCTCTCACTTCTTAGCAGGGGCTAAAAACTTGCTGTCTTATAGACTGAATGCCCTGGCTCAGGACTGGGGGCTGCAGGAAGTATCTGTGAGAGGTGAAAACACACGCTGCCTGTGTGAAGGGCAAGGCCTTGTCTGTGTGGCTGCTCCTTAGTTAAAAGCCCATTGACAAGTACGGGCCCTGCCCACACCTATTCCCACTCTGTTGCCAGAATCCACACAGTTGCTCCTTATGCACCAATGTTGGTTGGGACTTTTCCATTGACAAGGCCAGTGAAACCCTCACTCCTGGAGAAAGCACATAGTCTCTACATCTGGTCACTGGAAAACAGTTTTTTCAGAGAGAGACCGTGCAGGTTTTGGTTTTCTACATGCATGCTTTAGAATAGTCAGGCTTTACATACAAAAGGAGGGTCCCAGACCACAGAGCCCTCCCTCCCATCTCTCCACAATTCCCAACAGAATCACCTTCCAACAGGAAGAGGCCTCTCCTCCTCCTGAAGGTGATCTGGCTGTGAGCAAGGGTGCTCTGTTTCCCCAAGTGTTCCAGTGGATTCTTCTGGCCCCAGGGCATCCTGCCTCGCATGGCATCTTGGCGCCTTTGAGCTGTAGACCCCATGACCCACTCTCCACTTCCCCATGTGGCTCACATGAGGGATATTTGGGGACCCAGCAGTCAGAGCTGTGGCTGAGCCACTGTGGCTGGCTCCTGGGGTCCCTTCGTGCATAAGACTGGGCCTTCAGTTCACAGCACTGACACCCTGGCAGGGTGCCTCTGCCTGTGTCTCCATCCAGCTAGGAGCAGTTGCTGGTGTCTGAACACAAAGAGAGCTTTGATTGCCCAGAGAGGAAAGAGGCTGCTGGCCAGCTGGGGCCAGGCCCAGGGCAGATGCAGGATCGCCAAAGTGAGGGCCAAGCAGGGTGGAGAGGAAGGCTGGCAAGGTTTCCCCAGAGTGTTTGGATCTTATTGGGGCACAGCCGGAACATCCTTATAAACAACCCAAACCCAACTTCTGGGGCTGTCCACACACAGCTTGAGCCCCACACAACATATTTCTGGCATGGTAGGCTGAGTGCCACCATTTTTGTTCATTCTCTTTGACAGGCAGAGCAGGGGCGATGGGTCAGAAAGTTGTAAATAATAAATATATTTATGCCGCTATTTATTTTTTCAATACCTGTGGCCTCTTGCACTGTGAATGCTCTGTGATAATGAGATTCTTAGTTTAATAAAACTGTCATCAAATTTGAATGAATTGATATTACTGGTTCCTAAACACTGGCATGAGTTTACTTTTATTGTGAAGAAAAAAATCTAGAGTAAATATGAACTAAACTTTCCTAAGAAACCTAGCAGTCAGTATTGTAACGCAATATATCAAAAATCTGTACACTGTCAATAAAATAAAGGAGCACAATTCATCTTGCCCCATGTAGAGCTTCCATTCAGATTTTCAGAGACACGTACATATTTGTATTTTTTGAAAGAATTACACTGGAATAACAGCCATTGGAAACCATTTCTATTTGCATATTGAGAAAAAATAAACTTCAAAAAGGATGCGAGGTTGGAGCTTTTGATTATAACGGTTGGAAATGAATAAAGCAAAGAAGAACTTGTATCTGGTGGACTGGCATGAATGGATCCCAAGTATCCCCCTCTCCCACCTTGTCAGCTTCATGGACAGTCACACTGCACCTCACCCCACATCTGAAGGGCCCTAGCTTGGTGTCACTGTCTTGAAAATCTT
The DNA here is from genome assembly GCF_000247695.1 of Heterocephalus glaber. Next base: position 9,069,240 of record NW_004624734.1, read on the forward strand.
AATGATTCTTTAAAGAGGATCCTACATTGCACTTTTGACTGGACTCTAAATTATGTAGCTGTCCAGCTCATCAGGAAGAAAGTTTCTGTCACTGGCTCTTGTGTCATGGGAAGTGGAGGGTGGTGGGTAGAGGTTCTGGTTAATTTCTTCCATCTGCAAAATCCTGTGAGTCCCAACTGCCCTGAATGCCACCACAGACTTCAACGTACATGTGACTCATGTGGGCATCCTTTTTTTGGGGGGGGGGACAGGTATTGGGGATTGAACCCAGATCCTTCACACTGAGCTACATTCCCAGCCCCTTTTTATTTTTTATTTTGAGACACTAACGTACTAAGTTGCTAAGTTGCTCAGGCTGGGCTTGAACTTGTGATTCTTCTGCCTCAGTGGCCCAGAGTATTGGGGTGATAGATGCACATTACCATGCTAGCAACATGGGCATCTGACAAATGAGCAACACCCTGTCTCAAAACATAAAAAGGACTGGGGATGTAGTTTGGTGTGATTCAGTCCCCAGAACTGCAAAAATAAGTAAGCAAACAAGTGAATAAATGGTGGATGGAGAGAGAGTTTTCTAAGCAATTCCAAGTCCACCGTAGGTCCTGGTGCAGGTGGTCTGCTGGCTCACTGTTGGAGAAACCTAGTTTTTGTCACTCACCTTTGCTAGCTGGTGTCCAACAGGAAAAACAAAGAGGAGGAGCAAGGAGCGATCAGGAGTGCTTCTGCCATCTCTCTGTTCTCACCAATGGACTCTCTTCTGACCCTCAGCTACACCCTGCCTCTGAGGTCCCACATCCTACTCTCCATCCTGAGTGTGTGTCCAGACCTTCAACACGCTGGGCCCTTGTTCTCTCTGTCAGGATCAGTGCTGTGAGGATTGCCTTCCCCGACAGCCCCTCTCTCTTGGTTCTCCTCCCTGTCTTCCGCTGTCTCCTCTCTGGCTTCTCCTCTACTTTCTCCATAAATGAAAGTCTTTCCCTGCATTCCATCCTGGAGCTCCTTCTACCCAGAGGTTCTTGATCCTGGCTGCCACTGGAGTCCTCCCCAGACATGTGGAACACACAGGTGCCCAGCCCCACCCCACAGAAGAGCCAGCTGTCCTGGACATGAGGACAGTTCACGCTCCTCAGGTGATTCTAATGTGTATCCAACGTTAGGAATGATCCAGCTCAGCACACTGGGCTCACGGTCCTCCCAGATGGAGCTGGGGCTGGCCCCTCTGCTCCTGTCCCCAGGATCAACACTTCTAGCACCAAGGTTCTGAGACTTCCTGGTTCTGATCCACCCCACCCCATATCTAACTTCCTCCTGGGCTCCCCAGCTAGATAACTCCCAAGCCCTCCAAAATCAGCATAAGCAAAATTAAATGAGCAAAAATCTGATTTTTTTTAAATGGGTGAATGTTCTCAATAATTTATTCAAAAATACCCAAAATTAGCTCAAATACCAACAAGGGAATGGAGTGAAAGAGAATAAATTCTAAATCTAAAAAGAAACACTTACATACTTAGAAAACAAACCCTTAATTATTGAACTCTAGGTATTGCAAAAGCATTTAGGGCTAAAGTGTGCTGGAACTTATTTTGCAACTTATTTTGTAATGCATCCAAACATGAATGGGTGGATGGGTGGAGGGATGGATGGATGGGAAGATACAGGACAGCAAGTTTAGGAACATGTTCATGGTAGATGCAGCTGGTGAATGTAAATGTTCACTGCATAACTGTTTCAACTTTTCTATAGTTTGAAAGTTTTCATAGAATTTAGGGGGAAAACTTAAATTCATCCTTCAACCCCAAACCTCCTCCTTCTCCCTGGATGCACTGAGTCAGGAGAATCACTGTTTTCACTGCCAGTTGTCAACTCCTCCCACCACCCCCCGTGTGGGACACAACTATTGATTATGTCTCCCCTTTCTGCTCAGCCACGTCTTCCCCACTGTTAGCGCCCACCTAGTCCCTGCTGTAGGAGTCCCAGCCGGCCCTCCTTCCTCCACTGCACACTCTCCTCCTAATCCATCCCCCACCCAGCAGCCAGTGAGATCTTCAAAGGAGGCTGCTAGATCCTCCCCACTCTCTGGCTCAGCCCCCGCACCTGTGGAGGAGTAGGCAGCAGGCCAGGGAGGTGGGGTGGGAGGCTCTGCACTGCCTTCTCTGGAATTTCTGCCCTGGGAGGCAGCGCGTGTAAGATAAATGCTGCCATGGGGAAGGAAGGCGTTAAAGGGATCTTCCCCCTAAAAGAGCACTTCCTGGCAGAGCCACAGACCTGAGAGTCCAAGGCAGGCAGCACGGCCAGGCCAGCAGAGGGGCTGCTCCCCATGAGCAGGACCCAGGGGACCCTGCAGGGCCTCAACCTCCAATGGGGTTGACATGGGCCTTGCAGTTGGGGCAAGGCCTTGCAGGCCAAGGCTGTGAAGGCCGGCACTGACCCGAGGCTGTCCTGGGAAACCCTTCTGCCTCAGACAGCCTGAAACACCACTGGCTGGGGCCAGGGTCTACTTCACACCCATCGCCTGCAGGGTTTCAGGGGCCCTTACTTAGAGGCCCGTCATGTGCTCTTGTCCCCAACATCTGCCTTGAAATCTGTGCTACTTTTTGAGCAAGAAGTTGTGCGCTTTCATTTTGCACTGGGTCCTGAGAATGTTTAAATAAAAAAAGTATTACTGTAAAAGACTGTGCCTTGAGTTCCCCTCAGAATCCTCCCCCTTACTTCAAACACACTTGGCAATGTGTCTTTCACTGTAACAAATGTTTTTAAAATTTAAATATTAGCTGTACTTTTCAGTCAAGGTCACGCTGCATCAGGGGCTCCTGGAGCAGGAACACCGTGCCTCCCCTTCTGGTTCTCAGCATCACCAAGGCTGCTGTAATGAACAGCAGCTGGACTGAAGCCACGCCGCCTGAAGCCCCACCTCTCCTGGCAGGGCAGCAGGAGGAAGGTACCAAAGAGCCGACAGAAATGGACATCTGTTAGGCTCTTACAAAAATCAGTTAGAGAAACACAGAATTAAAGAAAGTCAATGAAAAGAAACTAACTTTTTTCATGAGCCTCAACTTGCCAGAATTGTTAGCCACCTTCCATAGATTCCCGACTAGCAGCTGTTAGGTGGGTACACACATGTACACCCATCTTCCAGAAGAGGAAACCTGAGCCCCGAGAGGCTAAGTAACTTGCCCAAGGTCACACAGCCAGCAAGAGAGGAGCCCCCCAACACCCAGCTGCCTACCAATCCATAGGCTCTCCCCAGGTGACAACAGAAGCCCAGCTGGCCAAGGGCAGTGTGGGGTCAGATTCCCCACACAGTGACCACCCGTAGCCACCCTGTGATTTCACACAAGTCAGCCCGGTCTTTCTCACAGAGAAGTCCTGAGAACATTCACACTTGATGATCAGAGGAAGTAAATGTCCCCCAAAAGGAGAAGTGAGACAGAAACAAATCACGTCCTTGCCTCCAAGTAGTTAGGGGCCATCTCCTTTGTAAAGCACACTATACATAGACTGGTAAGACAGCCCTGGCCCTTGGGGCAAAAGACAGGCCAGGAAAAGGAGGAGAAGGAGGAGGGAAAGGAAGAGGAGGAGGAGAAGGAGGGGGGGGGTTAGGGTTTAATTTAAAATCTCCCCAAAGTCTTCAGAGGTGGGGCTTCTGGAAGGTAACCGGATCCCTGATGAGTTCATAGCTGATGGTGCCGTCAGGAAGTGGATCCCGTTGGAGGATGTGGGTCACTGGGCCTGAAGTGTGTCTTCTCCCCTTGGTTCTTCCTACTCTTTCTGCTTCTGGCCAGCATGGGTTGAGCTGCTTTCTTCTGCCAGCCTTTCCACCATGGTGTTTCTGCCTTGGAGCCAGCCAACCACGGACTGAGACCTCCAAAGCCATGAGCCAAAACAAACCTTTCTTCCTTTAAATTGTGTATGGCAGGTGTTTGGTCCCAGCAACAAAAAGCTGACTAGTACAGAAGAGGAGGAAGAGGGGAAGGAGAAGGGGGAGAGAGGGGGGAGGAGAAGAGGGAGGGAGGAAAAAGGAGGGGAGGGGGAGAAGGATTAGCAGTCACTCATTCTCCCTTCATCAACAGGGTTCCAACAGATAGAAAGAAAGGAAGGCTCAGGCATGGTGGTACATGCCTATAAGCCTAGCACTCAGGAGCTGAGGAAGGTGGATCACTGCAAGTTCTAGTGAAACCCTGTTAGAGAGAGAGAGAGAGAGAGAGAGAGAGAGAGAGAGAGAGAGAGAGAGAGAGGACATCCCAGCGGGAGGAGCTAGTGTAAGGAAAAGCCTAGAAGCAGGACTCAGGCCAGGGACCCAGCCTCCTTCCCTGCTGCTCTGCCTTTCTCAGCACATAGCTTTTGCTTCAGAGTTCAAAATCACAGACTGCCTAACTTCAACTTGGCTGCAACCTCATAAGTAATTCAGAGCCAGAAGCAATCAGGTAAGCTACTCCCAAGTTCCTAACCCACAAAAGTTGTGTAAGATTTTTAAAATTTGTTGTTATTTAAGGTTGTTGAATTAGCAAGTCATTTGTTATGCCTTAATCCTCAATAGTAACTAATACTGTGTGTAGAGAATTTTTTTGTATTTATTCAGCTATCCTGAGGATCCCCAACCTAGCCATACATGATGAGTCATAGTTAAAGACTGCCCACCTGGAACACAAGTTCTTAGAGAAGGTGGCAGAAATCATATCCACTGTGTCCTTGTCCCTGGAGCCCATTCCTCAACCTTTGGCACACAGTAGGACTACAGCATCCCTGCACACAGTAGGAGCTCTGTTTCCCAGAGCAAAACCCACCTTCCTGGCTTGACTTCAGCCAGACCCACCAGCTGAGACACGATGAGCTGCTAATGCTGAATTGCTGGACTCTAGTCAAAAATCTGGCTTTGTTTCCCAGAGGTCACTGTTTCAAAGTCTCTTTCCATTCTCTCACTCCCAGCACTGCCAAGAGGAAGGAGTGGCAGCCAAGCAAGCAAGAGGCTGTCTGCACCACTGGCCTCTCCTCCGCCCCCTCCTGCACCAGCACCCAGCTGAGTCCTTCAAGGTGCCCTTTAGGGCTACTCCTCCTCTGGCCTTCGATGAGTGGGAGGGAGGGAAGTGACTCCCTCCCACCCCACCTTTATAGCCCTGTTGTCAGAGCCACTTGAATTATGCCTTCAGTTATAACTGATGGCCTTGCGGTTTTTTTGTTATTGGGGGTTTTTTGGTACTGGGGATCGAACCCAGGACCTTGCACTTTTGAGGCAGGTGTGGTTCCACTGAGCTAAATCCTCAGGGTTTTTTTGTTTTTGTTTTTGTTTTTGTTTGTAATAGCAAAATATATAATACCCCATAAAATAGTCACAGAATGTTTTCACTAATTTTCGCCAAACTCTCCTAGCTGTGCCAACCTGTGTTTGCAACTGGGGATGACATGAATATTACACATGAACACATTTTTATTTACACTAAATGATATGAATAAAGAAAAAAAAACCCCATAAGTTAGAACTTCTCTCATTCACCAGTGGCATGGTGACTTTGTTGTGGAATTGGATATTGTACTTAGAAAACTATACTAAGTGTGGTGGTGCACGCCTGTAATCCCAGTACTCAGGTGGCTGAGGTAGAAGTATCCCCATAAGTTTGAGGCCAGTCTGGTCTAAACAGTGAGTTCAAGGCCAGCATGAACTACATAATGAGGCCCTGTCCCAAAAAGAAAAGAAAAATAGCATTGTTTCGAGTTTTCTGATGCTTTTTACAACATAATGGCTACAGAGATGACATACTTTTAAAAACAGCTACTTTAAAATAAAACTGACATGCAATAATTGTAGAAGAATAAGTATACAATCTGGCAAGTCGTGATGTAGGTGGACACTCTCGAAATCATCACCACAATCAAGATACCGAACATACTATCAACCCTGAAGTTTCTCCCCACGTGGTCTCAAGCTTGTGGTCATGTCTCTATGCATGGCAGGCGCAAGTGTTGTCTGCTAATATCAGTCTTCACATTCTTCTTCCTTCCAAAAAGAATCTTAGTTTTGATCAGGTTTCAACTCCTCCCCAAGAAGATTCAGAAGAAAGTCATCCCCAAGCCTAGGGCCAAGCATGACCCTTCACTAACTTAAGCCCATCCATACATGGTCTGGGGTCTCAGACAGCCCAGGCCCCGGCCTGCAGCCTGTGAGGGGCAGCTCCATGTCTGCAGAGGCAGCTGTCAGCATCTACCATGATTCAGACTCATGGGGCTGTGATGTGCATGCCCCAGCACACTGTCAGTGGGACCAGAGAGGAGGGGGCTCCTCGGCCAGAGGCCAGTTCCAGCTCACCCCAGACCCTTGCCCTGGCAGAGGGGCAGGCATTTTTGCTCACCTCTGATCCCAAAGACACAGACTGATTTTGCAGTAATAAAGTCATCCCCTCCTCCCGGCCATTTCTCTAAAGTCATAGGAAATGGAGATATGGGAGCTTGTTGGGAGTCAGAAGATGGAAACATCAGAAAAAGAATGGTTGTCTGCTGATCTACTTTAGCAAAACAAAATATCCCAAATAGCAATCAACTTTATTATAATTTTTACCAGCTTTAGCATAGTTCTATCAGATTTACCAGACTTGTCTGGTGATTCTTCTGTCCAATGAGACACTGACAGGGTTGCTGTGTGGCAGTTAGCTAACAGAAGACCAGCTGGGCTGGAGGGTCTCAGAGGCTTCGTCCCCATATCCAGTGTCTTGATGGATTTGTCCATGGTTCACACCCAGAGGCTGTGGGGTTGGAGCCAGTGACTACCACTCTATAGCTTTGCCATTTTGGCCTAACCTCCCCCCAGCCCAATGGACCTCCATGAGCTGACAAATGGACCACTGTGTCCTTTGCTTCCAGTTGGGTTTGGCAGTTGGGAGCCACTGCAGGAGACTGCAGGGAGGACGGAGAATCTGAGCTCTTGCTTTTCTGGCTGGCTCCCTTGGGGTGGCCACGTGTGCGTGCCCCACTCCTCCCCTGTGGTCTTTCTACAAGACAGGACTGTCTGCTTCTAGGTCTGATAGCCACCCTATTCTTTACCTTCTGAGCTCAAGATGGAAACAAATCTGAGGGTTGTGGCCCTCTCCCTTGTATGTATATATTTCTTAAATCCTTCTCAAATTATTCTATTCAGGAGAGCCATTTATTTGTTCCCTGGAAAACCTGATTGATACACTGAAGGCCTTAGCCATGATATAAATACCAGTTAATGTGTACTGAGCACCCACCATATGCTGGGTCCAAAGCGCCTTTCCTACATTAGCTCTAGTAACATGTGGCAACCCTATGAGGTAGGCACTATTACTACCCCACCTTATGGGAGGAAAATGACCCCGGGAGAGGCAAAGTAAGGGATCTGCTCACTGGCAGCCTGACTCAAGTCAAGCTCTTATCCACGACAGAGCAGGGAAATTTCTGTTGACAGGACATGCTGTTCCCAACTCAGCAAGGTTTGGGGGGTTTGAAAAACAAGACTGTACTGTGAGACTTCTTTCTTCACTAACAGCCCCTAAAAACTTCAAGGAGGCTCAGAGTTGGCCTTCCTCAGGACAACCTCCCCCTGAAAAAATCCAGATTCCTTCCCAGGACCCAGCATCTTGCTCTCACCTCTGACGAGAGAGGAGTGTGTGAAGGGCTTAGCAAACAACAGAAGGTGTTGGGTGAGGCTGCCACCATGCATAATCTGAAATCTCCTGAGGACCACTAACAGAAGCTTGCCTCAGATGAGTTTGCACTTTTTTGTTTTGGTTTGTTTGCTTTTTGGCACAAGGTCTTGCTATGTAGTGCAGGCTGGCTTCGAACTCGCAGCAATCCTCTTGCCTCAGCATCCCAAGTGTTGGGATTACAAGCATGCACCACCTTTCCTGACTGAGTTTGCATTTTTAAGAAAGGAAAAGTAAATAAAAAGAACTGTTATTGGCTCTTTTAATCGACGGCCAACAGTACAGCTCTCTTTAAGGACGCCAAAATCCAAGCCTCAAAGAATGTCCCTAGGGCAGAATCTCTGTCCACTTGCTTTCCTCTATCATGGCTTCATTCTGAGTAGAAGTGTACTATGTGGTGGCCCAGCATGGCCCCCAGTTTGTAATCTCTCAGTTTAAGGCTAGCTTGGGGTCTAAGGGAGACTGAGGTATTCCCTGATAGTGCCAGCCAGTCTCAGGGAGGGATCTGATTGGTCCAGGAGAGTCATGTGCTCATTCATGAACCAATCACTGTACTGGTGAATGCTGGGCTCTGATTGGCCGACCTTATGTCTGGTCAGGGTTCACCAGAGGCCTCAGTTAATAACAGCAGCTGCTCAGATTTCTGAAATCCTGGCAGCCTCCTCTTTGGTCAGCTGTCAGCAACAGGATCACCATGGGTCCTCATCTGGTGTCCACATGAGGAATTCTGGCTTCTCAGAACAGGTGAGCAGTAGGACTTTCAGGAGGACTCCGTGGGGCTGGTCCCATGGAACCCAGGCTCTGAGAGGCCTTTCCTGTTTCTCAGCAGCAACTCAAGGAGCTGAAGGAAGCCTTTTCTGGGTGAGAACTGATAGCATGGCATTCCTCTTGCCTAGGACAGTCTAGAAGGGGCTGAAGAACAGTTCCAGGCACAGTAGTTGGATGGACCACTGCCTGGGTCAGGGAGCCAGTGGTTTGTGGGCTTGTCTTAGGAGCAAGAAGTAATCATGGGGTGGGGGTTATGCTTTCTTGGCCACCTCACTCGTCTTCATCAGATGAGCAAGCGAGGCTCCGGGAAGGGTCTTGCCCAAGCCCACTCAGCTAGAAGGCCTTGGAGTTGAATTCGAACCTGTTGGTCTGTCCTCAGTGCCCACTTTTCAAACAGGAAGCCAGAGCCCTGTTAAGGGAAATGGTGGAAGAGATGCATTCGCCTTGGAGGAGAGAAGTCAGTAGGGCCTGGTCATGAACCTAGCAAGCGAGGCCTGTAGGAATCTGAGTTACGGGGGGGAAGTGATATGGGCTGCAGCAGTCAGGGTGGCCTCCTGGGGGCCATACTTTTTGTGTTTTTTCTTTTAAAAAAATGGCTTTATTGGGATACAATTCACATGCCATACAATTCACCCACTTAAAGTGTGTAATTCAGTGGTTTTTAGTATAGCCACAAAGTTGAGCAATGATCACCACAATCAATTTTAGAAGACTTTCATCACCCCCAAAAGAAACCCTGTAACTATGACCAGGCATTCCCTACTCTCTCTTTTCCGTGTTTCTGGCAGCCACCAACTCACTTTCTGCCTCAGTGAATCTGCCTGTCCTGAACATTTCATATAAATGGAATGAGGCTCTTCGTGACTGGTGCCTTTGACTTAGCCTGCTTTCAAGGTCCATTCATGTTACAGCAAGCATGTCTCTGGGGCTTCATTCCTTTTCCTGGCTGAATAACCATCCATGCCACATTGTGTTTATCCCCTATCAGCTCAGGGACACTGGGCTGCTTCCCACTTGATCATCATGAGTAAGGCTGATAGGAACAGTCATGTGCGAGCTTTGTATGGCAGTGTTTTCGCTTCTCTTGGGTATATTCCTAGGAGTGGAATTGCTGCCTCATTGGGTAACCATGTCGAACTGTTGAGGACCTCCCACCAGTCCCCAGTCCCCAGAGCGGTTGCACATTTCACCTTCCCACCAGGAGGCGGTACTTTTAATGTATCCTCAGATGCAGATTCTTTCCCCTCTAACTTGTGAAGGCTGAACTGAGGGAACGTCCAGGAAAGTAGGGGACATGGGGGTGAGGAGAGCGGCCTGGCCGAGGTGTGGAGGGCAGAGGGCCTGGCGGCACACTCACCAGAGCACTGGGCTTTGGTCCTGTCTGCCTCTGCCTGCTGTGTGACCTAGGGGAACTCATTGCCTCTCTCTAGGCCTCAGTCTCCTCGTCTGTGAAATGAAGGTGTTAGACTAGTGGGCACAACCCAGGTGATTTTGCCCCCAGGGACGTGTGGCAATGTCTGTCACATCGGGGGGGGGGCGCAAGGATGGTTGAGCACCCTACAATGCACAGTGCAGCCTCGAGAACAGCACTGTCTGGCCCCAACGATTCCTACTGTCCAGGCTGAGAAATCCAGCGTTAGGCAGAGGTGGCCTCCTAGGGTTCAGTGCCCCCCCCCCATCCCTTTGCAAAATGGCTCAGAGGGCACTGCTGAGTGCCTGGGTACCTAGAGGAGAAGCCTCCTGAGCTGCCCGGGGTTGCTGCGGATGCTGCAGCTGTGTGACCTCGCTGGCTCTCACCCGCTGCTCCCACTAGGTGCGGTATCCAGCACAGGTGAGTTCCACTCCAGGCTTGATGGAGGGACAAACAGCCTTGTTAGGTGGTGAGGTCATCGTCAGTGGAGGCATCCAAGAGGAGGTGGAGTCGTCACCTGTCCGAGAGGTGACCCTGTCATTGTCAGAGACTGGCTCCCTGGGGCGGGGGCAGGCCCCGGCTTCCTGCCCGACCCAGAACACCCCTGGAGCTCCGGGCATCCCCACCTGCCTCCCGCGGTCCGGCAGGAGACTTTTCTCTAGGTTCCCTCTCCAGAGCCCCCGCCCGCGGAGACGGCACCCTAGGTCGCGAGCCCGGGCCCAGGGAAGAGGGGGCGGGGGGGGGGGGGGGGCGGGGGCCCCCAGTGCTGCCGGGGTGGGGGCTTCCGTGTGCCCCAGGCAGCTCCGGGCCACGAGCCGCCCCCGAATGGCTCTTGACGAAAAAACCCTTGACCACCAAGGCCGGCCTCTTCCTGAAAGCCCCGCTCTCCGCGATACAGGAAGTGGCAGGGAGCGAGCGCCCGGCGCGCGGCGGCGGCCCCACTCGGCGCGGGGCTGGCTACGGCGCCAGCCCGGGCCCCTCCCCAGGGCCAGCTGTGCGCCCTGCGGGCTCCCGGGGCGCCGCCGTCCGCGCCGCGCGCCTGAGACCCGCGGAGCAGCGAGCCCGAGCCGTCGGCGGGATGATCCGACGGGCAGGGGCGCCCGCGCGCGGGGACCCGGCGGGGTAAGTCTTCCCCGGAGCCCCGGGAGGGTCCCCGGCTTCTGGACCTCGCGGCGGCGGGGGGGTGGGGGGTGGGGGGGTCAGGCTGAATGCAACCCCCAGCCCGGCCGCAGCCGAGGCTGGACCCGAGCTCTGCGGGGGCGGGGCGGCCCTGGGGACTCTGCAGCGACCTAAGACTTTAAAGAGAAACTTCTAAGCCTGACTTTGCCCCTTGGAGAACCAGCGTACACTTTCCGCGGCTAGGCGGTGGGGTTTTGAGGGAGAGCGGCTACCTGTCGGAGCCGGGGTGCCCCTGTAGACGCGGCTCCCTCCTCTGGCTCCTTCCTGGCTTGAACCTGGGATGCGAGCACTCGGGGTCCCGGACCCGCCGACCCGCAGCACCGCGCTCATCCTAGGCTTGGCCGGGGTGGGGTGGGGAACCCGAGGTTGCATCAACTTCAAGGCGTCCCGGACCTGACAGCTGACCCTCTTCGCTGGACGAGGGCCCATCTGGGTCCCTTCCCCCATTCCACTGGCCTGGCCACGGACAGTGACCTTTGGACTGGCCTTTGCGGAACCTGGTGCTCCGAGGGGCTGGAGGGTGCCCGGGTGCTTGTGATGGGGGCGGGGCGGGGGGGGGCGCAGCTTGGAGAGCGTGAGGCTGAACGATGTGGAAGCCAGCTTCCAAAAGGGACTCCTAGTGTTGTTTCCTGACCCTCCTCGTCCCTCCATTGCTCTGCGTTGCGCCCTGAGAAGGTCCCTGCCTAGCCTAGCGGGGTCCCTGGAGCTTTTAGGTTTGAGAGGTTTGAGGAGGCGTGGGCTTCCAGGCGCATTCCTGGGAGAGCCTGTGGGAACCTTTCTGGGAGCCTTGGCTTTCAGCCTTTCGGTTTAAAAGTCCCGGGTCTGTTTCAGGATGGACAGCCTGTCGCTGCCCGGCCTAGCTCTGTGACCTGGTCTCAGCCCTGTAAACGGGAGAGTTGGGCTGATCCTTTGGCAGATGTTGTGCAGCCCCCAGACTGCAATGGGGCACTGGGAGTGGCTTGGAGGGGTCCTTACGGCCATGTGGACACCTCTCTCCACCCTCCCTAACTTCCTAGTGCAGCCTCAGCTGGAAACGCTGGAGCCTGGATGCTTTTCCTTGGAACTGATCTCTGCAAAGACAAATGCCATCCAGTGGAAGGAACTGGGAATCCCCATGAGGAGGGTACCCCCAGAAGCAGGTATCTGCTACATGGCAGATGGCAGGCTGGAGCCGGCGAGGAGGGGCCATCAGGAAGGAAGGGAAGATGAACATCCTGACCTCACCAGCTTCCCATTTTTCCCAGGGATGACCCAGCCTGACCCACACATCCGCTTGCCTTCCTTTGTTCATTACTGTTATTTAATCTCTCTGCACCTTAGTTTACTGATCTATAAAAATGAGGCTCAATAATAGTAACTCCTTACAAGTCGTATTAAGGATTCAATTTGTAGAAAGAATTAAGCGTATTGCCCTGAGGAAACATTATAACCATTGTCATCTTTTGTTGGGCGTGACCCGTCCCTTTGTCAACCATGTAACAGGCAAGTGAGCTGGCCCGCCTCATCTGGAGACTGGGGGCTGAAAATAACACCTCCTTCATGGGATTGTTATGTGGGCTGGATGAGTCATAGGTAGCTGTCCCCAGCATCGCAGGGTTAATGACCGTATTGGGCCTGCTTGGAAGAGCGCCTGCTACATCCTAAGTGCACTGAGTCTTGGTGCGTTGCTAAAACACTGCACTGCTTTAGAGCACCTTTTGGTTTGGAAAGGTTCCTAGTGAGCATCTCTTACTCCTGTGGTGCACACCCAAGGTGTTGCAGTGCTCGGAGACAGAGGAGAAAGAATCAAAAGGTCTTCCTCCCTCCCCATGCCCCTAAGCACCCCTAGGCCCTGCAGAACACTTGGGCCTGGGTCCAGCGTGCTAGTCAGAGTGTGTTCATTACCCTAAGGTTCCAGAGCCCCTCCTTTTGTCTTGCAGCTCAGACAGCTAGGGAGCGCCTCCCACTGCCCCTCCAAGGGCCAGCATGGTGTCACTGGATTGCTGGCCCTGGAGTAGGCGGCTGAGGGTCTTTGTAGCCAACTCTACCTGTTGGCTGGGGAGAGAGAAATGCAGACAGGTTGCCTGGTATTCTGGGGACAGGTACTTTTTCTCCCTCTCCTCAGGACTGTGCATTCATCAACAAATAGCCTGCACTTCGGGGCAAAGAGCCCAACATTAAAGCAAGACCCTGCCTACTTGCAGCAGATCCACCCCTGAGAAGAGATGGAGGTCAGGGTAGGAGGTGTCCGAAGCCCAGAGAGTCTTTGGACAGGTGGTCCAAGGAGGTCCCTGTGCGGAAAGGGCATTTATCAGAGGCCTGAGGATGTGGGGGAGCCAAAGCAAGGGAGGCTTTGTGGTTGGCTGTGGGAGTAGCAAGGCCAGGGAGATGGGACAGAAGACCGCGGGGCCTCTAGGGCTGGAAGGACTTTGGTAGCTGCACAGAGCTGGCCAGGCCTACCCACAGGAGGGACTTGCATTTGCACAGAGGACTGACAGATAGTGGTGAACAGAGACAGAAGCAGAGAGGAGGGGAGCCCCTGTGGTGGCCAGAAGTGGCCAGGATCGGGCAGGCAGTGAAGGCCGGAGATGGTAGAGCTACAATCTGCTGACAGACTGGAGGTGAATTGGAGAGAAAGCGGTGCGGGGGAGGTGACTCCAGTGAGGCCGAGACTGCCCAGGGGCCAGCGCTTCAGGGGACAGGTGCCAAACTGCGGAGGAGTCACCTGAGTGCTCCTTTTCTTAGTGTCCACTTGAGCTGTAGCTTCCAGGTTCGGGGGACCTGGCAGGCACCCCATGCTGCCGACCACGTGAGCAGACCCATTGCATTTTCATAGGTTTGCTGTACCGAGGATTTGCTTATGATTTCATGTGAAAGAGAATTTCACTCTTGGAATAATTTAACAGGAGGAATTAGAGACCCAGAAAAGAGAAGTATGGACCTCAAGTCTTCTTAGCTTGGGAGTCTTGCCAGAGCCTTTAAGAGGAACCCCTCAACCACTCACTCTAGGCTCTAGGCCAGGAGCTGGGGGCCTCTTCCAAGGATGGATTCAGGACCCAGGTTTGCAGCTGCAGCTCTACCCCCGACCTGGGCTCCCTTGCTTTCAGGGGTTGATCCTCCCAGGTGGTCCTGGCTGGCACTCAGCCTGGAGACCCAGCCTCCCTGTCCCCAACAGAAACTCTGGGCTTCTCATGCTAGTGCAAGCTTGTGCTCCCAGGCCTCAAGAAATCCCATTGCCTTCCCTGAGAGGCAGCTGGGAGTGGAGGGGGCTGGAGGAGTCTCAGCGCGGGCAGAGTCCTGACGAATAGGTGACAATCATAGCTCTTTCCCTCTGACACTTTCCACCATTCCCCCTGTCACAGTGAGTGAATCATCTCCTCAGTTTGTGTCACCTAGACAGTGACACACAAGCAGAACTAGGCAGGCAGCCATGAGGAGGGGGCCGGAGCTGCCTGCAAGACGCACCCCCCCTGGGGTCCTCGGCACTCTAGGAACTTAGAAGGAATGTCTGTCCCTAGAAGGAGCCCTTTAACTTCCTGTCTACCCCTCACTAGCAGCCCCCCATTTTAGGAGGTTGCTCTTAGAAGGGAGTTATTTAGCACTGATCCGAAGACCAATTCGAGAACTTTCAATCGATGTTAACTATTGCCCTGCACCTGCTGTTTATACTGAGAGCCAGGAAGTTGCACTTGTTCCTGCCCAAGAGTGCAGCTAAAGATGAAAAGCACAACATTAATGAATTTTCTAGTGTTGATCCACCCTCACCACCCTCGAAGGAGCCCTCTTGGTGACACGGTTCTTCTGATAGAGACAGGGGTGGGTCCCTCAGCCCTGGACGCTTAGGAGAAGAGACAGAGGTCTTCCTCTCAGGACGTGTGTCCCCGCACCCCCTGGTCACCCCAAGCTGCATGCTGTCCTGTTAAGGGCTCTGAGGAAGCCCTGTCATTGTGCCCCTGCCCAGCCTGAAGAGACCACACACAGCTTCCCCTCTGCTGTCCTCCCCACTCGCAGAACTGTCCTGGATCCAGCCCTCTGCCCACAGACTTTCTGTTGGCCTGTGCTCCATTGCACCCCCTTTTCTGGGGGAGAAGAGAAGGGGAGGAACTGGGGATGGAACTCAGGGCCTCACATGCACTGGGAAACTGCTGACCACTGAGCTACACCCCAGCCTTTTAGGTTTTTATTTTGAGACAGGTTCTTGACAAATTGCCCCTGCTGGCCTTGAACTTATGATGCTCCTGCATTAGTCTCCCCAGTAGCTGGGACTGTAGGTGTGCAACACTGAGCCCCTAAAACCCAGCTCCTGCAAGAAGACAGCGTCCCCACTTCCACTCAGAGGGATTCCTCTTTTCTGCATGAATCAGTTTTTTCCCTAGCAACTTTAGAGGAAGCAAAACCCCTTTAATATCAGTCTTTCTATTTGGAGTATAAACTTCCCCCGAGAGGAGTCAGGTCTTTCATTTTCACATCCTCGGGTCCTGCACATAGTTGGCACCCAACAAATGCTTGAGGACTGCGATACTGAATGGGATTCTGAAACTCCCCGAGCAGACTTCTATGTGCCTGAGGCGCCTGAACTCCTGGGAGTTTACACGGTGGGGTGGGCCAGGCCAGGACTGGGTTGCGGAGCCCGACTCCCCTCTCCATCAGGTGGTGACCCCCCTAAGGCCAGCACCCTGCCCCGAGTGTGAATGGAGAACCTCAGCCTTCTGTCCCCCAGTGGAATCCCTCCCAGCTGTGCCCTCTGTGCTTCTCAGCAAGAAAGGCTGGGAGGAGAAGCAGCTGTCGGAATTGGGACTGGAAATTGTCCTCAGCAGAGGAAGGGATATTAGCTAGATGTGCAGATTCTGGAGACCTCTGGCTGGCTGGATCAGCAGGCCTCAGATGCAGGGTTCTGGATCCCTAAGAACTAGGAATCTAAGAGTACTATGCTGGGGGGGGGGGGGGTGCGCGCGCGCGCGTGTGAGACCTAACTATCCTTTCCTGGGGAGAGCTGTCCTCTCCTGATTTGGAAGATGCTTAGGGACCTGTGTGTAGTAGCACAGCAGCAGGGCTGGAGGATTCTCTGGGCTCCTTCTGGTGTTTGGGATTCTCTGTCCAGGAAGAAAGTAGTCCCTGCTGTCTCAGCTCAGTGTCCCCCTGTCAGAAGGGAGCTTGGGGCCTGACCTTTGGTGACCCTCTGAATTCCTCGCCCACAGGCAGCAGGAGTGGGATCCTAGGGTGGTGTCGGGATTGAAGCACCAGCTGCAGACAAGGCCCCCTTCTTGCTGATGTCTGAGTGGACAAAGCCTGTGCAGAACACATGAGTGCATTTCTCCAAGAAATGGAGGCCCAGATAGGAGCCCTCTGGGTCACCACCTGACCCGGCACCTGGGAGGAAGAGCTTTTTCACTGCAGTGGGTTTATTTTGGGAAAAAAAAAGAAAAAAAAGGCCACCTTTTGAAAAAAAAAGAACCCTTGGTTTGGGGGGCCCACTTTGGGTCTAGGCTCCTGCTTCTGGACGGTGCGTGGGGAGGGTTTCCCTCGGGAAGGAGCCATCGGGCAGGTGGGAGTGTCCTTCCCATGTGTGGTCCTGTGCGGGGCAGTGGTGGCGGCAGAGAGATGTCGGGAGACCGAAGGCATCTGCGAAGGGCACCCCGTTGGGGTTGGAGAACGAGGAAGGCTGTGGGAGCTCGCGCTGGGGAAGGAGCCAGCCAGGCCATAGCCTCTCACCTGCTGGCCCAGGGCTGCCCCTGATAGCCAAGCGTCCCCGTGCAGGGAGGGCGACAGTGACGCAGCACCTCCCACCACCACAGCGTGACGCAGTGAAACCGAAACCGAGCGCGCCCTGCAGGAGAGCAGAGGGCCCGTGGCTGCGCGGGAGGCCTGTGCTCGGGCTTCCTGACACCATGTCTGCGTGGCAGTCGCAGTCTTGCCATTTCGGAGAAGAGTCTGAAGCGGCATGGCGTCCCCTCTGGCACATCTCCTTCGCAGGAACCTGGGCTGGAGAGGGGCTGCCTCTAAGCGGAATCCACACTGGGCCCGGAGCTCTGAAAGTGGCCACCGAGCCCCTCGTCACATCTTGCCGACAAACCCAGGGTACCCCTATCCCGGCTGGAACACATTTGAAAGAATGACCCAGCTGCTAGGAAATGTCAGTCCCCTGTGAGGAGAAATGGCCCGGGGAGAGACTGTGGTCGAGACTTGTCTGTCTGTGGCAGTGGCACGTCCTGCGGCTGATGTGCAGGCTGCTGGGCAGGGCTTGCCTCCTCCACGCTGCTGCCAAGCCACCCCGGTGGCTGTGCCCTGGATGGTGGGATTCCACGAGAGGGAGGTGGGAGTGGGGAGGCAGGGCTCTCTGCAGCACAGTTCCCCCTGTGAGGGTGACCCCCACTTCACCACTGGCTCTGGGGTCTTTAGCAAAGCCAACAACTTTTTACCTGCTAAGTTAGGAGACGACAGTGGACAGCGGGTGTCGGGGCCGGAAGTAGGAGCCTGTTTTCTGAAAGAGCAGCTGGCGAGGGTGAGGAACAGCTGAGGGAGAGCAGCGGCGAATGTGAGGGAGCAGAGGAGCTGTCCTTCTGCAGGCTGCCCGGGGTGCGGTCATGAAGGGTGTTCTTCACCTTCTGAGGACTGGATTTGGAAATCAGGACTTCACATCTGAATTCACAGGCCTCTTTCCCCAGGCTCACGGCCCGTCTGCTTAACCTCTGTCAGTTAGAGAGGGATCGTGTACCTTTCCCTAGGATGCTGCAGCCAAAGCAGAGACAGCCTTGTCTGGTGGCACCTGATGATGACATTGGTTATGCTTGTACCTTTCTTTTCTTGACTTTTTTGATAGAACGTCCATCTAATATGTTTTCAGGCATTCTTCTCTCTGTGAATCCTTCTGGGTCCATCCTTACCCATCCTGCTGCCCTTCCATACATACATCCACCTGTCCATATACCTGCCATCCACCCACCCATCCATTCATCATCCACCCATCCTGGAGTCTTTGAGTTTGCTGGTAAAGTAGATTGTTGATAGGCTTCTGAACTTTAGCTGGGTATAAGTTTTAGCCAAGTATTTCCCAGTTTCCTGCAGCTAGATATGGCCATGTGATTAAGTCAGGCTAAGTCAAGAGTACACTTTGCTTAGAGATGCCCTTAAAATAGAGGAATGTGTCCTTCCTCATTCCCCTTGGCTGGAATGCAGATGTAATAACTGGAGCTGAAGCAGCTACATTGGATTCTGAGGTAAATTTAAGAGTAGAAGCTATATGGAAAGGTTCCAGGTATGTTGGAGTATTATTCTGGTTCTTGCTGCTTACCCAGAATTTTATATGAGAGGAATACATATTTATCTTGTTTAAATCACTATTATTTTAGATTATCTGTCACAGACAAACCTGACTCTAACAAAAATTTTTCTGTCTCTTACTCATAGCACCATAGCTTATGTGGAAGAAATACTAAGCCGCTTTCATGGCTCCCTGCAAGTCCTGCTTCCTGGCAGAGGCAGGAAAGAGGAAGAGGAGGAGAAAAGAGGTGCATTTTGGTTTTTCATATTGAGTGTTAGGTTTCTCTAGAAGCTTCGGATATTTATTCTGATTGTATTCGTGACTCCTGAACCCTCGTGCTTCCACCCGGCTAGATGTTGCTGATCAAGGTGACCCTGACTCTTCCCCGGCCTCAGTTTCCCTGTCTGTGCTTTGGGTCCAGTACTGTCCCAGGTGAGTGCAGGTCTCTGTGGCTCCAGCCCAGGGAAGGCCAGGTGGGGTCTAAGCAGTGACCTCGCCGGCTGCCGCCTCCTCCTATCTCCCAAGCCCTCTCTCTGATGAGCACTTGGCAAGTGCCAGGCTGGGTTTGTGCTGCCGTGGCCCACCAGGGTGTATGGTGGCCACCTGGCCCTCACCCCGAGGGCCACATCGGCAGCCTCAGAGCTCACTGTCCAGAGTTAATGGTTCTGAAGAGCCCAACCCAGCCCTGCCTGCACACGAGCCTGTAGCCCCGAGTAGGGAAGTGGTTTTCCTGAGGAAACACAGCTGAGTCTGAGCAGACGCATTGCAAGGTTCTGTGCAGGCCCAGGCCATGGGGACCCATACACCAGCCTTCTCCTGCCATCTCTGTCTCCGGGTCAAGCTCTTTCCTGCCTTGTGCGCCTTACCTCAGCCTCCTGCAAGAAGCCCTCAGAGCTGGGTCAGGCCTCGGGCTGAGAGGGTTGTTCACAGCACAAATGCTGAGAGAAAGGTGGGGACAGTGGCTGCCTGTGCCAGTCAGAGCATGGGGCTGTCACTGCTCAGTCAGCCCTGTGCCTGCTGAAGTGCTCCAGCCAGAGGACACTGTGCTAAGCTACAGTTGTAAGGAAGTTGGGTCTAGCCTGCAGCTTGGTAGGTATCTGTTGAATGAATATATGACCAATTAATGTCAAGGAGAGGCATGAGACTCGGGACAGATGGGCTCTGGGAGGAGGAAGGACCTGCTGGGTGGCCGTGGAAGAGCCTGAGAAGGAGGGTGGGCAGCAGAAGGTAACAGCCTGCAAACAGAAACCAGAGGTCCCGTCCAGCGGGCCAGGGCAGAGCCCCGTAGTCCCGGCCTGGCCTGTGACTTTCGCACAGCCTGTGTCCTGCAGCCCCTCTCACCTCACGCTGCCGACCCCATCTCTTGGGGACACGGCACCCCGTGATGTGGGGTCCGCCTGGCTGGCGGTGCCCAGGAGGACATTCCTAGGAGCTGGGAAGGAGGAAATGGCCCAGGGTTCCTGGGTGAACAGGCAGGCCCAGACAGAGCCTCGGGCTCTGGGCTGTGTCCAGAAGTGAGATGGGTGACGAGCAGCCCCCACCTTTCAAATTGAGCTGTAAGCTGGTTTCCTGGGCTTCTGCGACAGTGTGCCACAGGTGAGGCCACGTAAGACAAGAGCTGATTCTTACAGCTCGGAGGCCGGAAGTCAGCCGTCCATGCGCGCACCCCAGGGAAGGGTCCTTTCTGCCTTGTCTTGGCTTCTGGGGCCCCAGACCATCCTCAGTAGTGCTTGATTTGTAGCTGCGCCCCTCCCCTCGCCCTCCATGGTCACCTGGCTGTCTTCTCCCCTGTGCCTGTCTGTGTCTCTCCTGTTCTCAAAAGGACACCGGTCAGGTTGGATTTAGGGCCCGCCTTGCTCTAGGGTGATGTCATCTGAACTAATTATATCCACGAGGACCCAATTTCCAAATAAGGTCACATTCTGAGGTCCTAGGGGCTGGGACTCTGTGTCTTTTGGGGAACACAATTCTACCTGATGCAAACTATAATTGACATAGAGTAAAATTCATTCTTGACAAGAGAAAATGCCTTGCTGTGCATTTGGACAAATGCAGGCAGTCATTTACCCACCTCAGCCGTCAAGCTGTGGACCAGCTCCCTGCCCCATCCCCGAGGAGCCAGGGTGATGCTGCACTAGGTCTCAGCAGCGGGATGCAGAGGTGGGCTTGCCAGAGTGTCCTGAAGAGGCAGGGTGGATGGTCCAGGCTGTTGGCTCCATGTGTCCCATGTGTACCCACCCTAGGGAGGGTGGCCGTTGTGGCTCATTGTGGCTGTGTGGAGGTGTGGGTGTGAGAGTCGGAACAGTGAGAACAGTGTGATCAGGGCTCACAGTCTCAGCCTTAGTTTCCGCATCTGTAAAGTGGGGGGAGTCATAGTCGTTTCTAGCTCCCGGAGTTGTGGTTGTGTTGTGTGAGCTAATACATACGAGGAGCTGCAAGAGTCAGATGATTGGAAGGTGTTCAATAAATGTGAACCATGCTCCGTGGCTTCCCAGACTCTGCAGTTTATGGTGCCTCTTGTGGCCTTACAGGGCCATGGACTGCATCCGTGTCTTGCATCGGGGAGGCCTCAGGCTGGCTCCTTCCCCTCTCTGGTCACTGCTTCCTCCATGAACACAGTGTGGAGGCACAGCGCCCATGTACTGGGCACCGAATGAGGCAATGGGTGACTTGACAGCCCCCACTCCACGCAGACCTGGTCTCATGATTGGCTCCGACATGATGAGGGAGACCCAGGTGACACCTCTTGGGACACCCCCAGGTTTGGGGGCTGGTGGAGGCCCCCCTACAGCCACCACCCATTGTCGTCCTCCCTTTTCCCCCCAGCATACCCTCTGCCTCCATCGGGAGCAGGGTGCAGTGGTGCTCTCAGCAGCTGGATGGCCAGTGGTGAGCTGGTACCAGCCTGGCTCTGCAGGGAGCAGTGGGGTGCAGGCCCTAGCGTCCCACCTGGCTGAAGGGGAGCCACACTCTGAGAACAGGCTTCATAGCCAGGTTGGTCCCCAGTCCCCAGGCACATTTCCAGTTGTTTCAAGATTCTGGGCTTGTAAGTCTGCCTGGCTGCTAATGTGCATTTGTAGCCCCCAGATCAGTACTCACAGTGCTTTCCAAGCCCCATGAGGACCTGCACAGAGCATGGGGATCTGCGTCACCAACAGGCCAGTGTGGCCTCACATGGCAGTGCTCGGCCCTCCTGTCCCAGCTGTCACCCCGCAAACAGCTGGTCCATCAAGTCCACTTCATGCTGTGGTTTTTACCTGTTTGTGCTTTTCTCTTGACGATTTCAGTGCTTCAGATGACCCAAACAAGGTGTCAAAGACCTGTCTAGAGTTCTAAGTGCAAGACAGCCATGACGGGCCTTGGAAAATGCAAGTGTCAGGCAGGAGTTCCGGCACTGCAGCCAGAGTCCAGTGCTAATGACTCACGTACTCGGTGAAGTCCCTTTGGACAGAGACACACAGGAAACATGCAGATGGGTGACTGGTGGGCCAGAGGCCGCAGCAACCCAGCCCTGTGTTTCCTCTGCAAGCTGTACTTCCATACTCACTAACTTGGGGCTCACTGTGGCCTCCCTGACACAAATAACGAGAACAACTGTGTCTCAGTCATGGTGCGGCTAAATCTACCCAGTCCGTGCCCCACCCCCACCCCCCGCCCCGTGCCTCTGGGTTTGGAAATTCGGCCTTATCTCTGGTCTCCCTGGCAGGTGCAGAGGTCCTTAGGATATGCACTGTCCCTCTGGTCTTGATCCTGTGTTGCTTCAGTGAAGTTCAACTTTCTGAGGACAGGGGTCCACGCTAGTTAATTTCATATTCTGTGGTTCTAATAGAAAAATTCTTGTGGTGGGTGTGGGTGTATCACTGAAGGCAGATAGAGAGCAAGGATTCTTGGCATTCATAGATTTGACTTGGATGAACCCTCTGACAGCGTCCTGATCTTTTACTTATTTTTTTTAAATTTTCTTTTTATATCCTAAATTCTTTTATTGGTACATTTTAGGTATACAGTCCATTTACATTTATCATTGGGTGTTTGTACCTGTACATGATGTATCTTGGTTCTTATTTTTTCCCCATTACCTGTGCGCCCTTCACCCCCTCCGCCCTTCCCTATTTACACAGGCATCGTTTCCATTTTTTTTCTTTTCTCATAATTTTTCCTTTCCTTTTTTCCTTTCCCCATCTCCTCCCACCACCCCTACCCCTTTGAACCTTTTCCTATTTCAAAGTATCAATTATTAGTTATTAACCCTTTTAATCCTTATTTACACTTTCAGTTTCTCACACTAGAGAAACCATTCGGTATTTACACATGTGTCCTACTTATTTCACTTAAGAGGATGGCCTCAATATGCATCCATTTAGCTATAAATGACCCTAGTTTCTCGTTCTTTATGGCTGAGTAGTACTCCATTTTATAAAAAACCCACATCTTCTTTATCCAGATTCCAGTCGATGGGGTGATATGTGTGCACCCTGATCTTTTATTCAATTCAGGCTGCTTTGCTGGGGGCTGTTTTCTCAGTTCATTTGCTCAGCCCTGAGGCTGGGTGGGGTACGGTGCCCAGTTGTTACTGAGGAAACCAAGCCACACCAAGTGACCTGATTAAAGCTCTCAGCAGTATGTGGCAGAGCCGGGACCTAAATCCAGGTCTGCCTGAGACCGAGCCCTACAGCCCTGTGTGGGCCCCAGGGCCCTGGGGCTGCTGCCTCCGTACACCCAGGGTTGCAAGGCCCGCCTGCCTGCCAGTCCCTTTCTCTCAGTACCCACGGGCAAAGTTCCGTTCTTGGAGTCCGGGGGTGATTTGTACCTGGGGGGAGGAGGTGGAGCAAGCCCCCCAGGTGCAAGACACCTCCCATAGCTCCTCACCCCCTAGCCGTGCCTCCCTACTTCCCCCAAGTCTTGGTCAGCTTAGGCTGCTACAACAAAATGCCACCAACTGGGCAGCTTATGAAGAATGGATCTTTATTTCTTACAGCTTCAGGGGCTGGGAAGTCCAAGATCAAGGTGCTGGGGGCTCAGAATCTGGGGAGGGCCCATTTCCAGGTTCACAAAAGGCTGCACCTCGAACGTGTCCTCAAGGGGCAGACAGACCGAGAGAACGCTCAGGGGGACTCTGTCAGCTCATGAATCTCACTCATCAGGGCTCACCCTCGAGACCTGATCCCCTCCAAAAGCCCCACCTGCTAGCACCATCCCCGGGGTTAGGTGTCAGCATGTACATTTGGGGAGCAGACATCCTGGCTGCAGCAGCCAGTGTCTTTGGCTTCCCCCAGCCTCCCTCCAGAGCTCTCCAGAGTCACTTAGTGCCCGCCACGAGGAACTGGGCCACCTCCAGTCCCATGTGGGCAGAGGAGAAGGTCTCTTAACAGGGAACAGAACCCTAAAGGTGGAACTTCAGGCCAAGGCTGCAGCGCCCACTTGGTTTTTCGAGGTGAGTGGGTCTGGGAGACGGCCCCCAGCCAGGAAACATCAGGTCTGTGGCCAGCATAGGGCACACATGCCACAGCAGGGGAAACATGGCCACAACAACTGCTGGGTGGGTTGCAGGGTGACTCAGTGTCACCAGGGCCGGAAGGAAAGTGATGCTGCAGGACTTTCCTGTAAGGTGTAGGTCTGCGGCCTCACAATGCCGGGAGCACCTGCAGGAGGGCAGCTGTTAAGCACCCGCATAGCATTCTGACCCCCCTTCCAGTGTAGAAAAAGGGGTTCACTTTGTCAAAGCATACTTCTCACCTCCATAGTCATTTTTACCCGCCCAGCAGCCACATGAAGTAGGTGGGAGCAAGTAACCTTTCTCTTATTTTACAGCTGAGAAAACAGGCCCAGAGAGGGAGGGAGATTGCCCAAGGTCATACAGCAAGCCTGTAGCAGAGGCTAGAAGATCCTGCTTTTTCTGGGTAAAGTGTTTTCTCCCCCACTCGGAGCTGCCGAGGGAGGAGTCATGTCCACAGTGATAGATACCAAGCCTTTGCTAGTCTCTGGATGCCTTAGTCCTTTCTGTCCCTACCACAACCCTCCTGGTCGGTACTGTTATCAGTCTTATCTTGCAGACGTTGAAAGGCCATCTCAGGGAATGGAGGCAGGTACCTGCCTCCCTTTCTGGAGTGAATTGTGTCCACCACGAAGCTGTAGCACCCCCCACACACATACCTAGTCCCCATGTCAGTGCCTGTGGGGTGCTGTCTCCTTTCCTTTTCCCGCCTCAATCCCAGATGATGAGGACCATGAGTAAGCAGCAGGCAGGGTCACTGTGGGATGTGTGGTGGCCATGTGCCACTGTTGCTTCTAGAAGGAGGGTGGTCTGTGGGGACAGAGGATAGCCCCAACAGCCGTCTGAGCCTCAAGCCTTCTTGCTCTGATTTTCCCAGCCTCATCCATCCCTGGGGAGGAGATGGCAGCAGCAGGAAGCTGGGCATGGGAGCAGTGGACACCAGAAGTCCAGGAGCTCAGAAGGGGATGAGCCTGGGTGTGTGGGGACTGAGATCCATATACAAAAACTAGGCCGTGACATGCAGCTGGCCCCAAATAGCAGCTCCCAAGAGAAGGGCAGGTTGCTCAGGACTGGAATTCCCTTCCCCAAAGAATGTTCTCAACAGAGTAATAGCTGACAGTAATACCCCTCGGCATGCATATAGTCTTCCTTTCTAAGTTACTTTTTTCTAAGTGAAAACAGTTCTGCAGGTAACACATGAATTCACCCACACATTGAAAAGATTTTTAAACAATAGGAAAATCTAGATCTGTATTGTTCAGGATGGCAGCCACCAGCTGCATATCCGTAGTCTACAAATTCTGCAAATGAAATGGACTAACATGAAGTTAACAGACTAATCACATTTCTAGTGCTCAGTAGTCCCATGACTAATAGTGATGGTATTGAACAGTGTAGATGCAGAGTATTTCCATCATCGCACAGAGTTCTATCGGATAGCACCAGCTAGACAGGAAACTAGCACAACCTACCAGCAGCCAAAAAGTAAAGTTTGGAATCAGTTTGATTCCGTGAGTCCCATCTTGTGCATTGACATAGGTGTGGTATCCACTGAGATTGCATTCCAGAGTTTACAGCCCTCACACACATACACAATATAGGCTGCTTGGCCCTAGCAATACACAAATTATATTTTCCTTTTATTTATAGATGAAGAAACTGAGGCACAGATAAGGAAAAAGGGTGAGTAAGGCCCACACCAAAGGGACTAAGTCCCCCCGATTTGTCCAGGGTGGCTGGGGGGCAGCCAGTCTGCAGTGACTTTTTCAGATCCCTGTGCAGCCCACTGCACTGTACCAGAGAGAGATCCAGACACTCAAGTGGATCTAGAAATTCTTATTGCTCCCCTGAGGTTTTCACCTATTATTTTCTGATGACAATAATTAATAATACTAATTAAGGATCATTGTAAAAATTTGGAATGCACAGACAGGTATAAAGGAGAGAGAAATCACTGAATCTCAGCATGAAAAAGTGCGGAGATTTCCACCCCCAGCCACAGGGCCAGGAGCTCTGGGTCTTCCACATCCTCCTGGGGCCTCAGAAGGGTCTGTCCTACTGTGATCTCTGTCCTCATGGACTCTGATCCCCTGACCTTTATGCTGTTGAGAAGCCTTTCAGGTTTTCCTCTGTGTGGGTGCCAGGCCCAGCCCCTTACCCCACTTCCTCATCACTGTCTTGTCTCATCCTTGTTGATGTCCTCAACCTCTGCATGTAACCATGTGAGGAGCCCGTAGCTGGTTGTCTGTTACAGAGATCTCCCCAGCTCGGAACTTGAGCTTTTGAAATCTTAATGGTATCTTGATGGACAGGAAGTCTTTCTACATTCAGTTGTATCAGTCTTTTCTTTAAAGGTTGCTGTGCATGTGTGCGTATGTGTGTGTGTTTGTGTGTGTGTGTACTGTTCAGAATTCTTTCCCTACCAACTGACTATGAAGATGTCCTTTATTTTCTCCCAGAAGCTTGTTGTTTGCCCTGTACCATTAAGCAAGAGTGTCAGGACAGAGTCTGCTGGTGGCTGATTTTGGGGTCTTCTGCAAAGAAGAACTCAAGTGTCATTTCCCCTCACGTGGACAGCAAGTTGTCCAGCACCTTTTACTGAAAAGCTTGTCCATTCCACAGTGTTCTGCTGTGACTGTTCAGAAATCCAGGGACCATGTATGTGTGGGTCTATTCCTGCACCGGTACCATGCCCCCAGCAGCACTGTACCTTCATGGCAAGACTCACGTCCGCAGGCAAGAATCCTACCCCTTCGTCAAGCATGTCCTGACCTTTCCCAGCCCATTGCTTTCTGTGTGCTCTCCCACCACTCCTTTGGGATCTAATTGGGATTGCACTGATTTTGTAGGTCAGTTTGTGTAGAATTGATACCTCAAGAGTATTAAGTCCTCTTCCCCAGGGACAAGCTCTACCCTTCCAGCCCTTTATCCTGAAGGGATACATGGTATGTTATGTATGTATGTAAGTTGCATGTTATGATGTTTAATCTTAAAGCCTAAGCAGGCACAGGAGGTTGTAGGTGAAGTGATTAAGAAAATAAACTCAAGGCTGTGCGGGTACAGATCCCAGCTTGGATGCTTGCTAACTGCAGCCCCAGTGAGTTGCTCAACTGCTCTGTGGCTCAGTTTCTTCCACGTAAAATGGGAGTGATAAAACAGTTACCTTACAGGGTTCCTTTTTCTTTTTTAACAATACTGAGAATTGAAACCAGCGGCCTCACTCAGGCTAGACAATTGCTCTGCCGCTGAGCTGCATGTCCAACCCGTTCTAATTCTGTTTTGAGACAAGATCTCTTTAAATTGCCCAGGCTGGCCTTGAACTTGCAACACTCCTGCCTCAGCCTCTTGAGTAGCTAGGATTATAGGTGCTTGTCCCACTGCATCTGGCTAGTGTTCTTTTAAAGGATTAACATAGTTACTACATGAGGGCACCTAGAGCAATGTATGGCACATGCTAAACAGTAAATTGGAAATATTATTTATTTTCGAGTGGGTAATATGTTCATAGAACTCAAAATAAAAATATATAAAGAAAAAGATGTACAGTAAAACAAAAACTATTTTCACCTCCATCGCCTTGTGATCACTCACAACCCTGCTGCACTACTAGCTTCCTGTGTCTTCCTCCAGAACTTTCTATGAAAATACAATCATTCTTTTTTTTTCAATAGAGAACATAGTATACATACGGTTCTGTACTTGGCTTTTGTACCTTACCCCAGAACTCCTTCCATATCATTACACAGAGAGCTTCCTCGTCTCTTTTTCTCAGTTGCATAGCCATCCATTTATTTACCTGATCCCTTATCGATGGACATTTAAGTTGTTTCCAGTAAATCCAAGAAGTACCATTGTCTGTGAGTCATTTTGCATATATATACCCATATCTGCCAAGATAAGTTTCCACGATGACTGGGTCAAAGGGTGAGTGTGTTTGCAGTTGTGTCAAAAGTTCACTAAGCAGCCTTTTATGAAGGCTGTACACAATTCAAAATATTCACGCTTCAGAGTTCCCCTTCTGACTTTGGGAATGAGACAGAGGTCACACGGTGACTAGATGCCCTGAACATCATGCATGGGGACGCACTGTAATGTTTTTATGAGCTTGCCTCTCCGCTGAATGCACTGGGCAGCAACCGTCACCATTATTTTTGATCACACCTTGTAAAGACACTCATGAAAAGGAACTTCTGGAACTGCTTGAGAAAGTAGCAAGAATGATGGGGTGTATTTGAAGCAAAGGCATATCTTTTTAGGGGGATTCATGGCAGCGTATCTTTTACTATAATAATTTATCTCAAATGTCAATGCTCATATATATATATATATTTAAATTTTACTGGTACTTTTTTAAACGTCTTTTTTTTTGGAGACAGGATCTCACTATGTAGCCCACGCTGGCCTTGAACTCATGGCAATCCTTCTGCCTCAGCCTCCTGAGTGCTAGGATGACAGGGGTACCCACCACTCCTGGCCGGGTATAGTTTAGATATACACAATGATCACATTCACAGGAATTTGTACCAGTACATGTTATATCTTGCCTCTTCTTTTTCCCCCATTCTCCTTCTGTCCCTTCAACCCTTCTTCCCTTCCTTATTTAAAAAAAGCTTTGTTTCCATTTTTTCTTTCTATTCTCTTTTTTCTTGTCCTTTCCTTCCTTCATTGTATATTTTAATCACCTCTTGTATGAGGTCTTTTTTTTTTCGATATCAGGGATCAAACTCAGGTCCTTCCGCTTGCAAGGCAGGCAGCAGAACCACTGAGCTAAATCCCTGGCCCTGTATGAGGTCTTCGTAAAGATAACTTTCCTTTTTCAGAGTTTTGAGTTATTTTCATTATTTTTTCAATGGGAAGTATAGTTACTCACATGATTCAAATTAAAAAGCTACAAAAGGGCCCGAGGGAAGAGCCTCCCTCCTGACTGTCCTCAGCCTCCTTCCTCTCCTGTCTGTCCCTGCAGAGGTGGCCTCAGCCCAGCCTGACGTGCATGTGTGACAGATGTGCACTGGGCCTGCCCGTTGCCCTTGGTGACCTGGTTCCTGTGCCTTGGAGGCCTCCAGCTTCAGTCCCAGCTGGTACATGGGTCTCCCAAATCCTGTCTTGTCACCACCTGTGTCTTCTGGGGCATTTCTGGGGCTCTCTGGGCCCAGGGATCAGCATGTCAGTCGCTGGGGGTGGCTGTGATTGTAATCGTTTATTATGGCGATCAGCCCAGCATGCCATCTGCCCATGGTCAGGGCTGGATCGGACTTAGGTGATGAATGGATGGATGATTTGTCTCTCAGTGTTGCTGCGCACCAAGCACTCCCGAGCTCCTTATAACAGCCTCATGATGTAGTAAGGCTTATATTCCTTCCTCAGTTTAAATGTAAGCAAATTGAGGTAAAGAGAAATGCAGTCACTTGCGAAGCCACTGAGCTGAGATTCTAAGCAGGCTGCCTGGTTTTCAAGCCCAAGCCTAAGCAGTAGGCAACACAGCCCTCAGCATATTAAAGAGCTGACTGCACCCAGCGCTGGGGACAGAATTGGTGCCATCATCTGTGATGTGCACCTGAAGGGGAGTCAATGTTCCTGGTGAGATGGTCAGCAGGACAGGCTGAGTCTGATCTGGTGTGGCAGCAAGGGGCTGGGATCTGCAAGCCACCGGGGCTTCTAGAAGGAGAAGATAGAGCTCAGGAGACTGTGGGTGTCCAGGGCGCTTGAGAAGAGCCCAAGGTGAAGACAGAGCAGCTGGGGCTAAAAGTGAGACAGGGATGCTGTGAGCCATGACAAACATCAGAACATCTGAGACAGAGCGGGAGGCAGGCCTGGCGCAATGGGATCAGGCACCAGAAGTGCCCATCACTGGAGCTAGTGCCTCTGCAGGCCCCAGCAAGGCCCATATGGGGTCTAGGTGGGCAGACAAGGACCACAGGGGACAGTGGAGCCCCTGTGGAGTCAGGAGGCTGGGGTGGGAGGTGGGCAATGCCCGGCACACACTCTGAGCAGCATACGGCCTGCAGCACACAGGTGTGGAAAGTTGGAAGGCTTTCGACCTGCCAGAGCCCTTGATGTGGGCTGTGACGTGTGAACAGAGGCAGCCTGACCTGCTCTGGGTGCTTCCGCAGCCCGGAAGTCCTGCCAAGCTGACTTCCCCTCTGAGGATGTGAGCAGGACCACAGAGTGGGTCCCTGTTTCTGCATAATCCGTGGAGGGTCAGGGCCTGACCCTAAGGTGGCCCTGTGCCCCGCCTCACCTACCAGGCCTTTGGGTTTTCTGGCCAAGGAGAAACCCGGGGAGCATTTTCCCCACTCTCCTGTGGGAAATGCCAGGGCTGGGTAGTGTTCTTTAACCCCTGCAACTGGCTGAGGCATTTGTTGAGTGTGACATTCTGAAATCTACAGCTTCTCTTCCATCCACATGGGAGCTTCATGGTCAGCCTGTGATTTGGGCCTTGTGTGTGCCAGAGCTGGGGCCAGAGGCGGAACAAGGCAGCAGCTGAGGCTCAGCCTCACACACATCTGGGAAGACTAGCTGATCAGAGAATGCCACAGAGAAGCAGGGCTGGCCGCCTGCCTGCACCAGACTGTGTGCTGAGTCAGGGCCAGCGGCTTGGAGAAGAAGCCTGCAGGCTTCAGGCAGCCCCTGGTCAAGGGTCAGCTGAGTCTCAGAGTCATGGAGTTCAGAGTACTGGAAGGAGCTTTAGTCCCCAGCCTGACCCAGGTTTAGTAAATACACAGCACAGCCTCTGCTTTGCCCTATGAAGCCCCTGGCAGACATCACTAGCAGATTTCACTGTGGAGCCCCTGGCAGACATCACTAGCAGATACTACATTTTTTTCTCCATGGAGCTTGCAATCTTGGCAGTTGCTGCCAGGAAACTGGAGTTCACATAGAACTGCATCCTGCAAGCCATCCCAAATCTAGTCCAACCTCCTCATCTTATTAACGATGCCAGTGAACTCAGAGAGGGGAAGTGAGTTACCCAAAGTTCCATGGTGAACAACAGAAAGCTGTAATCTGACTCCAAGCTCAGGGCCATTTCCTTTATATCACAGCTATGCTCCTGAGAGTAAAGCATTTGTTATTCCACTGCTCATCTCATAAACTCTTGTTTCCTCCCTTCATTCCCAAAATGTGATCCCAACTCTCAGAATCCAAATTAATTTTCCACAATGTCTCAAAGTATTTGATTGCTGAAGAAAAACTGATGCTATCTTGGATTCTTGTTAATGGGAATAGAATACTATCTAGTTTGAGGGAAATGATGGTTAAATGCCTTAATATGGAGCTCAGGACATACTTTTGGGGTTGATTATTTCCCTGTTTTGGGGCTCCATATTTCAGAGGTACAAAGACTCAGCATAGTCAGAAGGATAAAACAGTATGATCAGTATGACCATCCTAAGCTGGTGCTGTGGCATAAACTTGAAATCCCAGCTCTTCAGAGGCTAAGGCAGGAGAATCACAGGTTCAAGGCCAGCCTGGGCAACATAGTGAGACCCTGTTTCAAAGTAAAATTTAAAAACAACTAGGGTTGTGGCTCAGTGATAGAGCACCCTTAGGTTCAATAGCCAGGACTACAAAATAAGTAAAAGCCATGCCATAATTTATAACCACCTGATTTTGCTAAGGTTGACAAGTCAATTCAATGAAAGAATGGTCTTTCAACAAATGGGTCTAGAACAATTTGATAACCACATGCAAAAGAAGGAAAGTGGACCTTTGCCTCACTCATACATAAAGTCAGAATGGAACAAAGGCTTATATGAAAGAGCTAAAACTATAAAACTTTTAGAAGAAAATAGAAGCAAATTTTCATGACTTCAGATTAGGTGATGGTTTCTTGGTTGTGACACCAAAATTGTAAGCAACCAGAAGGAAAAACACAAATTAGACTTTGTCTAGTGTTCAAGCCCACTCTTAAGAAATCAAAATAACCACAGAATGGGAAAAATGTTTGCAAATTGTGTATCTGATAAGGGACTTGTGTTCAAAGATACAATGAACTTAGAACTCAAGAATAAACAACCCAATTCCAAAATACAGTAGGCAAAGGATCTGAATAAACATTTCTCCAGAAAAGATATTCAGATGGCCAAAAATGAAGATACTCAGCCCCCATAGTCACCAGGGAATTGCAAATCAAAAGCCACAATGATGTTGTACTGCACACCTAGTAGGATGCCTATAGCCAAAAAGACAAACAGTAACAAGTGTTGGAAAGGTTGTGGAGAATTTAGAACCCTCACGTACTGCTAGTGAGAATGTAAAATGGCATAGCCACTTTGGAAAATAGCCAGGCAGCCTCTCAAAATGCTAACCATAGAGGGCCGGAGATTTAGCTCAGTGGTGCCACTGCCTGCCTCGCAAGGGCAAGGTCCTGAGTTTGATCCCCAATACAAAAAAAAAAATATATATATATATGCTAACCATAGAATTATCTTATGATCTAACAGTTCCACTCCTAGGTATACTCCCAAGATAACAGAAAACATGCTCCATACAAAAACTTGCACATTATTTGTAATGTCTCCAAAGTGGAATGGCTGGGAATTTAGCTCAGTGGGTCTGCCTGCCTCGCAAGCACAAGGTCCTAAGTTCAATCCTTGGTACAAAAAAAAAAAAAAAAAAAAAAAAACCCACAAAAAACTATTACTTCAAACTATTACTTCAAAGTGGAGCTCTCATCCAGCTCAGAGCTGTTCCCCAGCCCTGGGCCCTGGGCCATTGCTACTTCTGGCCCCAGAGGCGGCTGTGATGATGAGTGTGCTTCAATCCCGGGCAGTTAGGATGACCAATAAGTGGCCACTGGCTGGGCATTTTTTCTTTGCACTTTCAGACCTTCTTGCTGGAGACTCGATGCTATGGCTGGAACTTCAGAAGCCATCTGGTGACTTTGAGTGTGGCTGGGATGCACGTGCGACCTTTCAAGCTCTAGCTGCCTCCTTTTGGCTTCCATTCCTTGTGGAAGAGCAACAGCCCAATAGCTTTCAATTACTGCGGTCTGGTTTCTACTATTTGTGGCTGAAAACAGTTCCTAGCAATGCAGGCTTCTCCAGCTCTGGCTGCCCGTGGTTCCTCCTGTCACACTGTAGCTCAGATGGGCCTCTCTCCACTCGGGATGGACTCACATCCATGAAGCTCTGAGCTGCGAGCTCCACGGGGACAGAGAATGGGGCCTCTGCTCACCCGGGTCTCTCGAGTGTTAGCTCAGTGCCTGACACACAACGGTGGCTTCCTGAGTATCTGATGTGCGCATGGATGGATAATAAGACGTACTTTCTCCAAACACAAGGCACAATACATTCAGAAGAATTAGCAATAAAACAATTATCCAAGAACCAATCTCTCAGTGATTAATTGAACATTCTGCTTACCCAAGGGCCAGTAAATATCTGTGTTTATAGATGGGCGCAGTATTTTGTTTACATTAAAACACTGTACAGTTTGACATTTGACACTCATTAGAGATGTCACAGATACAAACTTTGTTGCAATAATAATGTTGCTTTAGTGTGTCTTATTTAAGAACAGTTTTTACCGTGAACTCCTTGAGGCCTGGCAGCCCTGGGGGACGGCAGGGGCTGCTCTTTCCACTGGATGGCTGAAGAACACGGACAGAGAAAGGGCTGTCTTTATTCCTCCCAGCTCACGGTTAGCAGTGGGACAGACCATGGTTCAGATCACCCGTTCTGATCCGCTTCGTCCACGCCCACACAGGAAGTTTCCATGCTTTCCACCTCTCCAGTGGCCCTGTGGTCTTCTAGAGACCTACCAGAGCCTCTAATAAATCCCAGATTGTAACTTTTATTTTTTATGTATAATAAGTTGTTGTTCTCAATGAAGATAGCAGAAAAAACTAAAGTAACTTTTGTTCTAAAGCAGCAGTCACCATTACAAACAGTTTTTCAGAACAAATGAAAAATAGAAGCTATCTGTTATAAGCAAGTGTAATCTTACTTACTCGGCTTTATTGAGGTATAAGTGACCAATAAAAGTTGTAAATAAAAAGAATTAAGATGTGTCATGTACATGGACCAACTCCCCACGATGAATGTGATCATTATGTACTGCAGACACGTACTGATGAAAATAAAATTAAAAGCACTGTAAATTTTAAAAAGCGGAACAGCACGAATGTTCATCATTGAATACATAAGTAAAATATGGCATGCAACGTTTGTCAGTAAGAAAGAGCCATTGATACAGAAGTACTGATAAATTCTGCTAGCCACTTCTACGTGAGTCAACCTCCGACCCTACTGTGATGCCAAAGAAACCAAACACAAAAGACCACATCGTCTACGGTTACATTTATAGGAAATAGCCACAATCAGCAAATCTATAAAGACAGAAAATAGATTAGTGGTTGCCAGGGGCTAAAGTTCGGGGAAGGGCGGAGGGGAGTGGTTGGAGGAAATGGAGAGTGACTGCCCAGAAATAAGTTTCTTCTTGGGGTGATGAAAAACGTTCTAAAGTTGACCGTGGTGATGATTGTGCAATTCAGTGGCTGTATTCAAAATCCCTGAATTAGACACTTTAAGTGCTACTGAAAAAGAAACCATTCCATCTGCAAATTCCTGGAGGCGTTCTGGGGAAGCAGGGGATGAATGAGACCTCAGTAGCTGGGTGGGAGAGCGGTGCTGTGCGGCCGAGGCCTGGAGAGGTACAGGCCAACGCAAGGCGCTTTATAACCGCAGGGGGGTGATCCTCAGCGCCCTGTAAAGTGTAGGAAAAGCACCAAAAGGAAAAACTGCAGGGGAAGAGATTTCAGCCCACAGAAATTGAGAATGGCATCTCAGAGGGAGGGGCCCAGGGGGGTGGCGGGCGCCCATCCTCAGAGGTCTCCAGACACAAGGCCTTGGTGGAGATGGGATGGCGGGACAAAGTGCTAAGGCAGCTTCTGAGGTGGGGCCGGCTGAGCCTTTGCTGTGCGGGGTGCGGGGGGCGGCTGTCGGGCTCACAGAGGCCTGTTGTTAAGGATTCAGGAGCTTTCTGGGTGGCAGCTCCTTCCCTTCTCGTCCCCCTTCTCACTTCAGCCTCGCTCCCTCCTTGCGCCTTCCTGACCCTCGTCCTTCTCCGCAGTTGCCTCTTCTTCTGGCTCGGCTGTGAGCTGAGCTCTTCAGTTGTTCCCCACTACTCTCCCTGTTGTCCAGAGGAGGACCCCGAGGCTCACAGGGCTGACGTAGCTCGCTGGGACCCCAGGGCCTGCCTGACCAAAGCCTGAATTTGGTCCTCTCCCTGAGGCCTTGGAAGAGGAGCTGGCCTTGCCCCTACGTGCTTGCAACTCACAGTGTGCTCTTCCCATTGCATCTCTGTCAGGGATGAAGAGTTTCAGGGTATAAAAGCCTTTGGCTTTAGCTGCTACTCTTTGGCCCACGTCTTGTGCTGCTACAGAGGAGAGGACCAGTTCTCAGGGACCTTCTCTGGCTTCTGCCCTGATGGCCTGGCAGTGGCTGAGAATTTCTCTAAGTCTCCTGAGGCCTGACTCTCTGAGCGACCGGGCAGATCCCTCACAGGGCTGCCCTGGTCACCTTATCTTGGTCATCTGCCAGCGGCGGCCTTTGGGCTCGTGAACTGACTTCAATGGCAAGGCAGACAGCTGGAACAGCAGAGGGAGTTGTGCTGGCAGCAGAATAGGCTCAGGGGCCCAGACACAGTCACCCCTCAGCTGGTGACATCCTCGGGACACTGGGGAAAGGTGTGTGTGTGTGTGTGTGCATTTGTTTGTTTTTTAATCAAATATTTCAAGCATAGAGGACTCTTCAGAAAAACAGCAGTTCCTGTGCAGCTTCGTTGTGTCCTGTCATTTTGCCATATTTCCCTCAGAAATAAATAAATCTTGCAAGACTGGAGCCGCCCCCCACACCCCTTCCCCCTCCCCTCCCCCACCTTATTTTCCTCCCGGGCCCCAGGGCAACTATCACAAGACAGAGAACTCTTCTGTTTATTTTTGGGCTTTATGTGTTTTCATTCCTTCTGTCATTTGTTTATTGCACTCAGCATTATGGTTTCTTGCTTGTTTGCTTTTAGGACTCTTTCTTTTAACTTTCTCTTTCGACACAATGTGAGACTCCCAGGAAAGTTACAGGACTAGAACATCAAATTCCTGTGTGTAGCTCTTCCCGCGTTTCACCACTTGCTAGCACTGTGTCACACTGGTTTGTTTTCACTCCTCTCTCTCTCTCTGTCTTTCTCCATCTCCCTTTTTCTGAACTATGTCAGAGGAAGTTGCAGGCATAGCACCAGCACCGTATTGCCCTCGTCCTTCGGCAGGTCGTTCTCAAACCCAATGACATTCTCCCAACCTCAGCACAAGGATGGAAATTGGGGCATTAACATTTGCACAATAAACAGGATTTTGAGATGGGACTGCTTAGCTGGTTCCTGCCTTGTAACCGTGCTATGGCCCTGTGCTGGCTCCCCTGTCAGGGCTGCAGCCTGGGTGGCTGGGGAGCCAGCAATCATTTCCCTAGGCCCAGCGTCTCACTTCTTTTACATTTGAAAGATTGTCATCCTAGTGGGCACAGCTGTTTGCATTCTCGAGGTGCCTCCCTTTTGGTGCCCCCCTCTTGGTGCCCCAGTGATTTTAGGGGGCTGAGCCGTGGTTCTCACCAGCCTTGGGCCATTTCCTGTGTTGCTGCCACAGCAGCTGAGGTGCAGCGGGTCTGAGCAGGGCCTGTTTAGGAGAAGGGTGTGTGCCTGGTGGGACCAGGTTGGCGAGTGTCCCCAGAGCACAGGTGTTTGGGGGAGAAAAACAAGTGTGATCACATGTATAGTTACCCCAGCCAGAGTAATTTGAAGTGTTCACATGGGCCAGATATTACCAGCTCCATTATACAGGAAAACTGATGGGCCCGGGATTAAGCTCAGTGGTTTTGCCGCCTGCTGCGCAAGCACAAGGACCCGAGTTCAATCCCCAGTACCAAAAAAAAAAGAAAGAAAAGAAAACTGTTAAGATGCAGCATAATTATTATAAAAACTTGAAACAAACCCCCTGAATTTCTCCAAAATAGCTATGTTTAATGATGGCATGCATCACCTCCTGGAAGTCATTTCTATGTACATTTATTGGCCTCTCTGTGTTTGCATATATTTCCACAGGGGATAAAAAAACATTACTGAACTTTCTTTGTCAGATACTACAAGGATGCATAATTATGGGAACTTTTTAAAAGCTTTCTTTGAATTTAAAAGTTTAGAAATATTGAAGTGTTTTAGTGCAATGGTTAGAAACACAGATTTTGGAGTAAGGTTGCCTGAGTCTGAGTCTCAGCTCTGTGGCTTATTAGTGTGTGACTTGAGTGAGTTGTATAATTCTTCTGTGCCTCACTGTCCTCAGCTTTCCACCAGACTGTCAGGTTTAGGGCAGCTGTACTCATTTCCAAAGGCTGCAGTAGTGAGTCAACAGAAACTTAAAACTGTATGGACTCAGGCTGGGGATTTAGCTCAGTGGTGCCATCGCCTGCCTCACAAGCACAAGGTCCTGAGTTCAATCCCTGGTACAAAAAAAAAAAAAATATGGACTCACTTTCTCGCAGTTCTGAATGCCAGAATTGCAAAAGTCCAAGTCAAGGTGTCACTGGGGCTGGTTCCTTCTGGAGGATCTGATGGAGGCTGCTTCCATTCCTCACTCCTGGCTGCTTCCTCAACCCTGGGTGCTCCTAGTTTGGGACCTCGTCACTCTAACTTCTGCCTCCACCTTCACATGGACACTGTCTGTGCCTTTTCTTTTCTGTATGGGGACACCTCTCATTGGCTCTAGGGCCCACCATAACCCCAGCTGAGCTCATCTCACCATCCTTAACTTCATTACATCTGCGGGAATCTTATTCACAGGGCCCGAGGCCTTGGATTTGGATATATCTTGTGAGGGAGTCACAAATCAGCCTACCACAATAGGTGTGAAGGTGATGGAGCTCCCAGGATGCTCAGAGCTTAGAATGGGCTCTCCGTGGGCACTGTGTGTTGTGGACCCTATAAATGAAACTGTCATGGTTGGCATTGCCAGGGCATCTGCACTCAGCTCCTCAG
Source organism: Heterocephalus glaber (assembly GCF_000247695.1). The sequence continues at coordinate 9,107,006 of NW_004624734.1, forward strand.
CCCTTCGTAACACAGAGCCCTGTCTAGAGCTACTGGGCCGACTGGGCTGTTCCATAGCATTTACCACTGCATAGCCTGAGCACTCTCTGAGAGCAGGGATCAGCTGCTCTGTCCCTGTAGACCCCCTTTGTCTTGCTGAAGCTGAACACCGTCCTGGCTGGGGTCAGGGTGCTGACAGCCTGTCCCCAGCTCCTCAAGTACTGGCCAGGTCTGTGCAGTGGCTTCAGTTCTCCTCCCAGTGAGGCTGTGGGCAGCTTTCCTGTGGCTGGCATGGGTGGCCCAGACCAGGCACGCTCTTTAGCTGGAAAACTTCCACACCTTCCTTCCAGACAGCACCCCACCCAGGCCATGACCTGCACTGCTCTGACCCCCACTGGGCCAGGCCCTGGGCAGCCTCTCTACCTGCAGCAGCTCGGAGCTTTGCTGTTCTTCCTGCCCAGGTTTAATAGGCTAGTGACAGACACAGGCATCGTGCAGGGAACCCACTCACTCTTTGGGAGCTGCTGAGAAAATCCCCAAGGAAGCTGGACGCTGAGTCTGGGCCTGGGTGTGGTTTTTCTAGCCTCTTGACCATGTGTACCTGGCAGGGTGTCCATGGACATTCCAGAATGGGGAAACCACTGGGACCAATCAGAACTCAGGCTCTGTACTCAATACAGAGAATGCAAGCCTGTCGAGTAGCTGCTCTAAACTTCTGAGGCTCATGATTTGGCACTGTTGAGCCCCCTGAGGTCCTGTTGCTGTCTTTGCAGGGACCTTGTAGAGCTGGAGCTTGGTTGGGGGAGCGAGGGTCTGGGTGGCAAAGTCTCTACAGACAACAGGTGACAGACCTCCTCTGCCTCAGCCATTCCTTCTCTACCTTCTAGCGGCCAGGGGCTGCGGCCTCTTATGGATCCTCTTAGCCCCGAGATCCTTCCTCTGCTGACCCACACTCGGGCCCTGAGCAAGGGTCTGTGGAGGCCCAGAGGGTCAGGCGGACCTGCAGGGCCAGGTTGATCCTGGAAAGCAGTGTCTTAGGAGGCTTTGGCCTCTGCTGTTAGTTTGGGCAGCTGAGGCTGCCGGCCCTTTAACGCTCATCCCTGCAGGTGTCTGGGACTCGCCTGACCTTATCTGTCTTTTCATCACTGCTGGTCTCGGGCGTGAAAGAGATCCTTCCAGTGGTTTGTTACTCTGCCAAGAAAACTGGGTTATCTTGGCAGTTGCCCCTGTGTTCACTCAGGCCTTGTGTTTCGCAGGCACTTGAACGTGTGGGTCACCACTGGAGCCTGATGTTGTCCAGGGCACAAAACAGCCTACACAGACGTGTACCCAATCAGTCCAGTCCAATGTGCCAAGTCCTAAGATCAAGGCTGTAGTGTGGGAGGATTGTAGCAGGAAGAGAATTCCAACCAGAGAGTTATAGAGATGGAAAAACGATAGGTAACATTTATAAAATCCCATGCTAGGCTAGGCATGGTGGCGCACATCTGGAATCCCAGCACTTGGGAGGCTGAGGTGAGAGGATCCCTGAGAGTTTGTCGGCCAGCCTGGGCTATATAGTGAATCCAAGGCCAGCCTGAACTACATAGTGAGACCCTGAATCAAGCAAAGAACCCCCAAATTACATGCCAGGCACTATGCTAGGTACTTAACAGACATCTCATTGAATTTTCACAATAACTCTTTTAAGCAAAGACAGCTTGACAACTCTTAGCCTTTTCTTTAAACAAATGATTAAACTGGTAGACGAAGTATTAGCCACATGTCTCACACCTGGATTTGAACCTAGAGCTTCTAGTGCACCAGGTAGGCTTCATCTGAATAGGCCTTGAAGTTTGGGAAGAGCTGTATTCCCAGCAGTCTCCTGAAAAAAAAAATGTTAAATATACAGCAGAGTTGTAAGAATTTTGCAGTGAATGCCCACAAACCCACCCCTTCATGTTTTCCATATTTGCTTTGTTTCATATATCCTTATTCATCCATGAACACGTCTTATTTTTGTGCATTTGTAAGAAAGTTATAGACTCCCTGAATATGTTAGTATATATATATCATTAACTAGAGTTCAATATTTGGTTGTGGTTCTTTTTATCAAGTTGGTGTAAAGTTTACATAAGATAAAAGTAAGTGTACATTTCTAAGTGTACCGTTTGAACTTTATGTAAATTGATTCATATGACGCTGACTTGTTTACATCTAGCTTCTTTCATTCAGCATGTTTTTGAGACTCATCCATGTGGTCATGTGTATCAGTACTGCCTCAGTATGGCTGACTGTTCTTTGTGCTGATGTACTGATACCAGATAATGGGATCTTCTGATCTAGAGATGGTAGAAACAAGACTGGGCCAAATATTGGAAGCTCACATATTATTGCACAAGCAAATATTTATGGTGAACTTCAGCCAAGTTGGAACAGCAGTTGTTTGAGAGAATGACCAAGTTGTTGCTCCCAGAACAAAGAGAGTGGCAGAGTTTTGTTTTTGTTGTTGTTTTTGTTTTTGCTGGGGCAGGCTAACATCCAGTCATCCCAATTGGCCTTCTATCCCATTCCTGTCACCCATTAGAAGGGGACAGTTGACCATCTCAGCAAAGCAGCCTTCAGGTCCCTGGGAAGTGACTGAGGCAACTGCTATCACAACCAACATGTAGAGCTGTCATCTACAGCAGTGCTAGTGGGAAACTAATAATGTATTACCCAGCTGTGTGGCCTCCAAAATTAGTGATCTCAAGCTAAGTGCAAGTGAAACTAGAGGGCTTATTTAGGGTTTTTTCTTGGTAACAGTTTCTCTTTTTTGCAAACATTTTGCTTATGTGGTTTTATCAAGGTCTCACAGTAATGGGTCTTTTACAAAAATGGCACATTATAAAGGGTAGTAATTTACTGCATCCAGGGGCTTGTTTTGTCATCTTAGCCTTCCATTCCATCCATGACCCACCATGGCTGTTCCTGAATGTCTCAGTATCACAATCCGCTCATTCCTTCTCCTATTGATGGACACCTGGGCCAGTTTTGAGCTAGTATAAGTAATGGTGCTATGGCCACTTATGTACAAGTCTTTCTGTGGACATGTGTTTTGTTTCTCCTGGGTATACTCCTGGGAGTGGAACCACTGGGCCACAGAGCAGGTGCATGTTCAGGTTTACAAAATCTACCAGATCCTTTTGCAAAGTGCTCATACCAGTTTACATTTACATCAACAAGACGTGAGAGTTCTGATTGTTTCCCACCCTCACCAACACGTGGTGTCATCAGTCTTTTTAATTTTAGCCATTCTAGTGGTTGTGCCGTGGTATCCCATTGTGGTTTTGATTTGCATTTGCCTAATGACTAAGGATTTTGAGCAATTTTCACCTGCTTATGGGCCCATTTGCATGTCTTCTTCTTTGAAGCGTCTGTTCAAATCTCTTGAACCCCCATTTTTGGAATGATTTGCTGGTTCTCTATTAGAGCTGTGTTTTACAAATATTTCTCCCAGCCTGGTAGGCAGAAGTTTTAAATGTTGACACAGCCCAGTGGATGTACTTTTTCTCTTATAGTTGATGCTGTCTGTGTCTGGTCTGATACTTTCGCCTCTGGGTTGGGAGGAGGAGCTGGAGCCCTGCAGGCACTGAGGTGGACGGGACATCTTGAGGAGGGCAGGTGGGCAAGTGGAGGTTCTTTTGGGGTGACGGATGGCTGCCTTGAGTGGAGGCGTTTGGAGGCAAGGTCCCAGAAAGAGAATGCCTTAGATATTAGAGGACTGGGCTGGATTCTTTAGGCAGTGGGAGCCACTGAAGCTCTTAGACCAGGGAAGGGACGAAATCACAGGAGAGCGAGGTGGCACAGTCCCCATGACTCACAGTGGAGCCTGGGGCAGAGTCTCCACTTGGTCACCTGCACAGGAGCAGCTTTGTGCCTCCAGATGCCGATGCAGCTGCAAGGAGAAGAGGCGGATCCTTTGTGTGTTCTCAGAGACTCATTAGGCCCCAGCAAATCTTCACCGGCTCACTTCTCCTGGCCCAGAAAGCCCGAGGGCTGGTCTGGAGAAGCAGCAAACCACAGCCAGAGGCCCAGCCCTTCCCTCCCGCCATGGAAGTTGCTCACATCCACAGATTGAGGGTCAGAGTCCCCCACACACCTGGCCTTGTCTCCTCCCCTTCTCACCTTGTCACCTGCCCACCCCTCCAAGTTCCTCTGGACCCAGACCCCCAGGCTTCGGAGCTTGCTCTTCTTTCCACCTGGACATCTCTTCTGTGATTCCTGCATCCAGGGCTTTAGTCCAAAGTCTCTCAGTGGGGGCTTTCCTGGCCTCCTGGTTTGGAATTTCCAATGGCCCTTCCCTCTGCCATGGGACACACTCAAGCTTTGCGTTCACCAGGACTGCCTGTCCCAGCCCCCTGGAATCTAAATGAAAATGTCATGAAGGCTTGGGAACTGTCTCTCAGTCTCTCTGTCTCTGTCTGTCTCTTCTCTCTTTCACTGTCTCTGTCCCTCTTTCCCTCTCTCTCTTTCTGTTTTGGCATTTTGTTCACACCTTTACCCCATGCCTAGAACAAGATCTGCCACTCAAAGGTCCTCAAAAATATTTGTGGCATGAGTGAACAAGAGGCCATGTGCCACCCTCTTCAGAGTCTCTGCCTGATGGCAGCCCTAGTTCTACAGGGGAAAATGGGATACGCCCAGGGCCTACCTAAGGCCACCCAGCTGATGGAGAAATCTTCCCACCCCTGTTGTGCAAATGAGGAAACTGAGGCCCTGAGTGGGAGGAACTTAGCCAAGGAGCCCGTGGTGGTCACTGCCAGCAGCAAAGCAGAGCCCTGACTGGCCTCTGGGGGAGGCCCTGAGTCCAGCACACTTGTTCCAAGATGGTTGTAACAGGTCTATTGGCGCCAGAGGATAGACATCGTTGTGTTTCTGAGCGGAGCTAGAACAACCTGCGGGCCCCAGGGTGCTTCTTTGCTCGACAGTTGTGGCCTTCACTGTCTCACCTGGCTTTGCAGAGGAGATGGAGAGACTGGGAAGTGGTCAGTGTCCTCTGGGCCACTGGCCTGGAACTCCAAATGAGACTCTTCACCCCATGCATAGCCTTGGACATCCATGGGGCAGCCTCCCCGCCCAACCCAGTCCTGATTCCTGCCATTTCCTGCGACATTCCTGTTTCCCCAGGGACCCAGCTCTTCCTTCTGTGTGGGCTGCAGGCTGTGGACCTCTGGCAGATCCCCTGAGAGGGTAACAGAGGAGGGAATTTCTTTTTTCTTTTTTTTTTTTGTTGGTACTGGGGATTGAACTCAAGTCTTTGTGCTTTCGAGGCAGGAGGCAGAACCTCTGAGCTAAATCCCTGGCCCCAGAGGAGGGAATTTTATTAGCCTTCAGACAGCCTCACCTGACGATCAAATGTTCCTCCTCCTGCCTAAACTTCCTGCCCACTTCTGGCAAACCCAGTGAAGCTAGAACTTCCTATCCCCTCCTCCTTTGTGGGGAATACCGTCCCCCCAATGATGTCTGAGTCCTGCTGCCCTCTGGCCCTCAGGAGCGTGCCATTATCACATGTTCTGTAATAGGGCTCATCCTGACCTCACAACCCCCTCCAAGTGGCTCCGAACAGCAAAGCCCTGCTGTTCACACTTCCGCAAGGAGCCCCGGCCCTGCTCACTGCTGCCCTAGCAATGTCACAGAGGCAGAGGACAAACTGAGAGGCACTGTGCCACTTCCTGGTCCTATATGTGACTGGCTTTGTGTGATTAGTTTCCAGCCCCACAGATACCACTGCGAGAGACCTAGTTCTAAGGTAGAACACCACCAGAACTCTCAGCCCACTCGCCTCCAGGGGCCAAGGAACTGATATAGCTGCCTCTTCCCTGGTTTCAAAACTAGCCTGTGTGTGCTGGCATGGGGGAGAGGCAGGTGTTGGAGTGGGTCCCCCATCTCTTAAACCAGGCAGAGTGACGGACAGTGGGCTGGGCCTCTGGGCCCTCAGATCGGTTTTGCTACTTCTTGAATCTGTGAACTTCCTGCGTGATCCACTCTGAGGTGTTAACAAATCCTCATCCTGGCGTGGGGAGAGTTGACTGGAAGGGGCCATAAAGGATCTTTATGGAAAGAATGTTCTTCGTCAGTGCCGTACAACAGAAACCTTGAACATAACATAAGCCCCACAGTCGTTAAGTTTTTCTAGTAACCATATTAAAACAATAAAAACAATTAATTTCATAATGTTTTACTTAAGCCAACATATATAAAATATTATTTCAACACATAATGTATATAAAATACTATTAATGAGCTCTTTTATAGTCTTTTCTTCATACTAAGTCTTCCAAATCCTGTATTTCATAGCATGTCTCAGTTTGGATCAGGCACTTTGAAGACGGGTAACCACTTATGGTGAATGGCCATGGCATTGGATAGCTCAGGTCTCTCTCTCTCTCGATCTGGGTGGTAGTTACATGGGTGTAGGTAGCCGTGTAAAAACAGGACTTGATATACCGTAGAGATTTGTGCATTTTGCTGCCCATAGGTTACTCTTCAGTTAAAAGTATTTTAAAATCTTCCTCATGGCTCTCTTCAAATGCCACCTGTGCTCTTCTGAGCCCCCTGAGTTTTGACACTGCGCTCCTGTTATATTTATTCCCTCTTTGTCTATAGCCTGCTGCTTATGTGTATGTCTCCCTCGCTTTATTTTTTATTTGATCTATCAATCAATTGATGGGTGAATGGATTGATTCAAGGACTGGGGATTAAACCCAGGACCTTTGCACTGACCTATTACATCTCCATCCCTTTTTTAAAGTATTTTTATTTTGAGATAGGATCTTGCTAAATTGCCCAGGCTGGGCTCAAACTTGTGATCCTCCTGTATCAGCCTACCAAAGTTTTGAGATGACAGGCATTCAACACTATACCTGGTTTCACCTGCTTTATTATAAGTGCCTTAAGGTGTAGACATGGTCTGTCCATTTTGTAATCCCCCAAACCCCCCAGGTACGTAGATGCTAAATAAATAAGCTTGGTTGAATTTAATCCTCACTTGTATACCTCTCTGGGCCAGATGCAGGACAGGCTGATCATTTGATTTTGTCTCTGCTCTCAGTCCTGTTCCAGATGTTGACAAAGGAGAGGAAGAGGAAGAGGAGGACAGCTTGGGACTGCATCTGCCTGTCACCTCAAAGAACTGCCTTCCTCCCCGGGGCATCAGTATCCTGGAGAAGCTGATCAAGACGTGCCCTGTTTGGCTGCAGCTGGGGCTGGGCCGGGCAGAGGTGACCCGGATCCTACACCGGGAGGTGGCCGGGGTGAGTTAGCACCAGCAGGCACAGCTCGGGGAGCTCGGGGAGCTTGGTGGGGAAGCAGCTGCCTCCAGACAGCTGCCTGTCCACTCTCCTTTCTTGTCTTGGTCTGCTTTCAGCCCCCTTGTTTCTCAGAGTGCAGTGGTGGAGTCTGTGGGAGGAGTGGTTTCTGCTTTGAGGAACAGGGAGTAGGTGGCGGATGGGCCTTGCTGAACACAGACTGGACAGGCAGGACTGGGGAGGTCTGGAAGCCATACTGAGGGCTCAGCCAGGAGGCCAGGAACCAGGGAGTATCAGGATGAGGGTGGTTTCAGACACCCTTATTTTACAGATGGAAATAAGAGACTGTGTGGTGGTCAGAAGATGTTTTGGAGCTGGGCTCTGGGAGTGGACGAACAATTTAAGTTTTCTGAGGCTCACTTTTTGTCATTTTGAAAAAGGGACATTGACACTCCCTCCTAGGGATGCTGTTCCTATTACATAGCAAGATGGATGGATGGATGTCTGGATGTTTGGATGGATGGATGGATGGATGGATGGATGGATGACTGGATGGTTGATGGATGGATGGATGGATGACTGGATGGTTGATGGATGGATGAGTGGATGACTGGATGGATGATGGATCGAAGGATGGATGGATGGGTAGATGGGTAGATGAATGGATGGTGGATAGATGGAAAGATAGATGGTAAATAGATGAAGTGTGAGTCAGTGCCACAACCCGCATGGCTGAAGGGTTCATGGAGTGAAAAACGACAGTGAGAAATTAAGAAAGTCAAACAAAGAAAGAAGACAAAGACGACAGTAAAGTTTATAAAGCTGAGTCCAGGTGGAATCCCTTCTTCCTCCTGAGACAAAAGGCTCGGCTTGCATCCTCAGCACCTTTATAGTGTAGATAAGGGAAAGGAAAGGGGATGCCTGACTGGAACAGGGAGAACAGACGGCTAGGGTCTGCAGGAGATATGTTTGATGTTTCTCTGGCGGATGGGTGGGAAAGAAGATAGCCCTCTTCTGGGACAGGCCTTGCTCCACCACGCCCTCTTGTCGCCTGTTCTCCTCCCTCGGGCCCTGCCTCATCTGCGGGAGGAGGCGAGTTAGGCCTGGCCAGAGTGATCCACAGCACAGCGCTCCCAGCAAGTCAGAGCTCCTCATATGCTACTTTCAGTCCCACACACAGTTATATGCTACTCCTTTATATGCTGCTCCGTGCATTATTTTTTAAAATAAGCTGGATAGAAGTGAATAAAATTGTAAAAAGTAAATGTCTCACAAAGATCTTTTCTACTTACTATAAGCCAACTCTCCCCAGAAGTCTTTTTTTCAATTGAGGTGAAATTCATATCACATAAAATCAGCCGTTTGAAAGTTTTAAATACCATTCCATGGCATTTAGTGCAGCCACAGTATAATCCAACCACTGCCTGCCTCTTGCTAATTTCCAGATGTGTCCATCACCCCCCGAAAGAAAACCTCATCTGCACTGAGAGATTAATTCCCATCTCCCCTCCCCCAGCCTCAGGGACTCCCAGTCGGCTTCCAGAAGTCATTTTGCTAGGAGTGCGTGGGCTTTTTCTTCCCCTCTTCCTCCTTGCTTCCCTCCCTTCCTTCCTTCTTATTGATTGATTGATTGATTGTGGTACTAAGGATTGAACCCAGGGCCTTCACACTGAGCTATATCCTCAGCCCTTTTTATTTTTCATTTTGAGACAGTATCTTGCTAAGTCATAAGTGGCCCAGTCTGGGCTTGAACTTGCGGTCGGTCCTCCTGCCTCTGCCTCCTGTAGTTCTGGGGTTATAGGCCAGCACCACTGCACCTGGCTCACATGGATTGTCTTTGTAGTCATCTTCCATGTGATCCCACATCTAAGGCCACAGTGTTCCCTCAATTCTTCCTGCACTTGAGACTCTCTCCTGAGATCTTCCTGAGAATAGACCCATTGCTCCTCATGGTAGCCTGTGAGGTTGGGATTCCTGTTGTGGCCATTTTACAGATACACTATGATTCTTCCCCAGGTAATGAAACAGTAGAAAATAAAACTGGGGGCTCACAGCAGCCGGTGTTCCTTGGAGTCCCCAGGCTGCTGCCAGGCATTCCTCCACTCCCATAGGAGGTTCTGAGGGGTGAGCTTCCACCCTTCTTGGGAGGATTCAACTCTAAAACAGGTCCATGGAGGATATTTTTTTTTCCTTTTTTTGGTACCAGAGATCGAACTCGGGTCCTTAGCTTATGAAGCAGGTGGTGGAACCACTGAGCTAAATCCCCAGCCCATGGAGGATATATTTTTAAAAATTCTTAGGGTGCTGGGCATGGAACCCAGGGCCTCTTGCATGCTAGGAAGTGCTTTACCACTGAGCTTCCTTTCAAGGCACAAGTTGTTGATGGCTGAGGGATGGCCATTTTCTGGACTATGCTTGGTCATCAGGAGGGGTGTGTCTAGGGCATGTGTGTAGATAGGACTGGCCCAGAGAGTGGGGGACAGTCCCAGGAGAAGGCAAATGGGTCTGTAGGACAACTGGGCCAGACGTAGTGCATGACCACTTTGTCAAAAGTTATGGCCTTCTCTTCAAAAAGTTCAGAATAAGCCAACTGAAAATTACCTTTGTGGTTCTCTTTGGGATGCTTATGCATGCCATGCCTGTACTTTACAAATACCATCTTTCAATAATCCTATGAGGGAGACTCTGCTCTTGTACCCATTTTACGGGCAGTGAAGCCAGGGCTAAGAGGAGTGCCTTAGTTTGGCTTCCCCCAAGACAGACTCCAAGACAAGAATTCAAGACCATGTGGCTTTTGGGAAGGTGACCCTAAGGCACCAGGAGAGGAGAGAGACGAGCAGGGAAGGTGGCTGTGAGTGGCACTTGTCACGCAAGTTACCCCTGGGGCAGCTGGAGCTGAGTCCTGCTGGAGAACCCTGGGAATGGGTATAGAACAGGCATCTCAGGGTGATGCCCCTGGAGGGGCAGGAGGGAGGGTCAGGGAGCTGTGTGTTTTCCACCGACTCCTGACACTCCTGAGCGAAAGGCTGTGGAGTGTGAGGATTCATTTTCCAGCCTCTACTCTTTGCCCTAGGACTCTTATCAGAAAAAGCCCTGGGGCTGCCTGTTATAGGACTGGAGTCAGTGAGGGTGGGGCCTAGGGCTTGGGGGCACCAAGGCCAACACTACTGGAAGTGAAATCAGCTGCCTGAAGTCCACAGCTGGCAAGTGAGTCCCAGCTGAGAGTTGAGTCCAGTCCTAGCCAGGCTGAAGCACACCCACCACCAGGAAGGAGCAGAAAAGAAATGGAAATACAATGCAATGAGACCTCTGTCCCCCGGGGTTCCACCTCTACAGATTCAACCAACTTCAGATAGAAGATGTTTGGAGAAAAATTGCCAACTGTACTGAATGTGTATAGACTATCCCTAAACAATATGGTATAATAACCATTTATGGATCATTTACATTGCATAAGCTATTGTACGTGATGATTTAAAGCATACAGGAGGATGTGCATAGGTTATGTGCAATAAGTCTTGCATGGCTTAATGAAAAGGATATGTTCTGAGAGAGGCGAGTTCGTTGCAGTTGTACGAACATGATAGAGTGTACTTAACGCAAACTGAGATGTCTATTTGCACGATTTTATTCAATTCTCACAGCACTTTCTGTCTGGTAGGCATTATTAGTGTGCCCGTTTCCACATGAGGAAATGGAGGCACAGAGACACTGACCTGCTTGCTTGAGGTCACACAGCTAATGAGTAGAGAGTTCCCGGTGCGATCCTCAGGAATGCCGGAAAACCCTTTGCTGCATAAAATCTCTCCCACATACCTGTCTGAAATTCTATCATTGCCACAACTCCGTCGATCTGAGGGATACAAACACTGTGGCTGGTCCCCATGCGGATGACTCTCAGAGACCTCCCGGGTCCGCCTGGCAGCAGTGAGAGACAGTTCTTCTTCATGCCCAAGCCAGTGCTCAGCCCCCTCGGCCCCCAAATCTTTGACCTTGACCACACCCTCTCTCCTTCCCCAGCCCGTGTCCCCTGAGTCTGCCTCTCTGATGAGGTGTGGGACATGGTGATATGTGTGTATCCAGCAACAAGGCAATCAAAAGTCACCCATTCTGCAGTCATACTGGCTTGGGTTTTGATTTTTAGAATAGTTTTATAGAAAAGGTGCAGTGATAGTACAGAGTCCTCTGGGCCCACACTCAGTTTCTCCTGCTGTGGACACCCAACGGTATTATGGAAACCACCGCAATCCTTGGTGTTAACCAAAAGTCTGTACTTAAGATTTCCTTCCTTTTTGTCCTTCTTCTGTCCCAGAATCCCATCCAGGACCACAGCACATGTGATTGTCATATCCCGTTAGACTCCTCTGGTTTGTGACAGTTTCGCAGACTTCCTTTGTCTTTGATGACCTTGAGGGTTTTGAGAAGCACTGGTCAGGCACTTGGTAGAATGGCCTTCCAAGGGGATTTGTCTAATGATTAGACTGGGATTCAGGAGGCCACAGAGGTAAAGTGCCAGGGATACGTGATATCCAAGTGCCTTCCCTGGTGATGTTGATCTTGATCACAAACTGAGGTAGCGTTTGTCTGTTTCTTGACTTGAAAGTTACTCTTTCCCTCTCCCCTTCATACTTTTCTCTTTGGAAGGAAGTCACTGTGCTCAGCCCACCTGAAGGGAGAGGATGGTTGTGTTCTGCATCCTTGCTGGAATGTATTTGGAATTCTGTATCTGTCTCTTCTCCTCCATCTATTTATTGATTTAATCATCTATTTATGGCAATAGGAATCCTGGAATCTTATTTTATATTTTAGATTACACTCCAATGTAATTATTATTATTTACTTTAATTATTTTGTTGCACAAGTCATTCCGACTTTAGCCATTGAGGGTGTCCCAGTTGGTACCCGAGTCCCTTTGACATACTCCATTTGTATATGTGTGTGTGTTGCATGTACGTGTCTTTGTTGGTTGGCACACTTCCTTACTTTATAGCGATACAAGATGTTACAGCCTCACCTTATTTCCTGCCCCATCCTGGAATTGGCCACTTCTCCTTTGATTGGGAAATGGGATTAGAAACCAAGGACTGGAGGCTGAGTGTGTCCATTGCTTTGGGAGTGTCCTTGCTTCTAGCCTGAAAGGTGGTCTTTGATGAGCGGACCCTCCTGTGAGTTTGCCTTTGATAGTGGGGGGGTAAGTTTAAGAGTAACAGGCAGTGAAATGTCATATGGTCCAGCGGGTAGGTGGTTCAGAGCCCCTCACCCATGTAAGTGTAGCGCTGATGTTGTTCATTATTAGTTTGGCATTAACCTTCAGTGAAGCCCCTCCTGTCCCATCACGAGGCCAAGGCCAGGGGACAGGCATCATTGGTTGTTGCGGGACCGCTGAGCACTCAGCTCTTATCCCTCCAGCAGCCCTGGAGAGCAGGGCTGCATTCTCTGCACCGAGGGAGGACACTTGGCTCTGTGGTAGCAAGCAGTGTGGCTGCGAAATGGCGGAACCTGACTTGAATCCACCACGGATGGCCTCCAGAGGCTTTAAAAACAAGGCAGTGACCTGGCCTCACCCCGAGAAGTGCTTATTTCTCTGGTTCAGGTTGGGCCTCAGCCCTTACTGTGTTTTAAAAGCTCCCTGGGTGATTGTGATCTACAGCCAACACTGGGAATGCTGCTTGGTGCCGTGCTGCGGCTATGTTGTAAGTAACGGGGAGGATGATCCTCAGGTTCCCCATATGTAAAATAAAGGTAGCGGGCACTGTGTCTTCTCCACGTCCAGTCCTTGCACGGTTCTGCACACTGTCCCAGCTCTGTTGGCTCAGGACTGGGGATGTGAGGACCTTTGCCACAGGTCTGCCCGCTCACGCCTGCGTGTGTCCAGGCTTGGTTCTGACCACTGGACTGCCCACCTCCCTGGGCACTGAAGCCCCTGCCGTTGTGGCCTCTTGAAAGAACCAGCCGCTTCTGTTCCTGCCCTAATGGGCTTGATTGGAAATTTTCCTCATGCAAATGGAAAACATTCCTAAATAACAAAAGCAGATGACTCTGGGCAGTACAGGCCCAAAGTGGATGGTCAAAGCAAAAACGTACCTAGTGTATGTTGCTTTCAATTTTTATGTATTTCAAGGAGGGGGTGCAGTGGCGGCACCTTTCACTCCCAAAACATACTGTACCCCACCCACAGTGGAATCGGTCAGCCCTCCCAAATCCATGCCCTCGGCCCTCCAAAACTTGTGCCAGCTGAGGTAGACAAGGACAGGATCCCACCCCAGCTGTGTCAACCTCTTGGACTGCATAATGCTATCTCACAGCTAACTCTCTTACAAGTCCCTAGGGGCTGGGCGAGATCCCAGGACACTGATGCTAGAAGCGTCTTCTAGAAAGAAAGAGTCCTGGGACACTGTGAGGCGCTAGGTCAGTGGGGAATGCGTTTAGCTTCAAGTAACAACTGCTGGCAGGTGGACAGTCTGAGATGGTCCCACTGACCTGTCCCATGGTGGGTGCAGCTGTTGGCTGGGCCACGTGACTCCAGCAGACTAACTCAGGCATCTTCACAGGATGGCCAAAGCCCAAAAGGTGGAGCAGGAAAGTTGTGGTGCCTCTAAGGCCTGGGCTCAGAACTCCACAGTGAACCTTAACTTCGTCCTTCTGGTCAGTGCCAGCCCCAAGCTGCTCTCCCACCTCTTGGTGGGAGGAGTGACAAGAACTCTGTGGCCATTTTTAATCCACCATATAGGTGAATGATCTTTGAGTCATTTTTTCCCTCTCCCTCCTTTTGGTCTAGCTTAAAGCACAGTGCTGATCTTACTGTAATTAGTATTTATTTCCCAAATGAGAGTATGCATTTAAATATCGTAGCACCTGCTTTAGCACTGCTGAATGGTAAGTAGTGGTAGTCCGTAGCAGTGATACACTCGTATTGTTAAGGACATAGTCGGTGCCAGGCATTTCATATACACGATCAGCAGTTCCCACAGCAACTCTGAATGCTGACTATTCCTGTGGGGAGAAAGAACTCTGGGCGGTCCAGCCAGCTCTTCAGTCCCCTGGGAGTCCTGAGCAACCACCATCATGGTAATGTCTCCTTTGAAGACAACCAGTGGCAGGGCAGTGAGGGAGGATACAAAGAGCTCACAGAGACGCCTGCCTGGCACTGACTTCCAACACTGTCAGCTTCATGCTTGAGGAATTCGACACAATCTAGAAGGTTTTTCGGGAGTCACTGCCACACCGTGGTGCTGTGTTTTGAGGTCCTGTGGCCAAGGCCGACCACTGACCCAGTTCTGCCCGCAGTGGGCACCTCTCAGCCCGGCCCTCACCCTCCACCACCTGGGCAGGGTGGATCAGAAGAGCCTCTAGCCAGGCTGAATTCCGATTCCCTCCCTGCCCCACCTTGGAACTCACAGCCACTTCCACCCCACCCTCCACCCCTGACCAGTGCCCGCCTTATCAGGGTTTTCAGATAAGGGCCTAGGATACAGCTCAGGCAGAAGAGAAGAGCTCAGTGGCTGTGCTACAAGGGTAGGTGGTGGGTGTTCAGAACTGGGGATCTGTGGAGTCCAGCCTAGGGGACTTTCCAGTCCTGCCGATAGACCTGAGTAGATGCCACAGTCTCAATGGCCAGCGACAAGTGACAGACTACACGGCGTGGTGGGACTGACGCCTGGCCTGCTTCCTGCTTCTGCACAGCCCACTGGGTGGCCTTGGGTTTACTGGGCCTCCCTGAGCGCTGGGTCTTCTTCCACCACAGGGAGTAGAGGTAGACGGCCCCCACGGCCAGGCCAGGGCTGAGTGATACCAGACCTCGGCACATTTGTTTCAGCTTCCAGCTCCCACCCGTCACTGCACCGCTCTGTCCTCTGTTTATTGTGTTGCATTTGCTCCTCCTCTTGCCCTGGATCTGTGAGTTTTGTCTTCCCAACTCCTGCCTCAAAGAAATCTCTCTGATTTCTTTTTCATAATAACCCCGCATGGTAGACGAATGCCAGGTTCCAGTTGGAGCAGAGACAGAGAGGCAGAAGAATGGGGCTCCGCAGCGGGTGAGGCGAATGGGAAATTGTCCTTAGAGCGCATCCTGGTGGAGGTGTTCTTATCCCCGATGCAGTCCTGTTCTGGCCTTTGTTTCTGCTGGGCGTCCTAGGTGTTGTCCACATGTACAGATCTGAGGGACACGATTACCCAGGGTCACAGAACCGATACCTGGCTGCTCAGGGCCATCTGGAAGAAATGTGAATTGTAGACGGGTGTGGTGGCGCATGCTTGGAACCTCAGCATTCTCAGGGACTATGGCAGGAGGATGGAAAATTCAAGCCCAGCCGGGGCAACTGAACAACTTAGCAATACCTCGTCTCTAAAAACTAAGGGCTGGGGTTGTAGCTCAGTGCAGAGGCCCTAGGTTCAATGCCAAGTACAAAAAAAGAAGGAGGAAGAGAGAAAGAGAGGGAGGGAGGGAGAGAGAGAGAGGGAGAGATCATGTCCTCCGTGGTCTGTTGGAGAAGTGCCCATCCCAGGTCTCCCAGCTTCTTTCTCTCCCCCCAGCAATGTGGGCTGAAAGCAAGGTCCATGTCTAATCAAAGAGGAAAAGTCTAGAAATATTATGTAATGAGTGTGAAGGAGCCAGTACGATTGCAGGGCATATGGAGGGAGGTCCCAGTGGAGGCTGGCAACCCTAACTTACCATGCAGTTCACCGTGGATTAGGAGTGGGGAGAAAGAAACCATTGTAGAATAAAAGTATAATGTATGCTGCACTGTGACTCTGGCCCTATGTGGGGATCCCTCTCTCTCTCTCTCTCTCAATTTCACCCTTATGAAAGCAAAAGCCTTCTATTTTATTTTATTCTCTTTTATTCTGGAAAGAAAATCCTTGGCGGCATTTTAATGGGTCGTGACCCACCATTTGAAAAACGCTGCCTTCGCTTCCTGTGCCGGTCCTGACCCCTGCTGTTGGGCAGGGGTGATGGCATAGCTTGGCCATGTCCCTGACCTAACCATGACCTGGGCACGTGTCCCCCACATGTGGACTGCAGGTGCAAAGGGCACACTGTCCCAGCTAGACAGGAGCCCCTGGTTTGCTTTCCATTCATCAGGGCACCAGCTTCCTCCCCCGCCCCGCCCTAGCCCACGTTCAAGGGTCAAAGTTTGCTTTGTCGGCCTTGCCAGAACGTGACTGGCTCCCACTCTGGCCTCTCTCCACAGCTGGGAAGGAGGCCCTGGGGGCACCCCAGATTCACTCATTGCACACACACATATACTCACAATCACAGGCGTATTCGAACACTCGCACATATATACACTTGTACATGCACGTACACTATCACACGTACATACATTCACACAGCCTCACACTCTGTCTCCCACATACTCCCGTTCCTTTCTGACACCACTTCTGCCGTCCCAGCTGGGTGTGCAGCAATTCAGTTTGGCCCCGGCCTGGAGTCACACAGATGCCACAGTTATAGGGAGGGTCCCCCACCAGACTGCCCACACTTAAAGAACACCTGAAAAGCTCACTGAAAGTCTCGATTACAATTACAGTTTCATTATAATGGATTCAGCTCAGGAGCAGCCAAAAGGAAGAGGCACACGGGGCGAGGCCTGGGCAGGTAGGCGCAGAGCCCTGGTACCAACACCCCGAGAAGCCACACATTTCTCTGTTCCCCAACCAGGAAGCAGCCCTGAATGCCCAGCACAGAGCCTTTATTGGGGTTCCGTTTCATAGGTACCGTTGGCTAAACCATCGGCCAATTGAGAGATCCCCATCTCCAGGCCTGCCCCCACCCCAAGGCAGCCTGTCTTCTCAGTGTGGCCTTTCTGTGGCCAGCCCTCCCTTGGAACCACTACCCAGAGTCACCTGTCATCATTGTCCAGAGGGGCCAGACTCACCCAGCCCTCAGGACATGGGGCAGAGGGATGGAGGAGTTCTGTGCCAGGAAGCGAAGCAAAGGCCAGCTGTGCTTTTCATTATACCACACTCCCTCACACTCACCCACACAGCTGCATTCACCCACATGCACTCACGCTCACCTGCACACTCACATACTCACTGCCACACTCACATTGCCCCTTACACTGCTGGAGCAGAGGCAGCTTGAACCCCTGGAAAAGAAGCAGAGCAGCCTCTTCTTGGACACTGAGTCCCAAGTCAGTTTACGTTCAGGTTGGTGCGCAGAGTGAGGGGTGCTGGAGGCCAGGCAGCGCCTCTGCTCGAGCAAGGGCAAGGGCCGTGGGGTGTCTGGAAGTGAACAGCCTCCTGCTGGCCCTGAGCAGCCCCTCCCCCAGCACCCCAGTCTGGCAGCAGCCCTCCCCCCCATGTGGGCGCGCACACACACACACACACACACACACACACACACGCACTTTCCGGCGCTCACACCCTCCCCACCCTGCCCTGCTCGCGACAAGCGGCCACTGTACTCATGTCCCACCACAGTTCAGTGAGAATGGATCCACTGTCCCCGCTCCAAAGGGGACACACTCATGGAGAGCAAGAGCTGAAGCTAGTAGCAAGGCAAGGCAGGAGGTGGCAGCACCGGGTCTTGTCTAAGGACTTGAGTACAAATCTCAGCCTCAGCACTTCCCGCTTGGTGATCTGGAGCATTCCTGCCTCCCTCTGCCTTGATTCTCCCTTTAAAAAAGGGATAATTGTAGCGCCCTGCCCCCGCACTGCAGATTTAATAAGACAAATGAATAGGATCTAATGCACTATTGTTCTGGCACGGGGGAGTCTGTGTCAGCTGGTATGAGTTGACAGCAATGATGTTATGTTTATTAATGATATTGCATTAACATTATAATGATACAGAAGTATAATCAAAGATTAGTCACAAGTGACAATGGCAGCAGAATCGGGAGCCTACTAGGAAGTGCTCTCCCAGAGCCTCCCATGCTCAGGGCCATGTCCTTACCCTGTGCAATCCGAGGCTCTGCGCCCAGCATGCCCTCAGCAACTTGGGCTGCACTCCTGGTCCTGCAGACTGGCCGGGGACTTGAAGACTTAGACTCTGGGGAAAGGGCGAGGGTGGAGGGGAAGCCACATCCAGGAGGCTGAGGAGATTGCTGGAGGTGTTGACAGGGAAGGAGGGACTGAAACGGATGCTGTAAACCAGCAGAGTCTGTGACAGGCATGGAGAGCCCCCTCCTGGTGATTGCTCAGAGAGGGCGCTGCCCTGGGGACTCCCCAGCAAGAAGGCAGGAGAGTGAGGGGTAACTCGCTGGTTCCAGCTCAGAGCCGGGCCAGTGATTGGTTACTGAATAACAGATGTGTCCTCAGGGCTTAGAGGCATGGTTCAATCAGAGTAGAGTGATTCCACTGCAGGAGAAGGTCTCTCTCAGCCTCATGACATAGATCTGCATAGAGCAGCCTTGAAGCACAGGGTCCTGAGCATCAGCGCCAGCATGTAAGGATGAACACCTAGAGATGCTGGCCAGGCCACCTTCCTGAGTGTCTTCTGTAGGCTCAGCCCTTGAACCTGCCCATGAGAGCTGGGTCCCATGAGGATCAGAGAGTACCTCTGTTTCTTCATCTGTAAAATGAGGATGATGGGAAAGCCATACCATGGGGTAGATGAGAAGATGGGACCAGTTAATATATGTGAAGTACCATAACAGTGCCTGTCACAGAGCTCTGTGCCAAGTACTAGCTCTTTCTGTTTTTGCAGGGGAAAAATGCAAGTTAACTGATACTTGTGATTGTTTCCAACAGCCTCCCCCAGACTTGTGTGCTGCACGCGGACTAAAATTCATCCGTATGTTACGGTGTCCATATGACCTCTGTCTGTTAGGGCTTTTCTGGCCACAGGTCACTGGACACCCACATCACACTCAGCTATAGCCCCATGTACACAGCCAGAATCTCAAGGGCCCCTACCCCATGGATTCTGTGTTTACACCAACCTCTGAGAAAAACTAACTTGGTTGATCTGCCCAGTGGACACATGAGAAATCAGGACTCAAGGGGCCTCGGTTTGGACAGGGGCCAGGTGACACATGGCTCTTGTGGCAGAAGCCCCAGTTCTTCTGGGGGTGCTTAACTGGCTCTCCCTTGGCTCAGGAACCTTGCGATGGCTTCCCCTCCACTGTAGACCTTCTAGCCTGCATCCACACCTTTCATTCACTGAGCTCCTCTTTCTCTCTGGTTTCAGTTGTTCCTGGTCCGCCAGGACAGCAGTGTAAAGCGCCTGGTGCTCTGCGTCCACTTCCCTTCCCCGAGCAACGGCTCCTCCGAGGTGTTGGAGTATACCATCAAAGAAGAGAAATCCAGTAAGTGCTCACCCTTCTCACTCTGGCTCTGACCTCAGCAGTAGCAGATGTAGCACCTGCTAACCACAGCCTCTCCTCTCTGTGCCACAACATTTAAAATTAGAAGGGGGAAAGAGCTTGCCGTCTGCTGATGCTACCGGGCCAACCTTGTCTATCTCTCAAAAGTCAATGTTAATTTCCACTCCCCCTCATCACAGCTTGTTGGCTGCACTTCTTCGAGGCCACAGTGAAATTTCCTCTCATTAGCTCACCACAAGGATGCTGGAGGAAAAGGAAGAAATGAGGAGGAAATACTTGGCCCTCTAGGTCCTAGTATCAGCTTGGCCCCCAATCAAACCTTGCTCTGGGACATGTTTCTTAGACTCTCAGAGTCTCACTTTTCTCTTCTGTGAAATGGACATAATAGTCACCACCACACTTGTATTACAGAGTTTTGTGAGAGTCAAATGGGCAGGCACTTTGAAGACAAGTCTTGAGCATGCACAGAGCTGCCAGAAGCAGACCTAGGCCTCAGTGGGCAAATGTTTGGGGCTCCCGATCCAGGGTGGGTTTGTACTGATAGATAACATTTCCACCTAAGCCCCTTCTGGATTGCGGGGCTGAGCCATCTGAACCTGCATCCCCTGTCCTCATGGGCCACATGTGCGTAGGCCAGGCGTTAAATCCCAAAGTGCCTCTGAAGAATCCATGGAATATTCCAAGCACTGGCTCATCTCCCCTTAGAAAGGTACACAGAGTGCTGCATGAAGCTTTTTACCTTTCAGCAGCAGCAGACTGATGGCAGTTAAAGAAGGGCCATGAAGTATTCTCAAGCATTTGCTTCTCAGGGAGCACTTGTGCCAACACTGGGAAGTGCCCAGATGAGTAAAAGAGTTCCTGGCCTTGAGGGTCCAGACTGATTGGAGGGTGAGGACACATCGGGTGGGAGAGACAGGCATGACTTGCTGTGCAGTGTGGTAGGTGTTACTGAAGAGGGGTACGGGGGTGCAGGCCACTGTAGGGAGGATTCAGGGAGGATGTCTAAGAGCAGGGAACATTCCATCTGGGTCCCGAAGGTATTAATCCAGTTGAAGGCTAATTTTTTAGAAAGGGAAAGCAGAAGCAGATTCCCTTTCCTGCTGGAAGATGATCTTTGCACAGAGTCCCAGGCCCACAGCATGAGTAAAATACATCTCACTCATTCATGTATTGGACACATATGGGTGTCCACTTTATGTCAGCCACTTCCACTGTTGGGGGACACAAGTGAAGGGAGGGGACAATATCAAATTACAGTGTAGAGTTACTGTCAGATGAGAGTCAGGCCATGGGGAACATGGAATCACAGAAGATCAGTCAGTTGCTTCAGTAGGAGTAATGGCTTCAACCTGGAGGAAGCCAGTTTCTGCTCACACACAAAAATCTTCATCAGTCAGTGTCCTCAGCTGACAAAGGTTCTCAGCATGCAGCTTCCATTTCCCAGCATGCAGCATCCATTTCCCAGGGTTGGATCCAAACCAATAGGCTGGAAGGGGAAAGAGTATGGAGAAGGCTTGTGGATGGGTCTTACTTTCAAGGCCTAGAAGGGGTGTGTCTCCTGTGCCCCCATATTCCATTGTCTGAAAGTCACATGACCACACCTAACTGCAGGGGAGACTAGGAAATGTAGTCCAACCCTGTGTCCAAGAAAAAATAGCCTGATTTAGTGACCCACAAGGACTCTGCCCACTGAGAAGAGGGAACAGGGAGTGTGAAGTTGGGTAAAAGGTTGTTGATTTATATGGTCAATTTAAACGATCCCTCTGTCTGTGGAGTCTCGGGGGAAAGAAAGGGTGGGGTTCTCAAACACAGAGCGGGGAGCATTAGGGTTTTCTTCTGATGACTGAAGAAAGGGATAGAGTTATTTGGGGCGTCTACTTCTGACTAGGGGAAGTTGTTGTCCCTGGGGCCTCACAGACCCAGGGTATACTTGTGTTCCCCTGAGAGATGACCAGCAGCCCATCTTCTTATGGACAACAAGGGCCAGTGAGTGGAGAGTAACCAGACTCTCCAGGACTTGGCTGCCAGGCATGAGTTACATGCAGTCCTTTAGGAACCCAAGAGCCAACTGAGCCCTTGAATTTCAATATGGCCACTGGGGAGGTGGTTGAGAGTGATGAGTGCTGATGTGCTCTAGGACCCAGAGGAGGGAGTACTGATCAAGGGCAGGCCACTGAAGACTTCCTGGAGGAAATCCAGGGGAATGAAGCTAGACCTGCAGCCTGTCTGTAGTTCTGCTCTATTTCATCTCCCACAATCAGCCCTAGCCCTCAGGGTCTTCCCACCCCCGAGATGTGTTATCTGATTTCTAGGTTTCATTTCCAATTAGGAGCCTTTCGAAAGAAAACCAGAGCTGGACAGCAACTGTGAGGGTAGTAACAGATTTTAGTCACAAACATTGCAACAGGGGAAAAGGGATCTCGGCATAGAACTGGTCAATTTTGAATTCAGTGTGAACAAGCAGAAATTTATAGCCAAAGAACTGGGTGGGGGTCAGTAAATGGAAATAACTCAGAGGAAACTGAGGGTAAGGAGAGATTCTGGCTAAACTGATCTAACAGGATTCTTGCTGATCAGACTTGGGGGGAGGTTGGAGGGCCAGAAACTCTGATCAGATACAGTGATCTGACAGCCAGGGTGGAGGGGGGTTGTCTCTTGCTGAGCTGATGGAACAGTTACTGGCTAAAACCGGATTTTACAAGGATGTGCACAGAGGCGCCTGGGAGAAGGGCCGGGAGCTGATTAGTTTGGTGGAGTAAAGAAGTTTTGTCACACCCAAGGGACAAACCAGGGCATTCAGGGAAGGAAAGAGCTTATTTCCCTCAGGTCTTGTCTTCCTCCTAAGGCCATGTGATAGAAACTCGTTTTCTGTTGTAAAAATTTTAAATGTACAATGCTCAACCTTGCTGAAAAGATAATCAGAATGAAATCAGTGTCCAAACTCTTCCAATCCTAATCCATGCACATTCACCGTGAACACAGAAATGTCCCTTACAAGTTTGCCAGTGTTTTATTTGCTTTCTTTTCTTTCTTTCTTTTTTTTTTTTTTTTTTTTGATACTGGGGATCGAATTCAGTACCTGGCACTTGGGAGGCAGGCAGCAGAACCACTGAGCTAAATCCCTGGCCCTTATTTTGCTTTCTTGCTATATTACTTGGTGCTCCCCAGGCCTCCTTCCCTTGAGGTCCATCACCAGGCAAACCCAAACAATACCCAGAAAGTAGCAGGTGGCTGGTTTCTTTGTCCTGTCAATTCGCAGCTCCCGCCCCTCTGCTCTCTCCTGCTTCATACCATCCATCCTCCTTAGCATCAGGATTGTGGAGGCCACCCAGTCTGTTCCTGACTTTGCCTCTTACGGCCTGTACGGCCATGGGCAAGATCCACTACCTCTCCAGGTCTCAATGTCCTTGTGTATGAGATGGGGACACTGAGGGTACCTCCCTGCAGGGGCACTACGAGGAGGGATTGTGTCCAAAGTGTCCAGGAGTTGAGACCCTGTGGCTCAACTGGTGGTTGCCGGGGTGAGGGGCTGAGGAGGAAGTAAGCAAGGGAAAGGCCCAGGCCTGGAACGGAGCTTGTCTTTGGGTTCCCCATGCAGAGTGGAGGCGAAGGAAGGAGACTGGGGATGTCCCTAAAGCCAGTGGTCAGCCTCTTCCTTGGCCCCAGGCTTTGCTTTGAACAGGAAACACTCGCTTTAACCACCTCTGTGCTTGAGCATCCTGTTTCTTGTGCAGAGTTTCTTTGAAAGGCCTGGAGCCAGTCGGTACCATGAGTATATTTCTCACTCATGTGAGAAATGTCTTTACAATAATATCCCCTGCAATGTGGCTGAGGGGTTGGCTCCCATCTGTCCATGAGGATAGTGCGGTCTGGCCCCCACAGGAAGTGAGCCACCAGCACTCAGGGAGGAGACAGCAGGCAGAATTCCATGATGACTCTGAGTGTCCCGCTCAGAGACAGCAGATGCCTCTCTCCTTCACATCTCTGTGGCTAACACAGGTCACATGGCCAGGCCAGACGCTGATGGATGACAAGTCTAATACTCCTGCACACCTGTGACCACCAGGGGGCTAGCGATTCTTCTGAACAAGTAACGCTTTGGGAGGGGGCTTTGGGGAAGGGGTGCTGATGTGGAGATGGGGGTATAAGATGAAGGGGCAGGACACTGGGTTGTAGAGGCTGGGCTAGCTTCTCCGTGGCAGCCCTGGCCTTTGTGGCTGAAATGCCCAACAGGAGGAAATTACACGTTGAGGATCCCTTACCTGAAATGCTTGGGACCAGAAGTGACTTTTCCTGGATTTTGGAATATTTACATATACATAATAAGATGTTTTGAAGAATGGAACCCAAGTCTAAACATGACCTTCATTTGTGTTTCATATAAGTCTTATACCATAGCCCGAAGGTAATTTTATACAATATTTTCAGTTCACCTGCAATTTGACTCTGACCCATCATGAGGTCAAGTGTGGAATTTTCCATACATTGCATTACTCAAAAAGTTTTAGATTTTGGAACATTTTAGATTTCAGATTTTTAGATTAAAGATGCTCAACCTCTACCTACTTTTTTATTAATGTGCTTTGAAGATTGTGGCAATGATGTTTTCATGGGATAGCATTTTTCTTCTGGGTACTAATAAAAAAGAAAACCAATTGGCTCAGTCTCTGGAAGAAGAATCATGAGACACTGGCAGGCACTGTGGTCTGGCTCCACAGGAAGTGAGCCACTACCCCACTTCCTCCTCCCAGCTGACCCCTAGCTTTAGAAAGGCCTGTCTGAGATCATCTAGACAAAAAATTAACAATGAAATTCTAGAACTGAACCAAGCTATTGAACAAATGGACTTAATAGATATTTACAGAGTGTTCCACCCCACAAAATCAGAATACACATTCTTTTCAGCTGCACACAGGTCATTCTCCAAAATAGACCACA
>NW_004624734.1:9134647-9188202 GCF_000247695.1 Heterocephalus glaber
AAGGATTAATAACTAATAATTGATACTTTGAAATAGGAAAAGGTCCAAAGGGGTAGGGGTGGTGGGAGGAGATGGGGAAAGGAAAGAATGGAAAGGAAAAATTATGAGAAAAGAAAAAAAAATGGAAACGAAGTCTATGTAAATAGGGAAGGGTGGAGGGATGAAGGGCACATAGGTAATGGGGGAAAAATAAGAACCAAGACACATCATGTACAGGTACAAACACCCAATGATAAATGTAAATGCATTATATACCTAAAATGTACCAATAAAAGAACTTAAGGAAAAAAAGAAAAAGGCCTGTCTGTCCAGCTCAGGTGATGTTACAGCAGAGTGCAACAGCTCAGCGTTATAGCCAATAATTACAGCTATCTGAAGGTCTCTGGGAGCAAAGAAACACTCAGAGAGATAGAGGAATTTATTATGCCCGCAGACTCAGAGGAGTTCGTACCCTGAAGTCTGAGCCCCGAATGGCAATGCAAGCAGCCTTATATAGAAATCTTTGGGGTAGGCGGGTGGGCTCACCTACTGGGTGAGCATGCTCAATGCAGCACAAACTGTTACATTGCTTGAACAGAATGGTTTGATACATTGGGCAGGAACATGGCACACAGTTACATTGCTTGAACAAAACATTCTGTGCAAAAACATGAAGGGGGGTGGCTTGACCTGCCCTGTTGTGCATTATTTCCTTATCGGTGAGATGTGTTCTCCCCCAGAACAAATCTCCTGCTCTCAGGCATCTGATTTTAGGTCAAGTAGTTGGATTTGGTAGATACATTTGTACTTGAGAAGGGAGCCGTCCCCAGGTCAGGTGATCAGTGCTGGTGATCGGCACCAGCAGGTGCGGGACCTTTAATCCAAGGGAAAGAGGGGTTCTAGGTGAGTGTCTGGGCAGCAGAGATCTGTGCCCAGGGGCAGGGCACAGTGCCACCCAGAATGCATTAGATATCTGTTTATGCTCTTGAATTTGACTGTCACCAGTAGAACCATATCCCAGAGTGAGATTTAACCTTTAACACATTTAACACATTTAAATCAAAATGTGTTACGGTCATAAAAAGGTGAGAAACGGTTTGGATTATTAGACGAGAGCTTGGCAACAGAGAAGACAAACTCTTGCTCATTCCACGTAAAGGCAGGATTATTATATCATGGTGGATCTTCTGTTCCTGCTAGTACAAACTTTTTTTGAGAACATGAGCTTTGGAAAGGCTGAAAGTTCCCGGTTTTTATTCTTGTGATCTCTCTGTGCTTAAGTTTCCTTGTCGGTAAAATGGGGACATCTTCAACACAGCTGTTGGATTGATGAGCAAGCATGTGGGGACACAGGCCAGCATTGCCGGGCAGGCGGGAAAACCCACCCACTTCATCTCTAAATGGAGACATTCATGGGCAAAACTCTCTCCTGCCCACTGGAGTAGGTATCACTGCAGATGAGCAGTTATAATTAGCAACTTGTAGCTCACACCTCCAAACCCCTCACTTCCTGTGCTGCTTGGCCCCTGGAGAACTCCTCTGAGAAGCTCATGTATCTCACACTGGTTATAGCCCAGAGTGGTTCTGATAATGAGACTGTTTCTGTGTTAAGCATTCTCCCTTTTTGGCTTTCAAACCTAGGGCTGGACAAGGAAAAAACAAATACAGGACAATTTAATCTCCAAGGACTTTATTATAAATCTTTGGTGAATTTCTTTTTTTAAGTGGATTTCAAATCATAGTGGTGCATACAGTTTTTAGTCTTTCTTTTTCACTTAAACATTTTATGTTGAGATTTCTGTGTCATGGAACATTTCAAAGACTTTGCAACCAGTTAAATAGGTGCTGAATGGCTTCTAAGGGAGACACTTGTGACAAGTTCTGTAAGACACGGCCCTGACGTGGAAGACGGACACACACACACACATTCACACACACACACAGCCACATGTACAAGCCAGATCGTCTTAAGTGCTAGAGTGTAAGTGTGCACTGGACAGTGTCTAAACAGATTGCTCTTGACTGAGCAGGATCGGCTCAGGCCTCTTTGGGCCTTGGAGGTTGAGAAATAAATGTGAGAAAGTGAAATTAGGAAACAGGCATGGGAAGTTGCAGCCCCAGCCTGCATCAAGGCTCAGAGGCTGGAAAGAGAATCCAAATAGAGTGAAGCTCTACTGTGAGCCTCTAATGTGAGGGACTGAAAGAGGAGATGAAGGTTAGGCTGGGAGAGTGGGATTCAGCCAGGTCACCAAGGGCTGTGACAACCTCCTCAAAGGTGTTAGGGGGTTGGTTTGTTGCCACAGGAAGGGAGCCTGGGTGAGTCAAGGCCTCATGAGACAGTGCTGCAATGCCTGTCCAGGAAATGTGGACAAGGGACCTATGGGGGAGCTTGTTTTGCCATGAGAGAAGCAGACACAGGAAGAGGCTTTGACAGAGACAGAAAGATCCAGACCACAGGGTCTTCAGGGCATGAGAAGGAGGAAGATGAAGGAAATGTGTTGGTGGCAGGACTGGCCCTGGTCTGTGTGTGGATGGACTGCTACCTTCAGGGACTCTGCAGCTTCAGAAAAATCTGTCCAAGGGAATGCAGCTCAACTCAACTGTTTTAGGAGTCCAGAGGCCTCCGTACAGCCACCTCTCTTTGGAGGGTGGCTACAGGAGATGTCCAGGAGAGCCAGAGGCATGGGCTGTCTGGGCAGCATGTGTCTGAAATGGTTTTCTCTCCTGTAACAGAAGACCTGAGACTGGGTTATTTATAAAGAACAGAAATTTATTCCTCACCATTCCGGAGGCTGAGAAGTCCAAGGTTAAGTCACCAGCAGGTTCTCTTGTCTGGCAACAGCTGTTCTCTGCTCCCAAGACGGTGCCTTGCTGCTTCACCCTACAGAGAGAAGGGTGCTGTACTCTCATGTGGCGAAGGCAGAAGGGCCAAGGAGCAGAAGGTTGTATGAATTCTCTCTAAAAGGGCTTTAGGGCTAGAAACGTAGCTCAGTGCTACAGCACTTCCGGCCCTGGATTCAGTCCCTTGCACCACAATAATAAATAAGGGCCTTAATCCCATTCATAAGGGAGGAGCCCCATGGCCTCAGTACCTCTTAAAGACTCCACCTCACACAGGCCATCAAGTTTCAGTACCTGAATTCACACCATAGTACTTTTTTGTAAGGACACAAAAACCACCCATAAGGGTAAAGACCTTGAGACTTAATCACCTCCTAAAGGTACCATCTCTTAATACTGTTTTAGTGTTGGTTAGGTTTCAATGTATGACTATTGAGGATCACCAATATTCATACAATAGCAACATGCAAAGTGGGCAGCACTTGGATCTGGGAGCACCTACGTACGTACCTGTCACTGATTCTGCCTCCCTCCCTGAAAACTTGCAATCTGGAAATTCTCTTTTCAACAAACCCATTTATACATGAATGTGAAAGTCTAACACTGCCATAAAGTAGTGTTCTCTGCTAGGGGTGCGTGCAACTCAGCAAGAACGAAAGCCCCAAGACTAATGTTACAGTGGTGGGATGCCAGGCAGGAAGCCAGCATCCTTCATGCCCACTGCTCGCCCAGGTGCTGCTCTCTATAAGGCTGCAAGGGTAGGCAGGGAAGTTTCATGACCCATTTCTTGTGTGTTCTTGTCTGTTTGGAGCCATTTCTCCCCTGTGGTAGGAGTGAGCCCCTACATCACTATCTGGAACTGTAGGCTCCATCTCTCTCCTCTTCTTCATGGGTATCATGTTTGTTCTCCACACCTGCACCCTCCATGTGCTCTGTCCTCTGCTTTGGGCTGCTCTCTGTGCTCCTCTTGGGTCTGGTCTTTGTCATCCTTCATCATGTGATTCATGTTTTCTCATCTTCTTTCCCCAGCCAGACTGGAAGCTTCTTCGGGTTGGGTTTGTGTCTGACAATGCCTGTGATCCCCAAAGCCCAGCAGAGGGCAGGGCATGCTGCAGGCACCCAACAAATAACTGAGTCCTTGATCAGCTGTGTTGTTCACACCTCGCTCTTGTGCAGAGAGACGGTCTGGTCTGGAAGGACCAAGAGGGTCAACTTCAGAACCCAGTGGCCCCAAAGTCAGGTCTCATCCCTTTGCTCTCACCTGTTGTGAAATCTTGGCACTCCCACTCAGTCCTCTGCCTCACTAAGCCTTGCCCTTCTCAACTGTGAAATGGTAATTAACTGGACCTATGTATAGTAGTGCCTGGCTCACAATAGGTGCTCATAAAACATCGCTTGCACGGTGGAGTGGAGGTGTAGCTCAGTGGTTGAGTTTAGCATGTGGAAGGCTCTTGGCTCAATCTCTAGTGCTATGCACATGTACTACCCATCTCCCCTCCATCCCTAACTGATCCCGTTCCATGTGGGATGGGTCTGAGGATTAGAAAAACCTGGTTTTGATCCTGTCTGACATATAAGAAGCTGAAAGTAGCCATTCCATCCTCACAACAACTAAAAAGCTGAGCAAACTGAGAAAATCAACAATTCTTCTGGATTCTGCAGAGAAGGGGACCACAGGGCAGGTGACTGCCCACCAAACTGGAGAGGTGACAGGCTAGTGCAGAGAACCATCACCTCCCAGAACAGAAACCCACAAGCACAAGCTTCCATTCGCCAAGTTGGAGGTAGGGAAACCAAACTAAGTGACAGAGGGCCGGAAGCTCAGTTTGAGGGGTCTTAGGGGACCCATCATCTGGGAGGCTCTCCATTTGTGCCAGTTTTACCAACAGGAGCTAGACCGTGTTCTCCCAGAGAATCTCAAAGAGAGATTCCCTGGTGCTTCCACCAGGGCAAGGGGAAAGGGACCTGTTCGGGATACACTGGAGCATTCTCTTCTTCTGTGAGATCTGCCCCTGTGAGAATCTCTAAACAGAGCATGACCTGCAGGGGGGTTATCAGCAAGTAGCCCCCTAAGAGGAGGGAAATGCCCAGCCCCAACCCACTCCAGCCATCCCAGGGAAAAGGGAAGATGCCGAGAGGCACTGGTCAAGTTCACAGTCGAGGCCCAGGCTCCCCTGAGCACTGAGACTTACTCAGAGGCCTGTGGAATTGCACCCCAACCACGTCCCTAAAGGCCTGTTCACAGCAGCCCCTCCATTCTCGTGCATCGTTCTCAGGGCTCTGGTGGATAAAGTAGACAGCCTGCAAGAATGGATGAGCAAGCTATCAAGAAATCAACCAACAACAAATGTTGGCCGGGCTGTGGGGATACAGGAACCCTTCTCCGTTATTGGTGGGAGTGCAGACTGGCGCAACCACTGTGGAAATCAGTATGGAGATACCTCGAAGAGCTAGGCTTAGAGGTCCCATTTGACCCAGCTATCCCCCTGCTGGATATCTTCCCCAAAGAATTAAAAGAATCATACCGCAGTGATATATGTGCACCCATGTTTATAGCGGCACAGTTTGTAATAGCTAAAGCTTGGAAGCAGCCCAAGTGCCCATCAACTGGAGCCTGGATAAAGAAGATGTGGTTTTTTAATAAAATCAAGTACTACTCAGCCATAAAGAACAAGAAACTAGAGACATTTGTAGCTAAGTGGATGCACATTGAGGCCTTACTCTTAAGTGAAATAAATAGGACACACGTGTAAATACCAAATAGTTTCTCTGGTGTGAAAAACTAAAAGTGTAAATAAGGATCAAAATGTATAATTGATATTATGAAATAGGAAGAAAACGTCTAAAGGAGCAGGGGAAGTGGGAGGGGTAGGGGAAAGAAAAGAAGGGAAAAGAAAAACTATGAGAAAAGGAAAAAATGGAAACAAAGTCTTTGTAAAAAGGGAGGGGAGGAGGGGTTGAAGGGAGGGCAGGGGAAGGGGGAAAAAATAAGAACCAAGATACGTCCTGTAAAGGTGCAAGGTCCCAATGATGAACGTAACTGTATTGTATACCTAAAATGTACCAATAAACGTAATAATAAAAAAAAAAAGAACAGATGAGCAATGTAAGCAGAGAGATGGAAGTTCTAAGAAAGAACCAAAAAGAAGGGCTAGAGGTCAGAAGCACCAGAACTCACATGAGGGTCGCCTTGGAGCGGCTTGTGGCAGACTGGACACAGCAGAGGAAAGAGCACAGACCAAGGGAGACCACTGACACTGAAGAGCAAAGGGGAAGACACTGGCAGAGCCAGAGCGGGTGCTCTAGGACTGTGGACAGCTACCAGGGGTAGCACACACACAATAGGAGCGTCAGAAGGGGAAGAAAGAGGGAAAGGAATAGAAGACATATTTTAAACAGTAATGCCTGAGAATTTCCCCAAATTAACATGAGACACCAAACCACAGATTCCAGAAAGTCAGAAGATGCTGAACAGGACAAATGCAAAAACAAAACATGAAAAAAAAACTAACCCAGGCATATCATTTTTAAATTACAGAAAATTATAAAGAAAATCTCCTGCTATGCAATTAAGAAGAGAATGGTGTGAAATATTTAAAGTATTGACAGAAAGAATTTTTTAAAAAATCAGTCAAAAATTCTGAATCCTGTGAAATTATCCTTCAAAACTGAAGGAGAAATACTTTCTTGAACAAGCAAACAGTGAGGGAATGTGTGGCTATTAGATCTGACTTATAAATGTTAAGATTTCTTTAGGGCAAAAGAACTGGAATTTACATGAAGAAAGAACACTGGAGTTTGGAAAATTGAAGATGAAATAAAAATTTTTGTTTTTCTTATTCTTTTTTTTTTTTTTTTGGTACCAGGGATCGAACTCAGGACCTTCCACTTACAAGGCAGGGGGCGGAACCACTGAGTTAAACCCCCAGCCCTGTTCTTCTTATTCTTAATTGATCTAACAGAAAACAGTTTGTACAAAATAACAACTGAAGGGCCTGGGATTTAGCTCAGTGGCACTGTGCCTGCCTCACAAATGCAAGGTCCTGAGTTCGATCCCCAGTACCACATAAAAAAATAAAATAACAACTGCAACAATATACTCAATTATTTACCCATATATATGTTTATGTAAAAGCAAAAAAAGTAACAGCAATGATACAAGGGGTAGGAAGGATAAATTAAGATTATTTTTATTATTAGAAGGTACTCACATTCCCGGTGAAGCAGCATGATGTCATTTGAAAGCACACTTGGACTACTCATTATATAAATTGTAAACTCTAAAACAACTTCTAAAATAGTTACAAAGAACTGTCTTTTTTTTTTTTTTGGTACCAGGGATCGAACTCAGGACCTTGTGCATGTGAGGCAGGCGCAGTTAAAAATAACTCTCTTATTTTGTTTCCATTTTTTCCTTTTCTCATAATTTTCCTTTGTAAATAGGGAAGGGTGGAAGGGTGGAGGGGGTGAAGGGAGCACAGGGAATGGGGAAAAAATAAGAACCGAGATACATCATGTACAGGTACAAGCCCCCAGTGATAAATGTAAACGTATTGTACACCTAAAATGTACCAATAAAATAATTTAAGCAAAAAATAAATAAATTTAAAAAAAATTTTTTAAAGAAGTCTCTTAAAAAGAACTATTCCTGGTACTAAAAAAAAAAGTTTAGAAAGAACTATACCTATTTCTAATAAAGGAGGGAAGAAGGGACTGTTTAAAATGCCCACTTAAAATCACAAAAGCAGAAAAAAGAGAGTGGAAGACGAAAATATGACTAAAAAGAAGGACACAAATAGAGAACGGTAGATGTCAATGCAACTGTATGGTAGATGTCAATCCATCCATGTCAATAATGGCTTTGAATGTCAGTGGTCTAAGTGCACCAATTAAAAGACAACTTGTCAGAGTGAATCAAGAAACAAGACCTAACTATATGTTGTCTACAAGAAACCCACTTGAAATATAAAGATACATCTACATTAAAAGTAAATGGATGGAGAAAGGTATACCATGCTAACCCTAGTCAAAAGAAAGAAGGAATAGCTATTTAATTTCAGACCGGGAGACCTCAGACCAAGGAAAGTTACTGGGGTAAAGAGGTACATTATATTATGATAAAGGGTCAGTTCTCCAAGGACACATAATAATCCTTAACATACGTGCACCACCTAACAATAGAACTTCAAAATATTTGCAAAAACTGGTAGAATGCAAAAAGAAATAGATGAACCCACTCTTATAGTTGGGAACTTCGGCTCACCTGTGTCACATGTGGCAGAAAATCGGTCAGGATGTAGTTGAACTCAGCAACTTCCGTCAACTGAATGTGATGGACATCCATGGACCACTTCATTCAGCAAGAGCACATTCTTGTCAAGCTCACATAGAACAGTCACCAAAGCCGTGGATGTAGCTCAGTGGCACCACACCTGTCTGGCAAGTGCAAGGTCCTGAGTTTCATCCCCGGTACCAAAAAAAACTTAAAAACAGTCACCAGAATAGACCACATTCTGGGTCATAAGACACACCTTAAGAAATGTAAAACAACAGAAAGCATACCATGTCTGCACTCTGATCACAATGGAATTCAACTAGAAATCGATACCAGAATGATAGCAGCAAAACCCAAAGTACCTGGAGATTAAACAATGCATCTAAATTCCACATGAATCAAAAAAGAAATCTCAAAAGAAATTTTTAAATACTTTGAAGTAAATGAAAAGGAAAACACAACTTATTAAAGTATGTAAGATACAGTGAAAGCAGGACCTAAAGGGAAATATATAGCATTGAATGCATATATTAGAAAAGAATAAAACTTGGTTTCGTATTTGGTTGTCTTACTTAACTAGCTCTGGAAAATAAAGCAAGTTATTTGACTACTAGTTCTTACTTCTATCAGCCATGCAAGGAGGTTCATGATATCACCAAGGAAGTTGTTAGAAAAGACAAGGAAAGTTTGTGAACATACTCAAACCTTGGCAGATGAGCAAAAGTACTCTGAATACTGCCATGTGCATTCATTCATATACACACCTCACACCTGTGGAGCTCTGAGTGGTGATAGGCAAAGTGCACATCTTAAGTTCATGTCTGGGGGAGCAGAGCAGACAGTTGCAGGACAGTGTGATCAGGGCTCTTGTGATAAAAATGAGCCAAATGACAGGGTAAAGGAGAGAGGGCTGCACAGGTGGCATTGGGCAAAGGTCCTTGCATGGGTGTGGAACTGGACCAGAGTCCATCCTTCAAAGCTCCCTTGGAGCTGGGCATGGTGGGACACACCTGTAATCCCAGCACTTGGGAGGCAGAGACAGGAGGATCTCTGAGAGTTTAAAGCCAGCCTAGGCTACATAGTGAGTTCAAGGCCAGCCTGAACTACATAGTGAGACCCTCTCTCAAAATAAAACAAATGCTCACTGGGTGTCTGAGCAGAAGCAGGCAAGAGGAAGGAACAAGGTAGAGTGTTCTGCATTTCTCCTATCCCTGTGTGGAGCTTCAGCTTATGCTGGGCAGATCGCCCGATAGCAGGAGCTTTTAAGGAGATGTTCCTAGGAGACTCACCTCTGGGGGAGTTTTCCCGACAGGGAAAGTTGACTGTTGCCTCTGAGCACTTCTGGCCCACTTCCCAGATTTGCTTTGCTCTGAGGGTTACCAGACAGCTTCACCCAACGAAGTGTGAGTATTGTTCAAGCCAGTGGGAGTTCAGGTGGATGTCAGTGAATTGGATTATCTTTGAGCTTCCCCAGTGACTAACTGTGTGACCTTAAGCAAGTCACTCAATATTTCTGAGCCACCTGGAGAGGGCACCCCCTGCCCCCGACCTCCCCTGAGCAGAGATAGATACAAAATGCCCCAGAAGGATAAACCCCCCACACGTTTGCTTAACCCCAGATATCACATCCACCTGAATTAGAAAGCCTCACCACCGCCTAGGAAAATACATGTTGCTCAGCATCCAGACAGCCCAGCTGGCCTCCTGAAAAGCCATGTTATTATGCCTGTCTCACTCACTTTTCCTTTCTGTCCAAACTTTAAGAAAGAAGCTGGAGATGAGACCTTCTGGAAGGTTCCATAGAAACAGACTGGTATCTTCCAAAGATGGCCCTTTGTGTCCATCTCCCCTTATCCATCCAGGATCAACGAATAGTTTGCACTGATTTTATCAGCAGACCTGATCCAATGACCTGTGTTTTATTGTGCTTCTTTGCTGTCTCCATATTGAATTTTCCAATGGCAACTTTCAGGAAACTTATTACATTAATAGAACACTCCAGAAGGGATAATCTCTCTCTTCCCCTTCTGGGATGTTCTGCTAATGCAGTTCCCAGCCCGAGGCTGTCCTTGACACCCACAAAAAGTGGGTCCTCCAGTTGATAGCCAGCTTCCCAGTGTCTAGGGCCTGAAATGTAATTCTTATTCAGCCTTCGGCTCATTCATGCTGTGTGGCAGGGACTGTGACTTTCAGTTTATCTGTCTTCATCACCGATGAACAGGCGCTATACCCTCCCTTTCGCAGCTAAGGAACCTGCACCCAAGGATCTGACCGGGCTTTAGCTCAGGCCTGTAGATGCCATGTCCAGAGCTCTTGCAGGTAGTTTCCTGTCTTATCTCCTGTCTTCCTCCTCCAAATGACTAAAAGTCTGGGGAGGGGAGAATGGCAGAGGGAAGCAGGGCAGGTAATAAAATACCCTATGCATGGCATGTCTTGTTCTTTCCTCTTTTAGCAGAGGATTTATTTACCAGAGCACTTTAGAATTACCCTCTGAGTCTGGAGCCAAAGCTAAGAGCATGCCATTGTTCACTGCAGAGAGCCCGAGTGGGCCAGGAAGATGGCTTCACGAAGCACAGCCCTGGGAGGAGGGCCACCGAGTTCTCAGCTGGGCTCTGCCTCCTGATGGCCACGGGGAGATGGGCTTGTTTCTGGATTGTGGCTTTGTAGCTCACAGGAGGTGACTCAGACCTGCTAGAGAGCAGCTGTGTGTGTCTTTTCCCAGCCTGGGCAGGAGTGCATTGTGGAAATTGGCCAATGCTGTAAGTCAGGCTTGTTTTGCCTGGAGAGAGAAACATTGTCCCTCACACTGCTACTTAGATTCTTCACCTTCACTGCTCTTGCCAGGGCACCAGGCACCTTGGAACTTCGTAAGATCCTCAAGTTGAAGTTGAGGGGTCTTTCCATGGTACTTGAGGCTGTTCTCCCTGTCAGGGTGGTACCCTAGGAACCCCACCACCACCACCATCCTCTCTGTACCTGGAGAAAGCCGAGTGTTTTTTCCTGGTGGATCCAGTCAAAGACCTCTCCTTGGGCCTGCAGGGTGGGCCGGGAGCAGGCAGGACTGCACTTCCTGATGTGCAGCTGGCCTGGGACCATGCACCTCTGCTTGGCATCCCCTCCACCCCACCACCTTGCCTTCTCTTGGATGACCACCTTGTCACTCACTCTTTATGTAGTCTTCTCTGGCACTTGGCAATTTGCAGGTCTGTCCAGTGTCCCCCTTCTGCTTAGTTCACAGACAAAGTCCCATCTGCATTGTCTCCATCTGTCCTGTCTCCCACCCTCAGACTCCTGAAGCCTCATTTTCACACTCGCTGGATAGGGAAGAGCAGCTCC
Organism: Heterocephalus glaber; assembly: GCF_000247695.1. Next base: position 9,146,079 of record NW_004624734.1, read on the forward strand.
CAGGGAAAAGGATCTTTTGTTTTAGCATGAGCAGTGTCGTGGGGAGTCACCACTGTGTGACATCCACACAAGGCTCAGAGATGGTGCTTTCAGGAAATGCAAACCCCATGAAGCACCTGGAAGGTCCTAGACCTGGGACAATGAAAAGATAGGAGGTCTGGGCCCTGCGTTCCTGGAGCGTCACTGGGGGTGTGACACCCCGGTGTCATCGAGCTCTGGGGAGCAGGGTGCCCAGTGCTGGGACCAGAGAGAGAAGCTGGCAGTGCTGCCCAGGAAAACCACACCCAGGAGTGACTTGGGCCCTGCCTGGTGACAGGGCAGGAGATCATGGTCCACAGGAATTGCAGGGCTGACAGTGAGGCAGGGCCACGTTGATACGTTTTCATTCCTGTACGGAAGCCCTAGGGCACCCTCTCTCCACCTACACCACCTCTCAAGACTTAGCCACACCCCTGAGTCAGTGACTTACCCTCTCAGAGCCCCAGTTTCCTCACCTATAAAATACTGGTAGTGGAATTGTCATGACGATTAGAAATACAGAGCCTGGCACACAGTGGAGGCTTAATAAATGATGGATGTAATTATCATTACTATTAAAATCTTGAACACTGTAGCCCTCCATGACAACCCAAAAGGCTTAAATCTGTACACAGTCCAGTACTTGGAAGTTGAGAGAAGAGGCCAAACAGTGGTGGACTCTAGAATCAGAATCTAGACCCCAGAGAGCACTGGAATCAATTGGAAAGCGCCTGGGCTAACCACCTTCCCCCCGCCCCCCCCCCAACAGGGATACACTCAGTTTCCACATCCATGCAATGGTGGGGCGGGGTGACAAGAACTAGCTTTTTTTTTTTTTTTTTTTGGTACCAGGGATTGAACTCGGCACCATGGGCTTGCAAGGCAGGCGGCAGAACCACTGAGCTTAATCCCTGGCCCTGACAAGAGTTATCTCTTAAGAGTCCTTTCTTTCTGGCTCTCAGTGTTTCCCTGCCCTTACCAGTGACCTGGGGTACTTGGAAGGGACCCTACTTGAACCCCTAGCCGTGGCTCTGGGACCTCTCTGTCCCTTTCCCAAAAGCCTCCAGCCAAAGGTGCTGGGGTAAAGCTCACAGCTGGAGGCGTGGGCCAGCTGGGGCATGTGCAGCAGGTGACTGGGCTGTGGCATCATCTCAGAGCTCCTGGGTGCCAGAGCTGGGCCCAGATTCTTGGGCCCCATGAACCCAAAGAAGTTTCTCCCCTCACTATTTCACCCTTGGGGAATGGGGAAGCAATTGGCATCTGTTTCAGCAGAGTGGGCTTTTGGATAGATTGGTGATTGTAGCTGACAGTCCTTTCTCTGCCCAGCCACAAATTGGCCAAGTAGTAATTGCCATGCTGACTACAGTGTTACTGGGCAGCAGGGATTCCCACCAAAACTCAACTGTGACCTTCAAAATGGGGAAGGAGCCTGCTCTTAGCAGTGGCCTTCAGGGAGCGTGCAGGGAGCCAGGGCTGGGAAGGGGGGCCTGGAAGAGTGGGCACTTCCCCTTTACTCACCCTTTAGGCCCTGCACACCACACCCTCCCTCCTGCTGTCCACTGGGAGCTGCCCCCAGCCTCTTGTCACTTTGGCTTTTTATCCTCAGGGTTGGTCTGCACTTGCCTTTTCCTTCCAGGGACCCAGAGTGGTGATCCTCTTCTAGGAAAGAGGGGTGAGGTCAAGATCTATCAGGATTGGATATTCCAAGCCTTTCCTGGTGACAGGAAGATTCGGAGGAAATTGACTCGGTGTTGTCACCTAAGGACTTGGGGTGAGGCCATTTCCTGGCACACCCAAAGTTCCTCCATCCTAGCCAGGTGTAACAAAATCTTTTTCTCCAAGCACTGAGCCCTCTGAGAGCTCAGGCATCTGCTGCTCCTGTGGCAGTGGTGTCCAGCCTTTCTTCACAGCCCTCTGGTGAGTTTCCTACCAGTGCAGTTCTAACCCGTCTAGTGTTCATTCCATAAATGTGCATGGTGAGGATTCACCCCAGGCATGGTTTCTGTTTGGTAAACATCTTCAATAAACACCTCTCCCATCCCACCCAACCAAATTTCCAATCATCCAAAGAGAATGAGCAGATTATTTGAATCTCTGCCCCTACCAAGGAGTTCCAGACAGCCCCCCTGGCCCATGACATTAACAAGACCCAATCACCCTTCTAACTGGGAGGCATCCGATCAATTTCTTTATCAATTTTTCCTTCACTTCTACAGACTATGAGGACAATCAGTAATCGCTGATGAATGAGTACATAATGAAAACTTCCTAGCCAAAGAGTAACTGACAAAATACTTCAAATGGGAGTCACAACTGGAAAATATATTAAGAAAATTCTATTGATGACCAAAATGTATTAGAATAGAGATCTCCAGGGTATCAAAGCTGTCTGCTAATATGGAAAATTGAGTCTGTTTCTTGTGGCAATGTATACTTCACAAATAATAATCCTTGTAATGATTTTCATGTAATGGTCTCTGTAATGGTTTTCATGTAATGGTTTGCAAATCATATATCTAACAGGGCCAGGCTTAGGTTCCAAGATGCATCTGTAAGAAGAAGTAATAGTGTCAATAAGATTGAAGAGGAGTTTTGGTTTATATAGAAATAATAATTTGGGCTAGGGATTTAGCTCAGTGGCTCTGGCTCCTGCCTCACAAGTGCAAGGTCCCAAGTTCGATCCCCGGTACCAAAAAAAAAAAAAAAAGAAAGAAAGAATAATTGATTAAGGACCTATGATATATTAACTACATCGATGGAAGACTGACTGTTCATTAAATCAGGTTGGAAATGCCCTGTTGAATGATATATGCTATACCAATTCAGTGCCTGCAGTTTTACAGACAGCAAAATCTTGGGCAGCATTCATCATTTTAAAATTCTTAAAATAAAAATTTGAAAGACTCTGTTAGAGAATGAAAAGATAAATTACAGATAGGAAGGGCATATTTGCAAATCACATATCTGACAAAAGACTTGTACCTAGAATATATAAAAATATCTCAAAACAACATTAAAAACATGCAACCCATTACAATGACCAAAACTGAACTGACATTTCTGCAAAAGATATATGTGTGTGTGTGTGTGTGTGTCTGTGTGTGTGTGTGTGTGTATTCAATAAGAACATGAAAAGAATTCTCAGCCTCACTATAATTAGGGAATTTCAAGTAAAACCACAACAAGATCCATTTCACACCAACTAGGATGGCTATGATTAAAAAATAGACAGACAATAACAAGCTTCATACAGAGCTATTGGGAATGTAAAATGATGCTGCTACTTTAGAAAACAGTTTGGCAGTTTCTTAAACATGTAGAATTACTACATGACCAACTAATTCTATGTCTAGATATATAACCAAGAAAAATGAAAACTTGTGTCCACTCAAATACTTGTACACAAATGTTCACAGTAGCACCATCCATAGTAGCTAAGACATAGAGACTACCCAAGTGCCCATCAAATGATGAATGGGTGAACACAGTGGAAGCAGTCACAAAGAATCATATATTATATGATATATGAAATACCTGGGTAAGTAAATCCATAGGGACAGAAAGTAGATTAAAGTTTGCTAGCAGCTAACAAGAGGGAAGAATGGGAATTTCATGCTTAGAGGTATAGCATTTCTTTTTAGGGTGATGAAAGTTTCTAAAATTGATTTTGTTAATGATTATACAATTCCATGCACATATAAAAAGCCATTAAATTGCACACTCTAAATAGGTATATTAACCATACACTTATATATGGTATATTAGTTATATCTTAACAGAGTAACTACAAAACAAAAAAATTTAGTATTAAAAATAAAAACTAGGACCAGAGTGTAGCTCAGTGATAGAACACCCATCTAGCATGTACAAAGCCTTAGGTTCAATCCTTCACACCACAAAAAAAAAACAAAGGAAATAATAAAAATTTTACAACAATCCAGTTATTAAATGAGCAAAAGATATGAACAGACATTTCACCACAGAGGATATTTACATGGCAGATAACCACCTAAAATGATGTTCAGTATCATAATCCACTAGAGAAATGCACATTAAAACCACACGATATCACTATACACCTGTAGAATGACTGACATAAAAAATAGGGACAACACTGAAGGCTGTGAGAGCCAGGAGGATGTGGCTCATCCCCACACTTCTGGTGGAAGGTAAAATGGTACGGCCCCTCTGGGAACGGGGTAGATGCTCTGAACACCAAAGCTGGACTTTCCAGAGGGCCCAGCAGGTGCCCCGTTAGCCACATATCCCACAGAAATAAAAACACACTTCCTAAAAAATTTGTGCACAAGTGTCCACAGCAGCTAAATGCATAGCAGCTGAACACTGGGCCCTGGCTACCCACGTGTCTTTCATGTGAATGGCTAAACAAACAAATGAGTACCATGGACTAGTTAGTGCTCAGCGAGAAAGAGGGATGAGCTATTGAACTGCTCAACAAGCTAGGTAAACCCCAGGGAAATTACTCTGAAAAAAAAAAAAAGCTCAACTCAAAAGAACATACACCTTGTGCTTCCACGTTCGGTGGCCCCCACTTATCTGCAATTTTGCTTTCTATTGTTTCAATTACCTGCAGACCACTGTGGTCTGAAAATATTAAATGGAAATTTCCAGGAATAAGCAATTGCATAAGTTTTAAATTATACATCCTTCTGAATAGCAGCCTTATGCGTAGTAACTAAACACAATCTCATGCTGTCCAGCTCCATCCTGCCAGGGATATGAATTGTCCCTTTGCCCAGCATATTCATGCTGTACACCTCACCGGTTAGTGGCTTAGTAGCCGTCTCTGTTTCCAGATTAACTAACATGTAATTGCAATGCTAAAGTTCAATATTCTACTTAATGATGGCCCCAAAGTGCAAGAGAAGTGATGCTGGGGATTCCGATGTGCCAAAGAGAAGCTATAAATGATTCCTTTAAAGTGGTGGCAAACCTAGGCCGGGGATTTAGCTCAGTGGTTTCGCCGCCTGCTGCGCAAGCGCAAGGACCTGAGCTCGATCCCCGGTACCAAAAAATAAGCGGTGGCAAACCTATGGCACTTGTGCTGGAGTAGGCTGTTTGTATCATTGAAAGCTCTAAAAAGCTCTCTATCCCTGTTTCAAGCAAAAAGGTGAAAGCTCTCAATTTATCAAGGAAAGAAAATTTTGTACTGAGGTAGCAAAGATCTATATAGCACAAAAAAAAATTTGAGAGAAAGAGCACATTCACATATCTTATTACCGTATATTCTTATCATTGTTCTATCATTAGTTATTGTTGTTAGTCTCTTATTGTATTTAATTTATAGATAAAACTTTATCATGGTTATGTATGTATAGGAAAAAACATACAGGTTTTCGTACTGTCTCCTCAGATAGGAGGAGACTACTGCATGTGGACTCCCTGAAGTAACAGTCATGGAGATGGGGAGCAGGTGAGTGGTCACCTGGTTTAGAACTGGTAGGAGGGGTGGATGTGGCATAAAGCAGAATCATCAGGATTCCTGGTGGGGACCGTAAGGTGTCTTGATTGTGGTGGTGACGACATGAAGCCACCAATGTGATAAAGCTGCCTGGTTCTAAACACACACACACACACACACACACACACACACACACACACACACAAACACAAAACTGGCGCCGCCTGAATAGCTCAGAGGATTGCACCATCAGTTTCTTGGTCCTGACATTGTGCTCTACTTATGTGCAACGCTACTCACCATCAGGGGTCCAGGAGAAGGGTGCTAGGACTTCCCTGTTTTGCTTTGCAACTTCCTGAAAATTTCAGTATTTCAAAATAGAACACGCTATCAATAAACAAGTAAGTCTATAAATATTTGAGAACCAGCAATGTGCCGAGCAGCATGCTGGGAGCTGGAGGGCCTGTGGAGGAAGAAGGGAAAATGCACACAGTCTCTGCCCTTTGCAGGTCATTTGTATTACTTTGGTGGGTGAGGGGACTGAGGATTAAACCCAGGGCCCTTACTTACACTGAGCTCCGGCTCTATCCTCTTTTAAATTTTTTATTGCTGGGCTCAAACTTGCGATCCTCCTGCCTCAGCCTCTCAGAGTGCTGAGATTACAGATGTGCACCACCAGTCCCAGCATCATCTTATTACTAAGTGACAAAACAGAATTTATTTAAAAAACAAAACCAAACAATGTTCTAATAGCTTTCAGTTTTCCTTGCATGTTCCATTTTGATACTGGGACAGTGGGAGCGTGGCTGGCCGTGTCCCTGGCTCAGCTTTGATGGCGAGTCACAGAGCAGAGGCGAAGTCTGTGTCACCTGTCATCACCTTGGAGTGTGCCAGGTTCTGCTGGCTGGTGCCTGTCTCTCACCTTGGACAGGGTTTAGATGGAGGCTGGCATGGTCCCGTTGAGGCCTTTGCTGAGGGACCCCGGAAGTCACACATTTGACAAGTCAAACATGGCCGCCCGGAGCTGGCACCTCTGCTGGGAGGGCAGCTGGGAGGCTTTGTGCCCCAGGCTGTGGCCAGAGGGAGCAGTGGGCACTGACCTCCTAAGCCTCTGTCAGAAGGAAGCTTGGCGAGGTCCAGGTGATGCGGTCCTCTTGGCAGCAGGCGGCATGGGGTAGGGACTTGTCAACCACGCTCTGCAGGGCTGTGAGCACCTCCTGAGAGCACAGTGGGAACCGCTCAGCTTTAGAGAGAAACATTTACTGAGTCTGCGTACAGAAGTTGTGTGTACGCGTTATACAAATCCCAGGGAAACAATGCAAGAAGTAAAAGTCAGTCCACTGTTGTGATGTGTGTGTTTTTTTTTTTTATAGCAATAGGATTCCAGTGTATTTGTTTAATGTGCTTATAATTATATAATCATATAATATTAATCACATAATTCAGTGGGTTTTAGTGTATTCACAGAGTTGTGCAACCATCACCACAGTCAATTGAGGAACATTTTCATCACCCCAGAAAGGAAATGTCACGTTGCATAATGGTGTGAATGTACTTATGCCACTGAACTCTATGCTTAGAAATGGTTAAAATGCTAAATTCTAATTTTCCATATTAAAAAGAAAACCCCATATCCTTCAGCTGTCACACCCCACACCCCCTAAGGCCCTAAGCAGCCTCCAGTGTCCTCTGTCCTTGGCCTTGGCCAGTGCTTCCTTCTGCCCCGCTGTCCTCTGCAGGTCTCGCCCTGCAGGCTCAGTGCTGGGTTCCATGAGAGGGAGGGGACAGTGAGACCCGTGCCGTCGGGGCCTCTGCCGCTTTCCAGCACTGTGATCTGAGGAGCCATGCTTCTCCCTCACCAGGTGGACACACGGGCTGCAAGAGTATGCGCTTTGGACAGGATGCCACCCTGTATGTGGCTTCTGGGAAGGAGAGATCAGAGTTTGGGGAACAGAGGCTTGGGGTGACAGTGGGGCCGGAGCTGAGCCCTGAGGGCAGAGAAGGAGAGAGGGACTCTGTGCCGAGACACAGCAGGAGCCATACTGGAGAGAGGCAGGGACTGCAGGATGGGAGGAGGGCAGCGGAGAAGGCCCAGCAGAGGACATGGCCTCTGGAGCAACTGAACCGGGCCCCTGAGGCTGGGAAGTCCTTCCACTGCAGCCCAGCTCAGCGTGCTCTTCCTCAAGCTACAGTCGTGCTCTGTTAATACTGCCCTTGAGTGGAAGGTCCCGCAACTCAGGACCACAGACTGGGCGGATTAAAACAGTACACATTTATTCTCTCGAAGTTCTGGGGACCAGAAATCAACTCAAAGTGCAGTGGGGCGGGAAGATCTGTTGCAGGCCTCTCCAGGCTTCCCGTGGTCGCTGGGCATCCTTGGTGCTCTGTGGCTGTAGCCCCATCCCTCCACCCTCCACCTCTGTCCTTACATGCCCTTCCCCTCTCTGTGGCTCTCTGTCTCCTGTCCTCATTCAGCCTTCTTATAGGAAGGACACCAGTCATTGACTGTAGGGTCACCCTCGTTCAGCATGACTTGATTTCAATTTGATTACATCTGCAGACATCTAAAGACGGTCACCTTCAGAAGCAACAGGGGTTGAAAGAGCAGCACAACCCCACCCTCAAGACGCAGGCCTTTTATTTCTGCTGCTTTTAGAGCTGCATAAACTGAGGCACAGAAGTGAAGCAATGGCCTTGGGGAGATGTGTCCACACTCAGGTGGATTGGCCAGGAGCCCACATACAAGCCAGCAGACTGCATAGCACAGGACACAAGGGGCCCAGGAAGCCATGCCCATCACCCATGGGAGCAAAGGACTGTGTATCTTTCACCAGTGTGCATTCACCTCAGGGTGAGCTGTCTGAATTCCTGTGTAAGTTCAAAGTGTCCCTTTTGACCCCTGGAGGAAAGGCCCATAAGCCACATGTTGGGAGGTCTAAATCCATGCCCAGGTGCCCTCAAGGCCTCAACCCATCAGGATGTCTCCCACCCCTAGCAGACATTTGCAAACATTTATTGATTTCCCTGACAGTGTGCCATGCACTGTGCCAGGTGTTGAGGAAGACCTAAAGATGCACAAAGCCCCCCCAAAAAAAACCCACATGCAGGTGTTCCTTCAGGCGTGGCTTTGATGTGGAGGGTGCCTTTGTACAGTCAGGATGACAGAGGTGAGTGGCAGGGGGCTGGGGTTGGAGAGAAGAGGTCTGATTGAAAAGAAACAAGCATGAGCCTAACCCATAGCTTGTGATGCTGAAAACCCATAGTTGCCACTGTAGAAAGGTGATTGGCTGTTACACAGATCCAGTGCAGTTCCAATCAAAATACCAACAGCATACTTGACAGAACTAGAGAAAATCCTAAAATTCATATGGAGCCAGAAGAGACCCAGAATAGCAAAAGCAATTTTGGGTAACCAGAGCAAAGCAGGAGGCATAGCAATACCCGACTTCGAACTATACTACAAAGTAATAGTGATTTTAAAAAATGGCATGATACTGGAACAAAAACAGATATGTGCATCAAAAGAACAGAATTGAGGATACAGAAATTTCCCCAGACACATTCAGCTGTTTGGTCTTTGACAAAGGGACCAAAAGCATATGCTGGAGGAAGGACAGCTATTCGACAAGTAATGCTGGAAAACTGGGTATCTGTGTACAGAAGGTTGAAACTGGACCCTTTTCTCTCGCCGTATACTAAATTGAAATAAAAATGGATCAAAGATCTAAATGTTAACGCAGAAATAGTACAATAGGTAAAATAGGTAAAACACTTGAAGACATAGGTGTAGGAAAGGATTTTCGAAACAAAACCTCGATGGCACAAGAAATAACAGTAAGAATCAATAAATGGGATTATATCAGCCTAAAAAGCTTCTGTACAGCCAAAGAATCAACCAGTAGAGTGAAGAGACAACCCAAAGGATGGGAAAATTTTCTTGCCAACTGCTCCTCAGAGGACTAATATCTAGAATATACAAAATACTCAAAAAAATTAAACCACTTAAAATTAAAGGTCCACACAAGAGATGGACAAGATAAACAGACACCTCACAGAGGAAGAAATAGAAACGATCAAAAAATATTACGAAAAAATGCTCAGCATCTCTGGCCAGTAGAGAAATGCAAATTAAAGCAATGCTAAGACTCCATCTTACTCCAGAAAGAATGGCAATCATTAGGAAATTGAACAATAACAAATGCTGGCGAGGCTGTGGTGACTTAACTGCTAGTGGGAATGCAAACTAGTACAACCATTATGGAAATCAGTCTGGAGACTTCTGAAAGAACTGAAATCAGAAATTCTGCATGACCCAGTGATCCCCCTGCTAGGTATCTTCCCCAAAGAGCTTCAGTCGTCATAGTACAGCGATACGTACATACCAAAGTTTACAGCAGTACGTTTCATAATAGCTAAATCCTGGAATCAGCCTGTATACCCCTCCACAGATGATTGGATGAAGGAAATGTGGTATCTATATATAAAGGAATACTACGCCGCTTGCTATAAAGAATGACAGATTTGAGATGTGTAGGAAAATGGATGCACCTGGAAAATATAATGTGAAGTGAAAGAAACCAGACACACAAGCTAAATACGATATGGTATCTCTCATTTGAGTGAGGCAAAGTACAAAGACAATAATAAAGAAGGGATAGGAGGGGATTAGGAAGTCTCTTGCAAGAGGGAAGAAGTGGTCCAAGGGAAAAACCATGAGGGGATGAGAAAGACAGGAAGGGGAAGTGAGTAGAACAAAGATGTGCCACGTACAGAAACCTCATAACCTCAATTAATATAAACATCATATGCCATAACATGAGCTAAGAGTAATAATAGCAACAAGAATGAAAAATGGAGTAGAGCAATTGGAGGAGGAAGGAGGGAGGAGAAAGGAAGGGAAGGGGAAAGGGATTCTTTTTAAAGCTGTGGTTTGTACATGTGACCACTCCCCGAGATGACTGCAAACTGCATGAACTGCAAACACGTACCAGTAAAATAAAAAATAAAAACATTTTTTTTTAAAAAAATGATTGGTCCTTTCTATGTAGAACTGTGCTAGACCCTGGGCTATAAGACCTGGGGTTGTTCGTTTGTTTGTTCATGTGCAATCTGATGCAGCAAGAGACTCAGGGAAAATAAGTCTAACCAGGTGACATTGCTGGTTCAGAAAGGGACGGCAGGAAACACAGGGGGAGGGGAAGCAATGTCTGTGTCCTGGGATGCTCAGCCCATGTCTTGATGGCGTGGAGAGCTGCTAATTGTGGGGTAGGCCCAGGAAGCTGGGCTGGGCTTTTTAAAGCGTGCCTTACTGCTAATCCTACTAGAGGGATCCCCGAGAAAGGCCTTCCTTATCCCATTTTGCAGACAAGCATCCTCTCTGCCTCTTACTGCTATGGAAGTCGTTTGGCCCCAGCTTTCCTCAGCCACTATCTGCGCTGCCCCTTGTGCAGGGGACTGGTGATGCACCAAATGCAGGCACAAGGTGGCGCTGGGCTACCCTAGGCCACCTCTACCTGTCCCCACCACATACCATGGCCTGGAGTTTCTCAGACTTAGGTCATTTGTAGGCATTCTCCAAATACTTCTTGCATTGTACTCTAGTTAGTATTTTTCTTGAAATTCTGTTTTTAAATTTTGTGTCTAACCTATTGGGAAACTATGACCTCTTTGCTATACATAGATGAATGTAAGTTTTTTAAACATCATGTTAGCTGTTGAGACCAGTGCTTAGTATATATTAGTAAAGCATGTTGGCTCCCCACAGCTGCTCAAGTGAATGCTTAATTCTGTTCTTAGGATCTAAACTCTTCTGCCTTATTTTACCAAAAGTGACAAGTATATATGAGTTAACACCAGCTATAATGGGTAATCCCCTGAATACTTTCAAACTCCATTTTTCACTACCCAAGGTCCAGGTGGCAGCTGGCATATATAGGGTCACGTGAGTGAACACTGTTGGCAAAACCAGGACCCACACTGAACATGGAAGACACACACCACCCCTTCAGCCTTCGGGGGAACCGCCTCCCTCCCTCCCCGTCTTTGGAGGATACTCACCCTGGGCCTTTCTGTCTCTCCCCAGTATTGTACCTGGAAGGCTCGGTTCTTGTATTTGAGGACATCTTCAAACTGATCGCATTCTACTGTGTCAGTAGGTGAGTAGACCAGCCGTACAGGGGTCATGAGGAAGGTCTTCCCATGCCTGTGTTACAGGACAGGCAGAACAATGCCCACCTGCTGCCATAGATGTCTGGGGCAAATGTGGGTGCATATGGGGGTGGATGGAGGTCAAAAAGGAGTCCTCGAGGGAAGGGTGCAGCCTAGAGGATGCAGAGAGAGTCGCTTGGCTTTGCCCTGGTAATCGGATGCTTGCTTGGACTGGCTGGTAAGAGCCCCTCCCTCACCCACCTTTGCCCCCCTGGCTCAATGATGCACTCCCAGCTCTCTGTGTTACCACATCAAGGACAGCATCCTAGGTGAGCCTGGCCCAGCCACATGGCAGAACTTCCTGTAGGGGCAGCAAGAAAGGCTAGTGCCCCTTCTTCTTGGGCAGGAACTTGTGCTTATTAAGCAGCTGCTGGGTGGCACAGGCACCTGGTAACCACACCATACTGCTCCATTCATTCAGACTGGTTTTGGGTCAACAAAAATTTAAAGATACCTTTTGGTGCCATAGCAAAAGGCTTAAACTCTTGTCAAGATCAAAGGTCAAGCAGGATGTACTGGGTCCGTGATTCCAAACTGCCTCTACTGAAGCCAAGCTCGGCTTACAACCTTCACCCCCATCCTCTGGGACCCCTGGGCCCAATGGTCAGTTATGGTGTGCTGAAGATGAGTTGATGCCAACAGCTGCCGCCCTTGGAGGGCTCAGGCATTGCGAGGCTCCCTGTGCCAAGATGAGCCTGAGGGTCCAGGCTGCCTCCCTCAGAGCAGACCCTGCAGAGACTGGGCAGTAGTATGCTGATGAAGGAATGTGGGCCGGGATGTGCTGGCAGACAGGGATGCCCATGACAAGCCCCACTGACTGGGCATCAGGCTGTGTGCCTGGCACTGCCCACAGTGTGCTTTCCAACCCCTACTATAGCAATACCTCACCAGACTAGGAACTCCCAGCTTAGCATTGTGCCAGAGATCTCTGTAAGGGGCTCAGCAGAGCACCTGGCACCAAGCAGGCACCCCAGAAATGACCAGGCTGAGCTGAATAGGAACCCAGTGTTCTGACGCCCGAGCCCCGGCTGCTCCTGCACAGAGCACACTGTACTAAGACCATGGCCAACAGGATGCATGCTGCTCCCCGACAGCCTCTCCCTCCATATAGGGAGCCACGAGGCCCTCCTGATGGAAGAGGGAGGCAGGGGACCAGCAAAGGCTACAGGAAGAGAATTCTAGCCAGGGAAGACTGCAGGGGCAAAGGCCTGGCATGCCGGGCCTCAGGATATGAGAAGGATAAGATGGCTGGAAGGCCTCAAGCTCTGTGGCTGGAGCTGCAGGGACTTCCCTTCACAGGTGCTGAGAGCCAGATGGCCCTTAGCAGAGCCATGTGGCCATAGCAGCAAGGGGATTGCAGGAAGGGAGAGCAGGGGCCACTGCAGCCATCCAGAACCTACGTGCCAGCCAAGTGGGGTTCAGGCAGCCACTGCAGACAGGAGAATGGGGTTGGGGGAGACTGGGAGGTGCTGGGGCTTTTAACCTGGGCACAGGAGGATGACTGTGGCTGATCATTTCTTGAGCACGTCCCTGGTACCGGCCACTCTGCTAAGGCCCTTGCCAGGATTCAGCACGAGTCTGGGCATGGGGGTCAGTAGCCTCAAAGTGGGCGTCACTGCCCAGAATGTGGAAGGAAGGGAGGTGCCCCGGGGCCTGCCCCCCTTAGGATACACCCAGCGTTATGACTCAGCCACCACCCTCCTTGCCCAGAGGAGAGGGCTGCTCCCTGGTCCTATTCACTGCTGAAGAAAGCTCTGATCACTGTACCTGGGAGCACCTGTTTATAGCTGGTTGCTCAGGAGTGCCGATGGCCGGAAGCTTGGAACTGGCACAGTGGTGTGGTCCTGCGGTACAGAGCTCTGAACTGTGTGGAGTCTGACGCCAGCTCCAGGTAATTAGCATCAGAACTGAATCGAACTGGTGAATGCCCAGTTGGTGTCTGGAGAATTGGAGAAAGGGTTTTTGGTGTTGGAAACAGCTTCCTCCCAGGGGGTCATAAAATCAGTTTAATGGATCATGACTGGCTCTTTTTTTTTTTTTTAATGAAAAAGTAAACTTTACTAGAACACAGAGTGTGTCTTACGGAGTTGGAGTAAGTCTTGTGTTGTTAAACTTTTAGGGGCGTGTATGTGTGTGTATGTGTTGCTCCCTGACTGGATCTGACACTGAGAGCCCTTGGGCTTGGATACAGGAATCTGCATTTTAAACTGCTACCCCAGGGGATTCTGATCTAAGCAGTCTGCAGAGTAGGGACTGGTGTTGGAGAAGCAATGGAGTCACTCAAAACTGTCCACTTCCTTTCAGTGTTTGGTGTGCAGTGAGTGTTCCGGTGGCTGCCGCCACCCCAGGACCCTATCTAGAAGGCCTTCCTGGAGACCCCCAGGCTTGTCATTAGGGTGTGAATAAGCCATACATTTCATCCCATTTTTCCTGTCTTCCCCATCTTCCTACCCTGCTAAGGGTTACTCAGGCAGACTGAGTGGCCACCTGAACCCCAACTTTATCACTGAGCTGAAGGTATAAGACCCCCTGAGGCTGAGATGGGAAGAGTGGGGTGTTTGGTTGTCAGAATCAGGAAGAGCAAGCAGGTCTATCAGCTTGGGATGATTTTCATCAGTGTGTAAACTGACACAAGTTTGGGGAAGAGGGTCAGTTTGGCCAATTCTGTTATTTCTTAAAATGTATATCCCTGTGGCTCAACATGTTCACATGTGGGAATCTACCCCACGGAAATATTAATAAGAGTGATGTGATAAACTTGTTCTTTGCAGCATTATTCAGTGCAGTGGCAATTTGGAAATAGTTTTGTTTGTTGTTGGTGTTGTTGTTGTTGTTGTTGTTTGCTGAAAATGATTGGAGTCCAGGGATTAAGAGCATAACCCTGAAGCAGTAGGCCTACATTCAAGTTAGGCATTATCACTTACAAGCTGGGGGATGGAGCAAGTCACAAAGTCTCTCTGGGCCTCAGTTTGCTCAGCTCTGAAATGTGTTTAGGGAAAATACCTATTCCATGGAGCTGCCAAGAACATTTAGAAAGCTCACCTATACAAAGCACTGAGTGAGCTCTGTAGATATTAGCAAGGAAGGGAGGGAGGGAAGGAGAGGGTGAGGCAAAGGATGGAGGGAGGGAAGGAAGGAAAAGAGAGAGAAGTAGAGAAAGAGAGAGAAGAGAGGAAGGAAAGAAGGGCTTAGATATCCATCAGAAGAAGAAAAACAAGTTTGAGCCCAGCCTGGCAAGCTGCTGACATAACAAACCCCTGTTTCAAAATGAACATAATAAGGGCTGAGGATGTAGCTCAGTGTGAAAACCTTGGGCTCAACCTCCAGTACCACAAGAGAAAGAAAGAAAGGGGGAGGGAGAGAGGGAGAGAGAGAGAGAGAGAGAGAAGAGAAAAAGATGACAGTCACCACGTGGAATGCTTTGTGGCCCAGAAAGGAAAGAGGGCAGTATGCATGGACTTGTGAAGTGTTCTCTGGGCACAGCTGACTATCACGTGAAGAAAGCAGCCTGCAGAGCAATGCACACGACAAACACTGTTTTCGTAAGTGGCATGTGTGTGCCCATGTGCCTTAGTGCACAGAAAGGGGTCAGAGAGGCCACTTGCCTCCTAGAGTGTAACCGTGGGACTCTCTGAAGGGGAGGTGACCTGCACATTTTCTTTTAAACACTTCAATATTAACTCTGTTATAGTGAGTACATAGTTCTTTTCTAATTAAAAAGCTCTAGGGCTGGGATGTATGTAGCTCCATGGTAGAGCACTTGCCTAGCTTGTGGATTCCATCTGTAGCACCACACACACAAACAAATCCAATATGCCTTTTAAAAATCTAACATTTTAAAAAATGGAGATGATGGTAGTGCCAACATCATAGGGTCATTGTAAAGATTAGATGGAGTTGCATAGGTAAAGCTCTTGGTGCCCGACTGATGAAGTTCAATAAATGGTAGTTCCTTTTCTCTTAAAAAAAATTAGTATTTTATGACCCTGGTTTCCTGATTGAAGGTCTCATCTTGGCGGATGGTCTTGAGCAAGTCTCTTTGCCTTTCTGAGCCTCTGTGTCAACTGGAAAAAAGGTGTTAATGTCTTCCTGTAGGGTTGCTGTGATATAATAATTCCATGATTTGATGGAAGGCCTGTAAAGTGCCTCCCCTACAGTAGATGCTCAACAAACTAGTGGTGGCCCATGGGTAGAGTACACAACTGGAGGCTGCATGGGGAAGCAGAGACAGTTGAAACTCTGGAGCACCAGGTCATAGGGGAAGAGCTGGGGAGAATCTCAGTAGATGTGGGTGCTGCCACCAGTTCCTCTAGGACCCAGTGACAAGGGGGCTCCAGGGGTGTGCAGCAGGTGAGATGAGTCACCCCTGCTGGCTATTGTAATAGACACTTTGCTGGGGACAGGAACCCATAGGAAACCCTGGCCACAGGCCAGACAGACACCCAGGTAAACTGAGGCAACTCAGGGATGAATTTTGCCATCCCTCAAAATAAGCGATGTGGCAGTGGTGGAAAAGCTGGGTCTGAGGTCGGAGGGAAGCACTGAGAGTCTGCCCAGAATGGAGGGCTCAGGTGGCCTCGGAGTCCCAGGAGAATCACACAGGTAACCAAAGGTCAGCTGGCAGCCCAACCCATGTGACAGTAGAGGAGCCAAGGCCACAGCCCGGAACTTCAAAACCTTGAAGGGTCCAGAATCTTGTGGCACAGCCCCACTCCCATCCTGCTCGTCCTTCCCTCATAAAAGCCCGTCCCTTGGGCAGGTGCACCGGTGCTGGGGATCTCCGCGGTCTCTCTGCTTTAGTTCTGTCGGGATGGGTCCACTTAGCAAATACTCTGAGTCTCCACGGTGTGAACTGCACACACTGCTGGCGCTGGGCACATGCAACAATGCCCCACCCCTGCCAAGAGTCACCAGGGTGCCCAGCCCGGGGAACAGGGAGAGGAAGAGACAGGGAGAAGAGTGATGACACCGAGATGGATGGGATTTCGGTGCTTGGAATGGAGCTGTGGGCAGACAGGGCATGAATCGGGAGGTGGAGCTGGGCACCACAGCAGCTGCCTCCTATGGATGCCACTGTCATGGTCCCCTCGGTCCTATCATTGAGTCCCAGATTGCTCAGGGGACAGAGCGATTGGAAGGGGCCTCAGCAGGCCTTGAATGCCTGGACCACTCACTCTGCCCCAGACCCAGCGTGCAGCCTGGACATGTCCCTTCCCTTCTCTGGACCTCAGTTCCCCCCACTGGTCTGAACTGCTTCTGGGGATCTCCGGAGGGAGCCCTGAGCAGGTCCCCATTCAGATGGCGGGTGTCAGAGGGCACGAAGGATGGATCACTTGCTTTACCCTGAACAGCACCCTGGAGGAGGCCTGGGCCCAGCGGGCCAGGAAGAGCAGGGAGAAGTGAGACCCTGCCCCACTCCTGGGCTCTCCCCCGTCTCTGCGCCCCTGGATCTGCCTGGAAGGTCCCTCAGCCTCCACCCTGTCCTCGACTCCAGGAACATTGCCAGGGCTCAGCACACCCCAGCAGCCATGGGACACGGGGCTCTCTCTTATCGGCGGCAGGTTTGGGTGCACAGACTGGGGAAGGGGCACCTCAGACCCCTCCCCAGACCTGACCTGTGACCCCTCCTGTCTTTGCAGAGACCTGCTGCCCTTCACACTTCGGCTGCCCCAGGCCATCCTCGAGGCCAGCAGCTTCACAGACCTCGAGACCATCTCCAACCTGGGCCTAGGTAAGTCCTCCCTGCAGGAGCAGACGGAACCCAAGGGCAGAGGGAGGGGCCCTTGGGCTGAGACCAAGTGGATCCTTGGTCCCCACAGCTGTGGGAGGAACTGCTCCCAGCCCAGGCTGCTGAGCACCATAGCAGGGAGATTCACTGCTTTCCAGACAGCTGCCCAGGAGTCCCTGATGCACAGCCTCTTTGTCACAAGGAGGTGGCTGGCTCGGGGCCAGAGAGGCTGAACATATGAGGCCGTGACTCTGGGAGAAGCTGGGCCAGCACCAGGGCCCTTTTGAGTGGTGGTCAGAGTCAGCCCAGCATCTGCCTGCCCCGGCCTGTTCCCAGCCAATCCACGTCAGAGGGAAAAGCAGCGTGGACGTGATCATGATTGGAGCTGGCCCCTCTCCCCCTTGGCTTGCCCCCGTCCACCAACTGACCCTAAGCTCATCCCCCTCCTGACGCCTTGGAGCTTTTGAAGGACTTGGAGCAGAGGGGAAAAGGAGCAAGAAGAGGGACCAGCCACTTCTGATCCTGAGCCCTCCGAAGAATCCTAAGCAGAGCTCAGGCGTCTTGGGCTCTTCCCGCACTTGGGCCACAGTGCACACTGTACAGGGTTGGAATGGGCCAGTGCTGAGCTAGGACTAGAGCCTCACAGTCCTGGCCCTGGGGAAACCAAGATCTCCAAGCCCATGGCTAGAGGAACTGGCTAATTGCCTCTGTCCGTATGTTGGGGAACAGAAAATTTACTATGGGCGGCGGGAGGGCATCTGCTTCAGCAGCCTCTGCAGGCTTCAGTCCCCAGAGCCTCAGTGCCTGGGCCATGTTTATGAACAAAGTAGGTCGTTCCTAAATCTTTAAGACACCTCGACACCTGTGGCTGAGCACATGCCTGTAGCACGGTGGTGAGTCGAAGAGGCGATGGCTGAGGAGCAGAGCCAGGACATGGGGGAAGTCAGGGGCAGACCTGGGGCCAGGAACGCCCTCTTGGCTCCCAGGCCAGGCTGCTCCCCATACTCAGAGCTCAGAGGGGCTTCTGGACAGCAGTGCAGGAGATGCTGAAGGCAACCAGAGGTCATGGGCAGGAAGGAGAGCAGGGTTCGGGCCCTGGGAGTTGACACTCAATGAACATCAACTGTGTCTTAACCTCTTTAGCTGTGTTGACTCATCCCAGGCTTAACCCTGTAATGTAGGAACTATCATTATAATCCACATCGTATGGCAGAAGAAGCACAGGACTGCAACATGTCCAGTGTCACAGTCTGTGCCAGAGCTGGGATTTGAACCCTGGCTGTTTAGCCCCAGCACCTACCAAGTCTCACTGAAGTCTTTAACCAGAGTCTGCTAGGCTAATGTACTAAGTTTATAAACCTCGGTTGACATTGAGGATAAGCACTGAACGTCACGCACCAGCCCTCCCCACACCCGATATTGTAACTGCTGGACATTTAGCCTCCCAGGAGCTTAGATGTGGGACAGGTGACAGTTTTATCATTTGCACAGTCCACACACTTCCTGGGGTCTCAGATGACATGGTTGATGCCTTTTGACCACTGCAGAGCACTGGTTTATGTAATCCTTGCATATTCTAAAGACAGAATATATATTTGTGAGACAGAAAAGCTAAGAACCTTGTTCCAAGTACCTCCGACAGAAAGGAATAAAGCTGGGATTTGCACTGAGGCATCTGCCTCTCCCTTGCCCTGTGGTGATACCTCATGTCCTTCCCCGTTGTTTTTGCAGCAGTGGCTACTTTGAAGGCCAAGTCAGTTGGACAGCAGAGATGCAAGGCCTCCATCAGGGTTAGTTGCTGCTCCCCTTACCCCGAGTGGGGCTCAGGCAGGTTCCCCTGGCAGTCCCTGCCCAGGGCTCCCTGCAGTTTCCTGTCACTGGAGGAGCCTGACTGCCCCACGACCTAGGAGCACGCTGGGTGTGAAACAAGCAGGCTCTCTTGGGGGACTCACATTCCTGTCTGGAATAGCAGAACTGCACCATGCGGGGCTCAGCCTCAGGTTCAGTGTGGTCGTGGAGAAGGGTCAGGCCATGTGGGAAACCAAGGGCTGTTCATACTCACCTGTCTGGCACTCGCTCCCTCGAGAAAGGAACTTATGTGCCCCCTGAGTATGCTGCAGCATAGGAACTGGAGTGTTCTCTTCAGACCTGATGTCCTCAAGTGTCAAGGACACAGAGCCAGGGACACCAGATTCGTTTTTCCCTGGAACCCAGGAAAGACTGACTTTCCAGTCCATCTCTAAATGGATGGAGACTCAGGCTGAAGAAGCAAACCCTTTCGGGGGGCCAGAGGGCTGCCCCTGCCCTGGCCCATGCAGGCATGAGCCTCACCTGCAGGAGTAATGAAAAATATGAAAAGGGTGGCATCTTCCAGAGGCCTGGGCTCCCCACCCATTGTGCCCTACACATCATTACTCCAACCAGGGTACTCTCTTGGCAGGGAACCCAAACCCACTCAAACTACATGGATAAAAAGAAGGAAAGGATGCTGGGGAATCTCTGGGAAGTGCAGTTGGAAGGTTCCCTCGGCCTTGCACATGCCAGCCCCTCGCCCGCTCTGGTGCCTGACCCTGACTCAGCCCAGCGCCACCTGGCCCCTACTCTCCACTTTGGTTCACCAGGGAGAATCTGGATGAGCACTCGCCAGTCTGGTGATGCAAAGTGGAGAAGTATCCCTGGCAGATGTTCCTCTGGCATTGTCAGCATTACCAGGAAAACCAAAAGGACAGTAGGAGGCAAATGCGTTGACAGAGGTGCACACAGACACTGTTTCATTTATCTGCACAAAACCGATTTTACTGTGAGGCCATGGAAACTCATGGAGTCTAAAGATCTTACTCTGCTAGAAGCAGATGTGAAGCCCTGACACCTCATTTCCACACAGATGAACCTGGGAAGCGTGATGCTCGGAGGAAGAAGCCAGACCTAAAGGCACAGTCTGCTTCCATCTGTGTGAAGCATTCAGAATAGGCAGCCCGAGACAGAAGGGATGTTAACAATTGCCAGGGGATGGGCCTAGGGTTCTTTGCTAATGGATATGGTTCTTTGGGGGTGATTTGAAAGCCCCCAAAGAATTGATTGTCATGACAGTTGCACAACTCCGTGAATATACTAAAAACCACTGGGGTATTTTTCAATGGGTGAATTATGTGAATGATATTTCAGTAGTTGTTGGAGAGAAGGGAATCAAGTAAAGGAAGGGCTTTCTGCACGAGGACATAACAGAAGCTGCATTCACACTTGGGACTTTCTGAGTTTGAACTCAGTGCTCTTTGTCTGTACCCACTGCCACCTGACCCTCAGCCAGTTTTGCTCACCCCTTCTCATTCCTCAGCTCTTTCTTCCCTACGCCTGCGTCCAGTGGAAAACAACATGGTCCCCACATCCCAAGGGAGCCTGGATTTGGAGTTGGGATAGGGAGGACAGTGAACCCTTCCCTCTGCATTGTCCCCTGCGTGTGCTTCTGGTTTTCTTTCTTTCTTTCTTTTTTCTTTTATAAAGGCCCAGTAGATTGAGTATGTCTGCTTTTTAACTGACAAGATCAGAAAAGGAGGAGGATTAAAACCATGCATAACCCCTCAGCTGCTGCAGAAATACAGTTTGTCTCTTGCCTTTTGGTTTTATTTTGCTGGAATATGCTTGTGGCTTTCAGTTTTTTTCCCCCTCACACCAAGAGTCAAGGAGTGCTTGGTTAAAGGTAAAGATGTACTGGATTTTCATCCCCCCTGGAAACCTTGCAGTTATAATATGTTTTTGAGAACTATGTGTTTCTTATCCTTAGTGCCAGCAACTTTATTTCTCTGGCACTCTGCTCATATTTTTTTTTTTTTATGAGTGGAATGAACCCTGCTGTTTAGACAGGAATGATATGGCTGAAACAGAGCTGCTCGCTGGCAGCTCAGCACCGTGGGATGTCTTGGAATGTCGGTTCCTGAGCGGGAGTGAGCAACTTCAAATCTAGACAGGGACAAGCCCGCACCCCACAGTGCAGGCTATGTAAGGTGTAATCTTGGACTCCAAGGAGGGCACGTTACTTGGGACCACAAGGCTAACACGAGGAGTATTCAGCACTGATCTTTCATGCAGTTGATTCTAAGTGCAAAAGGAACTTAGAGAATAAGGGTTGTTGGCAGTGCTCCTCAAACACGTCTGCAGTATGTATACGTGTAATATTTTTTAAATATGTTGAAGAAAAGCATATGTTGTATAGCTGTTCCAAGCCTGCATGTGGCTTGCTTTCTCCTTTACATCATACAATGAGAATTTTTCTAGTTATTAAAGATTCACTGAAACATGACTGTCCAATAGCCCATCTTTGAGATATCTCAGAAATATGCATTCCCGGAAGTGACTGGACTTTTGAGCTGTTGCCATGGCATCTGGAGTGCTTTGCTGCACAGAGGCAGCAAGGGTACATGCCCTCTTCTTCCTCCTCCTTCTCCTCCTCCCCCTTCCTCTCCTCTTCCTCCTGCTTCTTTTTTATGTGCGTGGTGCTGGGGGGGGGGGGTGAGGATTAAACCCAGGGCCTTCACACTGAGCTATATCCCCTGCCCGTTTTTTATTTTGACACAGGGCCTAAGTCACTAACTTGCCCAAACTGGGGTCAAACTCGAGACCCTCTGTCTTAGCCTCCAGCCACCACACCTAACAGGGACAGGCCCTTCTTTACGGGAACCTTATCAGCTGAGACAAGTCTTGGCATGGTGCCATGGGCACTGGTACCCACAGCCTTGCCAGCCACTAGGATTGCATGACACTGTGTTCTGCTTCTCTAGCCTTGGTCCTCTGCAGACTGCAGAGAAAGTTATCTGCTTCCTTTTTTTTCTTTTCTTTTTTTTTTAGCATACAGCCCTGACTACCACTATGGTTCCCTAACAGGGACCCAGACGCAGTGCACCTTCCCCTCCCTTCAGAGCAGCATTGGCCTGGGCCTGTGTCCTGCCACCTGGCCTGTCTCGGGAGGGCAGCAGCATCCTGGGCCCTGAGCCCATTTCCCTGAAGCCCAGTGTCTGCTCTGCTCCTGGTGCAATCCAAGTGGTGAAAAGTTGCTCCCTCTGCACCTGACTGACTGGCCCTGCTGTCCTGGGGCAGCCATCCAGACGCAGTGCATTCACTGACGGAGCTCCTCGGACTCCTGTTGCCTCCTCCTCAGACCACACCCAGCTTGCAGTAGGAGCCGCGCCCTTGCCTGCTTCCCCTCCCCTAGAGCCCTGGCTCCACTCTGGGTGAGCGAATCCCCTTGGGGCTGGCGCTAGACTCCTTCTCTGTACCAAGCACTGTCTTGGGATCTAGAGACCCGCAGACGGAGGAGCCATTGGTGCTGCCTTCTGGAAGGGCAGAGCCTGGTAGGGAAGTCAGACAACAGCAGAGCATTGCAGTCCCAATGCTGGTCACTAGAGTGAGGGTGTGCACCAGAGCTGGGGGGCATGGAGGAGCAGAGGTGAGGCCTGGATGCATCAGAAAACCTGTACCAAATAGGTAATGTGCGACCCAAGTCTTGAAGGATGAGTAAGTGCTTGCAGGCAGACACGTTGGAAAAAATTCCAAGCAATAGGAAGAGCTTTTGCCTGGATGTAAAAGTAGAACAGCACAGGAAGAAGAGAGCAACCAACAGAGTGGGGTGAAGAGTCAGTAGGTGATTCCAGAAAAAGATATTCACGGTCAGAGCCCATAGGCCTTGAATAATCCAGGAAACAGTAATGGGAGTTTCTAAGCTCTAGTGGACAGTTCTGGACATCATCAACTCCACAACTTCCACCTCCACACAAAAGAAGAGTCTCGTTGGAACCTAGGGGTGAGGATCCTTGCTAGGAAATCTTGCACTTACAGAGGTGTGGACGCAGCACTTCCACTACTCACTCCATGGCCAGAGCATCCATGTGCTCGGTGCAAGGCAGCCAAGAGAGTGAGTTGGTCACGGAGGAGTCAGTAGCTGCCCAAGAAAGCAAAGCCAGGGACCCGATCTGTCACAAAGAGTAGCTCATGGGAGACCTTGCTGTGGACACACCATGTCCAGTAACTGTGTTGTGTGTGGAGCTTCGCATGTTGGAGAGAGACACACAAAGCTTTGTCTTGTTATTGTGGTCACAGCTGGGCCTTCTCAGCTGGCTTCCAGGCACAGGATCTCTGCCCAGGGCTGGGTGAATGGTGAACGCCACTCTCCTTCCTGGTAAGGGGTGCATACAGCTGGGTGAGTCACAGCCAACTTTCTGTCTTGGGATTGCACCCCACTTACCTTCCTTCTGTGGGTTTGTGACCCCTGGCCAACAAGGAGGCCACTGCCCATATCCTTGAGATTGCCCCTCTCTTAAAGCCGGCACACTCTGCTGCCCCCCACCATCCTGTGAAACTTCCTTTGTTTCAACATCAAGAGCCTGTTGTTCTCTTACCACATCCCCACTCGGGGTCAAGCCACCGCCGGGATGGGAAGTGTCACGAGTCCCTCAGAAGGAAGCCACACCACATGGTGGTTGAAGGTAGGGGCTTTAGGACAAGCGTGACCCTGTTCCAACCCCAGCTCCCCCACTCATTAACTCTGTGACCTCAGGTGAAGGCTTCCATATCTCTGGGTCTCATTTCTGCAAGATGAGGACAAGGCCGAGGATCCTGGAACAGTGAGGTAGTCCAGGTGGAGCCGGTGATCCACGGGCTGGCACCTGGCCGAAACTTTCCCAATGTTCCTGCTGTTACTTGCTGCTGAGACCCCCCGCCCTCCGGGGAGGAGGCTGACCCCACCACTCATGAGGAAGTCTGCTCTGCCTGGTTCATCTCCTTTCCAGTCCTCAACTTAGCGGGGTGAATAGGACCTGCTCAAGTGGCTGTGGGTCTGCTGAGATTATTCCCATGATGTCATGTCCCTGCGGCTTTTTGGGAGCTGGGTCCTGAGATTCATGGTTGCTTGATGGGGTGTGGTACCCAGAGGTCAAGAATTCCTGAACCAAGCCTGCCTTGGTGGCTACAGCCACTGACTGAGTCATGAGACGTGGTCGGTAGCTGTCAGTGGTGGACACAAACATCAGGACCCACCAAAGTCGGGTCAGTTTGCAGTGGACAGGCACTCCTGAGGTGACAGTCGGGTCCAACCCCGCTGGCCACAGACCATAGGTTTTTCTTTCCTGCAGGTAACAACTGCAGTGGCCAAAAGAGGTCAAAGCCCCTTCCTCGATACAATAGTGTTCCTCCTCTGACCCCTCTGATGTGGGTACCAGTTCGACCTTATTTTCGAGATGACTAAACTGAGGCCCGGAAGAGTCAGGCAACCTGGCCTGAGCACCTGGCTGGGCAGCCACAGGGCCTCCAGGCCTCCCGTCCCCTCTGTCCCTGCCATGCCTCCCCTGCACGTGCCTCCTGATGCTCATTTGACTCAACACAGTCGCTGTCACCCCACTCTGGGTCCCTGGTGCCCTCCATGGTGGGCTGTCACACTGAGGGACAAAACTGAAGCTGAGCCTGTCATGTTCCTGAGCAGCCCCACCTAGCTGTTGGGGAGGAGGGCCTGGGGCTTCCCCTCCGAGGGAGGCAGGAAGTGGTGGGAGAGGCTTAGGAGCCCGAGAGGGGAAAACAACTCTGTACAGTGAAACAAAGGCTCCGAGCGGCCTCCCAGGCCGCCCACGCTGCCCACACTGCCCACCCTGAGGACTGACCGCCCTCCCACTCTGCTTTCCACAGGCTTCTGGGACTCCTCACTGAACTCCCCACGAGGACGTGGCCGCCCACCCGAGCCCCCGAAAGACCCAGCCCCTGGGGGCCCTGTGACTTCCAGCCTCGGGTCCACCGCCCATGACGAAAACTGTTCCTGCGAAATCGAGCTGTCGGTAGGAAGCGAGCGCCTGTGGTTTGTGAACCCTATTGTCATCGAGGCCTGTGGAGGCGCCCTGCCCGCTGACCTGTGGCCGCCCGGCAGCTGCCTCTCCCGCCCTGAGCCTGCCACCTCCGACGCTGCTACCTCACCCGCCTCCAGGTGGGCCCCCCGCCGCCCGCCGCCCCTGCCCCCAGCGCCCTCCCCAGCCCGGGCCCCTGTGCTCCCTGCTCCTGCTTGTCCCCTGCCCAGCAGCCCCCCAGTCTCGGCCCCCCACCTCCCACCCCATGTCCCAGGCCCCACAGACCATCCAAACCAGCCACCCATGACAGCCTGCGAGAGGCTCCCACACCCCACTGCAGGCCTGGGCGCCTTCAGGGAGCAAGAGATGAAGCCGCAGACGGCCCCCAGCCCCTTGCAAGCGAGCGCTGGCCCTCCAATGCCCACAAAGAAGAGCCTTCCGGCCGTGCCTCCCAGGCGACGCATCTCTGAGAAGCTGTCCCTGGAAGACCAGAGAGCGGGGATGGTGGCTGAAGGGGACCAGCCAGGCCTTTCCAGGGCGACTCTGCTCACCCTGCCTCCACAGGGGGCCTCGAGAAGCCCTGGGGACAGTCCTCAGAGGACCTCAGAGCAAGGCCAGGAAGCAGAGGCCAAAGCCAGTGATCTAGGCAGCACGCCAGACCCTCCCAGGAAGACCAGGCAACCCCCAGTCCCGCCCCCAAGGAAAAAACGGATCTCCCCACAAATGCCTTCCCTCCTCTCAAGTCCCCCGGAGAGTGCCAAGCCCCCCACAAAGGAGGTAACCTCTGAGAAACCCACACCTGGTGCACCCAGAGAAGGCCAGGCCGCTGCCCTCCAGGCTGGGACTCCACACCTCCACGCCCAGCCCAGCACCTGTGCCCAGAGCTCTCCAGACTTCAAGGGCTCCCTGGCCTCCCTCTCGGAGAGCCTGGGAGTGCCCTCCTCCGCCATGGACCAGGACTCCTACTCAACCAGCAGTGCAGAGGAGGAGCTGGATTTCAGCAGCCCCAATGTGAAAAAGAAGCCATCGATGATCTTGGACAAGGCACGCCACCGGCTGAGCTTTGCCAACTTTACCAATGTCTTCCACGCCTTCCTCTCCAACAACCGCAAGCTGTACAAGAAGGTGGTGGAGCTGGCGCAGGATAAGGGCTCGTACTTTGGCAGCCTGGTGCAGGACTACAAGGTGTACAGCCTGGAGATGATGGCACGCCAGACCTCCAGCACAGAAATGCTGCAGGAGATCCGCACCATGATGACCCAGCTCAAGAGCTACCTGCTGCAGAGCACCGAACTCAAGGCCCTGGTGGACCCTGCCCTGCGCACAGAGGAGGAGCTCGGTCAGTACCTGCCAGGGTGGGGATGAGAGGGAGGGAAGAGTGAGGGGCATAGACTTAGGAGCCCCTATGGGTGACACAGTTGGTGCCCCACCCTCACTGCTCTCCCATCCTCAACACCCCACAGCCATCGCTTCCTACCAGGGGGCACGAAGGCTAGCCCCATCCCCCTACGCCCATCCTTGCTGCACTCCACTTCTCTATTCCTTCCTTCTGTTCCCCAGTACATCACATGAACCCAAATCCTTTCCTAGGCAGCCACCCTAAGCCAGCTCACTGCTCTAACTCCTCTCTCAAGCAGCCCCCAGCATTCCCACCATGCCCGCCTCTAACCCAATAACTAGCAAACTTTTTTGAGTTTGTGATTCATAGTGAGATCTATATTGTACACTGCAAACAACTGCACACCTGCATAAATATGTAAAATAGCCAGACATGGTGATGCATGCCTGTAATCCCAGTTACTCAGGAGGCTAAGGCAAGAGGATCTCAAGTTCAAGGCCAGCCTGGGCAACTTATCGAGACTCTGTCTCAAGATAAAAAATAAAAAGGTATGGCGGTGTGTAGACCAGTGGTAGAGTACCGCTTAGTTCAAGCCCTGGTACCACATGCACACATGCACGCACAAATCACACTTCCGTGGCTAAAGCTGTTGTTAAAACATGGAACTGCTGATGGACTACCTAGTTAGTAACAGTCCCTCTCCACGCCCCCCAAGTGGCACTTTCTCGGGGTCCCCCAGCTCTCTCTTCCCATCTCCAGTAAGTAAAGGTTAGTGCTGGGGACAAGGAGGGACACGTGGGACTCTGCAACATAGTCAGTTCATTGTGTTTCTTGCAAAAAGAGCAACAAATGTTGTCTTCACAAGGAGAGGAGACTGTCAGGCCACAGGATTGATGGGCGCTGTGGGTGTGGGGCTGGGTGGTGGGGCTGAGGTCAGAGGCCAGCAGCTGCCTCCCTGGCTGCCATGTGCATCTGCACAGGGTTCTAGGAGGGGAGGGTTCTCTGGGAAGGAAGCTCGGGGGCAGCATGGGCAAGGGCTACCCACAGCAGCCTGAGATTTATCTCATAACTGGGGGCCAAGTCAGAGCAACACAGGCCTTGGAGCTCTCCCTGGGGAACGCTAGGTCCCATCGTTGAGCAGAGAGTTTAGAGAGTTATGAGCCACCCAGCTCTGCACCAGACACAGTCTCCATGCTGGAAAAACAGAGGGGAGAAAACCTGCGCCTGCCCCCTGAGCTTGCCTTTGAGACTGGTGACAGGCGGTCAGCAGGAAACTTGAGGAAGGCATCCAGTGAAGTGATGCTGTAGGGGACACGACAGGAAGTGAGGTCAGGAGGCACCTGGGGAGGTGGGTCACCAGGACCTGCAGGCCACCCTGGGGACGTGGCTTTCCTGCAAGCAATTTTCCTGCTGTGGCAGGTTCAAGTCCAAAAGTGACTGTCTCACCCGTGCAGGCATCACTCTAGCTGTGAGGATGAGTGGGAGCAGAGACGTGCTCTGAAGCCACTGTCCCTCTCTGGTCATACAGTGAGGGTGGCAGGTTCAGGCAGAGGCAAAGCGGGTGGGACAGGGAGCTCGGATTCTGGTCTGCCCTCAAGGTGGGCCACGGGACTGGTGGACTTTGGGTGTGGGGGTATGTTGGGTCCCTAGGAGCTGCAGCTCTTGCTCCCTGAGGTGGGCACTGGAGAAAAGTCCTCGGGCTCAGATTTGGACATGTGACCTTGGAGACGCTTACCAGACACCCGAGTGAGGGTGTGGAGTAAGCTGCTGAGATCTGAGTCTGCACTGGGGTGCAGTGTAGGCCTCAGACATTTGGGAGCTGTCAGCACAAAAAGAGCCATGAGACTGGGTGAGATCAGCCCTGGCAGGATGGAGCCCCTGGCAGCTTGCAGACCTGGAGGGCATGGAAGGGCGTGGAGGCTTGGAGAGGCTCACGAGGCCAGAGGGGGCTGAGCTGAGGAGAGACTGGGCCTGGGCTTTCCTCTGGGCAGAGACAGCAGTGTGGATGCTGGCAGAGAGGTGGGTGCTGTGGTGAGAGGATCATGGGCCATTCCCGAGGCTGAGTCAGGCAGAGGATCTGGCCTGGAGTCAGTGAGGCTTGGAAGGGTACGTGGAGGGCGCAGAAGAGGGGACCAAGCAGGGAGATGAGTCAGGGAACTGACTGATAAAGGAGCTGAGTGCCAGCCAGACCATTGCCAGAAACAGCCAGAGACCTGAGCCCCAGGGTGGCCAGCTGGGGACAGCGACTCACCACAGGGTATCTGCAAAGGGCAACTGTCTCAGGTACCAGGAGGCCAGCAGGTACTAGATGTGGCGTCTGCCTGACACAACAGTGCACAGTGTCCCCAGAGCCTGCCCTGGAGCCTCAGGCAGAGAGAGGGAACGAGACTGAGCAGCAGCAGCAGGGCCAGGAGCGTTCCAGACACCGCACACCTCAGCCTTACGACTGGAGCCAAACCGAGCAGCTGGGCCACTGCTGTACCCAGATGTCACAGCTCACAGGTTCAGTGACCAAGCAAGAGGACATGGAGCCAGCAGCAGAGCTGATCCAGACCAGGGAGTGGCCCATCCACGAGCATCTGCTCTGCTGCTCTGCCCCTCCACGCCGAGTGAGACCCTAAGCCACATGAGGCACCTGCCTTTGGTGTTAGGGTGAAAGGTGGAAGGAGCAGTTAAGACCCAGTCCCTGCACCTGTCCGAGGTCGCAGAGGACAGCATCTGGAGAGGGAGCATCTGCAGGAGAGCCAGGGCTCTCAGATGTGAGGGCCTGGGGACAAGCACAGCTGTGTCGTCACAGAGTGGGACACGGCCTGGAATGGGAAGGAATGCAGTAAGGTCACACAGGAGCCCGGGCAGTGGGCAGCAAGGTCACTCCCCAGTCTGGGCTCTGAGAATCCTCCCGATGGAGGGGAGGAGGGGGTTGGCAAGACAGGGGCCCTGGAGAGCCAGGACGGACAGCCAGACCCAGACAAGAGCAACCCCGTGCAGGAAGGGCTGTCCAGGCCGCTGCTGAGGGTGGGATGTGAGACTCGGCATGAGTCTCCCTGAGGACAGCGCGGCCCAGGCGTCCTCCACAGGGACAGGATTGGATCATCACTGTGGTGCCCAGCGATGTGAGTCCAGGTCCTTGTTTGGCCTCCACCCCACCTGAGCCTCGTTTCTGTGGGCAGGGGAACCCTGTACAGTAAAGGACACATTGCTGTGGCCCCTGCAGAAGCCCCTCCTTGCTTCCAACGCACTCTTCCCATCGTTCTTGCCACTTTCTGAAGCCGTTCTGGGAGTCCTCTTTCATGAGTGTCTTTGCGAGGTGTGATAAAAAGTAATGTGGATGCTGCTGCTGAGCGCCATCCAGCAGAAAGGCAGCTTTGTAAAAACATGACTCCGTGTCCTCATCCACCTTTTTTATCGGCACCAGGTAACTTCTGGCTCTTCCCCAAAGTCAAAATGACCATAAAAGGGAAACATTTTAAATTGATTCAGGACATCGAGGCAGCCATGACAGCACAACTAAAGCCACTCGTGAAACAGGACTTCAGACCTGCTTCAGAAAGCAGCAAGATAATAAGATAAGCATGTTCCAAATGAGGAGGAGTACTTTTAGGGGGATCAATGGCCATATGTATTTTACTGTAATAATTTTTTTAATTTGAACATTCACCATATTTTCAGTCACACCCTGTAGAGTTATTGTGAGATCAGAGTTCATTAATGCCCACTCCCCAAGTTGATCAGGACTGCTTGGTGAATCAGATAACATTTGAATGGCAAAGGGCAAGCCCATGGGGCTGCAGCAGGTACAAAGGCCCTGAGGCAGGAGCAGCCTGGCAGAGAGGAGGAGCAGCATGAGCACAGGGAGCAAGCAGAGCTCCAGTGAAAGGGCCTGCAAGGCCATGGGAGAGACTTTGGCTTTGATTTGACTGCACTGTGTATTGGTTAGTTTTCCTGGCACTAGGACAAAATACCTGATATCCACAGCTTATGGAAGAAAGGTTTGTTGGGCTCATGGTGCCAGAGGTTTCAGTGCATGGCTGGCTGGCTCCAGGGCAGGACCATCGGGGCAGAGGAAGGTTGCATTCAAACACGTAACAGGGGCCAGAGGCTACTGACATAGCCCAGACAAGCAGTGTTGGGGTGGCCTGGGCAGCCCGGGTCAGGGCTCTGGGCGTGGAAGTGATGAGAATCTGGGTATGCTCTATTTTTGAGACGAGTCAAGCAGATGTGGGTCTTGAAAGAGATGTCAAGAATAAACCCACCAGGCCAGGGATTTAGCTCAGTGGTTTTGCCGCCTGCTGGGCAAGTGCAAGGACCCGAGTTCGATCTCCGGCACAAAAAAAAAAAAAAAAGAATAAATCCACCAGTCATTTATCGGGCATCCAGGCCCTCAGCATACAGCTGGCCAGGTTGTCCACTGCACAACTCCAGTGTGGCCGGTGTGCACTGCACTGCTAAGCAGCCCTGTGGGTTCACTCCATGCCAGGCCCTGTGAACAGCACCGAGATATAAGGCCCAGTTACTGCAGCTGCCCAGGGTGCCTGTGCCCGTTTGTCTGCAGTGTGGATCTGTCGGACCCACACAGGATCCATGTGTCAGGCCTGCCGGGGCTGAGTGTGCCCCGCAGGGAGCAGGACAGGAGGCTGCACTGCTGGGCCCCTGCCGCTGACAGCCTCTCCTTGCTCTGCCCGCCCACAGAAGCCATTGTGGAGTCGGCCCTCTACAAGTGCGTCCTGAAGCCCCTGAAGGAAGCCATCAACTCGAGCCTGCACGAGCTCCACAGCAGGGACGGCTCCCTGCGGCAGCTCAGAGAGAACCAGCAGGTGGTCCTGGCCACCACCACCACCGATCTGGGAGTGACCACCAGCGTGCCCGAGGTGCCAGTCATGGAGAAGATCCTGCAGAAGCTGGCCAGCATGCACAAGGCCTACTCGCCCGAGAAGAAAATATCCATCCTGCTCAAGACCTGCAAGCTCATCTACGACTCCATGGCACTTGGCAACCCAGGTAGAGGGCTCCCTGGCTGCAGGGTGGGCCGGCTCCCTCTGTCCTGGCCCCTCTCCCGGCTTCCGGCTGCGGAACCCCAGTCTGCACACAGCGATCTGTGTGTGTGTCTGTGACCAGATTTCCCCTTTTCATGAGGACATTGGTCATGGCAGGCTAGGGGCTTTCCCTGCTCCAGTATGACCTCACGGCCAGTCACATCTGCAGTGACCCCATTTCCAAATAAGGTCCCATTCTTGGGTGCTGGGAGTTTGTTCTTGGGCTTGGCCTCAGCTGGGCTCCCGTGTCTGTGGTGAGCTGGGGCCGGCTGAGCTGGCTGACTGAGGGTGGCCACACTCAGGGCAGCGACTGGCAGTGGCTCCTCCCCCTGCATCAGGTTAGCCCGGGCTTGTGCCCAGCAGAGCACAGCCAGGCCTGCTGAGACCTGGCCTGGACTGCCCTTCTCCAAGGGAGGAGTGAACCCCACTCCTCAGATGGCCACAGCCGCACGTGCAGGGCAAGGCCCTGAGGACATTTCACACAAGTTGTTTCCATATTCTCAGTGACTGGGAATGGGCCGTAGGCATCTTCGTTTCCCTGCCTCAGGGTCCCCAACTGTAAAATGGGGCTGAGAACACCTCTGGAGGCTCTTATGAGGAGGCCAAGTGTGTGTGAGTACTCAGATGTTAGGGTCCCACCATCCCTGATCTGTGGGGGGCACAGAGCACTCAGTGGTTCCCAGCTGGGTTTCTCCAGGCACCCAGAGCCGCCAAAGGGACACCAGGCAACAGGCCCAGAGCCATCCTCGCCGCCGCCAGCCCCGCGGGACCTGTTTTACACACAGGGTTCTGCATGGGATTTTGTTTGAAATAAATAGTGCTCTATTTTTTAAGTCTTTCAGATAATTTCAAAGAGCCCAAGAATAGAAGCAGGGCGTTGAATCAGGCACGCCGGCATACTCTTGCGAATTGTTACCATCTTACCCCATCTGCTTTCTCTCTCGGTGCACACATACTTCTTGCCTGAATCATAGAAGAGATATGTTACATGCTCTGGGCCCTTTGCCCCTAGACGCTTTCCTGAGTGCGCCATGGAATGTCTGGGAGCACGAAGCCTGCATGCCCCTGTACCGCCACTCCGGAGCTGTCCATTCCAGAAGTTTCCACTGTTTTTTATCTAAGCTGTCAGGTGGTCTCCTGGTTGAGTAAGGTCCTTGTTAGCAGCCCCTCTCCAGGCCGGGACCGAGCCAAGGGCCAGATACTCCCTGTAGCAGGCATGCGTGTGCGTGTTTCACCTCCTTTAATTTGGAGTATTCGCACAGCCCGTCTCTGTCGTTCATAACATTAGCAGTTTTGAGATTGAAATGCAGACTTCCTTCCCCACCCCCTGCTTTTTCCTTTACGAGAAAGTTCCCCATTTTGTGTTCGTCAGATGTTTCTTCATGATTAGATTGAGGTTATGCATTCTAGGCCACATCCCCATTGACTCGTATTCTCCTCTGACTTTGAGATTGGGTGATTTTAGGACAAGGCCCCAGGCCCTGGACCCGTAGCTGTCTCCTGTGGGGTGTTCCCAGTGGCTTGTGCCATCTGTAGCCTTGTGGACTCCAAATGGGGTCCAGAGACCAGCAATCCTGCACTGAAGGCCAAGGAGCCCTTAGGGACCCTCGGGGAGGCAGAGCTCCAGTCTGTGTCCTCCACCCAGAAAACAGCCCCTCCCAAGCCTACCACCACCACTGCCCACCTGCCCGGGGCTACCTCTGGCCTTCCAGGAACCAGGCCCCCTGCCTGCCTCTCCTGTGGCCTTGATGCTGTAACAACAGATTGGTGCAGTTCTTGTGTGCCCCACTGAAAACAAGAATAAAATTCGGCCTGCCTACAGGTGAAACCTGTAGAAGAGCATAAGTGGGTGAACTTGGAAGCACAAGATCTGAGTTCCCCGGCCGCACTGTCCTTTCCAGCAGGAGAGCTGCAACTGTGCCTGGTACCCCAACCCCACATCACCTCACCCTGTGCCTCTGCTTTTCTTCCAGCCAGCCTCGAATTTCACGATGGCAGTTGACTCCATTTCCCACTAAGGCGAGTGTAGAGTGCTGGGTCAGACAGGTTGGGGAGTTTGCAGAGGCAGAAAGCCTGGGATAAACCTGGCCCTCCATCTGTACCCAGGAGCAGGCCCAGCTCCTGTGGGTTCATGAGGCTTGGTGAGAGCAGTGAGGCTTCTAGATTCCCCTCTTTTTACTTTGGCCAGCAAGTGATTCCCACCTCTTTGATGACTAAGGCCAGACACTGAAAAGCAGGAGAAATAGATCCAAGCCCAGGAATCCTCTGAGGGGTGATGAGATACAGGGTCAGATCTTCTAATGAAGATAAATGGCAGGAGATACCAAGGTGTTGAGGCACACAGGCTGCCCTGGTGCCTTCAGTAATCTGATGCCAAAGGACTTCCGGAGATGCCACCCAGCTCTCGCCCTGGGACATGGAGTGCACATGGCCAGGTGGCTAGATGTGGGGCCAGCGGGCTGGTGATGGGGCCCGGGTCCCTTGACATCCACCTCCCAGGAGAGCATGAAGTCCAGAGTTTGTGGCTGGTCCAGGCAGGGCTAGGGCTGGGAAACTGGATGGGAGGAAGGTTCTGATTCGGAACCCAGGGGCCTTAGGACATTGACTGAGGGTGAAGAAGCCAGAGAGAAGGTCAGGCTGTTGATTTTTTTAAATCTATGCTAAAAAAAAAAAACTAAAATGACTTGTGATGACAAAGGTTGTTCGTGTTTATTGCTGAAAAATTGATCAGTGGTAGTGTTTTGGAGAATTTCTAGTCTCAAATGATACATAGGTAGGTAGGTACATGATAGATAGATAATTAACTAAGGAAATACTGGCTGCTGTAACATCTAAACTCTATTATATCTAACTCAGAAGTTTATTTCTCACTTATGTAAGTTCAGTTGAATTGGGGGCTACCAATTGTCATGTAGAGATCCATGTGGAGAGAGGCAATTTAGGTGCCCCGGGCATTGACGCCTGGTGACACAGAGACCTCACTTTCCACCCCACAGCACAGCTGGAGTTGAGCCCCTCTGCGATGTCATGCACTAAGGTTCTTAGGACACGTTGCCCTCCTGACCTTCATAATGATCAGGTCTTACACCACCCACAGCCCGGGCACCCAGCAGGCAGCATGCTAAGCACACGCCATCTTTTCCTTACACCCTAACAACCACTCCATGGCAGGTGGATGTCACTGTGCTCCCTATTTCCAAGGAAACTGAGTCGCAGTGCAGTCAGCATGGTCAGGGCCACTCTGAGCAGCTGAGCGGTAGAGCAGGTCTGGAACCCCGGCCTGCATCCCCAGCCATCCTCCATGGGGCACCAGCGGTCAGAGATGGCCTCAGAAAAGACAGGCCTAAGTCATGGTTTCTGCACCCTGCAGCCTGATGCTTCTCAGAGCCAGTCTGGGAGGCTGTAGCTGCCTGGCTGCCTCCATAGTGGGCTGAGCTCCCTGAAGAGGAAGCCTGGGAGTTGGGATGATGCCAGGCAGATGCAGTGTTGCTCAGGGCAGAAGTTGGACTTAACCAGTGTCTCTGCAAAGGGCAAGCCACCGAGCACGGGCTCAGGAGCTCAGCAGGAAGGCGGGCTGGCTCCATGGCTCACCCCACCCACAGAGCGTAGAGGTCACCACCTGCCCACCAGTCCTTCTCCCCAGGCCCTCGGTCACTCAGCCAGCAGCTGGAAGTCTAACCTAAACCGGTAATGTTCAAACTGGATCGAGGGAATTGTCTAGAGGCCCGGACAGAGCTGGGAGTGGCCCTGAGGGTGCCATCAGGGAACAGGAGAGGAACTGGGCATCCAGTCCTGCCGCCCCCACCCTGGCCAGCCAGAGAAGCTGACATGCGTGAGCTGCCCCTCCGAGAAAGGCCAGTTCAAATTCCACTGCATTGGAAAGTTTCAACTTCTGCCCTCTTATGCTTTCATCAATAAATTCATCCAACATTGCAAAACCATCTGTTGACAGTAGAGATGTGAACAGAAAAACCCTGGAAGACCAGTCCCGGTCTTTAAGATGTCCCCAAATCAAGCAAGCAGGGTAAGGGTCTGGGTGTCGAAGCCAGGTGCTTCCTGGCCCAGCCCTCAGGGAAGGCCTCTCTGAGTAAACACACTCATTTTTCCACTCTTCAGCGACAGGACCCCGGGTGCCCATTATAAGGGCCTCAGACCTGGTTGGTGGGGTGTTCAGGAAGAAAGCAAGCTGCTGTCAGCAGCAGTCATGGCAGAGAGCAAAGATCAAAGCACATCACCGTTGTGAGCCTTGTGTGCCTCAGGATCACTGCACCAGCCACCTGCTCCCGGAAAGAGCCCATGGGGACAACTGGGGCGATGGTAGTTAAAAAAGGATAAATCCTTTTTCTAGATCAGGGGGTCTGTAAATCATAGCCCCCCCCCCACCAACTCTGGCCTGCCACCTGCTTTTATATATTTATTGTTATTGAAACATAGTTGCATCTATCCATATACAGTATCTAGGGTTGCTATGTTACAGTGGACCCCTGAACGGTGGCGGCAGACACCGAATGTCCTGGAAAACTAAAGATATTTATCATCTGGTCTGGCACAGAAAAAAGTTTGCTAATCTCTCTTTAAATAATGCTTCCTGAATGACCAGACTTCCTTTCAGCTGTGCATTTGATGCTCACAACAGCCTTAAAAACAGTTATTCCCAGTTTTCAGGTGGGAAAAGTGAGACTCACTTTTCAATCTTCAATTGTACAACTCACCAGGCAGCAGTTAGGGCCCTCCAGATCCTCACAGTCTTCGTGATCCCAGAGAACACCCTTGGGCTCATTCTTGTCTGAAACAGAGCTTTCCCTCTCTGAAGGCCCCTGACTGCTCTGTACAGCTTAGTGTGAGCAGCTCCCCATACTACAGATGGCAAGGCAGATGGAACTTGGCAGAAAAGAAAGCAGAAATCACCAGGAAACAGAGGTTGCAGCCAGCAGGGCTTTGGGATGCAGAGCCAGGCAGGTGTGAGCTCTGATCCATGCCAGACAGATGTTCGGATCTCCAGAAATTTGTTTTGCTGCTGTGCCAGCATCCCAATGCCGCTGCCTGGGGCCCTCTGTACACAGGCAGAGCCAGGAACCAGGGCTCCCAGCTTCCTGGAAGAAGAACGCAGCCCTTGCTACACAGAGAGCACACTTCAGCCACGCCTGATGCTTGCATAGGTCCGTGAGCACTATCGGGTCACAGGGCCTTGTGCATGCTTCTTACCTACAGAAGGAGAAGATCCAGGTTTCTAGCCCCAGCTCTGCAAGCGACTAGCTGTACACTTGCAGCCCTGAGCCTCAGCTGCCCTGCAGTGTGATCGGACCTGTTACTTCTGAGGCCATCAGTGCACTGAAATTGGCTGCTCTACCAGTTCTGGAGAGCCAACTGTTACAACTCAGACACTGGCAAACACAGCAAGTCAGCCTTCGTTTTGTTTTTCCTTCAGAGAGCCATTTGAGAAGCTGCTCCCAGCACACCGGCAGAACCAGCATCTGTGGCCATGACCCTGAGCCCAGGCAGACAGGATGGGGCCCAGTGAGAACATGCATGGGGCTCTGCTCAGTCCAGTCAGCATCCTACATCCCAGCCTTGTGCCAGGGCATGAAAAAGATGGGACAGAGGCGCAGAGAGGTCTAGTGACTCAGGACAGCTCACACAGCCCCATCTCTGCGTCTCAGAGCTCGAAGTGTGAGGGAAGGGGCGGGCTCTGAAACAGTGCAGTCACTGAGGAGCTGGAGCAGGATTTGGGAGAAAGAAGAGTTGGTGACAGCAAGATAGGGAAGGTGTCCCAGGCCTCAAGGCCACAGAGGGCGAGAGAGACTCAGCACCGTGAAATGTGACCCGGGAGGGTAATGGAGGCATGGTCCTGAGGTGGAAGTTGGGGAGCAGAGTGAGCACCAGGACTGGGGCAGGCCGGGTGGAGGCAGGCCAGAAGGTGCGTTTCCTGGGACTGCAGGTGAGTTAAAGGTGGATCCAAGTAGGTCCTAGCTCATCACATTCTTGCCATGTGACCTTGGGCAAGTAGCTTAACTTCTCTGAATCTCACTTCCCTCCTCCATAAGAGAACACAGTGGACTGAACTCACCTCCAGAGTCGCTGTAAGAATTCATCGATATGATGCTCACAGAATCTGCTTTGCCTTTTAAAGTGTCACACAAATGCGGCTGTCTGAGGGTGAGGTCAGATTGCAGCGAAGGTAAGGAAGGGATTGGCCAGGCAGGTGGGTGTGGCAGACTCCAGGGGCAGGGACACAGGTGACCTGCTCGGAGGCCACTGGCTGCATGGTTTGGCAGGAGCTGGCAGGGTGAATCATCAGTGAGTGGTCTCCGGGCACACTCCTGGAAGCCTGGCCTTGACTGTAGCAGTGGGGAGCCACTGATGGTTCTTGGGAAGGGACAGGGCACACTCAGACCTTCCCTCTAAGGAAGGAAGCTGCTGGGCAGGTTGGGGGTGGGGCTGGAAAAAGCAATAGACGAGTGCAGGAAGTGGTCAGATGGGGGATTCCCAAGTGGGACATAGGGCCCCGGGGAGCAGGGAGGACCCCAGCCTTCCATCTTGGGACTGAGAGGGCTGCCGCCAAGGAGGAAAGGTCCCTGGGGACTGAGTCAGAGCTCCTCACTTATGTGTTCATTCACTCACCTGGAACTACTTCCTGTGCCCTTGTCACGTGCCAGGCTGTGTATGCAGAGATAGAGGCCAGGTGCCAGCAGGTGATTGGGGAAGACGTGGGATCTGAACATCCTCTGGCGGGAACCAAGGAGATGGGCCCCAAATTCCTGCCTTGGGGATCAGCAGGGATTCCTCCAGGGGAGCAGCAGGGATTCCTCCAGGGGAGCATGGAGTGAAGAAAAAAGAGGACAAAGAACTTTTTGTCCCCTGTCGCACCACATGGCCCAGCCTCCAAGCCCCTGAGCCTGGCCCCAGTCTGGACCATCCTGAGAGTCCTGACCCCTCGGGCAGGGCTGCTCCCCTTGGCACTGTGGGTGTCTGAGGCTCTGTGAGCTTTGGCAGGGGCTGCCCTGTGCCTGGGGGACCTTTTGAAGCACCCTTCCTCCTCCCCTGGGAGGCAGAGCCACCCTAGCTGAGCCACTTCCTGGCAGCCAAATAGCTTGCTGGACTGCATTCCTTGGGCAGCTATACAATAGTAAGAAAAAAATCCGTTCATGGAGGTGGA
Organism: Heterocephalus glaber; assembly: GCF_000247695.1. The sequence goes on from NW_004624734.1 coordinate 9,184,802, forward strand.
GTGCAGATTGCTTGAGCTCTAAGGCAAGGCGTGAGTTGTAAGTGAACCCTTCAGGCCCGGTTCTGGTACAGAGCCGCACCATCGGGCTCAGCCCTGTTCCCTAACTATCAATCAAAGAAGAAAATGTAAATCTCCATGTGCCAGGATTTAATAATTAAGCTATCCATGTGAACAATTCCAAACATGAAATGACATTTCCCCAGGAGCCCCTAAGGCTCATAAAGATGCCAGGAAACTCCTCAGAATGAATTCTGCACAGGGAGGGCCCCAAAGCCAGGGAAGCTAATGGGCTGAGGCTACGGAGCTCAGGAAGAAGAGGAGAGGGTCGTCTTTAGGAGGGGTTTTCACTAGAGCATGGCAGGGCACTCTTTGAAATCCTGTCATAGTATTCTCACCGACACCCCATGTTATCTGTGTCTGGAAATGCAGGCTCAGAGAGGTAAAGCAAGCATGCAAAGGTCACACAGCTGGTAGGCTGTGCATTGAGACCTACCCTCCAGGTCTGACTGACTCTGCTTTTCAGTGCCACGAGTTGCCAACCCCTTCAGCCTGTTTATCTTACAGGTGGAAAACCTGAGCCACCCGAGAAAGCAGAACACAGATACCAGTAATAGTTCTTTCTGTAGCCCTTTACAGCTGCTGCCTCAACTTCATAATCTTTTTCTCATCATATTCTCTCAAAAGGCCATCAGAGCCGATGTTGCTGGTCCCAGTTTGCAGATACAGAAACGGAGAGTGGCCAGCAGGGCACGAAACAGGGCACGATGTTCTCTGGAAAGCTAGACAGAGGGGCAGGCTGGTTAGTAAGAGGGCTTTGGTGAATGCATGAGCAGGTGTGCAGCAGCTGCTCTGGCCACTACCCAGGTGTGCTTCCAACTGCTGTTGGCAGCTTGTGTTCTGGAGAAGTTAGGCTGCAGTTTAGAGTGCTGGTGACACACCCACATAGCACAGTGACTTACATAAAACTGAACATTTTTCATGGCTTGCTCTGGTACAAGCTGACAAGATACCTCTCCTCTCCAAGGTCCTCAGAGACCCAGGCTTCTCTCACCTTCTTGCTCCACCATGCTTGAGCTTTTCTTTATCCACATGTTCCTCCCCCTCAGGAACGTGACCCGGAAGTTGAATGTGGTATTTCCCTCGAGTCTCATTAAGTAAAACTTAGATATATGGTTGACCTAGCTGCAAGGGAAGCTGAGAAATGTAGTATTTATTTATTTATTCATTCATTCATTCATTCATTTATTTGGGGAGGGTACCGGGGATCAAACTCGGGACCTTGCGCTTGCAAGGCACATAGCAGCACCACTGAGCTAAATTCCCGGCCCCTTTAGTCTTTATTTTTGGAGGCCATGTTCCACCTAAGTCAGAGGTTCTGTTACTATGAAAATAGAAACTGAACAAGGTAGAGGAGGCAAAGAGGCAAGGTTCTCTTTGGCCAGTTGTCCATGACCTTGAAATCACAGTCCCTGGCTTGGCTGTTGGCCTTAGCTTGGGAGGGTCCTGAGGGCAACAACCAGCTATGACTCCCTCCACCTCCACATGTGCAGGGCCCACACTAGTGCCTACTACAATGGCTGGCAATTGCCCAGTGCTCTTTTTGTGCCACCCTGCCCTGAGAGCCACCTGCAGGGCCAGGATTTGGGTGCAGTGAGACTGTCACTTTCAGGACACAATGTAAGGGGTGCCCTAAAATCTCAGTAACCAAGATACATTTGTATGTATGCATATATACATTTTTTTAAATTCAGTGGTTTTTAGTATAGGCACAATATTCTAATTTTCCTAATATTCTAATTTTGAACATGTTCATCACCCCCAAAAGAAACTCTGTCCCCACTAGCCGTCACTATCCATTCCCACCTCCCACCATCCCCTGGCACCACCAACCTGCTTTCTGTCTCTCTAGATTTGCTTATTCTGGACATTTTCTATAAAGAGAGTCATGCAATGTGTGGTCTTCTGTGGCTGGCTTCTGTTGGAAGATAACATTTCCATGGTATCATCACATCCTGACACGCATCACTAGTTTTTTCCTGTGTGTGACCTAGTGGCATCCCATTGTACACATAGACCCCTTTGTCTGCATTTACCAGGTGATGAACATTTGGGCTATTCCCACTTGTTGGCCATCATAGAGAGTGCTGCTGGGAACTGTACACAAGTGGAAAAATGTCTTCCTTCTCTCCGGTATATAATTTAGGGGGGAATCTGAGGTCATATGGCAAAATAAGTACTACTTTAATGTAATATTTTTAAACATAAAAATTCCTATACAAATCCATGATGAGCAAGATACCAACATTTTAAATAAATACAGGGAACATTGTACAATAGGAGTGATCACTGCTAACCAGCCTGTGGCTTCCAGGCCCTGACGTGTTTATGAGTGCTAATGACAGTGGCGGACAGATTAACACCGGGTTTTACATGCAGCGGGTTTTTTACATTGTAGAGCATTTGTTAATTTTTTTTCCACCTGCTTCTACATATGGGAGGATATTTGGATAAATATCTACAGAAGACATGGACATGGGGCTATAATTCCAGTACCCAAGGAGGCCAAGGCAGGAAGACTGCAAGTTCAAGTCCTGCCTGTGCAATTTAGCAACTTAGCAAGACCTTGTTTCAAATAAGGGCTGGGATGTGGCTCAGTTGTAGAGCACCCCAGAGTTCAATCCCCAGCACTACCAAAAAATCTACAGAAGCACACTTTTTCCTTTTGTCTCAGGCCTCCATATGTCAACATGGCACTTGCTGCCTGTGTCATTTCACTTAACCCCTGGCACCTTATTCTCCAACCTCTCTGCCAAGGTTAGAGGAGAAAAGGGACCTCCCCTGGCCCACACCCTGTGAATGGAGGAGTTGGGATTTGAACCCAGGCCTACGGCAGAGCCCCAGCCTCTCACCCTGTGTGGCTCAGGAATTCAGAATTTGGCTGGCCACGGGACAGTCAGTGAGCTCTGAGCAAAACATGGCCTACTTCATCTAATTGTCATGAGGATCAAGGAGAAGGTGCATCTTAACTATGAAGCCTGCTCTCCCCAAGGGCTCGCCCTGGGCCACAGCCATGACAAGCACTGAGGGAAACATCCCCTGGTGTGCCTAGGAACTTGCCGGTCATACCTCAGGTCCCCTACGTGTGAAAATTTTTATATCTAAGAGTTAAAAAAATAATCTGGCTGCTCCAACACACAGATGCTTCTCCTGGACCATGAGGAGAATGGAGCTGATCGTGTTTCCTTTTTCACTTTGGCCACGAGGAAACTCAAAGCTAAATTTGTTACTCTGAAGGAGCAGTTGTGTAGGTTCTTGCTTATTTGTGTTTTTATTTTTCATATAATACTGTTCCTCTTGTAATTTATACTTGTCCTGATGCTTACTCTTTTTTTTTTTTTTTT
>NW_004624734.1:9188302-9218649 GCF_000247695.1 Heterocephalus glaber
TTTTTTTTTTTTTTTTTAACATTTCTGGGCTTTGAACCCAGGGCCTTCACACTGAGCTACATCCCCAGCCCTTTATTTATTTGGGGGGGGGGTTACTGGGAATTGAACTCAGGACCTTGTGCTTGTGAGGCAGGTGACAGAACCACTGAGCTAAATCCCCGGCTCCCCTTTTTTTATTTTTTATTTTGAAACAGGATCTTACTGAGTCACTAAGTTGTCCAAGCTGAGCTTAAATTTGCCATCCTCCTGCCTCTGCCTCCCAGAGTTCTGGAATTACAGGTGTGTGCTACCACACCCACCCTGATGTTTACATTTTTATTTAGATTTTCCTCTTTTATTGGGTCTATTTCCCAGTGGCCACTAAATCTTTTGTAAAACATGTCAGGAATAAACTTTTTGAAAGAACCGTGAATTGCTGGCATATGTTGGGGTGACTGTTAGTCTACCCAGGACACACAGAGCTGCAACCACAGTGCCTCCGACCTCTGTGAGGTCACACACAGACCTGGTGCCCGCCTCCCCCCCAGTGCAGCCTGAGCCCTGGCCTCCCTGTGTTAGCAGGAGTGAGAAGCGGGGTTAGGAACCCAGTCCCATTGTGCAGGCTGCTTGGGCGGGCTGTCTGTCCCCAGGTCTCGTGAGGCAGACCAGGATGCTGACGAGAGCTCTGGGCCAGGCTGTCCCTGTTGGAATTCGTCCCCTCCAGGTTTAGCCCTTGGTTCTGTGCAGTCACGGGTGGTCTTCAGGCACCTTTGGGCCTGCCACTGCCCTACTCCCTCCTCTACCTGTCTCAGTGGCCACATCAGCTGCTGTCAGGGTCCCCGAGCCCCATGAGCCTCTCTGGCTCAGGCAGAGACACGAGTTGTTCCTTCCAGCCATTTTTTAGGGAACCCAACCCGGAAAAGCTAAACCCCGTGGGGTGAAAGGGTGCACTGGTAGGATCTCGGGCTTGATGCACGATCAGGAAGAGCTCCATTTCAAAGCTGAGGAGGGAGATGTGGTTAAGGGCACAGGGAACCTGCCCAGAAGGCAGGGCTGGCCTGCAGACAGTGACTCCAGGCAGGCCTGTGAATCAGTGTGATGTGAATTTGATGACCAAGTGCAGCCAGGCGTGGGACCGCTTTCTCAGTTCCTTCTTCCAGAACTGAGTGGGCAGGGGGCTGAGTCCAGCCCGCACCTTCAGCATCCCAAGAAGCCTGGCGGAGTGGGAAGGGTCTTCTTCCAGGGTGACCACCCAGCATGGCAGACTGCAGCCCCTCGCTAGGCAGAGGCAGGCTCCCAGGGAGAGCCTGGAAGATGCTCACTGGCCTCTCCTCCCTCCTCCTTCACCCAGGGAAGCCCTATGGGGCCGATGACTTCCTGCCCGTGCTCATGTATGTGCTGGCCCGAAGCAACCTGACAGAGATGCTCCTGGATGTGGAATACATGATGGAGCTCATGGACCCAGCCCTGCAGCTGGGGGAGGGTGAGTCTCCATCCCCGCTGTCCCACACCCCCAAACCGAATGGCTCAGCAGCCACTTCCAGGGTCCAGACTTGGGCTGCACCCTGGGCACATCAGTAAGACAGGATGTCACCATTGCTCCACCAGAGCTGGAAAGGTGGGGAACCCAAAGGGAAGGGGGTGTGTTACCCAGCCAGCACCATGAAGTCGGAGGGCTTCCCAGAGGAGGTGGCACCACAGCTGAGCGATGAAGGATGAACAGGAGCCTGCAGGTAAAGAAGGGGAACAGCATAAGAGATGAAGTGGTGAGAGTGACGATCAGTTCTTAGACGGGGGCCCCTGGGGACACTCAGCCCCTGCTCATCCAACCCTGGCCATTGGTGGAAGGAGGTTACTGGTTTCAAGGGGCCCTGGCTCCCGCTAAGATGGGGGGGTTGCCGTACCCACCCTCAGTTTCCCTTCCCCTCTCCTCCTTCCCACCACTTCCTCCACCCACTGAGCCCCAGCTACCCCTCCACCAGAACTCCTCCCTGATGCACTGCTGACCCAACTTGAGCTCTGAGGGAGCCCACTGAGACATCAGCCTTGAAGAATGGAGAGACTCCTAGGCCCCAAGGGACCCCTTTGGGCTTTTTGGCTCTTAAAAGTAGATGACCCTCTTTGCATGTGTTTGTATTTTTAGTATGTGCCAGGATCCAGGGTAAAAGTGATGTAGATGATTCTGTGAGTTCTTGACAACTCAGGGGAGTGTCAAAGCCATGAACTTTGCCATCGTAGGTAACTGGCTTGTGGCTCCAACAACCCTGGAATTACTGTGTTTTCCTCTTTAAACTTTTCCTGAAGTTGTAACAACTTGTCTTCTCGGAGGTCTAGGAATTCAGGGGAAGCCAAACTTCTTTAGCCCATTTATCCACCCAAACATCCATTTATTCGTCCATCCACCCATTCATCCATTCTCCCATCCACTCATCCACCTATCCATTCACATACTCATCCACTCACCAATCCACCCATTTGACTATCTGTCATCCATCCAATCATTCACCCATCCATCTATCCACCCATCCACTAATATATTATTCATCCACCCTCTCATCCATCCATCTGTTCACCAGTCCATCCACCATCCACCTATCTACCCCCACCCCCACCACCCCTGCCAGACCCAAGGTGAGGCAGGCAAGGCCAACAACAGCCTCGTGAGAATGAGTGAGCATCTCACCCAGCACCCTGCACTTTGGGCCTTTGCCTCCTGGACTTCCTCTTAGGTTTTGCCAGCCCAGAGCATGTACATGGCAGCACCCAGAGGCTGAGGAGGTAGGCAGAGACCTCCCAGCCCACTGACCTGTCTCACACAGAGGCTGTGAGCCTTTCTCCAGAAACTTTGAGCACCCTGTTCCCTAGGATTTGTCCCAAAGAGGGACAGCAACCTGCCCAGTGCCTCACAGGAATCCTCACTGTGGTGTTGAGGTTGCCCTTCCTGTAACCTGTAAAGGTTAAGTTTCCTTGTCAACAATGACCATAAAGAGAAGATACTAACAGTAATCCAAGAGAGAGTGTTCCTACCAATCAGTACACCAAAGCAACAGCCTTAATATGTAAAAGGCTCTTCTTTTTTTTTGGTACCGGGGATTGAACTCGGGGTCCTTGCACTTGTGAGGCAAAAGAAGAAAAGCACTATTCATCCACCTCTCATCAATGAACAGGTTGCTGGGTGAAGGCCACTTCCTCTCATTTACCAGCTCTGTGCTCCTTCAGGGCAGGTAACAGCGAAGTTTATCATGGAGTTTCCTTCCATTGAGAAGAAACAGGCCTCAACAGATTTTTTTTAAAATGAATGAGATAATTTCACATGCAGCCAGGTGAGCCCAGCACTCAGGAGGCTGAGGCAGGAAGATCACAAGCTGGAGGCCAGCCTGGGCTGTATAGGGAGTTAGATGTCAGGAGCAGTAGGGAGGGCTGATGTGGCCTAGGTCACTCCTGCTCCCACCACTCTGGGAAATCTCAGGGCAACCAGACCTGGGTAACTGCTGGACACTTGGCTGGAGCCAGCCCAGACTCCACCCTCTTCTGCAGTGCCCTCACGGGCTACTTTGCCCATGTCCCCTCCCCAAACTGGCTCACAGGTGGCCATGCCTGGCTCTGATACCTTACTAAGAGCAGTGGGCTTTTCCCATCTAGGAAGAGAGACCCAGTCTCCAAAACTCCCAGTGGTGTTGCCCGCCACCTAGCAGTCCTAACAGGGACTGCATGTCCTCAGGCAAAGGGACCCTGCTTTGAGGCGACTGGCAAGAAGTCCCTGGCAAGGCCTGGAGCTCCTCCCCCTTACCTAAGAGGGCGAGGAGCCTTCAGGACACCTCCTTGAAGGCACGTAACAACCACTCATTACCCTCACACTGCTGTGCTCTGCACCTTACCTGGCTTCAACCCATTCCCTTTTCCCATAGTGGGATTGGCAGATGAGGAAACTGAGGCATAGAGAGGTGAGTAGCTGAGTGGCCCACCGGGGTCACAGGGCAAAGGCTGGGGGCTGCCTCTGAAAGGAATGTTCTCAAGCAGTGCACAAGCACAAGCTTTGAGCTCAAGTAGAAAGGCAGGCACAGGAGTGACCTAGTGACTCTTCTCTGCTCAGAGACATGAGGCCAATTTCCACATTAGCCTTGCTATTCTTATTTCAAAAAATGTCTCTATCCTGCACTTCCGTGAAAGGGTGAGTGAGCCGGCAGCCACCAAACCTTTTATGTTGCCCCAGCCTCCAGCTCCCAGGTGGGCGCGTCACTCCCAGGTAGAGTCTGTGGGACTAGTAGCCAGCTTCAAACACTGTAGCAGGAACACTTTGGATTGCAGGCAAGTGCAGCGTAACTAATCATGGCTTGGACCAGAGCTAGGGATCAGTTTGTCTCTTACATCAAGAAGACCAGTGGGCCAGGGATTTAGCTCAGTGGTTCCGCCCCCTGCCTCGAAAGCACAAGGTCCCGAGTTCGATCCCCAGTACCCAAAAAATAAAAATTAGAAAAAAGACCAGGGTAAGCAGTAGATGAGGCAGCAGCTCGCAGTCAGTCATGCCTTCGGGGACTCACGGACCTGGCTCTTTGCTTCTGTCCCTCGTATACCGGCCTTTGTCCTTGTGCCTGTCCCCTCTGATCACAAGACAGCTACTGTGCCTCTGGGCTCATCTCTGTGTTCCAGGCAAGAGGGAGGGTGCCAGGCAGAGCCAAAAGGACATATCCCTAGTCTGTCCCTTTCTAAAGGCCCCACCCAGAGTTTTCCACTCACATCCAGAACCAGAACAAGGTCCCCTGCCCTGTCCTCCCAGGGAGTCTGGAAGTGAATATTTTCAGCCCAGCATCACTTCCCCAAGTGACAGTGGCATTCACTTAGTGAGGTAGTAGGCCCCTGGCAGATTTGCCTCATGTTAAAAATTGCTGTCCTGGCCCTCAAAGGCAGGGGAGAACGGTCTGGCAAGGGGTATAGAAACCCAAGAAAGCAACACCAAGGAAGTGGGCAGCGCTGGAGGTCAGAGAGAGCAAAGCACAAGGCCCTCCTTCTCCTCGGGACCCTGATCACTGTGTGGCCTTGGCCAAGTCACATTCCCTCTTAGAATTTGGTCTCTTCTGTTTAAAGTGAGGGAGTCAGCAGGGTTAGGACTTCTCAAACTTTTTAATAAAAGCCCCTAACAAGCTAAGGACAATGAATGAAGCATCTATGCAAAATACCATCTTTTACCTTAAGACCACAGGTGAATTTTGCAGTTCAAAGTATCTTGAAGCTTCAATGACTTCAGGCAACATTAGTGATTAAGAATATGCATGAATTAACTAGGAAGGTAAAAAGACATGGAAAGCTGAATAATTCAAAGTTTTACATATTTAACTCTTTAAAAACATAATGTCATCAATTAAAATTTCCTCTACATCTTTTAAAAATTGTTTTTAGAACAGATAATGCATTCCCATGGCTCAAAAATGTAAAGCTTATACTGTGTATGATACTCAGTGAGAAGTCTGGCCCGCCCTGCCTCCCAGCCACTCCTTAGCACTGAAAGCATCCACATCTCTGGTTCCTTTAAATTTGAAAATATTTAAAAACTCATTCTTAAACATCATTTTAAAAATAAGCAACTGTTTCATGGCAAAGGAGAGCTAATGGGAAGTTCCAGGCGGGGCTGGATTTTAGGGGCTTGTTAAGCTTCGGAGAGGACAAAGGGGTGAGGCTAGCCTTTGAAGCAGGGGACTGCCAGACAGGTGTCCCCCCAACAAACACCCCCCTCATGATGGTGGGTGGAGTTTGACGGGGTGGGCGGGGCTTTGAGCTCCTGGGTGGGCGGGGCCAGGCACGCTTGGGCCAGCCCCTCCCTGTAGGGGTGGGCCAAGGCAATCCTGGCCCAGCCCCATCCCTTCGACCCCCTGCAGGTTCCTACTATCTGACCACCACCTATGGGGCCCTGGAGCACATCAAGAACTATGACAAGATCACCGTGACCCGGCAGTTAAGCGTGGAGGTGCAGGACTCCATCCACCGCTGGGAGCGGAGGCGCACGCTCAACAAGGCCCGGGCCTCCCGCTCTTCGGTGCAGGTGTGCTGGGGGCGGCTGGGAAAGGAGGTTCTAGAAAGGTACCCCCAGACATCAGGCGTCTAGTCGGGTAGGTAGGCTGGCTACAGGACTGAGACGTTTGTCCAACACTCCTTAGCACTTATGGCGTCCCTGTGCCCAGCCAGGCTGGAGATGTGGCCACCCCAGCTCATCTATGGTGTTGCCCCGGTCCCAGGACAGAGGCTCCCGGCGAGGCTCCCACACGTCTCTCCGCCACCCCACACTCCTGCCGCCGCCGCCTCCTCCTCCTCCTCCTCACCCCTCCCTCCCGCACGCCCCAGGCACACCAGATCCAGCCACCTGCACTTCCTGGAGCACTGAGCTCAGCTCCTGGCTGCTCAGCCTCCACCCAGGCTGGTCTCTCTCCCCTTCTGCTCCAGCAGCCCCGAGAAGCCTTCCTGACAGCCACACTCGCGTCCCCACAGGAGGGTAGTGCCCTCCTCTGCCTCCTCATTACATTATGGACCACGCCATGTTGTACTCTCCATGGCTCACGTGTCTCAGGGGCCCCAGCCCCAGGGCCTGGGCAGAGCAGGACTGCCCTGTGTGGAGAGTAGAAAGAATTAGGCCAGTGAGCCAGACAGACAGCCCCTACCCTGGCTCCCAGAGCACACCAGTCCTGAACCCCAATTCTGGCTTTCAAGATGGACCCTCTATTTAAAAAGCCCGGGCCTGGGAGGCAGGGGCCTCAGGTTGCGGACCCAGCTTTGTTCTAGCTTGCTGCATGACCCTGAGCAATCCTGCCTCTCTCTGGGACTCGGTTTCCATATCGGAGTGGGCCAACTGGGAACCGGATGTTCACGGCTGCCAAGCTAATTGTCCCTGCCCTCCTCTAAGCAGCAGCATCTTCAAACTGCCTGTGTGGGGAGGAAAAAAGCTCTGACTTGAGCTTCTGTCACTTTCCACGCTGGGAGTGTTTACACCCATTTCAGCGTCCATCACGGAACTGATCCGGAAGGAGACACGTGCCGCCTGCTCTCCCAGAATGGCATGAGGGGCTGGCGTGAGCCACCTCAGCCCACCACTGTCCCTGGCCCCTCCCAGCACACCCGTCCCCCACCACCACCACCAGCTCTGGGCTGTGGGCGCTCTGGTCTGAGCTGGTCCAGCAGCCCCTCTTTCTTGCCTCTGCCCCGTGGTTTCCAATGCTGATCCAGGCAGAGCGTTGATGAGCTGGACGGAGAGGCACCCTCTGCCCTCCCCGCACGGCCTCTGAACCCCACGCCGTAAATCCCTTCCTGGGCAGGGACGCCTGCGGGGGCCAAGGAGAGCCCAGGCAGCCACCCAGACACAGAGAGCAGGGAGGTTGGGTCTTCCTTCCCGGAAGAAACGGGCAGGAGGGAGCCTGAAGCTCTCAGCACCCTGCAGCCATCAGGGTCACCACTGCCTGGTAGGCGCTATCACCTTCTTGGTGTCTGCTTGCTGTTACCACTCCGTCCAACAGGGGGCAGCTCCGCACTCGTGCTCTCGGTGCCCGGGGGAGGGGGCGGTGACGTCAGCACCGCTGTAATCCTGTTTACAGTTGAAGAAGCAGAGTTCACGGTCATGCAGTCAGTGGCCGCAGACTCAAAGACAGGAAGGTCATGGGCCGCAGCGTCCTCTTTCCAGGGCTGGTGGAGGTGGTGATTGTGCTGTACTCGCGTGTGCGTGAGTGTGTGGTGTGTGTGTGCGCGCCTTGCTCATACCCCTCTCCCTGGTCCTAAACTTGACGTCCTCACCCCAGCTCCCCTCCCCTATTCTCACTGCCCCACCCCCAACTCTCCACTCCCCGCCCTGCCTCTGAACCCTACAGGTAATTCCAGCCTAAGGGGCTGAACTGTGGGGTGTTGGAGCGAGTGGGGTCCCCGTCTCTAAGTACACTGCCACCCCCACCCCAGCACCCCCCGCCCCGCCCCGTTACACTAGCGTGCAGGACTCATTGAGGTCCGGAAGTAAGCGAGCGAGGGCCAGCTTCTGTATTGGCCACAGGGGGCGCTCTGAGTCTTCATTGCCCGACTCAAAAATGACCGAATTACCCGGAAGGGTCCTGGCCGGGGGCAGGGAGATGTGAGTCCGAGAGCGCAGGTGTCCCGAGTTCCGGCTTCACCAGCGCCCCTGCGATCCCCGAGGTCCAGCAACTCCCTGCCGGGCCGGGCTGGCCCCGCGCGCGTCCGTGACCACAAGCGCCCCGTTTCGCCCGCAGGACTTCATCTGCGTGTCGTACCTGGAGCCCGAGCAGCAGGCGCGGACGCTGGCGTCGCGCGCGGACACGGCGGCGCAGGCGCTGTGCTCGCAGTGCGCCGAGAAGTTCGAGGTGGCGCGGCCGCAAGAGCACCGGCTCTTCGTGCTGGTGGACGGGCGTTGCTTCCAGCTGGCCGACGACGCGCTACCGCACCGCATCAAGGGCTACCTGCTGCGCAGCGAGCCCAAGCTCGACTTCCACTTCGTGTACCGGCCCCTGGGCGAGGGCGCGGACGGCGGCCCGCCCTGCCTGGTGGTGCGCGAGCCCAACTTCTTGTGAGGCGGCAGTCCGCGGCCTGATGACTACGACAGTGACCCCCAGACCCCGAGACAGCCGGACGGGGGCCCGGGCTGGGCTCCCCCATCACCCACTGGGTTATGCAGTCACACACACCCCCAATCAGGCCACACGCACGTGTGCACACATTCCCAGTGCAAAGCCCACATGTCACACGTGCGTGCCTACCCCACACGGCAGGATAATTGTGAAAACATGAAAGAGAAACTGAGGCTCCAAGAGGGAAGAGTCTGCAGCCCACTGAAGCAAACAAGCCGCCCCCTGCCCGAGCGTGTCCTCTGGGACCAGACCCTCTTCCTCCACGCCCATCCCGTCCTCAGTCTTGGCAGGGAGGAGCCTGAGCCCACTTTCCGCAAGACTGGCGGGGAAGGGGCACCTGGCCACCGCTGCTCCCTGTGCCCCTCAGGGTGGAGCTGGGATGTGTTTCACCGCCCAGCATCTCAGGAACATCTCTCAGGGTGTGTGTGGAGGCAGCACCCCAGCCCAGCCCACAGCTGCCCTTAGCCAACAGCGCCCAGTTCCCCCACGGCCCGAGCCCTGCCCTGCCAGGCCAGCTCCACGGACACAGTGACGAGCCCACCTCCGCCACAGCGGAGAACTGACAGGGCCCGTCCTGGGTGGACACACGGTTGTCGCAGGGGGCACTGTGGGGACAGTTTAATAAAAACCCTTTTGAAAATGGTGCTTTCTCCTCTGAAAGGACTCACTAGCGTGGCCCTGACCACAGTCTGACCCTGTCCTGGGGTGGTTCAGAAGACCTTCCTCGACCCTGAGACCCTCTTCCGTGCAGGGCCTGCAGGGCACTCAGCCACCCCCAGCATTCAGACAGACCCAGGCCCTGTTTGCCCCTCAGCATGGTCATCTTTTGCATCCCCATCGTCCTCGTTTCCTGTCATTCCCGCCTCTGGATCATTCCCTGAACCACCTCTTATCTTTGCCTCTGCTACTCTCCCAGGAATACCATTCCCTGTGATCTTCACCTGGTCAACTCCTATGCATGCTTCAAAACCCATCTCTCCGAGGAAGCCTTCAAGGCTTCCTGCCTGGCAAGGTTAGGCCAGGAAGCCCTTATCTATGTCCCCACGGCCTCTGGGCTTCTCTCCCTCATGAGCGATATCTCACTTTTGACAGACAGATCTGGATGGTTCGCATCTGTGCCCTTGACACTGACTAATTAAAAATTAAAGAGTGCTGTTGGGATTTAGCTCAGTGGCACTGCGCCTACCTTGAAAGCTCAAGGTCCTGAGTTTGATCCCTTATACCAGAAAAAAAGAATTAAAGAATGCTACTAAATGTCAGCACTCTTCCAGGACCTGGGGACACGGAGGCACGAAGCCCCAGTGTGATTAAACCCTTGTGTACTGCCCTGCTCACTCAGCCAGTCAGCAGGTGCAGCCCCACCCCGGGGGTTGGTACCAGACTTGGGAAAGCAGGCAGCCTGCCTCATGCCACCCTGTCCCCTTTCATGCCCCCGCACTGCCCCTGGAGCCAGGAAGGGGCCCACTGCGTATGCTTGCCGCAGACCAGCTGCAGTCATTGTCGATGTAGGGTAGGAAGGGGAGATGTCCTGGGACGGCGATGAGAAAAGAACCTTCTCAAGCAATGTTCAGGTTCCCTCTGAGAAGTCTCAGGGTCTGATTTATTTTTATATCTTTAAGCAGTAGCTGGGAGGCATTGGGCGGAACATGTTTACATTTTAAATTGCCTTAGCAATTTCTATTGAAGTAAAGGTTAGTTTTTGTTAAACAAAGTACAATTCCTCTAAACTGTTTCATTTCATTGAACATCACGAATACATATTTAAAAATTACAATTGTCCCCTTATTTACCCACACCTAAACAGAACAGAAAGTAACTTAATCAAAATCTTTATATCAGCGGGGGTACAAGCAAGATTTAATTAATTAAATGTCAAACTTGTGGTCACCAGCTGGCCCTTGAGAAACTGCACAATGGTTAATATAGTTTGCTATTAGCTCTCTATTTTCCTATACCTCTGTTCATCTTAACTAAATGTCATTTGGGTTCATAGTCCATGAGCAGGAGATATTTACAGCACTTTGAGAAATATTGAGTAACTTGCCTCCTTAATGCATTTACCTGTCTTAACGTTCTTTCTATTTCCCATTTTCCACTATTTTTTACATCTAAAGTCTGTCCTTCCAATCTCTTCATAAGACCCCTTTATTAAAAGAATGTCAGCAATAAGAGGGGGAGTCATAGTAGTGGGGGAAACAGAGGGGGTTTTAGGAGAGGTTTTTTTAGAAGTGGATGTGGCAATAGAACTAAAAGAAACTGGAATTTGGGACTTGTGAGCCAGATCAGATTTCAATATATCATTGGCAATTTGTCTCATGGAGAGTTTGTTGTTAGTCACAAACACAATGACTCCTGTGACCAGAGTAACAATTATAAACATTATGGCAAAAAAAAATAAAACATGAGGGTACGCTGTGTTCCACCCTTTCTTTCCCCCCGCTGGGACTTTGTCAAGCAGCATTGGAGGTCGGCTGGGCTTCGCCATATGCTGGGCCTGGGCAGAGCAGGGGAGGGCAGAGAGGGTAGGACTGGGGTTCCAAGGGTTTCGTGCAGCTCTCAGAAAGGGGCCAGAGCCCGTGGGCTGGGCCAAGGGGCCGCTGGAGGAACACTGCGTGCACTCTGGTGCCAGCTCCATCCATGGCCACTGCTAGGGTCTCCCATCAGAAGGGTGGGGCTGTCCAGAGCTCTGTCCTCCAGGTGCCTCTGCCCCAGGGAGGTGACAGGCAAAGGGGCCTGGTCCAGCCAGCAGAGGGCGCTGCCGAGCTGAGTGCTGGGGCAGCCTTGCCAACTGCTGACTTCCTGCCATTGTTTCGCTTAATCTGCAAAACAGCCCCTAGGGGAGGGCGGGGCGGGGGGGCGGACGTGAGGGCGAGGTCTGCCTGGGCTGTCAGTGATGAAGCCCCACAGCAGCAGTGATCCCTTCACAGCTCTGGAGCGGGAAGTGGGCGCCGGCTTCTCCAGAGCCAGCTGTCCTTGGCTGGCAAGTGCAGCTTCACTCTGTAAGTGCCCTTGGTCCCTCCCATCCTGCAAGGCCCAGGCCTGTTGGGTGAGGGCCCTAATGACCTCACTTAACCTAACCACCTGTTTAACGGCCCTGTCTCCTGGTGCAGCCATGCATTCTGGGGGTCAGGACTTCAATGTCCAAGCTGGGAGTAGGCACAGTTTAGTCCCTAATGGGTGACGCCTAAGTCTGAAAGGAAGTCTGAACTGAGAGTTGACTGAGCCCAGATCCAGGGCTATATTTCTTGTGCCACACAGTCTTCCCACGTGTCTTTTTTTTTTTTTTTTTGGTACTGGGGATCGAACTCGGGACTGTGTGCTTTCGTGGCAGACACCAGAACCACTGAGCTAAATCCCCAGCCACATATCTCGTTTGTAAACACCCAAAGTCCGGTAAGCCTTGCCCGTGGTACCCCAGTTCTCAGGGATCCTGCTGCGGCAGTTGGGTAAGGAGAGCATCGCAGGACTGTCATGACCAAGGGTCCCAGGATCAACATGGGTCCTGGCTTCTCCATGGCCGCAAGCACAGAGCCATGCATGTGTGCTCAAGGGTGACAGGGCCACAGGCCTGTGTGTGTCCTCTCTGACATTTGTCCCCTTCCCCTTGGGGGCTGACTCTGTCCCCTCTCCTGGTCCTGAGGCTGGGGCTGTGCCAGCCATGCTGGGATGGGTCACTGGGGCTTCTGCAGAGACAGGTGTGCCCTGGCCCTGCTGCCCTGTGGCCTGTGGCCCACCTGCTATGGCTGGGCACAGTCCTGTCCATCATGAGAACTCCTGAAGATGCCTCGCCATGGTGGCCCCACCACGCCTGGATGGAATGTCTGAAAGTCACCCTAGTCCCAAGCCTGTGCTGGGGACGAGCCCTGCCAGTGAGGAGGGCACAGTAGATGAATGCCCTGAGAGGGACACATAGGCATGCGCGCGCGCGCACACACACACACACACACACACACACGTGCGCACACACTCACAGACTGAAAGCCTGGCGTGACATGGTCATCATGTGCATGCTCAAGTGGCCAGAGTTCAAGACTGTGGCCGCTTGCTGCTGGGCAGGTCATCTGGGTGGGGAGGGTGAGCAGTGAGGACAGGAAGCAAGCCCAGCCTTCGCACGAAGCTCACATGGAATAGGACTTAGGGGAGAAAGTCCTGACTCTCAACAGTGGCTTCCCTTGTCCCCATTGTGACACTGTTTTCTGGGAAACATTGGCTTCTGAGGAAGGATCTCCAGAAACCGCCTCTGTTCGACCCACACAGCCCTGAGTCAAGAGGGAACTCAAAACCTGTGACTTCAAGTTTAGAAACCTATTCAGCAGGATGGTGGGAAAAGCCTGACCTTGGAGCAGGAGACCTGGGCTCCAGGCCAGCTAGAAGCCCTCAGCTAGTTGTATAGCAGCCTCCTGCCTCAGTTTCTTGATTCTTAAAATTCAAGTGCCTGTTGTAGGGAATCAGCAGCTTCCCGGGCAGAAGCAGGCAGGAGAAGTCTCTCATCATTTTGTAAAGGTAAATAGCTGCAGCACTGGCACATACAGTCAGATTGTTCACCACCAAGGTCGCAAGGCTAAGAAGACAGGTCTACAGTCCAGTTTGTGCTCTGCCTATCCCGGGCCACAGCGGGCCAAGGCACAGTGTCTGCTCAGAGGCTGTGTTGAGTGCCACTGAACACTTGAGGATTTGCTGTGCCTTGGGGATATTTTTGGCTCTGTGACCAGGGTGATGATAGAAGGCACAACAATGGGCCCTGAGGGCATGAACGGTTGGCAATTCCCCTGGAGGAACCAGAGGGCTTCCGGAGACAGATGGCTGAGCTGGGCTGGAAGGAATGACATGGCTGGGAACCCATTCTCCACTGATTGCTTACATTTCTGCATCCTAGGAGCAGAAGTCATTGACAGTCTTATTCCAGACTCTTTAAGAGTGTTTGAGTAACCTTGGATGATACGGATCATTTTTCCCTTTTGGGAAACAGGTTTTATTTTAAAAATAAAAGTAAAATGACATCTGTCACCTTGGAAAATAATGTCTCCCTCTAGGCAAAATGTGGGCAGGTTTGCTAGGAGCCTTCTTAAAGAGCTTGTTTCTTAAACTGGAGACTTCTAAGCCATGACACAGATCTCTGTGTGCACAGCCCCTACGTGGGCCCAGCTCTGTGGCACCCTCAGAAGACTGGGCAAAAGAGCAGCCTCAGAAAATACAAACTTGAGCCACTATCCTTGCCATGGGCAGTGAAGTCCCTTGCCTCTGACCCAGGGATCTCGTTTCCTCCAACACCTGTAGAACTATGGCTGGCTGTCCTGCTAGCTTGTAAATCCACTCAAACTTCAGCCTCTTTGGTATTTTTTGAGAAGGAAGAGGAAAAACAAGTGAAAATCACAGAATAATGAACTGTTAGGAGAACTGCCCATTTTAAGGCAAAACCTGAGGCAAGACGCAGGAGATGAGGCTGCATTAGGAAGCTGGATTGACCCTGAGTGGCAGCACAGGAGCCTGGGAATGCTCCACTCCCGTGGCACTGGATAGAGGGCCCAGGCTGGAGAATGGTGGGGGCCACTGAATCGCGCTGTGGCATCCAGGGGACAGGAGGCGATATCTGGGCGTGTGCAGGGGCACAGAGAGCAAGTTAGGCGATTAGGGCATGGCAAACACAGGCTGGGATGGCTGGGGGTGTAGCTCAGTGGCAATGCGCCTGACAGGCAAGCACAAGGTCCTGAGTTCAATCACCGTACCGCAAAAAAAAAAAAAAAAAAAAGCTGGGTGGGGAAGTAGGCTTGACCTGTGAACTACAAGATCCCAGACACATATGCAGAACAGTCCCCTAAACTCTGTACGTAGACTTCTCGTGAGAACTGAGCAAGTTTCCAATAGGATGGCCTAGATCTGACATCAGCCTGAGATGTGGGATCTTACACGGCCTCTCAGGACCTGGATGTAGAAGTCTTCATGGGTTTCCTTGTTGTGCCCAGATTGTGAAGTCCCAGAGACCACCAGGAGGCCGTTTCCGATGTAAGCACACGAGGGTCGTTTATTCAAGCTTAAGCAGGGACTCTCAACTGTCACCGACACAGCGGATCGAGATTGAGAGCCCTGAGTCCCTAACTAGCAGGGTTTTTATTGAGAATACAACAAGCTTTGGTTATTAGTAGCCAGGTGATTGGTTAATACTCAATACATATGAAGTGTAGGGTTTTGGTTGGCTAGGCTTTGGGGGTCAAAGGGGATTACGTATTGGTTTTTGTGAGGGAGAAAAGGGGCAAAGATCAACGGCCGGTTGTTGCATACTGATCGTTAGCAGACCCACTAATGGCCGCATCTATCTTGTGTGGACAGTCAGCTCATTAACTGCTTATCCTACAGATAGTGTGCCTGGAACGCTCTCTCCCCGGGTACACAGGTGGTTGGGTAATAAACTCAGGAATTTCAAGTGGTGAATTCCTAGTTTAAGCACAAATTTGAGAGAACAAAGGAGACGGCTCCAAAATGGAGTCATTTTGGTCCCACATTCCTCAAGATTTGGACAATATAAAATAAAGGTAGCCATGAAGAGCCAGTGCTATCATGCCTTTCCATGATAGCCACCCTGTGTTTCCCAGATGAAGCATGTACTTTATCTTTGTCCTTACCCTCTATTTCTATTTATTTGGCCCAAGCTCACTCGGCAGAGCCAGTTTCTCACCCACTCTTCACTTTTACTTTCTTGAATAAACTTTGCCACTGCTTTTTGCTTGTTTCATTCAATTCTTTGTTAGAGGCAAGAAGTACCTGGAATCCAACTCGAAAAGGAGAAGCGAGCAATCCAGAACCCAGTAGCTTTTAGTTGGCGAGCCACTCTTTAGAAAGAAGCTACCTGATTACAAGAAGAGAGTTATCTTTGGGAAATGGTGAGGATGTAAATTGAGCAATGCATGGTGGGTGACTAGGGTGGGGGGCCTGTGAAGGAGAGGAAGGACCCTAGAAAACATCCAGAGCTCTGGCATGGCTGCCATGCCACCAGCTGAGACAGGACCACAGGTTTGCAAGGGCTCAGGTCCCATCAGCTTTGGGTGTGAGGCTGTGAGGTGCCTATAGGAACCCAAGTCATGGTACAGGCACAGATGTAGCAGGGGCAAAGCCTAGTCCTGGTAAGGGTCGAGTGTTCCAGAAAGGCAGGACCCAGGGTCACAGAGATGAAGGTTTCTGCCCCCAGGAGGTCCTTACCTGTCTGATGGCCCACAGCAAGGCCACTCCCAGACCTCCCGGCCAGCCTGGTGACCATTGCCTGTGACAGCCTGCAGCTACCCTCTGCTGGCTGACTTCTCATAGGTGAAATGCGGTGACCAGTTCCCTGGGGATATATGCCCCCCCCCAAACAACTAACACAGTGTACTTCATTATTCCAAAAAGAGCTCAGAAACATGGAGAAAATGATAAAAGGCATGGGAGAACAACCAAAGTCAGAACTAGAAAAGCTCAGAAATGAGACAGCAGGTGTGTTAGCTTTCTGTCACTCACTACCGCAAATACAGGAGATTCTCAACTTCTAGAGAGAAAGGGTTTAGTTTTGGCTCACAGTTTTAGAGGTTTCTGTCATGACCCATTGCTTTGGGCCTGGGCCAGCACATCAGAGTGGACCGAAGTGACAAGGAAGGTCCCCATGGCATAAGACCTTCCACATGGCCCCAGCTCCTAAAGGTTCTACCACCTCCCAGACGACCATGCTGGGGACAAGGGCTTTAACACATAGGCCTCCGGGGATGTATAACATCAAACACTCGCAACAGGAGGGGAAATCAGAAAGCAAAGAATCCCTTCAAACACGAAGTCAAGGGTAGGAGGGTCACAGACTAAACAAACGAAAATGCTGGAATAGGAAAAGATGGAAAAATAAAACATTTTTTAATAAGTGAAGGCTACCAAAAGCATGGCCTATGGAAGAAAAAGATAAATTTGGCTTTATTAATATTAAAAATACCTGTGTGCAAAAGAGACTGTTAAGAAAATGTAGAGACAAACCATGAACTGAAAGTACAGTATTTGTAAAATATATAGGATAAAGGATTTATATGCAAAATACACAAAGAACTCTTGATTTTAACAATTGAGAAAACAACTTAATTTTAAAATGGGAAAAATATCTGAACAGATTCCTCACCAAAGAAGATATACAAATGGCAAATAAGCATATGGGAAGATGCTCAATTTTTTTTTCTTTTTTTTTTTTTTTTTGGTGCCTGGGGTTGAACTCAGGACCTTGCGCTTTCGAGGCAGGTGGTGTCACCACTGAGCTAGATACTCAGCCCTGGAAGATGCTCAATTTGACGTCTCTTTAAGGAATTGTAAATTATGAAAGTAATGTAATACTACGTATATGTTATCATCTTTCCATTACCAAACAAAATACCTGTGATAATCAACTTATAACAAGGAAAACCTGAGCTGTAGGTGGTGGTGCACACTTACAATCCTAGCATTCGGGAAGCTAAGGCAGGAGGATTGTGAGTTCAAGGCCTGCTTAGACTACAGAGATCTTGTCTCAGAAAAACAAAACAATAATAGTAAAATAAAATAAAACCATAAAGAGGAAAACTTTATTTTGGCTCACAGGGTTCTTTTTGGTACGAGGGATCAAACTCCAGACCTTGGACTTGTGAGGCAGGCGTTGGAACCACTGAGCTAAATCCCCGGCCCCTTTGCCTCACAGTTTCAAAGGTCTGTCTGTCTCTAATTGGCTCCATTGCTCTGGGCCGGTGGTGGCACCAGCAGTCATGGCAGGAAAGTGGGTAGAAGAAACCCATTCACATTATGGCCCCCTGCATTATCCCATTATCCCTTTTGAGGATACTCCCCCAATGACCTATGACCTCCCACTAGGCTCCACCTCTTAAAGGTTCCACCATCTCCTAGTACCACCAAGCTGGGGACCAAGTGTCTAACACACAGGCCTTTGGGGACAGATCAGTAGTTGCCCAGGGGCTGAGGGTGAAGGGAAGGGAAGCTGAAACAGAGAAGACTTTTAGGACAGTGAAACTACTCTGCATCAAAATATCATGGTGGATATTTGACATTAAGCATTTACCAAAACAGAACTTTACAGCCTAAAGAGTGAGCCTTATTGTGTACAATTTTAAAAATGGCCCTTAAGAAGTTAGAGAATTCCAGAATTCCAATGCAGTCTGCTACAAAATAATCCAACTATATTTTAGGAGGGAAGGAGCTGACTTAAGGAATTTTGGAAATGAATCTGTAAGAATAAAGGCAATTACTCAAAAGATAATTGTACATAAGAGCCGTACTGCACTTGAAAAAATTGTTCCCCAATGAGGAACCATTCTGATACTGCCACTTATGTAGACTGAAATCAAACACCTAATGACATGGATGGTGGGTGGTGGGTGCCATGTTTATCCCTGATGAAGCAGGAGTTTAAAGATAAGAAAGGACAAGAGCCTGCTGTTGATCAGCTTTCCTGCTGTCTACACATTTTATATGTATTAAATCCATTGAAAAATACACAAGAACAAAGATCACTCTTTACTGTGACCCACAATTTACCAGAGAGATAAACTCATTTGGAAATGACATTTTAAGTGGATATCACACTCTTGAACTCACCCCAACAGGAACATGAGGTGGCTGCACAATTGTCAGTTCAGTATGGACCACGGTTAGCTTTATCCAGCTATGATTTCATATCACACTTCTATGTTTACATTTCTCTCAGCTGTAAATGGCAAGATGTGTGGTCTTGTGTTGGTGTTTTGATAAATTTTAATTTTTTACAGTAGATTTGTATATATTTTATAGTAATGACAAAGTATACATATTTTTATGCATCCATAGCATCTTCTTAATTTTTTTATATTTCTAGGCTACATGAGTCATCCATTTTTTCAAATTCTCTCAAATCTCCAAAAACAAATCTATGTATAAACAGGCCTGGGGAGTTCAAATATGTATTGTTTAAGGGTTGACTGTGTATTCACAGTTGTACAACCATCTCTAGTTTTATAACATTTTCATCGCCCTCAAAAGAAACTGATACCCCTCAGCAGTTCACTCCGCAGTTCCCTCTGCCCCTGGTCTCTGGACCCACTGAACAACCCTGTCTCTACAGATTTCCATACTCTGGATATTTCATATAAACAGAACCAATAATATGTAGTCTCAGTTGTTGGCTTCTTTCAATTGGCTCAATGCTATAGCAAGCATACGCACCTCATTCCTTTTTGTTGCTGCACAGTATTGCACTGGCTACAGATAGCGTGGCCTTTAGATCTTTAACAAACCCACTGCAGGACCTGGGCACTGACCCAGGGAAAAGGGACAAGCTGAGCTCCTGCATGTGGTCAGCCTGGCTCGACCTTTTGGTCAGAGATGTGCAACTGTAGAACACGGAGGTGGCCCATGTGCCGACTGGGGACAGGGCAGCTTCGAGGGATGAGGGGCACTGTAAGACCAGCCAAGAGTCTGTGCTGATACAGGGAAAGGCGCTCTAGGGCAAGAGGATCAGCAAAGGTAAGCGCTTGGGGGCTGGAAAGTCCACAGGGTGCAAAGCTGTAGATGCCAAGAGAAGGAGGGAGAAGCATGAGGCTGGGAAGGTCAGGAGACACAGGTCAGGAGCACAAATGACAGTCAGGGACCAGAAATGAATACTGGATCCCAATTATACATCTTTATTTTCTTAAGACTTGTTCATTATTGCAGAATAAAATACAAAATCAAAGTTATAATATTTTCTAAAAATAATTTTCAATTTGGGGGCTTACAGCCCTTTTAATAAAGTCATCTGAAGTCTTCAAAGAGGTTTCAGCTTCAAATTTCTCACAGCAAAGATTCTTTCACTGGCTACAGAAGCCCAGTGACCCTCTTGCTCTTGAAAACTAATGGGCAAAAAAACCTCTTAAGAAGCAAACAGGCCTTTCTCAACAGAGCTTTGTCCGCCCAACTGTGGCTTCTTCAGAGCTTCACATGCATCCTGTAGACTGGGCAGCAAAGGAGGCCAAGGGTCTTGTGGAAGAGGTGTGGGGTTAGGCCGGGCAGCCTGACTGCATTCCCCCGTGGGCCCAAGCAGACAGGCTTCCTGCTGGCCCCACCTCTGCAGCCTCTGGGTAGCACATTTTAAGGGATAGTGTCACACTTGGAGAAGCATCGAGAAGGCACCTGTTCAGTAGTAACCGAGGCACACCTTGTCCATGGACGACTTTATCCTGTTGGAGACAGGGAGGAGAACGTGGTGAGAAGGAAGACAAACACAATACCGTGTGGAGAAGTCACTGGGGACAGATCTGCCCAACAGTGTCACTGAGAATTCAGCTGTCCTGCATCCTGCTGGCCAGTGTCTCACTTGCACAAAGGACAGCAGCATGCTCTCTTCTATTCTCAGAAAGACAACAACTGTTCAAAGGTTAGTGCTGCTTTACCTGTCGATCGGATACTTCTCCTCGCACAGGTTGACCAGGACATACAGGTGTCTCAGGGCATATTCGTACTGGAAGAAAACAAAGGAGAACCCAACATCTCAGCTCGCCCTGCAGTCAACTCCTAAGCTTAGGATAGCTCCCCTTCTGCAGTCACAGGGACAAAACATCTCAGCTGGGGGCTCATGGGTCCCATCTTCCTTCTGATAATCTGGTGATATTTACAGATCCTCTCCCGAGAAAGATGAACAAATGCCAAGAGGCTGCACATAGCCAGCCTGCTCTCATGTCTCAGTCTGAACTTCCAACCTCTCCCAGAACTCTGACTTCATTCTGGAAACCCCTGAGCTGGACCACACTGGGTAGGACTGAAATAACCAGAAATGTTTATCTTAAGAGAACTTCAGGGGAGCTGGGAACACCCACGAGGAAGAAGATTCATTTTAAATAATTCTAGAGGGCAGGAAAGCAAGACCAGGGGTGAAGTGCGGTCACTGCAGCTGTGTGCTCTGTCACAGCTGTCTGTCTGAAAACGGCCCCCGACAGCAGGCCCCAGGCAGAGCGTGGCTGTGTCCCATTGAAACCTGATATACAAAAACAGGCACAGGGAAGAAGAGAGTTTGGACAGGGTTTGATCTGCAGGCCATGGTTTACAAACCTTCCTCTAGAAAGATCCAAGCATCCCACAGAAATGGGCACCAGGCTTTTTAAGACACTGGTCAACTCTGACTTTCTACATTCTGCGCTAACTTCATTCTCCCTCCTCCTCCTCCATTGACTTCAACTATACGTCGTGGTGAGGGCTCACAGGGGACCCAGCAGGGGGGACACACATGTGGCTCATGGGAGATGGATGGGCCTGGCAGGGACTGCAGCCGCATGGAGCGAAGTAATCAAAGCCACTGTTAATGGCAGTTCTTATCCATGACTCTGGGGAACTCTCTGCCCACTGCTCTGGAGTGAGTCGTTACCTTTCATCTGCAGCTAAGACCCCTGAAATGAGCCCACTATGTCCACAGCCCGATGGAACCTCCAGAGGTGACCTGTGGCAGGCAGTATGAGGTCAGCCTTGGGGTTCCGGTGTGGGAACGTGCCCCCTCACCCTGGACGAGTGCCAGTTGAAGCAGTGCGTGCGGAAGTGCGTCACAGCCCCCTCGTAACAGTCGTGCTCCGTGAGAGGGGCTCTCTCAGACAGAAGCCTGTCTGTCACAGCCTCGGACCCTGCCAGCAAGAAGATGATCTTGTGCACCGACTTCTCAATGAGGTGCCGAACCTGCGAAGAAACAGCTTTTCAAGATGTGGCACACTGGGTGCAGCTTCCGAGGCGCTCATAAGCATGTTTAAAGACATGTCTTCACACTGCCCCAGGGGATTAGGAGATGCCAAGAGATGTGTTCTGAAGAAGGCAAAAGTGTGTGCAAGGCGTCTGTGACAGCTGTGACACCTTGCCTTCTAGGGTCTCCTAGCACAGTGGAAACGTTTACAGCTAATACCGGAAGCAAGCTGTAGAACTCAGCCCGGGACAGACCGCCATCCCCGGAAAGGCACCGCATGTGCCTGGCCCCTCAGCTGGTTGGTTCAGGAAACCATCAATGGTTAGGCAGAGGGCACAAAGGGGCTTTGTTTTCCTCCCAGGTGAAAAACAGCCTCCTAACCAGGACACTGCTCCACACTCACCTCACTGCACAACCAAGCCTCTGTCTCACCCCTCTCGGCAGTCTGTCTGTCAGGTCTGAACTGCAGACACACACGTGGCCCAGAACCACACAGGCCCCGAGAGCTCCTCCAGCCTCCAAAGCCTTCCTTCCTCACCTCTACATCTGAGCAAGGCTGGATTCCCTTCTGATGCTTCAGGCGATCATCAGAGCCCCGCAAAGTAAACACAGGCGCGGGCAGGAGAATCCAGCTGCCTCCCATCACACCAGGCCTGACAGATTTGCAAACATGGCAAGCAACCCCGCCCTCCTCGGAAGAGTCTCAGCTGTGGAAAACGGTTATTAACTACATGAACACCAAATGGGCTTCTTGTGATCACTTCAGAATGAGTTCAGTGGGTTTTTTTCATCTCAGTTTTCATTTCTTACTGAAATTCTTTAATTGCACAAGAATGTAGTGATGTAAGAGTTGCCAGGAAAAGTTGAATCTGCTAAGAAGCCCCCAGGCTTGGAAACAATTTTAAAATCTGCGGCAGATACCAGAGAAAACCTGTATGATTTACACAGTTGTCCAAGCAAACACAAGAAACTCTGGTTCAGTTTTTAAGAATTATCAAAAGGACAAGGATAAAGTGCCCTTCTGGGTCATTTTAATTTCAAACACGGTTCAGTGTCAACAGACATAGCCCACCAAAAACAACAGCTCTTTGGGATCAATAATTAGAGTGTAAAGAGACCCAAAACTAAAAAGCAGGAGTACTGCTATGTCAAACTCTATTTACACCAACTAAAAACACGTCCTAAACTGGGTATGGTGGCACATGTCCACCATCTCAGCACTTGGGAGGGTGAAGCAGGAGGATCGCTGTAAGTTCAAGGCTGGGCTGGGCTACTAAATGGGTCAAAGTCCAGCCTGCAATATACACCAAGACTCTCCTCCTCTTAAAAAATAAAAATAAAAAAATATAAACATGTCGTGGGTACACACGGTGTCACATTTAAGGGACTCTCTTTTGGAGACCAATTGCATAAATGCATTTAAAACATATACGTTTTTAGTTTTTTGTTTTTATCCTTCCTAGAAAATCCAGGCCAGATGTCAGTGCATTCATCACCCTGCTGTGCTGACAGTGGAACAAGTGTTAACACAGATCTGTTTGCTGGAAGGAACAGGCAACCCTTTTGCCAGGCACTCAGTGAGGGCCCAAATATCATCTGAAAAATAAATCTGTCAGTGTTGAACCCACAGATGAGCTACTGTGGAGACCCTCAGCCGTGAGGGCAGCCCATGCATCTGGGAGGAGCTTCAGGCTATGACCATGGTTGTTTGACACAGCAAAAATTTTTTGTGGATGACGTCTTTTACAAACCGATTAGCTAACAACTCAATAAACATCAAAACAAAAATGTCTTCTTAGCAACAAATGTCTTCAAGAAACAATGTCTTCTACAGCCACGGCCAAAGCAGGATTCAGGAGAGGCCCCTCAATCCTTTGCTCCTCACACCCTAGAGGCCCGAGCTCATTTCCTAATGGAGGATGGAGGCACCTCTGCCCAGCATGCTTTCTCCTCCTCACACAGCGCAGAGGCTGGTTGCCTTGCCCAGCTACACCCATGTGCAGGAGGAGGGCTGACCAGCTCTGCCGGCTGGCTCTGAGGAACACTGGGTACCAGTCAGCAGCAGGCAGGGCCCAAGCTCACACACACTGCCCACCTGGGCTGGGCACGGCCCTGTGAAGGGTCTCTGTGAGCACTACTTACATCCAGATGTTGCTGGATCTGCTTGATGAGAGTCTGGGACTTCTTCCAGTCATTGGTGCTCATCAGTTTCCTTTTCATGATCTCCAGGGGCACTTCTGGGCTCGGAGTGAGGTCAAGGTGTGTGACGGGAGGCAGAGAGATCGGGGCACTGGCTTTGTGCTTCACTCCTTGAAACTGTATCACTTTCATGGCAGAGATAGACTGGAAAGAGAGAGAAAAATCGGGTCAGATGGGAGGACCAGACATGAGGAACATCCCCTGCGTCCATCTCCTCTGCGGGAGACTCCTGTAGTTTAGGAGCATTGAAGGCTCTCAGTCACAGCCTAAAAACACGAGGTCAGCCCCCAGCAGTAGACAAGGTGACACATTTGGGCACCTGAGATCTACCAATGAGAAACTTCAAAAATGCCTCAAGACAGCTGTACTTTCACAGATGAAGACAACCATTGAACCACAGGAAGTGGGGCTGGGGCCAGAGCTGTTTGGATCCCTGGCAACCCTGGACTGAGCTCAGCACCCTGCTCCCCTGCCTGACCCTAAGGGCCAGCAGCCAGAGGTGCAGAGCACTTGTCCAGGGTGGAGCTAAGGTCTGGGTCCCGTACAAATGGCAGAGCCAGGGCATAGAACGGCCAGACTGACACTCAGCTTCAGGCTCCCTGGCCTCACAGGTTAGCAGACTCTCCGGCCACTGGGAGAGAAAGGCTGCAGCATTCCTGTCCCCCAACCAAGCAGTAATCCTCTAATAACAGTTCTAAAACTAAAACTCAAAACACACAAATATACACAAACACAAAATTTGGAAATGATCTGCCTCCAAATACAGCCAATGCTGAGGGTGCTGTAAGAAAAAGAAAATCCCAAGGCAGGAGCCACAGGACCAGGGCAACAACACCTGCCCTGTGCTTCCTTCCCCTGGCCTGTTCTTGCCCACGCCCACGGGCCCCAGTGTCCTGGGCGCACTTCCTGCATCCCACAGGCTCACAGCCCCTACTCTGCAGGGAAGGGGCTGAGGAGCTGGACTTTCTTTACCCTATCCTTTCCTAGAAGGCTCAGCTCCCAGCAGCAAGCTCTCAGATGGTGGTAGCTACTGTGGAACGCAGTACCAAGTGTGCCAGGCCACTGTCTTGGCCCTGTGTGCACACACTATGGTCTTCCCCAGAGGCATTGCTAAGGCCACATCACTCACAGTCAGGCTCAGAGCAGTCATAGCATTTGCCAGACGTCTGCATGTCTGAAGCTAGGGAGGTCTGGTCCTGAGCCTCAGAGGGTACCCAGGATGGAGTGGCCATGCCTCACCTGGATCCATTTTGCTTCACCAAGAGACAAAGGTTCCAGGTGAGCAGCAGGGAAGGCACAGGAGGCCCCTCACCTTGTTCCCGTACTGCATGACGTGACTGGTGTTGGTGTGGGACTTCACCAGCTGGTACTGCTTGTGGAGCGTCTCCTTGCTCAGATCCTCCTGCAAAAGGGAAAGTGAGGGCTTGCGGGCACCAAGCCTAACTGTTCAACTGCAGGTGGCTGGCAGGTCCCCAAGGGCTCACCATATCAGAGTCTTCCATCCAGTTGACGCTGTACCAGTCACCCAGGTACGTGGACCTCTGCTCGTCATAGTAGCAGGCATAGGATGACTCGCTGGGGTTGGCGGCAGTAGTTGCATAAACTGCAAGGAATCAAAGGGATCTTTGAATCACACTCCTCTGTGCCCCGCCAGGGACTACACAGGAAGCTGGGTCCTTCCTTCCCCCCTGGTGAGCTTGCACCCTGCCTGCCACCTTCACAGCACCGGACAGGGACAGGGGACGGGTGGATACAACTGTGAACAGCCTTCACACACCACAGTAACTGTCTGAAGTTAGATGTGGAAGAAAAGAGAACCCAGTGACAGTCTGTGCACAGCAATAAGTAAGTGAAAGGATGAAGGGATGTAGCTCAGTGGTAGAGAGCTTGCCTAGCATGCATGAGGCCCTGGGTTCCACTCCCAGCACTGCAAAAAAAAAAAAAAAAGGCAGCAAATGTTCATGCTTAAACATCCTGCTGTTTTAGAAGAATGCTGACAAATTTTAATGGTTCGAAGGTCAAAGGTGGGCCTAATTTGGTTTCCAGAGAAAGAGAGGATTAACAATAAATAAACATTCAGATGTAGGCTGATGATGTAGTTCAGAGGCAGAACGCTTGCCTAGTGTGGGCGAGATTCTGGGTCCAGGGTCCAATCCCCAGTAACACCAAAAAACATGTTTTTAATTTAATATAATTTTGTAACTGCTCAGTAGGACTAAAGCTTTACAACAGCTGCCAGTTACTCTATCTGTTTACTCCGTTAGGCCCAGGAACCATGGACTCTGAGTTGTGCTGGACACCATTCTCCGCTCCTGGCACTACCGCTGTCTCTTTATCCCCATTTTACAGATGGGGACAACTGAGGTCAACTGACATCACCTGCCTGGGTGAGACCAGATGGCCAATGACCAACACTTCAAAAGGACCATGCTGTTCCACAGCCCATGTGGTTTTGGATGTAAGTACTTTGCTAGAACCTGGAAATGCACAGTGAAGCTCACTCCAGAGTCTTCCTTCCCTGACTACTAATCCTGGAGAAGCAGCAGAAGGCAGAGCTACCACAACACAGAGTGCACACTAGGCTGCCTGCAAGGCCCTGCTCTGGGGCGCACTTGCTTCCTTCCCATCAGCAGTGTCTGACGATGACTGACTGCCCCCATCCCTCACCTACCGTTGATGTCCTGGGGCAGGTGATTCATCATGGAGCCAGACTCACAGGCTTCAATGTAGAACACCATCTGACAGGCAGACAGACAGGTGAGCCCCACCCAGCCCGGCAACTGCTATGGGGTCTGCCACTCCTGCCATCCGTGCTGGAGTCTTTCACTTCAGCTTTAGGGAAACTAAAGAGGCTGCTGCCAGGAGCTACGGAAGCCACTGGACAAGGAGTCATATGCATTCACTGCTAGCTGGGTAAAATGATCTACCAGTTGACACAAGGCAGGGAACATGACGCCATCTGATGCTAAGGGAAACAGCTGCACCACCCCATATAGGAAGAGGTTCCAAAGGCCATCTTTCTGCCTTACCGTTTTGGACATCCTACCCTCCATCGTTTTTAGAAAGGGTTCCAGAGAGGCAAGAGGACCAAAGTAGAAATAGAGTAAGGATAGTGTCGGGGATAGTCCTCCCCAACTGCCCCAAACCAGGACAATCTTAGGAACAGCCATCCATAGTGTGATCCTCAAACCTGTCCGTGGTAGCTCCTTCCCCAACCCTGGGGGTGAGCCCCACTCTGGTTAACAAGCTCTCTATGATTCTGATCAAATAGCTAAGGCCCTAGAATCACAAAACATTAATCCCAGGACATCATGGGTCAGCGCCACTTGGAAGGGAAATCCAGGCAGCCAGCCCGAGGGCTGGTCACGGGGTATGACTGGGACTCTGCTCCCACTGCCCACCTCACGTGCCTCCCCCAAGGTGGCCCAATGGCTGCTGTTACCTTCTGGTACATGTGGTGCTTGTGCATATAATGGATGGTCCTGTTCAGGTCCTTGGCATGGAGCTGGAAGGAAAGAACATCAATGTTCAGAACCACACACCCAGACAAACCACCAGCCGACTAGGCCATCAACAGACACTGGTTAATTCTTTTCCACCAATCCTTACAAGTAACCACGGTGATCAGTAAAATCCCCAGACTGTCAGCTCCAAGGTCCTTTCACATATTTAAGAAGGAAAGAAAATGCGCTTCTCCATCGATAGCTCTGCATGTTGTGTCTAGGGTGACACACCCGGCCTGAGACGCTGTGATGTAGGGACACCAGGCGGAGCAGATGTCCTGGATGAGACTTAAGTTGCTATGACCCCCCAGACACCTGCCATGTGCACGAAACTATGGAGGAACATTAGAAAACGCACACCACAGGTTTAATTTCAGCACACAGGCTTTGTTTTCTATTCTCCATGTTTTAGGTCTTTTTTTTTGGTACCGGGGATCAAACTCGGGACCTTGCACTTGCAAGGCAGGCAGCGGCACCACTGAGCTAAATCTCCGGCTGTTTTCCACGTTTGTCTTTAAAATGGTAAGAAAAATGGCCAGGGGTATAGGTCAGCAGTAGAGTGCTGACCTAGCATGTGAAAAGCCTTGGGTTCAATTCCCAGCGTGTACCTGCATGCATACACACACACACACACACACACACACACACACACACACGGTTCAAAATAAAACTCACATCATCATTAGGAAAAGCCAGTATTCCAGGTGCTCCATGGTCGGTGAAATAAATGAACACATGATCTTGGGGGCCACTGCCGAGAGAGAAAAGGGGGCATGAGAACCAGAGGGTGACAGCTTCCCGCTTCTATTTCCATTTCTCTGCAAGGCTACCCTCATCAAAAAGTTAAGAAGTTTGAGAACTGTGGTTACCCAACCAGGGTCGGGGAGGAACGTGGGGCCCTGGGCGTGGCCACCTCGCTCTGTCCCCGAGGGCTATTCTGTACCACCAGCCCCAGCCTAGAGCCCCGAAGTTGTATGAAAGCTGGTGGAGACCGCTGGCCAGCAGCCTGGTAGGTTCTGGACAGTAGGTCACAGGGGGTCCTTGGAAATTGGGCTTCATCCCAGGCAGCCACACTGTCCAGCCAGGTCACCCACAGTGAGCAAGGAGGCAGGACACCCAGCCAAGCAGCCCTGCCCCGTTCCTCTCCTCTGCGCCCCAGGGCCCCGGCAGGAGGGCTCGGCTTCAGGCTGCAGGGACTACAGGGAGCACACTCAGGTCCCATGCATGCCCCACACAGATGTCCCTCTCTGCTCTAACTCAGTAAGCTCAGCTCATGCCCAGGCCTCCCTTTTAGCTTATAAGAAATTCAGTCTCAGGCTCCTTGTGAAAATGCTACCTAAGCAAACAGGAAGCAGTGAGACTCTCTGGTTCACAACCAAAGGGGCAAACACTGGGTTGGCTTTCCCCATTGCCAATGTCAGTCGTTGCCATGGGGCTGACCTGCGACCAGAGCGCAGGTGGGCACCAGGTGGGTGGCAAGGGGAGGCCTGCAGCCTGACCCCTGCAGGGACTCACACGTGCCTCAGCGAGCTTCCTTGGTCATGGGGCAGACCAGCACTCCACAGGCAACGAAGAATAGTGGCTTAAGCGACAGGAAACATTTATTAAGAATAGCGAGGGAAAGGCAGGTGTGGTAGCATTGCACAAGTACTCTGGGATGACCAAGGGAGGCAGAGGAAGGAGGATGGAGAGTTCAGATCCGGTCTGGGTAACTTAAGGAGACCATCTGCCGCCTGCCTCAAAAGTCCAAGGACCCAAGTTCGATCCCCGGTACCAAAACAAAACAAAACAAAAAAACTAAACTTAAGGAGACCCTGTCTCAAAATAAAAAATGGAGAAAGGGCTGGACATGTAATTCCATGCAAAATCTCTAGGTTCAATCCCTAGTACTGTCCCTAAAAAGAAGAAAGGCAAGAAAAACAAGCGGAGGACCCTAGATGATAGGGTTAGTTCAGCACAGAAACGGGCTGTCAAGAGAAGCCACGGAACCATCACCCCGCAACGGACACCCCCTAGTCATCCTAGGCAAGTGTGATGCCCCCGCTGAGATTTCTCTCAGGTGAACAGAAGAAGCAAGGAGTTGAAATACTGTGCCAAGCTTCCCTCCCCGATGTTACCTCTTCAGGACTTTTCCAGACCCTTTGCCCTTCACTGCTTCTTTGTCACCTCTCAGCACTGCAAGGAAGTTTTCTGGGGTCACATCCTGTACAGAACAGAGGCATCATCAGAGCCAGCCGTCAGTCCCACCCGACAGTTCCCGGAGCCTGCAGCAGGCCTAGGCTGCCCTCCACACACCCTCAAGAACACAGGGTGCCCTGTGCACCACACTTGTGCAAGGCCTGCCTTGTCTGTGGCTAGTGGTGACTCAGCAAGCCTGCCTCTCATCCTGATCACTAATAAGTCCAGGTGGAGAACACCAAAGTGCCGACAATAGAGAAAAACGGCAGTGGGAAAGACCACTCTGGAGCCACAGACCCCAGGAGACTTCGTCCCAAGAATAGTCACTGTCTTTACAGAGATTTTGTAAAACTGATACTTGATCATTAAAAGTAATACAAAGGGGAAAAAAAAAATCACCAAAAATCCTACTACCCGAGTCCAAACCTTTCCTCCTATTAACTACATAATAGGACCAACTAACCGGGTGTGGTGCCACATGCCTGTAATCTCAGCACTTGGGAGGCTGAGGCAAGAGGATCCTGTCTCAAAAAACAAATAAGCAAATTTTAAAAAGAAACAAAAACTGAAAGAAATACTAAACTTCAAATAAATGTTTCTTTACTGCAACAAATAGATCGTCCAGAGATTATGAAAACTATGACAATAAACTCATTTTGGTTTTGTTAAATATGTGTCACTTTATATGGTATCAATCAACTGGAGGAATAGAAACATTTTTGTAGGTGATATAGTATAATAATAATGAACCAAAATCCATCGTTAGGAAAATTTTGAGATATTATGCATTGGTCCTGGGGCTGAGAAAGCTAATCACAGATAATCTATAATCAGGTTAACAGCAACACCTCAAGAAAATCAGGTTATTATTGAAGGAAATATCAGGCATAAAACATGCAAAGACTAGCAGCTAAATATCATTGGACCACAATTTATTTTGAACACTTCCCTTTTTCCCTTTTCTGTTGTCTTTTAAAACTCTCATCATCCAGCAGGACATGGAGATGCATAGTTGCAGTCCCAACTGCTCAGGAGGTAGAGGCAGGAGGATCACTTGAACCCAAGGGTTTGAGGCCAGCCTGAGCAACATAGTGAGACCTTGTCTTAAAAAACATAGGGCTAGGGCCAGGGATTTAGCTCAGTGGTTTCGCCGCCTGCCCTGCAAGCGCAAGGACCTGAGTTCGATCCCCGGTACCAAAAAAAAAAAAA